>CM024603.1:6655538-7255538 GCA_014182555.1 Eucalyptus erythrocorys
ACGCCGTCACCCCTCGCTCGCCTTGCCGCTCAAACGTAATTCCGGGTATCTTTTTTAAAGAGGATTTGAAATGTGAAAGTAGTAGATAGCTTTATCCTTATTATTATGCCAATTTCCCTTGATTCTCTCTCTTAACTTTAAAAATTGTTGAGCTCCTTCGGTTCATTATGCACATTTGAGCAGTGGGTTATGCTTTGGCTTACGCCGGGGTCCCAAGCCAGTTCGGTTGTGGTTGTTCATACCCCCTTAGGTGTGTTCTCTCGCTAGAAACTTGGTACAAAACCTACGGGGAACTTCAAATGTTCAAGGTGATATCCATCTAGGAAAGAACTTCCCGAGTCCCTAACCGTCAAGAATGATGAAATTGAACCACTCTCATTTGCAAGATGTCGGGTCTTTACGAGATCTAACAAAATGGTATTGTATCCACGCAGCTCTAAATTTTAATTTGTCATGATCATTATTTCAATTGGTTTGCCGCAATTACATGGTCTCGGTTTGAGTTGTGATGTGTGCTCATTCACTTCTCGTAGAAATGAAGAACCAATGTCTCATCGTCCAATGGGGCCAACGCATCATTCTCTTCAAGAAGTGATTAACATGTGTAATTTGGAAGTAATTTTTCTACTATAACAACCCCCTTCTAGTTGGAGACCTTTTTTCTCTACTTTACATATTGATGGTCATAGTAGTGTTTCTGATTTCTTCTTTCTTTTGCGTAAAACAAAATGATTCTACAATTTTTACGTCATTAAAGGAACGGCTTCACCTCTTACAAGTACGTTTGCTCCTCAATTTTTATCATCGCATTTTGCTTGATGGGTCTTTCATAATGACTAATATTAAATTATCAAGTTTCTGCATTTACGTAAAAGCATCAAATATGTTTTAGTAAACAGTTTACATGGATGGGGACTCTTTGCTCGAAGAAATGTTCAGGAAGGAGAAATGGTACTTTCTTGTGAAAAGTACCTCATTATTTGCATGTTATGCTTTAGTTGGCCCCGAAATGCTGGTATTTGTCATCATGCCTTTTCATTTTATTCTTGGAAATGGAGGACATGATAAAAAAAGAGATAAGTACAACGATTTATATTCTCAATGTTTTTCGCTTTTTTTTCATTATCATAAAGAGTGGACTTTTTGTGGAGGCCTTAGAAGATTGGGTACATCTTATTTATGTTTTGCTATTCCCTAAGACCTATCTCCTCTCTGCTATGGTGTGCTCTTTTAAGCTCTATCGAGAAATCATGAGAGTACCGGTGCCATATGCTTATTTAAGTGACATGAGATTGACACTAGACTTGTTTGTTTATAGGTTGCTGAATACCGCGGTGAGCGGGTGAGACGCAATGTGGCGGATCTTAGAGAGGCAACTTATCACGAGAGAGGGAAAAGATTGTTATGTAAGACTAAAATTCCTTCTTGTGTGCACTTTGGTTGCCATTTCATTTTAGTTTTAAGAAAATTCAAGTTTGACTTACAACCGAGCTCCGGCCTTGAGTGGTTGAGCCTACGATGGAATTTTTGCATTTGTGATTCGTTTGATTATAATATATTTGAGAAGTGTTACTTGGATAGTTCTCGGTGTCAATAATAAATGTATGACATGGTGTGCTCTGTTACACAAGTAGAGTATTGCCCATCATGTTTGTGCTCTTCTAAAGCGAAATGTGTCAAGATCTCCATCACTATTTTCACATTTTAATTGATCCATGTACTCGTTGCTTGTTGCGGATGCATAGTGCCTCATGTGGGTTCAGGAAGTGTGTTTCTTCATGATTTTCCCTCCCAAAGCTTTGTCTCTTTGGCTCATCAAGTTCATTGATTAGCATTGAAATCATGATACGCATGCAATTCGGTTGTCTTCTAAACATGATAAGACATTGTGTAGTTCTTCAAGATCGATGAAGAACTTGTAATCGACACCACAAATAAAGGGAATATAGCTCGGCTAATTAATCATTTGGTAAGTTCCAATAGAAGCATTTTTTTAAACTAAAAATGAAACAAAAAAAAAATGGAACTTGTTGGAACTTTGTTGGAACTTAGAATCGACCACGGAACTTGTGGGGGTAGGTTTGAATTCTTAGTTCGACGGGTAGGTTCCGAGTTCCAAATTTTTGGAGCACATTAGGGTGGTTCCGGGTTCAAAGATTTTGTGAGGCAGGGAACCCTCTCACCCCTAGTCGAAGCGGGTCATCGGGCCGGGCCGGCGTCACGCCAGTAGGCCACGGCCCGGCGTCGTCTCGGCATTCTATTTTAAAAAAAAAAATAAAATAAAAAAATAATTAAATAATAATAATAAATAATTTATTTTCAAAAAAATCAAAAATAATTTATTTTCAAAAATATTATAAAATATTTTAATTTCCAAAAAATATTAAAAAATCTTTTAATTTCCAAAAAATGTTAAAAAATGTTTTATTTTTCCAAAAAATAAAAAAAATAAAAAAAATTATTTTCAAAAAAATATTTAAAATATTAAAAAATATTTTAAAAAATAAAAAAAATCAAAATCAAAACATTTCATATTTTCCAAAAAATCCAAAAAATGTCAAAAATCCCAAAAAATGCCAAAATTCATAAAAAGCCCAAAATTTTCATAAAATGCCAAAAAGACTTGTATTTTTCCAAAAAAATCCAAAAATCCAAAAATCCCTTTTATGTCCAAAAATTGAGAAAGAGACTAAAAAAAAAAATGTTTTCCAAAAATGCATGGAAAATCCCTCAAACATCAAAAAATCTTAGGGTTTAAACAAGATTAGGCAGAAAGGGCATTAGTGATTAACTAGTGTAATAAAGTCCCGATCTTAATTTCTCAGTTCTTGCGAGAAGTGAGTATTTCTAAAGTGCTTTGCTTGGGTTTCTAATTAACCTCCCAAATCGATTAGTGGCGACTCCATTTTACAAAATTAATTTGCAAGTTAAAAACTAGACTATTAAAGTCGTGAATTGGTGGACTTGGAGAGTACGGGCATTAACAAATTCAGCCGAGCCATTAGCCTCCTTAGGCACACCTGGCCTGCGATGGCGGGCGCCGAAGAAAAAAAAAGAGGTCGCGACACTCATACATGTAATTAGTGGAGATTTGCCCTTCAAGAGCATCTATTTGTCCGCTGAGATTAATTGGTTCAAAAAATTCGGATGCCCTCTACCATTAAAATATATATATTGCACCCACTTGTGGGGTGTTGGTGTTAAGATTCTCTCTTGCAACGCTGCGGTTGAGAGTTTGAATCCCATTGCCATCGCGATTTAAGTGGGGCCCCCTAGTGGTGGGATGTTGGGCTATTCTCTCCCTGAGGAATTTTATGTCTAAATAGCGGTTTTGCGGCGAGGTCTAATGGTGCTACCAAGCATCGGAGGATCATGTGACTTTGATTAGCGTAAGTGAAAGGGGGCTCAGTACATTTCTCAATCACCAAAAAAAAAAAAAAAAAACATATATATACTGTGCATTTTAGGTCTTAGAATACAAGGAAGCTCATATGTTGTAGTAATTGAGGCCTTCGTGCGCACAAGCCAAATTGGTGCAGCCTATTAATGTCTATTATTGTGGAGGCTGGTTGTACCGATTTAATTTAGTCATAAGCAATGAAGTTATAAAACCTTTCAACTAATCCATGTAGGATGGGCAACAATGACTAGAGATGATAGCAATGTTAGGAAAATTTTCCACATCAAATCACTAATAATGACATGTAGCATGGCCGATGAAACTAGGCGCAAAGTTAGCAATTTCGGGGAGGGAGATTTGGCCGGGAGGACTTGATTGCATTTTCACACAAAAGTTCAAATATATTGTATTAGCTAAAGGTTCATGGTTTTAAATTGAAATTTATACAATGGATTTAGGACAAAAATATCAAGTTTTACGATGTTCTCCTCAAATTAACTAGAAAAAGCACTCATATAATTAAGAAAAATGCGGAAAAGGGATGGAATTTTTTTTCGTATATTTCAATATGCGGTAATGAGGAATACATGAGCTTATTTATAGATCATATGAGATGGTTATCTAAGATAGCGAGATAAACATAATATCCAAATATAATCAATCAAGGATATGCTATTTTTAAAGGAGATAACATAATATCAAATATAATCAATCAAGGATATGCTATTTTAAAGGAGATATATGTAATCTTGAGATATGTCGAGTCTACTAAATATCCTAAATTCTAATATTGCTAACATCCTCTCAAATGCAAGATGGGTTGAAACAAATCAACTTGAGTTTGAAAAATAATTTGAACAGCATCATAAAAGATCTTTGATTAAAATAAGCTCATTGGATTTGGGGTGGTGTGTGTGATGGCTCGAAGCACGGTGATTTCGGTGTGTTACTACGTTTGGTAGCTATGACTTTGGTGGTGGTGTCAGCTTCTTGAAACGAGGAGTAAAAAGTCGAGAATAAGAGGCATTGGAGCCAAACAACATGCATCCTATGCGGTCGACTTTGCTAGCAAGGCCAGTAATTTAACAAAACGCAATTGAGTACGATTAACGATGTCTACAACCAGCGAGAATAAACCGAGGCACTACTAAGCAAGGATAACATGCAAAGACGCATCTTTGTGGCGTTGAAAAATACCTCCATTGAAAATAAAAGCTCAACTTGGCTATGGCCTAGTTGGCCCTATTTAACCTTTCTTTTTCTTTCCTTTCTCCTTTTGCTTTTCGAGTGAGCTCTTTAAAAGCGATCTCTCATGCTCGCCATATCTGGTTTCTTCTGTAAGGATCTTACGGAATAGCAGCAAAGACAAACGTCGGCGGGAGACACGTAACCGGTTCTCACGGTAGGTGCTAGCGGATCGAAGGTGAAACCTTCCTTCTTCAAGGATTTGAATATGCTTTTTGAGCTTCTCTCTATTTACAGCTGGGGCTTTCAGAATGATACCCGAGGGCGTTGTCACGATTCAAGGCCTCCAAGTCTTTTTTGTGGAATTCGAAAAGCAATTTTTGGTGGACTCATCGTGTCTTTGAAGATCTTGTTGCACATTCCCGATCTTGTAATCAATGACTTTGAAAGCATTGTTTTGTGCCAACAAAGTCTCGAGTGCCAATTTAGGATAGTCAGTAGTAGTTTTTGGTCTTCCATGCTCATCTACCTCGGTAGGGGTAGATATTTTAGGAAGTATGTGAAACCTTTTTGTGGATCAAGTATACTCTTACGGAGCGGGAATGTAAGTTTGGACTGTTCACGGACAAGAGGGGGAAGTCCGTATCTTGGAACATGGCGATGGAAGAGGCAGGTTTGCTTTTTCTCGGGTGGAACTTCAAATGGGTAAGAGTTTTCTTAGCCCATTTCGAGACTGGCTTATAAAACGGGAAAGAGCTGGTTTCTTCGAGGAGGAGAAGGTGGAGGTGATGGTGGTGGAGAGTTTGTCGGTGCAACGGTATATTTTGGTGGTGGAGGAGGTGCGTAGGAAACTACGTGCGGTATTTGTCACATTCACCAAGAGTATCCAACGAGATGGATCTCCGCTAAGTACTTTGTTGAAGCAGGGGATCTCTCCTTTTCTTTCACCTTAGGTGGAGGCACCCGAATGGATCAACCTCATCGGGAGATTTTATGCATGAAGAGCATTGACAAAAAGGATCCCAAAGCAATGACCATATGGGTCTTTATAGTAATGGACTGATTGTCCATCACTTTCGAAGTGTCGGACAAACTTTTTTGGATCTGGCTCGGAAATAGTTTCAGGAACACATGGTTCAATCATGAAGAGAGTTTGGAAGATAGATTGACCACCTTCTTCTTTTTCTTTGCCGAACTTGATGGAAGCAGTTCCATCTTTTTTCGGATGAATTCGGAATCCGAGGACTCGGATGGGCTTACTTGTTACGGGTGCAGCTTTTCATAGTTTGTGATCCATGTATGCAGGAGAAGAGTGGCTAACTCTCCCCTTCGGAATCTGTCTGGAACATGAATACAAGAAGCTTGATCATTTTGCATGGAGATGAACAAAGCATCTTCATTTCCATTGTTGAAGTTCGTATCAAGAGCATGGTTACGCACTGATAAACCATCGGTAGTGGAGTGTTGCAAAGCAACGAGTCGGCGACCTGGGGGGCTCCGGTGAAAGGACTTGTACTTTCATAAAAGAAAGTAGCGTGGATACGAAAGAGCAATATTAAAGTTTGGATATAAAGTGACAAACAACGTGCCAGCATTCAAAGTGGTTTGAATCGTGCAATACAAGCATGTTGGTACTCTAGAAAGCGAGTATCCAATAATGCTATCCTAGCAACAACGGGTAAACCTTTGCGACCATGAAAGGTAAAGAGCAAGACGAACGGCACCATAATGAATGTGAGTGTAACCTGTTTGGGTCCAAGGGAAACTGGAGGAATTTGAAGAAGTAACAAAGTACTCCTTTTCAAGGTGGCGAGGAATAGGGTCTTTGGTCAAACTTGGAGGGCGAGAACGTACTCTTTTACTTGCTTTGGGGTTTGATGGATGAGTTGACGAATGGAGCGGATGGGTGAAAAGGATGGTAGGTTTAGCAAAAGCCGAGTATGGGTTCATGAGAGGGGAGTTGGGTTTCGAGATCCTAGTTTCATCACTAAGAGAGACCATAAAGATAATCTATCTTAGAAGCATTAGAACCACGAAAGTCGGGAGGAGTGGATGATGAAGCTAAAGCAAGAGAAACGGAGGCTTCGAGAATTTCTGGTTACGTAGACATAGTGGAACAAGGATCTTCTCTCGCTTCGGATTCCCCTACTAAGTGCATGGAACGAGCAGGTTCTTCACCATTGATGATATTCCTTATCACAAATGGCCGAGAAAGATTTAAAGAATTTCATACTTGGTTGAATACTCAATCCCTCACCAACCATGATATGAATGATGTCCTCTACAACTTTGTCACCCGGGTTTCGGAAGCCTCAAAACTGGTGGAAATCGTATCCGACCAAGACCGATTCATTTCGATGTCACTAGATTTTGGCTATGCCATCACCATCTTATATCATTTCTTTGTGGGGAAACCCACGGCCTTGTCGAACTAAAAAAAGAAGAATTCTTTGAAAGAAAATGATGTTCTCTCCGTAAGAAACATCTTGATAAACACTACGGGGAGATGCTTAAACTCTTTTATCAACTTGGAGGGTGATTCAAATTTGAAGCATGTCTTCGACTTCTATTCCCAAAGAATTGACCCAGATGGTTGAAAGATCCTTTTTGGAAAACAAAAAAGGGTACAAGACATTCCTTTGGGAGAAATACAACAAGAGATCCATCTATGTCTTGAAGACCTTTGTCTAAAGCGTCGGAGATGGTACGCACCTACATCAAGGAAGACAAAAGCCTTGAAGCAGCCTCGTTCCCGCCAAAAAAGCCGAAGATCAAGTGTTCCAAAAATGATTGCGATGGCGGTGGCGGGTATTGCCGAAAAGAAAAGACACTTCAAGAAGTACAGCATCCAAAAGTACAAACATGGCTACAAACATGGCTCCCAAACACTTCCGAAGGAAGAAGAAAATGTGATATCTACGTAAAAGGAAAGATCGTAAGGCCATAAGAAATCAAACGAGATGTTTCATACGCAACTTGAGAAAAGACATTTTGCCAAAACTTGTCCCAGGGCGAAAAAAGGTCAAAATCGTTTAATTCATCATATTGAGAATGAAACGGAATTTCTCTTGAAAATGATGATATTGAATCCTATTCTCCGTGATGAAGAGCCATCAGAACATACTCTTTGTATCATCCCTTCCTATCAAACTTCCGGTGAAACGAATCGACGACACGTAATCGAAGAGATTTTTCATATATCTCTTGCATCCTCGAAACAACCTCGACATATTTTCAAGCCAAACCAAAGTGTCCACATTTTCCCGTAAAAATCTTCACTTCCAAGTTTGCAAAACCAATCAATGTCATTGCTCTTATTGACACAAGAGCAAGTTGTTCCATCTTGGACACCAAAATTACACTTTGAAGAATATTGGACTTCTCATGTCAGATATTTCAGTGCAACGTGGAGATACTTTCTCCACAAATGTCGAACTACTCTTATAAACTGTCCAATTCTTTCCCTCGGTGTTCTATCACAATCAAAATCTTTGGAACCGGTCTCCCAATAAAGATTTGATATTGGGTGGGATATTATGACTCAAATCGCTCAACTTCGAATTATCAGGAAAAGGTCTTAAGTATAGGGACCAATTCTCTGAGTTTGTCAATATTCAAAGACTCTTTTCCATTCACTTGAGTCTATTAGATCCAATCATGCAAAAGTTGCTTCAATCATGCTCAGAATCTCATGCTGAGTTCGCTCAAAAATGTTCTCATCCCTTATGGGAAAATCCGAGTTTTTGTTCGCCTTCCGTTCAAAAGAATGAAGATATAAATCCAACCAAGGCGAGTCACTCGGGAATGAATCCAGAACATTTAACTTTGGCACAAAGGGAATGCTCGAACTTCTCCTAAAGGACTTATTGAACTGTCCAACTCTCAATGGGCTTGTGAAGACTTTTATGTCAATAAGCGTGTTGAACAAACCGGGGGAAAAATGAGATTGGTGATCAACTATTAACTTCTCAACCTTTTTCTCCAAGATGATAAGTTCCGTTACCTTCAAGAGATTCTCTTTTGCTGGCCTAACCAAGGCTCATATCTATTCCAAATTCGACCTTAAAGCCGGATTTTGGCAATTAGGCATTCATCCCGATGTGAGACCCAAAACGGGTTACAGTATCCCAAATCAGCACTTCCAATGGAAAGTCCTTCCTTTTGGCTTGAAAGTTGCCCCATCACTCTTTCAAAAGGCAATGTGCCAAATTTTCCAGCCAATCCTATCAAGTGTCTTTGTAGTCTATATTGATGATATTACTCGCTCTGACCACGATGGCAGTCACACGCCAACTCCTTGAACAATTTGCAATTGTGAGGAAGCATGGCATCATGCTTTCCAGAGGAAAATGAATACGTCTTTACGTAAATTGAATTTCTTGGTATGCACCTCAATAAAGGTACGTACTACCCGAGGCCACATTGCACGGGAATTATTGAAGTTTCTGAAGAAAACCTTACCACAAAGGAAGTTCAGCAATTTCTTGGGATAATTAATTATCTCGGGGATTTTGTTTTAAACATCGCAAAACTGCGATCCCACTCCGTCAGTCTTTGAAGAAGAATCCCCATCTTAGGGAAAACCCAAACCAAAGCGGTTGCTGAGTTTAAGGAGATTATGCAAAATCTCCCACCGCTACAAATACCATCAACAGGGAAAAGAATCCTTGGGCGCGCCGGTGACGAATCGGGCAGCACGGTCTGCTCGAAGAAATCGATGGTAAGCGGCACCTCCGTGCTTATAAAAGTGGAAAATTCTCTCAAGCTGAAATGCATTACCATTCCACTTTCAAAGAGATCCTAGCAATTAAAACGGGATTAAAAATTTGAGTTCCATCTCATCGCCACCATTTTCTAGTAGAAATATAGATGTGGCATCTTTCCAGATAGCAGACCAAGTTCAAAGCGAAGCAAATCCCGAATTCCTAGTTGCTTCAATGGGCTGAATGGTTTCAAAATACTCTTTTGAAACCAAACACATTCTGGAAAGAAGAATGTGCTTGCTGACTTCTTGTCAAGGCCGAAAGTTCGAGAGATCAACATGTACATGAAGAGACCGCTTTCCATAAGCTTAACTATGGAAAGAAATACAAAATTGAGAAGATCAAAGATCTACCCAGCTGGAAATATCCTCAAGAAATCATTGAAGAAATCCAGCATGACCAGTCTCGGTGAAAACATCGATAGTCTCATGTGGCAATGCCATCACCGAACTATTCCGATTCAACGGAGGTTCCATTCTTTATCCTTTTGGGTTGAATGCGGATTATCCATTCATTCATCCTCTTACTTGGAAGGAAGATGATTTTTCTGATCAACTCAAAAGTTATTATGGTACTTAACCAACAAGTGCTTAATAGCTATTGAGATCCCAACCGAGAGAAGATTCATTGCTAACCTCCACAAGGATTTTCATGCTCGGTAAAGGTAATGTTGAAAGGAAAGTGGCCAATCTTTTACTTTCTCAAGCTGGTTTTATCCTCCAACTCATTGGAAACATCTTTTAGAGAAAGAACTAAGAACCGCGACACCAAACCACGAAGTCCATACCATTTTGTTTTTAAGTGTCCATGGCACTTTTTTAGAAACAATGGTAGCATAATTAATGAACCCAGGAAATAGGAACCACATCCTATAAAAACCACATCGACAGGCAAAGAAGCCCGAATTCACGAGATCATATCCAGGCTCGTCGGATATTACGAACATCGTATCGAGAGCTTCAAAGAATTCTTTGCCAAGAAAAAACAAAACTTGTCCCTCAAGAAATATGGAATTATAATGCCGCCACTTGGGATCATTATGAGCTCGTACGAAGCCAAAGAAGCACTCGATGATTTCGAGACAAGCGAGCGTCATCCCGGGAGCATGAAATGACAGATGCAGATGACATTGTCCAATCCACTCAAGACCCCTATGCTAGATGGGGAGGTCCCTCCGTCTCGGGACCCTATGCTCTAGGATCCTCGTCCTTATCTCAAAACATGAATGTATCTTTCTAGCGGGGATCCGGCCAATTGGCCTCGGCCAAACATCCACGATCTGACGACAACACCGATTGGGCATAGGAAGAAGCCTCACATTGGGCACATGAAGCATCCTCAGTCAATCAAATCTCACCGGCGGATCTTGAAGCTCTTGAATAAAAGTATGAAGAACACCTCTTTGCATCAAATTACGGCTCGATGACTCCCATAACGGCTACAATGCCCGTGATGGACGAGACCGCGAAAATGCGTCGTCCGTACAAAAGTCACTTGTAGCAAAAGTTCTCTATTCACTAGGCTAGGAAAAGTATCAGAGTAGAGTTTACTATTCACGGTACATGTACTGTTCATAGTGTGCGAATAATTCCCTCCCGGAAATTTCGTTCCGAGCCTTTTTGCTTCTTCGGGACCGTTAGTTGGTCTTTGTCTGTTTGTGTCTCCCATTTGCCTATATAAGGCAAGGAGTCGTATTGTGTTGGGCGAGTCCCTTGAATGAAGTGAGTGTTTTTGTGAAAAACCTCTCATGGCTTTCTAAACTCCTCTCTTCTTCTCTCGCCTGGTAGGATCCTCCAAGAAATGCAGCTCGAGTATGTTAGCAACGTTTCCATCCTGGCATCACTGAGTGTCTCTAGGCTCGAACTAAAGGACCGAGTGGTTTTACGCACAAGGCTGTCCCCGAAGGGCTTGAACGGGAGTGTTCGCCCACTGAGGGATGCATACCTGCAGAAAATTGACTTCGTCTTCCCTGGTTCTAAGTCTAGATCCCCTCTCTGGTATCGCCCACTGAGGGATGCATACCTGCAGAAAATTGACTTCGTCTTCCCTGGTTCTAAGTCTAGATCCCCTCTCTGGTATCAGAGCAATGGATTTGTTTGTAACAGTATTCGTTCCATGCACTTGGTAGGGAATCCGGTGCGAGAGAAGATCCTTGTTCCACTATGTCTAAGAACAGAAATTCTCGAAGCTCTGTTTCTCTTGCTCCTTCATCATCCACTTCTCCCAAATTCCGTGTCTCCAATACTTCTAAGATAGATTATCTTTATGAAGTCTCTCTTAGTGATGAAACTAGGATCTCTGAAACCCAACTCCCTCTCATGAACCCATACTCGGCTTTTGCTAAACCCAGGTTCATCCTTTTCACCCATCCGCTCCATTCGTCAACTCATCCATCAAACCCCAAAGCAAGTAAAAGAGTACGTTCGGTCCTCCAAGTTTGACCAGCACCCTATTCACTCTTGAAAAGTACTTTGTTACTCTTCAAATTCCTCGAGTTTCCCGGACAGTGGACCGCGCGGGGTTACACTCACATTCATTATGGTCTGTTCGTCTTGCTCTTACCTTTCATGGTCGCAAAGGTTTACCTATTGTTGCTAGGATAGCATTATTGGATACTCGCTTTCTAGAGTACCAACATGCTTGTATTGGCACAGTTCAAACCACTTTGAATGTTGGCACTGATGTTTGTCACTTTATATCCAAACTTTAATATTGCTCTTTCGAGATCCACAGTTACTTTCTTTTATGAAAGTACAAGTCCGACTCACTTTGGAGCCCCCAGGCTGTTGACTCTGTTCTTTGCAACACTCCACTACCGGATGGTTTATCGAGTGCGGGACCATGCTCACGAACTTCAACAATGGAAATGAAGATGCTTTGTTCATCTCCATGCAAAATGATCAAGCTTCTTGTATTCATGGGCAGATTCCGAAGGAGAAGTTAGCCACTCTTCTCCCGAGATACATGGATCACAAACTATGAAAAAGTCGCACCAAAACAAGAAGCCCATCCAGTCCTCGGATCTTGAATTCATCAGAAAAAAAGATGGATTTGTTTCCATCAAGTTCGGCAAAGAAAAGAAGAAGGTAGTCCATCTATCTTCCAAACTCTCTTCATGATTGAACCATGTGTTCTGAAACTATTTCCGAGGCGGATCAAAAAAGTTTGTCCGACACTTCGAAAGTGATGGACAATCAGTCCATTACTATAAAGACCCATATGGTCATTGCTTTTGGGATCCTTTTTGTCAATGCTCTTCATGCATAAAATCTCCGATGAGGTTGATCCATTCGAAAAACCTCCACCTCGGCAAAAGAAAAAGAGAGATCTTGTTTCAACGGTACTTAAGCGGAATCCATCGGTGATACTCTTGGTGATGTGACAAATACCGAGTACGTAGTTTCCTACGCACCTCCTCCACCACCAAAATATCTTGTTGCACTTGGCAAACTCTCCACCACCATCACCTCCACCTTCTCCTCCTCAGGAGAAACCAGCTCTTTCCCTTTTATAAGCCAATTCTGAAATGGGCTAAGAAAACTCTTACCCATTTGAAGTTCCACCAAAAAAGCAAATTGTCTCTTCCATCGCCATGTTCCAAGATACGTACTTCCCCCCTCTCGTCCGTGAAGGGGTCAGGACTTACATTCCCTTCCAGGAAAATTATCTTGATCCACAAAAAAGGTTTCATCATACTCCTAAAATATCTACCCCTACTGAGGTAGATGAGCATGGAAGACCAAAAAAAACTACTACTGCTGAAGCTGTCCTAAATTGGCAATCAGAGACTTTGTTGGCACAAAACAATGCTTTCAAAGTCATTGATTACAAGATCGGGAATGTGCAACAAGATCTTCAAAGACATGATGAGTCCACAAAAAATTACTTTTGAATTCCACAAAAAGACTTGAGGCCTTGGAATCGGGACAACGCCTCGGGTATCATTCTCTTGAAAGCCCATGACGAGGAAATAGAGAAGCTCAAAAAGCATATTCAAATCCTTGAAGAAGGAAGGTTTCGACCTTTCGATTCGCTAGCACCTCTTTGTGAGAACCGGTTACATGCCTCCCTCACCTCGGACGTCTATCTTTTGCTACCATTCCGGAAGATCCTTGGGAAGGAACCAGATATGGCGAGCATGAGAGATCGCCTTAAAGAGCTCACTCGAAAACAAAAGGAGAAAGGAAAAAGAAAAGAAAGGCCGGAAGGGCCAACTAGGCCAACCTCTTACGTGGTCATCGGAAAGGCCAGATCGATGATGCTTTCAAACCCTCTAGAATCCTTTCTAAAGGATTTTGGGTACTCGTGAGCAATCTAATCCTGTTGATTCCGCCATTCAAAAGACCGAGACTCTCTTTCAGTTGAGAACAAACTTTCACGACATCTTTGATTCCGAACCAAATTAATTATCTCTTGCATCCTCCCTCATCCTTTTCAATTCTGTCATTCATTCCCCTCCCGAAGCACCAATCACTTCATCCATATATATGGCCGATCCTCCAGCTCCAGATATTGAAATGGAATCTAATTATTCTGAAGTTGTCCAACATAGTACTGGACAACATGTGTCCATGGCATCAAAACAGTTCTTCACCATTGATGATATTCCTTATCACAAATGGCCAGAAAGATTTGAAGAATTTCATACTTGGTTGAATACTCAATCCCTCACCAACCATGATATGAATGATGTCCTTTACAACTTTGTCACTAGGTTTACTGGAAGCCTAAAAAAAAGCTGGTGGAAATCGGTATCAGGCCAAGACTAGATTCATTTTCGATGTCACCGGATTTTGGCCATGCCATCACCATCTTATATCATTTCTTTGTGGGGAAACCCATCTTGACCTTGCCGAACTAAAAAGAAGAGAATTCTTTGAAAGAAAATGCTGTTCTCTCCGGAAAAACATCTTGATAAACACTACGGGGAGATGCTTAAACTCTTTTATCGGCTTGGAGCCGATTCAAATTAAGCATGTCTTCCCGACTTTTATTCCCAAAGAATTGACCAAGATGGTTGAAAGATCCTTTTGGAAAACAAAAAAGGGTACAAGACATTCCTTTGGGAGAAATACAACAAGAGATCCATCTATGTCTCGAAGACCTTTGTCTAAAGCGTCGGATGGTACGCACCTACATCAAGGAAGACAAAGCCTTGAAGCTGACCTGTTCCGCCAAAAGTGAAGATCAAGTGTTCCAAAAATGATTGCGATGGCGGCTGTGGAAAGTATTGCCGAAAGAAAAGACACTTCAAGAAGTACGGATCAAAAGTACAAACATGGCTCCAAACACTTCCGAAGGAAGAAGAAATGGCGATATCTACATAAAAGGAAAGATCGCGCGAGGCCATAAGAAATCAAACGAGATGTTTCATCCGCAACTAGAAAGGACATTTTGCCAAAAAGTTGTCCCAGGCAAAAAAAAAGGTCGAGAATCGTTTAATTCATCATATGAGAATGAAACGGAATTTCTCTTGAAAATGATGATATTGAATCCCTATTCTCCATTGATGAAGAGCCATCAACATACTCTTTGTATCATCCCTTCCTATCAAACTTCCGGTGGCGACCGACACGATAATCGAAGAGATTTTCATATATCTCTTGCATCCTCGAACAACCTCCCTGACATATTTTCAAGCCAAACCCGGTGTCCACATTTTCCCGTAAAAATCTTCACTTCCAAGTTTGCAAAACCAATCAATGTCATTGCTCTTATTGACACGGGAGCAAGTTGTTCCATCTTGGACACCAAAATTCTGCCCGAAGAATATTGGACTTCTCATGTCCGATATTTCAATTCTAGTGCAAATGCCGGAAATACTTTCTCCACAAATATCAGAACTACTCCTATAACTGTCCAATTCTTTCCTCAATGTTCTATCACAACCAAAATCTTTGGATCAGTCTCCCCAATAAAGATTTGATAATTGGGTGGGATATTATGACTCAAATTGCTCAACTTCGAATTATCCACGGAAAAGGTCTTAAGTATAGGGACCAATTCTCGAGTTTGTCAATATTCAAAGACTCTTTTCCATTCACATGAGTCTATTAGATCCAATCATGCAAAAGTTGCTTCAATCATGCTCGAATCTCATCTTTGAGTTCGCTCAAAATGTTCTCATCCCTTATGGGAAAACCCGAGTTTTTGTTCGCCTTCCGTTCAAAAAGAATGAAGATATAAATCCAACCAAGGCGAGTCACTCGGGAATGAATCGAGAACATTTAACTTTGGCACAAAGGGAATGCTCGAGAACTTCTCCGGCAAGGGCTTATTGAACTGTCCAACTCTCAATGGGCTTGTGAAGACTTTTATGTCAATAAGCGTCTTTGAACAAACCAGGGGAAAAATGAGATTGGTGATCAACTATCAACCTCTCAACCTTTTCTCCAAGATGATAAGTTCCCTTTATCTTCAAGAGATTCTCTTTTTGCTGGCCTAACCAAGGCTCATATCTATTCCAAATTCGACCTTAAAGCCGGATTTTGGCAATTAGGCATTCATCCTAATGACGGACCCAAAACGGGTTACGTATCCCAAATCAGCACTTCCAATGGAAAGTCCTTCCTTTTGGCTTGAAAGTTGCCCCATCACTCTTTCAAAAGGCAATGTGCCGAATTTTCCAGCCAATCTTATCAAGTCTTTGCCGTTAGTCTATATTGATGATATTACGCTCTCGCCACGATGACCAGTCACTTGCCAACTCCTTGAACAATTTGCGAAATTGTGAGGAAGCATGGCATCATGCTTTCTCAGAGGAAAATGAATATTGCCCAGATTACGTAAATTGAATTTCTTGGTATGCACCTCAATAAAGGTACATTACTACCCGGGGCCACACATTGCACGAGGAATTATTGAAGTTTCTGAAGAAAACCTTACCACAAAGGAAGTTCGGCAATTTCTTGGGATAATTAATTATCTCGGGGATTTTGTTCCAAACATCGCAAAGCTGCCGATCCCACTCTAGTCAATGCTAAAGAAGAATCCCCCATCTTGGGGAAAAACCCAAACCAAAGCGATTCTTGAGCTTAAGGAGATTATGCAAAATCTCCCACCACTACAAATACCATCAACGGGAAAAGAATCCTTGGAGCGCGCCGGTGACGAATACCGGGCAACAGTCCTATTCGAAGAAATCGATGGTAAGCGGCACCTCTGTGCTTATAAAAGTGGAAAATTCTCTCAAGCTGAAATGCATTACCATTCCACTTTCAAAGAGATCCTAGCAGTTAAAAACGGGATCAAAAAATTTGAGTTACATCTCATCGGCCACCATTTTCTAGTAGAACTAGATATGGCATCTTTTCCACGAGATGACCAAGTTCAAGCGAGAAGCAAATCCCAAATTCCCGGTTGCTTCGATGGGCTGAATGGTTTTCAAAATACTCTTTTGAAACCAAACACATTCTGGAAAGAAGAATGTGCTTGCCGACTTCTTGTCAAGGCCGAAAGTTCCCGAGAGATCAACATGTACATGAAGAGACCGCTTTCCATATGCTTAACTATGGAAAGAAATACAAAATTGAGAAGATCAAAGATCTACCCAGTGGAAATATCCTCAAGAAATCATTGAAGAAATCCAGCATGACTGTCTCGGTGAAAACATCGATAGTCTCATGTGGCAATGCCATACTAAACTATTCCGATTCAACGGAGGTTCCATTCTCTATCCTTTTGGGTTGAATGCAGATTATCCATTCATTCATCCCTCTTACGGAAGGAAGATGATTTTCCCCGATCAACTCAAAAGTTATTATGGTACTTAACCAACAAGTACTTAATAGCTATTGAGATCCCAACCAGAAGATTCATTGCCAACCTCACAAGGATTTTCATGCTCGGTAAAGGTAATGTTGAAAGGGAAAATGACAGAAATCTTTTAGACTTTCTCAGCTGGTTTTATCCTCCAACTCATTGGAAACATCTTTTAGAGAAAGAACTAAGAACCGCGACACCAAACCCTGAAGTCCATACCATTTTGTTTTTAAGCGTCCATGGCACTTTTTAGAAACAATGGTAGCATAATTAATGAACCACGGGAAATAGGAACCACATCCTATAAACCACATCTCGAGCGAGAGAAGCCCGAATTCACGGATCATATCCAGGCTCGTCGGATATTCTCAACATCGCATCGAGAGCTTCAAAGAATTCTTTGCCAAGAAAACAAAACTGTCCCTCAAGAAATATGGAATTATAATGCCCCCGCCACTTGGGATCATTATGAGCTCGTACGAAGGAAGCCAAAAAAGAAGCACTCGATGATTTCAGACAAGCAGCGTCATCTCAGGAGCATGAAATGATAGATGCAGATGACATTGTCCAATCCACTCAAGACCCCTATGCTAGATGGGGAGGTCCTCTGTCCCAGGACCCCTATGCTTCAGGATCCTCGTCCTTATCTCAAAACACGAATGTATCTTTCTACAGGGATCCGGCCAATTGGCCTCAACCAAACATCCCTGATCCTGACGACAACACCGATTGGGCGTAGGAAGAAGCCTCACATTGGGCACATGAAGCATCCTCGTCAAGACGGATACTCTCACCAGCGGATCTTGAAGCTCTTGAACAAAAGTATGAAGAACACCTCTTTGCATCAAATTACAGCTCGATGACTCCCACAACAACTACAATGCCCGTGATGGACGAGACCGCTGAAAATGCCGTCGTCCGTACAAAGTCACCTAGCAAAGTTCTTGTTCACTAGGCTAGGGAAAGTACGTCAGCGGTTTACTATTTACGTCATGCAGTGCTTGTTCATAGTGTGCGAATAATTCCCTCCCGGAAATTTCGTTAGGAGCCTTTGTTACGTTCCTAGACCCGTTAGTTGGTCTTTCTGCATTTGTGTCTCCCATTTGCCTATATAAGGCAATGAGTCATCGTATTGTGTTGGGCAAAGTCCCTTGAATGAAGTGAGTGTTTTTGTGAAAAACCTCTCATGGCTTTCTAAACTCCTCTCTTCTTTTCTCGCGGGGGTAGGATCCTCCAAGAAATGCGGCTCGAGTATGTTAGCAACGTTTCCATCCTGGCATCTCGAGTGTCTCTAGGCTCGAACTAAAATTTGAGTGGTTTTCGCACTAAAAGTGTCCACTCGAAGGGCTTGAATGGGAGTGTTCGCCCCCGAGGATGTATACTTGCGAAAATTGACTTCGTCTTCCCTGGTTCTAAGTCTAGATCCCCTCTCCATAACCACAGTCACTCTTACTCGGACGGGGAATAATACATTTAGGTGAACATTGTTGAGTGGAAGGGATGGATTTATTTGCTTGGGATGCATGGGTATACCTTTGAGAATGATAAAGCATTAAAAAAATAGAATTAGGAAATTTCTATGGTGCATAGGGTGCGAAGTGCATTGGGATTGCCTCTTTGACACAAGGTTAAGAAGACGGTCCTTATCAAAAGAGATTTATGCATAATCCTGAGAGTTATGAGGAATCAACTAAATATTATTAATACGTACAAAGAGGACTTACATATGGACGTGATGATGCCGGGCAATCTTTTAGGTGCAGTTTTTCCCAGTGGATGCATGAGGCATGCCAAAAAGACATGCTGTATCTTCTCTCGTCATCTATCTTCTTGTCATCTATCTTCTTTTCATGGGGTGGTTGACTAAGTTTGTATATTATAGCACTGTTAGAACCCCGTGTCATTTTATCGATGGAGAATATGAATCATATCGCAACAAAAACTCCATCACGACATTCCTCTCGCATTCTATTTGCCGAATCGAGTCGGGCTTTACGACCATGATAAACAAGTGCAGAAATTACAAGGCATGTGAAAAAGAGACGAAAATAATAAATGGTGGCACCGGTGGGCCCGCTGGTGGGAAAACGTCTGGCGTGACGTTATTGAACGGAGGGCTGCCGTGGGAGATGGCGCTCCTCTCATGCAAATCGGGCGTCGAGGTTGGCTTCGACGTCCCTTCCTTTCGAGCACGTGCACCGGCGACTGTGCTTGTACCAAAAAGTTCGTGTCGGGTGGCGTTGCTTTCCACTGCCCCCTTTTGACTATTTTTTTAACTCCACTGACGGAAGCTGCAGATGCAGACGATGCGGCCTTTCGGATTCGAGACCTAATTTGTCTTTTGCTTCGATCTTTACTAAGCACCCGATTCCACGAACCGTCTCGTATTGTCCTCGATGGACAGACGAATTTGCACCATATTTTAATATATACGCACGCATACTGATAAAAATATTCAAAAAATTTTAAATTTATTATACTTTTATCAATTTAGTTCGAAATTTTTTAATTATATTAATGAAGGAGACGACGGTGGGAGGAGGGTGTCTTTCTTTGAGGGCAAATGGGGCTGCCTTGGGCGAAATCGGTTTTGAAATTCAATACGTAGGAAAGTCGGAATGGTGATGTTTTTGGACCAACTAAAGGAGCGAGTACCCCTTGCACTCCTACTCACAAGTGCAATTTTTTATATGGATTTAAGAGATAATAGCATAAATGATCACTGAAATTTTCGTCAAATGTGTAGTGTCATCTTTAAAATTTTAATTTATGCAATGTGGTCTCTAATCTTTGGCTTATTGTGCGATATCATCTCTAAACTTTTAATTTATTTTCACGTGGCCAATGAATTATTAGTAAATACTCAATGCAGTTTATAAATTATATAAAGATGTTCAAAAGTTTAGGGACCACGTAAGATGTGGAATTAAAATTTAGGAATTATATTAAAAAATCAAAAGTCTATAGATGATATTGTATACTTAATCAAAGTTCATGCATCGCATTAAACAAATTAAGGGTACATCGGCGACATTGCACATATATAAATTCAGTATCTTCCCTAATTTTAATTACCTGAAACATGCATGTTTATTTGTTTTTACAAATTTTACAGGTCTTTACATGATACTATCTACCACATTACACCATAAGAGGCATGACTTAATTTCGCAAAACATGGACGAATTTGGTTGAATGTTTTAATTGTAGTTAAAAAAGGATATTCTGGTAGTTATACTACTTGACGTTCTTATCATTTGCACATTTATTAATTTTCGACACAACATAAGAATCACATAATCTATCCAACCAAGTATGCTCTTATAAGGATGGTTTATACATTTTTGAGGACTTTACTTTGAAAAATACGTTATTATTACATCTGATATGTGTCGATTCTTCACTGATTGCATATTATATTTTGTTAAAGTGAATGGCGTCCTCGATATCAGGAAAATTCTTTCAAAGTAATAGAAAATATTACTAAAAAGAATGTATTTCCGCTCGTTTAAGAGAAAGAAAAACTATTACATACGAATACTAGAAAGATTATGGACAAAAGGATCAATTGTGCAATCTTAATTGTGTATTTCCTTTCATTTTTTTTTTCTAAAAATCGTTCTTTCAATACATATAATTACTAAGTGAAGAAAAAGTAATTAAAATTATTGCGAGTGCAAATATGCAGATTGTGCCGAAGTCACGAGCAATTGACTAGTTTTCTTCAAGATGAATCAACGACCCAGGGAGCCATGCGATTTTATGTTTTTTTTGTACTTTTTTTTTAAATCATACTTTTAATCCCTGTTCTTAGAGAGTTCAATTTTGGTCCACTTGTTTTATTTTGTCATAATTCTAATTTTTCGCGATTTTTACCCGTGCAACCCTTTAAATGCAAATTTTCACTTTGATCCTTGCATTTTGGCAATGTTGAATTTTCTGCGCAGTTGTTTTCGTAAGAAAAAGAAAATTAGCCTCTCTATTATGCTTCAATAGGTAGCCTAATGAATATTTCAGATCAAGATAAACTATAACGCGATACCTATTATAGAAGTTCATCAAATCAATTTGACATGATTAGTTTCACTCAAGCAATGGCATCCTTATTTTGTGTTCTACTCTTTTGAGGAAAAAAAAAAAAAAAGATCCCGTGGAGATGAATTTTAAGCTCTATTTATTTCGCAAAAGATGATTGATTTGAGATAAATCATTATCGTTGGGCTTCTGTTGCTGATGGCCTCTCCGCTTTCGATGCTGGATCTTATGTCTTTAACACTCTTGCGAATTGGGAGAACCTCTCCCGGTGCTCAATCATGAAGAAGACCGCTTTCAATGGCTTGGAGACCCTTCCGGTAGATTCTCTTCCGCATCAGCATGGAACCTGATACGCCCTAAGGGATGTCTGGTGCCTTGGTCCTCCTTTGTATGGAATCCCTCGCTCTCTCCTCGTTATCAAACTCACCTGTGGTTGATCAACCGAAATCGACTTCCGACTCAGATTTTGTTGCTTTCATATGCCAGAATTTCTTCTGCCGTGTGTGCATTTTATTCTTGTCATCTGGACTTTATAGATCACCTATTTTTGGTTGCCACATAACTAGTACTCTTGCTTTGTTTTGGGTGGCTATATGCAATCTTGCTTGGCGTAACAAATCTTGGATGGAGAATCTTGATTGGGCTACCAAGCATATCGGCGTTGATACCTTTCACCCGTCTATAGCCCATTTTGGCTTCGTAGCGTCATGCTATATCATTTGGAAAGAGTAGAACGATATTATATTCGTAATCAGACCCTCTTCCTCCCGGAAATGAAGATGCACCATCGAAGGCTATGAAAGACAAGACAATGACCTATAAGCATCTTTCGGACGCTCTTAAGAATAGAAGACTGCAAAAATGCTGGGAACTCCATCCATCTATTTTTGATGACTGTGATTCCCTATTTGTATTGTTGGTCTTTTCGCTCTTTAGTCTATATTGTTACCTTTTGATTTTCGGACCATGGCACCCTTACACTCTCTTTGACTCTATTGTCTTCTTGAGCGTCTATCCCTTGTTGGTGTCGGGCCTCCTTCCTTGTATATATTTTTTTGGCAAAATCTATACTTATCTTACATTTTACAAAAAAAAAAAAAAATTGAAAATATTTTTCATTGATTAATTATTTCAAGTAAAACGAACATTTTTAAAAATTATTTTCAAATCATTTATTTTTATAAAAATAAATGAAGCCCACAATTATGGTCGTTCGCAACATTAGATCATTGACTCATTACTTGGTTTGATAACCTCATACAACAAAAAAGAAAATGAAAATGGGAACTGTAATTTGTTAGAAACAACCCCACGAAGTCTTTACCGCCACGCTGAGGGGGTTTTTTTTTTTTCGCACTCATCTAATTAATCTTCATGCGTAAAATTTTTCCTGTGAGTAGAAGTAGAATACGTGCTTATTACAAATTCGTGCTTATTACAAAAGTGAAAATGTAAATTATGGAAATTTAAAGAAATCCTCTAATTACGAAAGAGGAAAACTCTTGAAATCAAACTCTCTAATGTCCCGTTTACATATAGTCACCGTACACAATTCATGATTGCTAGTATACAATTCATTTCAAATCGATCGGAAGATGAGAATTACAGCTCTGATCAGCGTAGGTTGCCGATCACTCGTTCGTCGGTGATCGAACAGAGCGATCTCAGCCGACATTTCCTTTGCCGCCAAGAGGTCTGCACGTCAGAGAAAAAAATGAAAAATTGAATAATATGATAAAGACCGGACCTTTCACATACAGACTTTCCCCAAAACATCGAACGACAAAATTCAAGATTAGTCAAGCAAGAGTAAGCGAGCGCGCTCGATCAAATCCGGGGCTCTTTACATTGATTTCAATCAAGAGAAGAATCAAGTGTCAAATCATTGATCCTATGATCATCTTCTCACTAATCTGAGCAACTCGGATTAGTTGCCATGTCTTGTCATTTTTTAACTCGTGAGGGATCGAGCATGAACCCAATGCCGTCTGGAACATGTGGACGTTCCTGCAATCCCGATCCACATCGATTCGCAATGAAATGAACAGAGGCCTTGATCTTTTGCGGCATCGAGTACGAATTTTCCAATGGCACGCGGGACATTACTTTCGTCGCCATGCCGGAAACTTAGACGATCGAAACCCACTATCATCCAGCAACATGCTAGACAAGGATGTCAATGGGTCGGGCCACGCTGGATTTTCATGATACTTGGCCGGACCCGAAACCCTAAAGGAGCACGCTCGACCCAACTCAAGACCCGAATATCATATGACCAAGAGAATGGTTTGGGTTGGGTTGGGCCGGTTTGGATTGGGCTGATACTGACATCTAAAAATCGTTACAGACTAAGACCCGACCTCAAAATATCCTAGTTTAGAGGACCACCGGAGGCCACGGGGACTAAAACCAAACCAAATTCACACATTCGGGGCTAAAAGTAATACCAAATCTACAATTCGGGGCTAAAGCGACAACAAATTCACTCATTCGGTGCTAAATTGGAAACGGCAAAACGTGTATAAAACGCGAGCGAGAGAGAGAGGGAGAGGGAGAGGAGAGACCTGGTTCGCACTTGATCTGGCACTTGCGGTCGCACCGCGCCATCAGCCTCGCTGCACAGTTCGCGAAAAAAGATAAGATGCCATTTACCGCTAAAATCCTTGGAGAATCCTTCTCAGATCCAACCGACCGGCGAAGGGAAGCGAAAAGCTACTCACAGTTGGGCTGGACGCACGCGGTGGAGCAAGCGTCGTAGCAATCCACGGCGGCGGACTCGACGGCGACGTCCATCCGCGAGAAGACCGCGGTCAAGATCAGCACCGCCAGCAGCATCTCCTTCGTCTTCATCTTCATCGCCATCTTCTTCGTAGCCTTTCCTTTGTCTTTTTCAGTGGACGGAGAAGGGAGGGTTGAGAGGGGTGGACCTTATAGAGGATCGATCCGCTGGAGTGACGATTTTGCCCGCGCCCCGTGCCGGAAACTACGGGACTGCCATGTTAGTGGATGGATGTGAAGCGAAGCCGCCAAAGTTGAATCTGATCCTCGGGTGCGCCGCTCGGATTGCGTCAGACCCGTAGAAGGAGTCAAGGTTTGACCATGGGCTAGCCCGGCTCGGCTCGGGTGGAGCCGAGTCTGAGCTTAGGCTGCGGTCGTCAATTAACTGAGCCGAGCTCGATGAAAAAGTTTGTTGAGCCGAGGTGGGTGGCTTGAGGAGTCGAGCTTGACCGACGCGGAGGCTCGTAGAAATTAAGCTACATCAGCTCCATTACACATAGCTCATGGTACTCGTACGAGTTGTTTGGATCGTTTCTTGTTGCACTGATATCTTATAAATTCGATCGAATTAAATGAATGCAAAATTATATGATCAAGCTATGTTGAGTAATATCAGGTTTTTTTAATTGGGGGATGATCGTATTGGGAGCGCCTCGGGACAATAGATTAAGCTTGCTCTTGGCCCACCATTTATCACCTTCGAGCTGTTTCTCTGTTTTGGTCAAAGGAAATGATGCATGAAAGGATCCATAGAAAATTTTAGAAATCACCACAACAAAATAAGTCAATATAATTATAAAACAAACTAAGATCCAAGAAATCAAGATATATCATCGGGGCATGGTTGAGTGCTCAAACTTAAATAACAAATCTGTCACTGCATTTAAGCAAAAGAATCGACGGCTGATCATCAAATTTTGCATCGTCCCCATGTTAAACTAGTGAGAAGACTTTGACTAAGTGAGCATAACTTTTTAAGCAAGCAACTTAATGACTCAATTAATCTTGGCAAGAAAATCAATGAAAAACAACAAATTAGATCTATAAAACACATTGAAATTACTATAGGGGTGAGCAAGATAGACCAACTAAACTGAAAATCGCTCGGACCGAATTGAAATAGCCCGATTCTCAATTTCTAAAAGTAGAATTGGAGTCTGAGCAATCTAATTCCCAATTCCAAAGGGAGGTGGGGGCAAAGTTCCAAAGGGAGGGGGGGGGGGGCAACTGGACTTTTTAGGCTGATTACTTTTTACGTATTTTCTTTATTTCTTAATAGCAAACCTAATAATCTCAACCTAAGCCAAGCTAGCAATAAACCTCATTGTCTAAGATTGTCCAAGGGAAGCAGCAATATTGTCCTCAAAAGTCATTGTTTCAATTACTTCACTTGCCAACTATTTTACCATTTGATTTCATTCCCTCTCATCCCTTCCTCACCCCTCAAACTCACCCCCGAAATCTTTTTTATAGCATTTTATGATATTACTATCAACTATTTTAAAATGCGTAATTTATTATTTAAATAATATAATACTCCCCGTAATGCTTAGTCTAGTTTTTTTGCCTAGTACTAAGCGTGAAAATATAATTGGGGAGGCAAATGGGGTCTATAAAGATTTGAAGTCAGAATCTCCAACATTAATACTATGTGAGATTGTGTAGAGTTGTTATTAACTATTCAAAAATCTTAAATTATTAGATGAATACGCGATTTATTATTCTCAATGTGCAACCCGTTGCAGACAGCAAAAATGGACTACAAGAGTCACCACCAGCAGCAGCAAGCAAAGGAGATGACCCTCCGGCCTTGAACACGATAATCCAGCTCCATTTCGAGAAGACTCTCAAGAAGTGCGCCATCGACCAGCAGAAGGAGGAGGTCAGTCACCTCTTCCTCCTCTTCTGATCTTTCTCATCCTTCTCCCCAATGTCGTCTCCCAATTGTCGTCCCACTCTAGTGCTGTCACGTTGGGCCTCGAACTTCCTCCTCTCCCTTGCCCACCTTGTCTTCTCGTCTTCGTTGCCCAGACCCTTCGCATCAGCAATGGCTTCAAGTACTAGCGATGGTGCCACGGGACTAGTTCCGTAGGACCACTTGGAATTGGATCGAATTGGGACCGATTCCAGGTACTTCCGGTCCAGTCCTTGATTAGTAGATGGACTGAATCGAGAATCGATCACCTCTAATTCAATATATATGGAAAGATATGCTTTGATTTGTTGATGAGAGTCGTAGCATGCTATTTATGTTATGAGGTGGTGCAAATTTTTAATTGTCTGTGTTATAAATTCGTCAAAACATCTAGAGATAATACAATATATTTTCTTTAAAACTGTACGATTGGGTCATAAAATAAAATGGCTCCGGGACTATCCATTTTGACATGCATCTTATAAAAGAAGAGCTAATTGAAGTTACTCTTTTACTTGGGTAGCTAGCCAATATATATTAAATTCTGAGTGGGGCTATATTCTACACTTAGACAGACCAGCTAAGACCATATTCATCGTCTCACATATGCAATATGTCTTGTGGACATAGAATTAGTCATAACCATTATTTCATAAATTAATTTATTACGTGGTATATCCACAGGAATTAGCCAATAATTCTATGCAATATCCAAAGAATTATTAGGCGAACCCCATCCACGAAGTACCTAACTAATTTTACGGACCCGGTAAGACGGAACAAGAGCCCGGCTCGATAGCCAAAGACGGATCCTATGAATAATACACAATTGCATAGAAATGAAATATATTAATTTGAGATATAGAAGCAGTTACATGTAGAACTCAAGTAGACCCTCCTCTTTAATTGAGATTTACGAAAAAATTGTAACAATGTAGTTGAATTAATCATGCATAAGAGAATCGCAAGACTTGGGGTATATCTTAAACCCTTTGCATTCCATATCGTATAGACAATGTCTGACTATTTACCATCATGCCCACTTTTGGACAAGATGAAGTTGCCCCCTTTTTGGCACGTCTACATGCCTGCCTGTATTTGGGACAATTGTACATCGTACGATTATACAAGGTCAGTTGCTCGTTCAACTTGATCTCCTCCTCTTTTCTCTTCGAGACCTTCTTTCATCACTTCGCTCTCCTTTTGCGATGGTTCTCGAACATCGTCACCCTCCTTAACATCATTCTCGTTAGGAGAGACAACAACGATCTCGATAGATTTAGACTCATAGGGGTCGCCCAACGGCACTAACCGATTCGTCTTCTTATCCTCCTTTCTTTTGCCCCATAGTACCGCATAGGGCCGAGTACTATGAGTCCCGATCCTAGAATGCCGCCATAGAAATAGATTGAGAATTTCGGATATGTCGTGTCAAGTTATTTGAAGGGTTCGAATACTTTAAAAATGTGTATATCTATTAATTTATATACCTTCCCATATGCAATTTTTCATCAACACCATAGACCCCGCCAAGGCCACGGTCACCAGCATCAAAGGATTGAAAATCGACATGTACACTGGTCCTCTCATCCGCACACACCAAGCGATCAGAGTATAGCATAACGCGGAAGCGACTATTCCCTGCAACACCACATGTAACGAGATAATTCGACGGTCGATATTGAGCCCTAATGAATGTGCATGACGTTGGGAAGCAAAGGGCTTGTAGTGGGTACCGAGTATGATACGGTGAAGAGCCTAATATTCCATCCGAGCTTCCACTGGCTCCAATCCCTCTCTCGGCACAGTGCGTAAACTGCCGCTTGGGTCGAACCCATGAAGGTCATCAGGGCCGTGCTTGTGTATTGGTGCGGGAAACCTTCGCTCATCTTCGCCTGTCCAAAAGATCATTTTCCATGAGGACGACGACACGAAACGAAGCAAAGGAAAGATCTCACGCAGTGAAACGAAGCAAGATCAAAGGCGAAAACATGAAGAGACGTATTGGAAAGAAAAGGCGAAGACCGACCTGAATGATCAGCCACGAAGCGTAGCAGAAGCAGCTGGCCACGGCCAGAAGCGATCCCAGGAGGAGATCGCTCGAGCCCTCCTGGCCCCGCTGGGTCGCCGCCACGTGGCGCAGCAGGTTCACGTGCGTTGACCAGAGGTTGACTTCCGCGCCCTTGTAGAACGTGAGCAGCATCGCCCCACCGATCCCCATTAATGCTCCCGCTGCCTTTGCCTTCCCTGCAACCGTCCTCAGCCTCACCTTCTCCAACCTAATCTCGATCGACCAACGCGAACATAAAAGTAAACAGCAACCCTCGTCGGAAGAACATCTCAGTTGAAGATCCACATGTTGCGGAACTTGCATAAGAAAATACTGTACATACCCAAGAGAAACAGCCAAGACGAAGGTCACAGCGGGGACGAGGTTGGCCATGGCAGAGGCGTAGGTCGCTGATGTCATCGATAAGCTTGCTAGGTACAAATTTTGCCCCATTGATCCCCTGCAGTTCATTCGATCGGAGTCAACAATAGAAGACCAGAAAACTTCCCCATGCATGAACACCTGAGCCTTCGATATTTGTGCACTGGAAGTTTGTTTTTTAGAAGAAAAATGTAGTAAAGGTTGTATATCTAGTCTGCTGCAGTATATGGAAACATGGCTTTTAGACTGTTATCACAAGTGCTATCTTCATAGCACCACAACACTAAGCATTTCCCAAATGTTATGGATCAAACAACACCAGGCACTTACCCAAATAGCCCACAAAAGAAGGCTTGCACAAGCACTGTCCATGTTATCTTTGGCCTGCTCTTCCTGTTATATGAGAAAGAAGGAAATCAGTATACGCATACGTGTTCGAATAGATTGATATCAAGGAAAAATGTATACTCCGTTTGACAAGAGAAGTGTGTGTGACCTTTCTAAGAAGAAAGCCAGAGGGGCCAGCAGAGCTGTCGCGAACATGAAACGGTAGGCGATGACCACTGACAGGTTCATCCCGTCGCTTGCGGCGAGCTTGTACAGTACGTTGACGCCGGCAAAAGCAACCTGGACGACCACCATCATCAGTGCGGCCTTCATTTCGTGCATGGCCTCGAACAAGCGATACATTGCCATCGCTCGAAACCCTCTCTCTCTCTCTCTCTCTCTCTCTCCGCTCGAGATATCGGTTCCCTGGACGAGTGTGAAGGTGTTTTAGGTAAACGTGAAAATTGAAATAAGACGGGACCTGCTGAATCTTTGTACTGAAAATGAGTAAGAAAGTGAAGAATGGATGTTGCGGAAGAGAGGAGTGAATGTGGGATATACATAATGCAACAGACAACGAGGCCGCCAGGTGTTTTGCTTGGCTATGTACTCACGTCACCATGCATTAAATCACCCTCGCACTTGCCAGGAAGGAGAGGGAGAGAGAGTCCATTTGGGTCAAACAAATCCACGGAAGTGGAACCGCTTTTTAGGGCCAAAGCATTGCGGGGCTTCACGGATGATGACGATCTCCACTAATTACACGTATAAGTTGATGCGAAGTATTACTTTACTATTTTGTGCTTAGCTGCCCATTCAGGCAGACCAAATTAATTGATTCCTAAGTTTGTTTTCCGCTTCAAGAGCATCTATTTGTCCGCGAAGATTAATCGGTTCAAAAAATTTGGATGCCTTATACCATTAAAACATATATACTGCGCATTTAAGTCTTAGAATACAAGGAAGCTCATATGCTGTAGTAATTAAGGAGCATTCGAGCACACATGCCAAATTGGTGCAGCCTGTTAATGTTTATTATTGTGCAGGCTGGTTGTCCAATTTAATTCGGTCATAAACCTTGCAATTAATCTGTTGTAATCCTAATCTTTTGAGTAAAAATGCAATGAAGTTATAAAACCTTTTGACTAATCCATGTAGGATGGGCAACAATGACCAGAGATGCTAGCGATGTCAGGAAAATTTTCCACATCAAATCACTGATCATGACATATAGCATGGTCAATGAAATTGGACTGCAACATTAGCAATTTCAGGGGAGGGGAGATTTGGCTAGGAGGACTTGATTGCATTTTCATACAAAAGTTTAGATATATTGTATAATTGAAAGGTTCATGATTTTAATTGAAATTTATGCAATGGATTTAGGACTAAAATATCAAATTTTCTGATGTTCTCCTCAAGTTAGCTAGAAAAGGCACTCGTATAGTTAAGAAAAATGCGGAAGAGGAATAGAGTTTTTTTTTTTTTTTAATATTTCGATATGCAGTAATGAGGAATATATGAGCTTATTTATAGATAATATGAGATGGTTATACGAGATAACAAGATAAACATAATATCAAATATAATCAATCAAGGATATGTTATATTAAAGGAGATATATGCATAATCCTGAGAGACATGTGGAATCAACTAAATATCCTAACATTGCTAACATCCTCTCAAACGCAAGATGACTTCAAATAAATCAACTCGAGTTTGAAAAATAATCCGAATAGCGTCATAAAAATCTTCGATTAAAATAAACTCCTTGGATCTAAGACTAGGTGGCGTGTGTGATGGCTTGAAGCTTTCATTGATAAGAACATTTCAGTGTGTTACTCATTTGATGGCTGTGAGTTTGGTGGTGGTGTCGGCTTCTTGAAACGAGGAGTAAAAAGTCGAGAATAAGAGGCATTGGAGCCAAATAGCATGCATCCTATGTGGTCAACTTTGCTGGCAAGATAGTAATTTAACAAACGCAATCGGTATGATTAATGTGTCTACGATAAACGGAATAAGCTAGGCATTGCTAAGCAAAGGATAACATGCAAAGACGCATCTTGCGGCTCTGAAAAATACCTCCATTGAAAATAAAAACTCGACTTGACTATGCGTTAGAGACATCATAACACAACCACCGTTGCTCTTACTCGACGGGAATAATACACTTATGTGAACATTGTCGAGTGGAAGGGATGGATTTATTTGCTTGGGATGTATGGGTGTACCTTTGAGAATGATAAAGCAGAAAAAAAATAAAATTAGGAAATTTCTATGATGCATAATGTGCGAAGTGCATTGGGATTGCCTCTTTGACACAAGGTTAAGAAGACGGTCACTATCAAAAGAGATTTATACATAATCCTGAGAATTATGAGGAATCAACTAAATATTGTTGATACGGACAAGGGGACTTACATATGGACGTGATGATGCTGGGGCAATCTTTTAGGTGCAGTTTTCCCGGTGGATGCATGTAGACACGCCAAAAAGACATGCTGTATTTTCTTCCATCATGTATCTTCTTTTCATGGGGTGGCTGACTAAGTTTGTATATGATAGCATTGTTAGGAATGGCCATCTTTTCTTCCACCATCTATCTTCTTTTCATGAGTTGGCTAAGTTTGTCTACAATAGCACTATTTAAGATTTGCCGCAAAATCAGAAGAAAATAAAGAGTAAAAGTGAGAAAAAAATCGAGACACAAGGCTTTTATTTAGTTCATCTTTAAATTAAAACTATAACTAACAGAGGATTCCACTATAACTAATATCTCATGCTTTCTGTTGCATTCTTCAATTACAAGAAAAAGAATATACATACACACACCCCCAGTTGTTATTCATGGCTCAAGCCGAAATTATCAATAAAATATGGTATTCAAATTATGAAGGTCCTTTAATATCTAGGGGGCGCTGTCCTGACAACTCTTGGACTCTGCAAGCTCATTGGGGAGTTGGGACCCCCATGCCATTTTGTCAATGAAGAGTACGAACCACACCTCAACAAAGATTCCGTCATTGCATTCCTCTTGCACTCTATTTATAGAGTCGAGTCAGGACTTTACCATCATGATAAACAAGTGAAGAAATTACGAGGCATGTGAAAAAGAAATAAAAATAATAGATGGCGGCACGGGGCGGGCACGCGGTTGGGAAAACGTCTGGCGTGACGTTATCGAACGGAGGGTCGCCGTGGGATGGCACTCCTCTCATGCGCTTCGGGCGTCGAGGTTGGCTTCGACGTCCCTTCCTTTCGAGCACGCGCGCCGGCGACTGTGCTTGTCCCCAAAAGTTGGTGTCGGGTCGCGAAGCTTTCCACTGCCCCCTTTTGACTATTTTTTCACTCCACTGACGGAAGCTGCAACCAATCTGGCCTTTCGGATTTGAGACCTGGATTTATCTTTTGCTTCGATCTTTACTAAGCACTCGATTCCACGAACTGTCTAGCATTGTCCTTAATGGACCGGTGAATTTGCACCATATTTTTAATATATACATACACGTACGTGGTGATAAAATTATCCAAAAATCTTAAATTTATTATATTTTCGAAAATTTTTAATCACGTTAATTGAGTTCGAAATTCTTTTTACGCTTTACTAATTGAGTTTATCCAGTTAATTTTAATCGAAAATCGCTGAAGTAAATGTTGACAATTTCCCAAGTAAGTAACAAGCTCTCTCTACAATTTGTCATATGCATTTGCATCCAAGGCCCTAGCAATAAAATATCAAAAACCCATAAGCGTAATGATGTAGCAGGCACCTATAACCGTCCAGCTTAGAGGAATAAAAGAGATGGCTTAATTAAGTCCGTCACATGCTAAACGATTAAAAAAAACACAAGATATAGGAGTCTGAATTGCTGCACTCCGTTAGGCCAATAAACAGCCGGGAAAAAAGATGCTGCTCTAAAATACAGAAATCCAAGGGGTGCACGAACCTGAATTACGGTCGGACCTCATCCACCAGCCCGAGCACTTTCGAGTAATCCCCAGCATCCTTAGTTTGCCTTGTCACCACGCACTTCACAATCATCACCACCGACTCCACCACCAAAACCACGAATTCACCATCGTCACTCGCCTGCTTCATCTCTGGCGGCAACAATCCACCTCTTGCCTTACCCTTCCCGCCGCCGCCGCCGCCGCCGCCGTTGAAATCAATCCTGCGCAGGCTCTCCAGCAACCTAAACCCCTCGCGTACCATGTCCGCAGGACTCGAAGCAGCGCACGTATCGCAGCCTGTGGACATGAACCGAGAAGGGCTTGCTGGCCAATTGAGAGGAGAGCGAGTCCAGGCAGTCGAGGCACAGCCCGTAAATTTCGAGGAGGTGGGACTGGTCGGGGCGGGGGGCGGAGAGGAGCTTCAGGAGGAAGGAGAGGGATCGGTTAAAGAACGAGAGGTGCTGCTTTTTGAGGGACCGGATCGTGCTCTGCTGCCGCTGTTGCTGCTATTGCTGCTGGCCGGCGGCTGCGGCGGAGGGCTTTGGGCTTTGTGGTGGCGAGGTCGGAGAAGAGGCGGAGGTGATCGGAGAAGAGGGAGTGGCTGTCGTTGGAGGAGTGTGATACGAAATGATATGTCGATTCTAGAAAAATAACGCTCATAAACAATTTACCAAGCAGAATATAATTAAAAAAGAACAGAATTATTAACGAAGTTTACTCAAACCTCGGACTATGTTTCCATGCAGAGGCACTCTGCGAATCCACTAGATTTTTTTAAAAAAGTTGGAATTTGAGAACCCTCGTAAAGAAAAAAAAAAAAAACTCAATTTTTCTTTCTCTCTTTTCTTGCCTCTTTATTTATTTATTTTTTTAGCGTTTTGCCATCGCTAATATATTTTTTTTTTTTGGTCAGTTGCCATCGCTAATATAAATGTATCATTTTAACCTAAAAGCAAATCTAATTGAAAAGACAAAAAGCCCTCAAAAAATTTGGCTTCATCTATAACAATCTTCCACTTGAAGACAATTATACTAGAGCACCAAGTAACTTTGTATCCATATTTTTCAAAAACTTATACTTGAAAACTTATGCCTCTACAATACTCCTCATCAATCAACATGAAGTAATACTAACGGTAGTAGTACAGAAAATATGCTTCTCTCTGTCTACTACATTGGTCAACATGTCAGCTGGATTTTTCGAGTCATCAATCTTTTGTAGGTTTAACTCATTATCTTTCAATGCTAACCTGATAAAGTGATAACCCTTTTTAATATGTTTAGTCCTTCAGTGATAAGTTGCATTCTTTGCTAAAAGTATTGTACTTTGACTATCATTTCGTAATGTATTGATCGGCTATTTTCAATGTAACTCCTCCATCTAATCTTATAACCACATGATTTCCTTGGAGGCTTTTGTGATCGCCACGTATTCTGTCTTTATCGTCGATAAAGTGACTACTTTTTGTATTGAGATATCCAACTCACTGCCGTACCTGCAACTGTAAAACATATCTAGTGGTACTCTTACCACTATCTCGATCACCCGAATGATCTTCATCTACATAAGTCCGCAACTCTAGAGATATACCACCATAACAAAGTGAGTAATTGGAATTACCTGCTAAATATCTCAATATCCATTTCATTCATTCCAGTGCTCTCTGCCTGGATTCTGCATATATCGACTCACAACTCCCATTGCTTGCGCAATGTTTGGTTTCATGCTTACCATGGCATACATTAAACTCGCCAGTGCTAATATATATGGAACTACCGCCATCTCATCTTTCAAAGCTTGAGTGCTTGAACACTTATTTCAAGAACAAATACGTGACTGCATCCAAGCAAAAGAATTGACGGTGGATCACCGAGTTACATATCGTCATTGTGTTAAACTAGTGACAAAAAGCTAAGATGGTGTGAAGACTTTGACTAAGTGGGCAAAATTTTATAAGCAGGCTTGGCAAGAAAATCAATGAAAAACAACAAATTAGATTATAAAACGTATTAAAATAAGTAATTCGACATAGGATGAGCAAGAGTTCGGTAATCCGATTTCCAGCCCAAAGGGAGAACTAGACCTATCGCATAGATTGTTTTTATGTATTTTTTATTTCTAAAAAGTAAACCTAATAATTCTAACCTAAGCCAAGCCGTAAGCCTCATTGCCTAAAATTGTCTAAGGGAAGAAACAATATTGTCCTCAAAATTCACCATTTCAATTACTTCACTTGCCAACTATTTTACCATTTGATTTCACTCCCTCTCATCCCTTCCTCAACTCTCGAAATCTCTTCTGTAGCATTTTGTGAGAGTACCGTCAATTGTTTTAGAATGCGTGATTTATTATTTAAATATTCTAACACTCCTCGGTATGCTTAGTTTAATCTGTTTACCTAGTACTAAGCGTAAAAATATAAATGGGAAGACAAATGGGGCTCGTAAAGATTTGAATTCAGAACCAATAGTATGTTAAATCATGTGGAGTTGCTATTTACTGTTCTAAAAATTTAAATTATTAGATCACGTGATTTATTATTTTAATATTTTAACATCTTTCTCTCTCTCTTTGTGCACCTCGTTACAAACAATAGCAATGGCAAACTAGAAGAGCCGCCACTAGCGGTAGCAGCAAGCAAAGGAGATGACCCTCTAGGCCTTGTACACGATAATCTAGCTCCACTTCGAGAAGACTATCGAGAAGAAGCGCATCATCGACAATCAGAAGAAGGAGGTCCATTGCCTTTTCCTCCTCTTCTTCATCTTTCTCGTCCTCCTCCTCAATGGTATCTCCCAATCGTTGTCCTGCCTCCAATGCTGCCATGTTGGGTCTCGAACTCCCTCCTCTTCCTTGCCCACCTCGTCTTCTACATCTCCGTTGCCCAGACTCTCCGCACCAGCAACGGCTTCAAGTAGCGGCGATGGTGCCACAGGAGTAGTTCCACAGGATCACCTGAAATTGGACGAATTGGGACCGGGTTCCGAGCACATCCGATCCGGTCCTCGATTCTTAGATGGGATCGGACCGGATTAGGAATCGATCACCTTTAATTCGATTTATATGGAAAGATATGCTTTAATTTGTTGATGAGAGTTGTAACACGCTATTAATGTTAAGAGGCGATGCAAATTGCTAATTATCTAACTTATAAATTCGTTAAGACATCTAGAGATAATACAATATATTTTCTTTAAAACTCGGTATGATTGGGTCATAAAATTAAATGGCTCCGAGACTATCCATTTTGACATGCGTCTTTTAAAAAGAAGAGCTAACTGAAGTTGCTCTTTTACTTAGGTAGCTAGCCTATATAATTCTGAGTGGGGCTATATTCTATACTTAGACGGACCTAGCGAAGACCATTTTCGTCATCTCACGTATGCATTATGTCTAGACGATATAGAATTCATCGTACCCATTATTTCATAATATAATTAATTACGTGGTATCCACAGAAATTAGCCAATAATTCTATGCTATATACAGGGAATCATTAGGCGAACCCACATCCACCCTACTTATTTCACGGACCTAGTAAGACAGAACAAGATCCTGAGTAGATAGCCAAAGATGGATCCCATAAAAATTTTCTCAATGAGGTACACAATTGCATAGAAATGAAATATATTAATTTGAGATATAAAAACAGTTACATGTAGAACTCAAGTATACCCTCCTCTTTAATAGGGATTTACAAAAAAAAAATTATAACATTGTAATTGAATTAATCATGCAAAAGGGAATTGCAAGACGTGGGTATATCTTACACCCTTCTCCATTATATATCGTATAGACAATGTCTGGCTATTTACCAAAATGCCCCCTTCTGGACAAGATGAAGTTACCCCCTTTTTTGCTCGTCTACATGCCTGCCTGCATTTGGAACAATTGTACATCGTACGCTTATACAAGGTCAGTTGCTCGTTCAACTTGATTTGCTTCTTCTCCTCTTTTCTCTTCGAGACTTTCTTTCATCACTTTGCTCTCCTTTTGCGATGGCTCTCGAACATCGTCACCTTCCTTAATGTCGTTCTCGTTAGGAGAGGCAACGACGATCTCAATGGATTTAGACTCACTGGGATCGCTCAATGGCGCTAATCGATTCGTCTTCTTGTCCTCCTTCCTTTTGCCCCACAGCACCGCATAGAGGCCGAGTACTATGAGCCCCGAACCTAGAATGCTGCCATAGAAATGGGTTGAGAATTTGGATATCTTGTATCAAGTTATTTGAAGAGTTTGAATATTTTAAAAATATGTGCATATCTATCAATATATATACCTTCCCATATGCAATTTTTCGTCCAACACCATAGATCCCGCCAAGGCCACGGTCATCAGCATCAAAGGATTAAAAATTGACACGAACACTGGTCCTCTCATCCGTACGCACCAAACGATTAGAGTATAGCATAAACCAGAAGCGACAATCCCCTGCAACACCATAGGCGAGGATCAGTCAACGACACGTAACGGGGTAATTTGATGGTCGATATTGAGCCCTAATGAATGTGCACGACATTGGGAAGTAGGGGGTTTGTAGTGGGTACCGAGTATGATACGGTGAGGAGCCTGATGTTCCATCCGAGCTTCCACTGGCTCCAATCCCTCTCTCGACACAGTGCGTAAACCGCCGATTGGATCGACGCCATGAAGGTCATCAGGGCCGTGCTCGTGTATTGATACGGGAAACCTTCACTCATCTTTGCCTGTCCAACAAATCATTTTGCATTACTATTTTTTGTTACCGACAAATAGCAAAGAGCAACATGCAAATGACCATATTTTCTCATTCTAAGAACGTTTTGATTAGTTACCCCGTGTAGTTACTATCTATTAGGTCAGATCAGCCTCTTGCAAAAGGTAATCGAAAGTATCGATTTGACATCATCGGCGCAGGCAAAACCACCCGATCCATTAGCATCAGGCGTGGCTCTACTCATAAGGTGGTAGGTGTGACTTTTATGGTTGCTTTGGATGGCGATTTTAGGATTCTAATTAACAAGCCGTGCGTCCAAGCTGAGCGCGCTTAAACCACTCGGTCACTCCGATGCCTTGGAGGCTCATTAGGTCTTGTGGGTTGAACTTTTTAGTATCTAGATAAATTTCAGCCGTCGAGAAGAATCTCATTTTTATAAATTTTTTTTATAAAAGAACCTTAGGCAAAGGTGAATCACTCTAGAAGGATCTCCACACATTTAAACGAAGCAAAATTCAAAGGAACGTGGAGACGTATTGAGAAGAAAAGGCGAAGACCCACCTGGATGATCAACCACGAAGCGTAGCAGAAGCAGCTTGCCACGGCCAAGAGCGATCCCAGGAGGAGATCGCTGGAGCCCACCTGGCTCCGCCGGGTCGCCGCCACGTGGCGCAATAGGTTCACGTGGGTTGACCAGAGGTTGACTTCCGCGCCCTTGTAGAACGTGAGCAGCATTGCCCCACCGATACCCATTAATGTTCCGGCCGCCTTTGCCTTCCCTGCAACTGTCCTCACCCTCACCTTCTCCAACCTAACCAACGTGAACATGAAAGAAAACCGCAACGCACGTCAGGAAAAACATCCCATCTGAAGATCCCCGAGTTACTAAATCAAAAGCCAAGTACATGTCGAGGAACTTGCATGAGAAAATCCTGTACATACCCAAGAGAAACAGCCAAGATGAAGGTCACGGCAGGGACGAGGTTGGCCATGGCCGAGGCGTAGGTCGCAGATGTCATGGATAAGCTTGCTAGGTACAAATTTTGCCCCATTGATCCCCTGCAGTTCATTCAATCAGAGTCAACAACAAAATGTCCAGAAACTTCCCCATGCATGAACACCTGAGTTTTCCATATTTATGTACTTAGAAGTCTCTTTTAGAAGAAAAATCTAGTAAAGGTTGCATCTAGTCTGCTGCAGTACATGGAAACATGGCTTTCTTGCTGTTTACGAGTGCTATCTTTATAGCATCACAAGACACTAGGCATTTCCCAAAGGTTATGGATTCAACAACAACAGGCACTTACCCAAATAGCGCACAAAAGAAGGCTTGCACCAGCACTGTCCATGTTATTTTTGGCCTGCTCTTCCTTTTATATGTGAAAGAAGGAAATCAGTATACGCATACGTATTTGAATAGATTGATATCAAAAAGGGAAAAAGTATACTTCGTTTGACAAGAGAAGTGTGTGTGACCTTTCTAAGAAGAACGCCAGGGGGGCCAGCACAGCCGTCGCAAACATGAACCGATAAGCGATGACCACTGACAGGTTCATCCCGTCACTTGCAGCGAGCTTGTACAGTATGTTGACGCCAGCAAAAGCAACCTGGACGACCACCATCATCAGTGCGGCCTTCATTTCGTGCACGGCCTCGAACAAACGATACATTGCCATCGCTTGAAACCCTCTCTCTCTCTCTCTCTCTCTCTCTCTCTCCCCTCTTGATATCGGTTCCTTGAACGAGTGTGGAAGTTTCTTAGATAAACGCGAAAATTGAAATGAGAAGGGATCTGCTGAATCTTTGTACTGAAAATGAGTAAGAGAGTGAAGAATGGATGATGCAGAAGAGAGGAGCGTATGTGGGATATATATAATGCAACAGAGAAAGAGGCCACCAGGTGCTTCGCTTGGCTATGTACTCACGTCACAATGCATTAAAGGACCCTCGCACGTGCGAGCCCCGGGCTGTGCCAGGAAGAAGAGAGAGAGAGAGAGAGAGAGAGAGACCATTTGGGTGTTGGCTTCTTCAGTGCACAGCGGTCAAACTAATCCACGGAAGTGGAACCGCTTTTTAGGGCAAAAGCATTGCGTGGCTTCACGGATGATCACAATCTCCACTAATTACATGTATAAGTGGATGCCAAGTTTTACTTTACTTACTATTGTGTGCTTAACTACCCCTTGAGGTAGATCAAATTAATTTGGATTCCTAAGTTTATTTTGCACTTCGAGAGCGCCTATTTGTTTCTGGAGATTAATTGGGTCAAAAAATTCAGATGTTGTATACCATGAAACATATATACTAGGCATTTAAGTCTTAGAATACAACGAAGCTCATATGCTGTAGTAATTGAGGAGCAGTTGTGTGCACATGCCAAATTGGTGCGGCCAATGTTTATTATTGTGCAGGCTAATTGTATAAAATTTAACTTAATTATAAACATTTCAATTGATTTGATGTAATTCTAATCCTCTAGGTAAAAATGCAACAAAATTATAAAACCTTTCAACTGATCCATGTAGGATAGGCAATGATGACCATACCATATTGTTAGCAATGTTAGGAAAATTTTCCACATCCAATCACTAATCATGACATGTAACATGGTCGACGAAACCAGACTACAACTTTAGCAATTTCAGGGGAGGGGAGATTTGGCCAGGAGGACTCGAATGCATTTTTACACAAAAGTTCAGATATATTGTATTAACTGATAGATTCATGATTTAAATTGAAATTTATACAATGGATTTAGGACTAAAATATTAATTTTTTTTTATATTCTCCTCAAATTAACTAGAAAAGACTCATATAGTTGAGAAAAATGCCAAAAAGAGGAATAGAGATTTTTTTTCCCGTAATGAGGAATACACAAGCTTATTTATAGGCAATATGAGATGATTATTTAAGGTGACAAGATAAACATAATATCAAATATAATCAATCAAGGATATATTAAAGGATATATATGCATAATCTTGCAAGATACGCAGAATCAACTAAATATCCTAATATTGCCAACATCCCCTTAAATGCAAGATGAGTTGAAACAAATCAACTTGAATTTGAAAAATAATCCGAATGGTGTCATAAGAATCTTTGATTAAAATAAGCTCATTGGATCTGAGATGAGGTGGCGTGTGTGATGGCTCCAAGCTTCCGTTGATAAGAAGATTTCAGTATGTTACCCGTGTGATGGCCGTGAGTTCGGTGGTGGTGTCGGCTTCTTGAAACGAGAAGGAAAATGTCGAGAATCAAAGGCATTGTAGCCGAACAACATGCATCCTATGCGATCGACTTTGCTGGCGCGACAGTAACTTAACAAACGTAGCTGGTACTATTAGCGTGGCTACAACAAGCAGAGTAAGCTCGGCATTTCTAACCAAAAAATACCATGCAAAGACGTGTCTTCGCACTATTGAAAAATGCCTCCATTGAAAATAAAAGCTCGACTTGGCTACCCGTTAGAGAAGTTGTAACGCAACCACCATGGCACTTACTTAGATGGGAATGATAGACTTGGGTGAACAATGTCGAGTGGCAGGGATGGATTTATTTGCTTGGGATGCATGGGTGCACCGTTGAAAATGATAAAATAGAAAAAAATAGAATTAGGAAAATTTTTGAGGTGCATGGGGTGCGAAGTGCATTGAAATTGCCTCTCCGATATCAAGTTAAGAAGACGCTTTCTATCAAATGAGATTTATAAATATTGTTAATACGTAAAAAAGAGGACTTAGATATGGAGGTGATGATGCTGGGGCAATCTCTTAGGTGCAGTTTTTTCCGGTGGATGCATGTAGACACGCCAAAAAGACACATGCTATATTTTCTTCCATCATCTATCTTCTTTTCATGGAATGGCTGACTAAGTTTGTATATGATAGCACTGTTAGGAATCGCCATCTTTTCTTCCATCATCTATCTTCTTTTCATGGGGTGGCTAAATTTGTCTATGATAGCATTATTTAGGATTCGCCACAAAATCACAAGAAAATAGAGAGTAAAAGCGAGAAAAAAAAATCGAGACACAAGATTTTTATCTCGGTTCATCTTTAAATTAAGGCTATATTTAACAGAGAATTCCGCTATAACTAATATCTCATGCTTTCGTTGCATCCTTCAATAACGATAAAAAAAGAAATATACATACACACACTCCCACACCCCCGGTTGCTATTCATGACTCAAGCCAAAATTATTAATAAAATATGAGTTCAAATTATAAAAGTTCTCTAGTATCTCGGGGGTGCTATCCCCCCAACTCTTAGACCCTACAAGCTCATTAGGGAGCAGGACCCCCATGTTATTTTCTCGATAGAGAATAAGAATCTTACCACAACAGATACTCTATCATGATATTTCTCTCGCATTCTATTTACATTTACAGAGTCAAGTTAGGGCTTTAGAACGATGACAAACAAGCGAAGAAATTACTAGGATGAAAATAATAAATGGCGGCACCGGCATGCCCGCTGGTGGGAAAACGTCTGGCGTGACGTTACTAAACGGAGGGCTAACGTGGGATGGCGCTCCAATTTCATGCGATTCGGGCGACGAGGTGGGCTTCGACGTCCCTTCCTTTCGACCACGTGCACCGGCGACTGTGCTTGTCCTAGAAAAGTTCGTGTCGGATCGCTTTGCTTTTCCCACCGGCCCCTTTTGACTATTTTTCACTCCACTAACGGAAGCTGCAGCCAATTTGGCCTTTCGGATTTGAGACCTAATTTGTCTTTTGCTTCGATCTTTACTGAGCACTCGATTCCACGAACCGTCACGTATTGTCCTTAATGGACCGGTGAATCTGCACCATATTTTTAATATATATGCACACACATGCTGATAAAATTGTCCAAAAAATTTTAAATTTATTATATTTTTAGTAATTTAATTGGAAAATTTTTAATTATGTTAATTGGTCCTAAATTTTTCATGTTTCGCTAATTGAGTTCATTCGATCAATTTTAATTGGAAATTGTTGAAGTGAACGTTGACCGTTCTTTGTAACATGGTTGGCGTTGATGTTGACAATTTTTTCAATATTTATTCTTTTCTCGAGTTTTTATATAATTAAAAATTGCTTCAATTTTTCATTGACCTTGATAATCATCTCATTTAACATTTTTCTGCATATAGTTATCATATCCTTTGCTTGGTGCTTATAATGTATTCGCGAAAGTTTTTCAAAATATTGATATAGTCTATTTTGCCCTTCATTCTAGGTTGTATTGTTAGTCTCAACAAAAGAAATTCCTGCAAACAACAATAAAAAGGCGACCTTAGTCTTGATACTTGGGTGTAACATAGTGGAAACTATGATCACTAAGTGACCTATGCGAAACTGCCTATCTTCGTTGTCGATATCAAAGACATAGTTCCCACGAGATTGGGTGAGTCCGATCAGAGTTTTCCAGCAACCGAAAGGCTGTATTCCTTGCATCGACAAACCTTCATAGTACCATGCGATCCACCAGAAGGACATTGGCTCCCCGTAGGTAAAACACACTGGTACACATCCATGCATTTGAAATTCTCGACAGTTTCTGGTTAGGTTAATGGCCGACTAGTTACTAAGGTCTTGATAGAGGATAGGTCGACAATGAATTTGACTGCCTTACGAATGTTCCCTTGTTGGGTTTTGCTAGTGCGGTTGGCGATGCCGACGGGGTGGTGCTTGGTGACATTACAATCGGTACAAGAGCACTTAAAAACGACTCGTCTGTAATTGATGCGGATGTATCAGACAATCTATCGCTGGATAGAGACTGGATTTGCAGTAATCATTTTGTACCCTCGAGAAATAACTCATTTGCAAGCAAACCACCAGAAGCCGTTTCGAAAGATCTGGCTTTCTGTCGCGTGTCTGATAGAGGGGTCAAATGGATCCTAAAAGAAATGGGCTGGTGACATGGCAAGGGGAAGTACTTTATGAAAATATTTGGGAACACTGCGTTCTGTTAGAGTTTTTGTGAAAGCCTGAAGATTCCGAATATTGATGGATGAACAAAAGCCGTGCATGTATAATCAGAATCGAACGTGGAACGTGAAAAATTTTGTATTGACCTCCGGCTATTGATGAAATTCGATTGAAGCAAGATTTGTAGAGACTTGAATGATCATGAGTAGGTATTTCTAGTCAATTTCCCTCTCAACGTTGATGTAGGGTTTTTAGATTATCAGAGGGTTTGCCATATATGACTTATTTATATCCCCATTCAAACACCCTTTTGTATAACTTCTTCGGTCAAGACAATTATCTTAATATCGGGTGATCATCATAGTTATCAAATAAAACGTTGACAAAATTAATTACTATGGACAATAATAAACTGAATGTGGAATCAATTGCGATAGTCTAATCTCCAACAGGTGACAATTGCACCTTTCGAGCCAAAAGCTACATCCCTTCTACATGATGTACAATAATGGCAATTCCATGCTTTCTTCTTTAGAAAGAGTGCTGGACACTCGAAGTGCTAAAACTTGACATGGAAGGACATTTAAATGCTAAAAGTTAGGAAAGGGGCAAAATGGATTAGTTAAATGCCAATGGTGAGAAAATCCAGCCAAAATACTGACGTTGTGATCTTCCGACAAGGTAGGTGCAAAATGACGTCAATTTTGCATGCTATCGTGGCTAGACAAGTGCAAAAACGATGTCATTTTGCTATTGATGTGGGTAAATAATAAATTTTAAAATTAATTAAATTAAATTAAATACATTTTTTTTTTTAAAGGAAGATAATGAACAGTTGCAAAATGAGAGCATAGCTCTCGTCGCCACCTCCTCTCCCCGCCATCACTAGGAAGGGTTGGCAACAGTGGGAGGAGGGTCGGCCAGGATCGCCGGGTCCTGGGCAAGGGCTAGCGACCCCGGCTAACCGAAGGTGAGGGCTTGCGAGCCTTGGACCAGATTTGGGGTGAGGGTCTTAGCCCTCCCTAGACCCTGAGGGTCGTGACCCCGCCCCAACCCTTCCCCCACCCTTGCTAGCCTTTCTTGGCGATGGTAGGGACGTAGTGAGCCGTTTGCAATTGTTAATCTTCTTCCTCCCCCACCCCCTCCCCCTCTCTAAATTTAATTTAATTAATTTTTAATATTAAAATTCAAATCCATGCCAATACGACTTTGTTTTTGTATTTCTTTGTTTTTGCATTTCTTTGCATCACATAAAACAAGTTTTTTTTTTTTTTTTGGGTTTTCTTGAAATTAGGATTTTATCATAAAACCTGCATTTTAACTAAATGACTTAATTTTATTAATAAACAAATTCTAATTAAATGACCCTATTATGCAAATTCATTAACATGCACCTAATATTACTAATAAACAAATTCTAATTAAATGATCCTATTATGCAAATTAATTAACATACACCTAATATTTTTGGACTTTTTTTAATGAAATTCGGATTTAATAAAAACCCTAATTAAACTATCTAAAATGAATAATTTTCTAATTTATTTTAGGGATTAATTTGATTTAAACCCTATCCTATCTTAGAAAGATATTTTTTTAGGAAAATGAGATAATTAAAATGTGCAAAACCCTAAAAAATGTTATTTAGGTAAATCCTAACCTATTTAAAAAATTATCTAAAATTGCAATCCTAAAAAAAAAAAATAATTTACTAAACCTACACGTCCGATTTACTAAACCTATATGCTCATGCAAGATTTTGATTTTTCTTTTCGATCTTTTATTATATATATTTTAGTATTTTTCCAAGATAAACAATTATCAAATAAACATTATGTCTAAACAATCAAGATATTCATCCAAAGAAGGATTAAAATAATAAAAAAAATGATCCGTTGTCTCACGGGCCAAATTAATGATTATTTTAATTTTAATATATCACAACATCTAAGAGAATTCTATGGTTGCTTGATGAGGAAATAGGTGTTGTCTAGGATCCGTACCATTTTACGATTGCCTAAACTGGGGTTTTGCTTGGCTAGGACCCGTACCATTCTACGGTTGCCCAACCTTGCAATAGATATCACCTGACCAGGACCCAAACCTTTCTTTGGCCGCCTAAATCATATTAAATCTAGAGAGAAATCTTTGGGGAACAACTCAATTAAGTGTTGGTATACTTAAAAGGGAATACTTGTGCAATGACAAGTATTTAAGGTATGAATAGAGATATAGGGTGCGTTTGGTTCGGCATTTGCAAGGGACTTTGAGTCCAATGCAAATGCTGAAAGCCCAAAGCTATTTGGAGGAAATGCAAAGACTGTTTGGTAAATTTTGCTTTGAAAAGCAACTTTGAGAGAAATGCTGTTTGGTAGAAAACACATTTGCAAAGCCCATTTGGTGATTAATTTAAATATTTTAATTTTAATTTGTTTAAAATTTAAAAAAATAATGTTTGTGACTTTTTAAATTTATATTTAACAATAATGTTAAGAATGTTGTGTAAATAATTTTACTAAAATTAAAATTTCTTTTTTTTTGCTAAAAAACATAAAATGGAAAAAATTTACGTGCTCTCTTTCTCAAATACATGAAGAATACTTTCATTAAAATAAAAACATGATAATATATACTTTGAGGAAAGAAGCGCATTATCCTTAAAAATTATAAATATCCTTAATTATTCCAACACTCATACAAAAAATATTTGATGGTATCGTCACTCAACCCATGAATCCTCACAAAATGTACTTGCCACGCAGAGGATCAGATATGCTACAAACCCAAAACTAATACCAAATTTATATCAAAATTGTCACCCTATGCACAAACATCTCTCGTGCAAAGATTCAACCATTTTCTTCTACAACTTTATCTTTCGGGGTGAACAAATAGTGTTATGAATTATCAAAAATACAAAATTCTCTGCCTTCTCAGCCCTCCTCCTCCTCCTTCCATAAACGGCATCCTCCTTTCATATATGATTTCGTTGTTCCGGCCTTCGCCTGACCCATGCTGCTGCCGTTCCTCTCCATGTGGTCAGCAAACCTCATTGACCGTGCTGATTGCTGATAGCCAAGAGAAGCTCCAACAACACCGAAGGGCTGTTCCCCTCCAGTACTTGAAGCCTTCCGAGTTCAGCACATCTACAAAATTTCAAAAGATTCGAAACATTCACTTGATTAGTAAACAGCAGAGCATCTTTATCACATTCCTTAATAACAAAAGGCAAAAGGAAAACAGCAGAGCATGTTAACTCTTTGGAAGGAAACTGATAAGATCACTGAAAAACCATAACACTTTACACAGGATAGGCAGTTACAGAAAACATCAAACCAAAAGGCAGCTCATGACAAGAGAAAATCGAAATGCATCTGCCAAATAATCAGCGGCTTTCAGTATGCTCATGATTGCATTACGACGAATCCCAACATATTAAGGTGTCTACAATTTCAAGTCAAGAACAGAATAGCCCATTTTTTACAATGCACAGTTCTGGTAGAAATTTTGAAATAAATACTAAATGGACTCAGAAAATTACTAAATTTTGACACATTATCAATGAGACCTAAACGAATAAATTTCATGAAGAACACCAAGTCAAATTCCATACATGTCGAGAGTAAAAACTTCAGTATTTCTTGCTACAGTTTCTGTAAAATTTCCAGATTTAGCAGTTCCGTATGAAAATCATCTCGTCGGCCAAATATTGTCCATTTATGCTAAATTTTTGATATGTTACTCTCACAGATGTGCTCTCCAACTTTCGTTAAGACTTCGAAATCAAATTTTGGCTAGAAAATTTCAGAAAAATCGAGAAATCACTGGTGGTCATGCTGATCTTGCGAAAACAGTTTACTAGCCTAAAGAGGACTCTTCCGATACTTTGAGTTTCGGTATCCAACTTCCACAGCCAAGATTTAGAAGCACATTACACCATAATACAGCCTCTTTACTTCTCAAAAATTCATCATAGCTAAATCATTGAGTTCTCATTTCAATTTAAAAGCAAAATCCACCAGAAACTTGCTCCAATACCTCGGCCAGCTTCATCTCATTCATCACAAACAACATGCAGCTCCAAATCTCACATTTCCTCACATCTACCCACTCTTCACTAGATATAACAGCAAGCAAAACATAGGTTGAAGAACTTCTACTTGCCTCAAGTCTTCCTACTCAGTTGCTAGCCAAAAACAGGGGTTCGGGGATCTTGGCTGGGCTCAATCGGCGACGGGAATTGGCGGCGTCGACGGTGGCAAAACATAGGCACAGGGAATGGTCCTTCTCCTCACACTCGCTCGCTATTTCTCTCTTCCTTTCTTTCTCCCTATTCTGTTTCGCTTAGTCACTCTCTTTCAGGCACATCATCGGGGGTTACATAGCCAGAATCACAAGTAATCAGATCACAAAATCGGGGGTTACATGCAATCGGATCAAAAAATCCCTACACGCGAGATCACAAGTAACCAAAAACCCTAAGGGAGAATCACACACGCGCGGAGGCCGTCCCAAACATTTCAGAGCAACCAAAGGTAGGGAGAGGGACTCTCACCGTAGCAAAGAAAGCGTACCGAGCTGACGGCCGGCGATGCGGAGATACCGAGCAGCGGGAGGACGATCGGGGGAAGAGGAGGGAGCTCCGGCGGAGATATGCGGGGAACCGACCGATCGCGCGCGCCTACGATATGGAAGGAGAGAAGGGGAGGAGAGAGCGACGGAAGGGGAGAAGGGAGGAGAGAGCGAAGTGACAAGACGAGAGAGTGAAGAGACGGGAAGGGGAAGAGAGAGAGAGAGCGAAGCGACGAGACGAGAGAAAGCGACAGGAAGGGGGAAGAGAGAGGGGTGCGGCTAGGGTTTGTGTTTTTAAAATGGACAAAAATGGGTTTTCAAGAAATTTTTGAGGGCAAAGTTGACAATTCAGTTTTTTTCATTAATTCCAGTCTCAAATTTTTCTGAGAAAATGCTGAAAGTCGAAGGCTGGTGGAGACCAGCCTTGAGCTTTCAGCATTTCAAATGGGCTACTTTCAAGCGAAAGCCCCTTCGTAAGTGATTGCCAAACACCCCAAAATGGACTGAAGGGGCTTTGGGGGTTGGATGGGCTTTCAAAATGCCCATCCAAACGCACCCATACTTACTTGGTGATGTCTCTGATCCTTAGGGATATATCTCCTGTAAAGCCCAAATTAATGAGGTGACTTTAGGCTACGAAAGCACGCCAGGTCATATAAAGGACACTGGGCTACGGAAGCACGCTGGGTTGATAAAAGGGACTCTAGGCTACGAAAGCATGTCAGGTCAATATAAAAGACACTGGGCTACGGAAGCACGCCGGGTCGATGAAAGGGACTTTGGGCTACGAAAGCACGCCAAAGTCATATAAAGGACACCGGGCTACGGAAGCACGCCGGGTCGATGAAAGGGATTTTGGGCTACGAAAGTACGCTAGGTCAACATAAAGAACAGCTCGACCGAGTCAAGTGTTGATGCACTTGAGAGAAAATACCTGCATAATGACAAGTATTTATGGTAGAGATATACTTACCTGATGATATATCTAATTCTTGGATATGTCTTTTGGAATTTAGACATCCTATGGAGGTTTCTCACCTCTTGGTAGGAACATTAAGGATGCACCTTGATTGTTTGTTGTGACATCCAAAATTTCCAGTACTGTTTTTTATTAAATTAGTCAGGCATTTCATTGACATGTCTAAAGGGTTGTTCTCAGAGCTGATAACTCTCGAGACAACTAGATTTGCTGGGTAAGCCATTAAAGAATTTTAAGGCAATAGACTTGAGAATTTGACTAGGAATTGGCTTCTCGACCGTGTTCATCTTTAGAGGTCATTACAGCATAGTTAAAAATCGAATTGAGATCAGAGATATGTTGGTTCGATTGAGATGTGTGGCCGATCGTGGGTGACTCCACTAAATTGGAAAATTCTCGTCGACCGGCACTAATATGATTTTTCTGTCGTTTTGGTACTCTGTGTCTGTAATTGAGTCCTCAAGATTTTTACGACAATTGAGAGTTGCCAATGTGTCGAGTCGGTTCATTATGGCTCGAAGAAAATCGACCACGAGTAAATTGCCTTAAAAAGTTCTGAAAACTACCCGGTAGTCTAGGTCACGCTAAAAGCGCGCCGGAATGAAATTAACCGCCAATTTGAGTCGATTTCAAATTGAAAGTTCGTGGTGTCACGAGCTATTTTAGGAACGTCGACTCGTCTTAGAAGATTTTTCGGAGGTCCCGAGATTTTTACGAAAAATGGGTTCGGACGTCGCGGAATTTTGATGGAAATTCAGATTGGTTAAATTGATGGGAAATTGGACTTTCAGACCGAGCTTGTGAGTGTCAGGGATTTATAGAAAGTTTTTTGGGATTTTTCTACATCAAAATTGGACCTCAATTTGGGAATGTATTGGAGAAATTGAAGATCAAATTGTGAAATTCGGAATTATACTTGGGTAGCATATTATTGGCTTTATTTTGGATTATTTTGGTGGAATAAATTGGAAAGTATTAGGGGAGACAATGCCATCAATGGAGGGGATAAGCTTTATGACATTGGCCCCCCCTTTGGCTTCCTTCTCACGTGCACTCCTCCGTTCCTATCCATCTCCGTAGCTTTTCTTCAATTTCATTTGGTCTTCAAAACTACAACTCACAGAACATCTCCCTCTGCTCGGCCACTCCTCGCTGCGAAGACTCCCAACCAAAGACTCCACCAACTGAATCCAAGAAGTCTTGGACGGCTGAAACGTGGAAGAAACCCAACGTTGAAGACCCCCGAGCTTGTCTCCATGCGGCCAGCTCCCTGGGTGTGCTTCGGTCAACAAGGAGCACCGAGGCTCCTCAAGTTGACCGAGGGACCCTGCTTCGTGGCCACCTGGCAGCGTCCGTTGCTTCTTCGATCCACCATCAGTGATGAAGCCCACCAAAAGAAGCCGAGGAAGCCCACCGCCTTTGCAGCTTCGTCCTCCTTCCACGCGTTCACGAAGCCACAGAGCCGCCCTCGCTGCCAGCACATGGGTCAATGCTAGCAATTTCGTTCAAGTCAGTTGACCCTTGAAGTTTCCCCGTGTGCCACGCTGCAGCTCAATCGACCCCATCTCCAGCTTGTAGCCACCGGATCAAAGATGCCAGCAGCTCAGTCAGTTAATCCATGCGTCCAGTAGACTGAAGCAGCCATCGACTTCAGCGAAACTACTTCGTTTCTTCTTGCTGCCAGCCATGTCGAAGTTGTGTTTCCCCCTCTTCGTTTGGTCTAGTCCAGTGGGCAGCAAAATCCATATAGCAGGCTATGAAATCCAGCAGTCCTTAAGCACAAAGCCAGCAATTGGGCTTATTTCAGCCCAAAGAGAGAGCCCATTTTCAGTTTAATTCTGGCCCAGCAAGCAGCTCACAATTCAGCATTTTCAAGCCCAAGTGATTAAAGAAGTCAGCCCAATCTTGAAGCCCAAAGTTTCTTCGGGCTCGCGAAATTCTTGGCCCGGCTCAAGTTCAGCCGCTGTTGCGTCATCGTCGCGGTGTCCCGGTCGTCGTTTTGTGCAAGTGAGTTTTACTCACTAATGCTTTCTTAGTAGACTAATATGCCTAAGGGTTAATTAAATTTAATTAATTGCAATTAGGTGGATAGATTAGATTAAAATAATTAAATTAGAGACTTGTCAATGCATGTTAGTTAAATTGATGGTGTAATTAGTAGGTAGACATGTCCTATTAATTATTAAATGCATCTTGGGATTTTTCCTATCCCCTATTGGGTATTATTTAAGCAATTCGGGTCAAAAAGGAATTTTAGGGAATTAAATATTAATTTTCGAAATTTATTTATTTAATTATTTATTTCCTGAAATTTCAACTCGGGATGGCCAAGAATCAGAATTTTATGCGATGATCGTGGTGCAGATTAGTTTATTTAATTGAACTTTATATTGTGTTAAATTGAATTTATTGTATTTATTTATTTAATTTTTGAAATTAATTAATTATTTGATTATTTTTCGAAAATTCAACCGGGCTGTCCTAAGTGACCGGAATTTCGTGCTAATTATTATGGTGCAGTCCGTTTATTTATTTGAGCTCTACATTGTATGAAATTGAATTGATTGTGCAAATTAGGGATTTATTCCAAATTGAATGAAATTGAGTGATTGATTGGTTGATGGCCGAGTATGACTATTTAGCATTGATGAGCTGCAAAGCAGAGGGAATTGTGAAAGTGAATTGGGAAAATTCTCGGCTGAAACCAATCAGGACCGATGTAATGAGACATACGTGGTTCGGTGATTAAAGAATATCACTGGTGAAAACGCCTTAAAGAATGCACAAGTACTATCTATTACATGCAGCAGTATGAATATACGTGATTTGGTGATGGAGGATATCACTAGTGAAAACGGTGCTTTAAAGAACGCACGAGTGCTGTCCATTATACATGTCACCTTGGCAGAAGTAACGCCCGAGAGCATTAATGAAGCTCTATGACTAAGTGTACTGTTGGAGGTATGATGATGGGAAGTGAAGTGACCCAGAGATGGTCTGACTGATATGTGAATCGATTAGGTCAATTGATCTATAAGTTAATCTAGAGGTTGTGAATTGATTGATTATTTTAATGCAATACGTAAGGCATATGTGCATAACCTTAAATTGCAGGTTGGAAATTGGTGCTAAGGTAAGTCATCTGACTCGTGTTGTGCTAGGTAACCTGGTGGTGTATTGGTTTTCTAATCGAGACTTAGGGAGTAGAACTCGCTGAGACATAGTCTCATTGGTTGTTGTAAAAACCAATTTCAGGCTCTTAGGTGAAAGATCTTCAAGAGGAGGATCCCTGTGAAAAGCCCAGCAGAATCGAGAGGAGGGTGAAGAGGATGATTTTGAGCACAACCTGCTGAAGGATTGAGACCTCCCTCATTTTGAAAGCCTTGTGAATATTTGTAAATTTGTTAAATCAGATCTGGGTGAACAGTATTGTAAAGTATAATGAAAGCCTATTATGCTATGTATAAAAGTTTGGTTATGCGTTTTCAATATGAAAATATGGTATTGCTTTTCTATCCTATTATTTTATTGTCTGGGGATTTATAATTGCTTCCGCATGTGCTTAATTAATGAATGGGTCGGCGATACTTAGTCCCGGGATATCCCATTCTAAAATCGATCAAGTGGAAGGATGTGTGTGTGCCCAAGGATCGGGGTGTGACACTCGTGATGGTTTCTCATCTTCTAATATCATGAAGCATTTTGAAAGGAATCCAAATGTCAGGAGTTCTTGGGTCTTTGAAACAACCTTATCTGTCAGACTTGATTAGAACAAAAGTGTATTCGCCAAAGAAATAAGTAGTTAAGGCTATTCTGGAATGCACACTTCAAAATCTACTGAAGTTTTTATCAATTCAATCGGGGTTCATGCACAATGACTTTTCCATCACCCAAATTTCCACTAGAGAGAGTCATCGTTCAAGACAATTTTCATTCATGACATGGATTTCCTAAGAATACTAAATGAGAGACTTTCAGCTAGAAAGGACTTTCACTCACTCTCTTCAAAAGGGCTATTTTAAGAGAATCATTCCATCTCATCATATCGACAAGGGTCCCAGTATTCTCGCAAGCGGTACAATCTTACAAATCTGAGGGATCTTTAACAAGGACCGTAATGTAGGCTTGGTCAACAGCTTAACAATTGGACTTTTTGAGTCAAGCCTATTGAAAGAACAGCTTCGTAATCATCTCCGGGTTTATAAGTTAAGAACCCTGCAAAAGGAAAAAGAGATAATCATGCTTGCACTTTTTTGAGCAATACTTATAAACATATGAACTCTCATTTTAATTCAAGTGCCATAATCTGAAGAGACTTTGTAGGGACGTAAAATAGGCTGGGTTCATGGGTTGAGAAACGAAAGGATCATTAGGCTCAAAAATGTGTATAAGGGTCAAAGTTGATGATCATCTAGGCATTGCCATCGGTCTTCTCTTTCATTAGGGATGCGCCATTGATCTTGACTCTTTGAGTACTATTCCATTGAGATCCAACCTTTTGCAAGTGATAGTCACCTATCGTGACTCTTTCTTTTTTATTTTCATTGACCTTGCTTCTTCTAGGCACATCACTTTTTCATGGCCCTAGTTTTCATGCATCTTTTCTTCACTTCTTTTTCATTGACATTGGCATTGGCCTTGCTTTTACCAGGCATACTACTTTTTCATGCTCCTTAGTTCTATTTTGATTTCAATTCTTGCGCACAGTGCGTCAAGCAATTACACTTTGAATGACATTCAAACTTTTCAAGAGTCTTCAATTGCCTTTTGTCTTGCCTTAGTGTGGGGGATTATTACCAACTGGGTTTGAAGAAATGAAACTGTAGGCTCAAGTGGGCTAAGCAATGGATATAAGCATTTAGGATAGAGAAAGAAATGCTCTTCGTCATCCTAAGGCACTCTAATTACCATATGAATTCAATGTAATAATATGACTTGAAGATTGATGCAAGTGAGAGTAAGAAAATTTCTTTCCATTTTCTCCACCTTATGGTTTTTTTTTTTTTTCAATTTGCCCCGATGTAGGGTAGTTCTTGATAAGGGTAATTTGAAAGAAAATCTCCATAAGTATATGGGGCTCAAAGAGGTTAAGTAATGAATCATATGTAGTGTTTGGGATAAAGAAATAAATTGCCTCTCATCATTTCGGTTGTCATACCTTTTGTGAGAGAACTCTTTACCTTGTGGATATGAACCTTTCTACACTCATCTCACAAGTGTATGAGTAGGGGACTGTGTATAGGATAGGGCTTTCCTTTCATCATCCCGACTTATCTCATTTAGTAACTCATAAGAGTCACCATGCAAAATCCTTTTTAAAAGAGCTCAACAACTTTAGGTATGAAAAATTGTCAACTTTAAAACAAACAGTTTTCCACACTAAGAAATGGTTTTAAGCATTCATGATTTCTCAACAATGTGATTGCCTCAGCAGTTGATGTCTTTGGATTGTCCCTATTATTCAAGACTGAAAATCCACTATTGCCCCAAATTTGTCACATTAGAAATGTGTCCTTGATAGTTGGGCCAATTGCAACCTGGTGTGCTTCTTTCAAATGCTTTCTCATTAGATCGAGAAAGTAATGCTTTGAAACATGAAGTAAACGAGTCAAAAAATTAAACAAGACTAACCTAATGCATGCTTTTGGAAATGGTTTCAAAAATGATTTTTTTATTTTTATTTTTGGATTTTTTTTTTATGATGAGGAAACATGAAGAAGCTTAGTCCTTAGGATTTCTCTGTGAATGATTTTTCTTTTCATGATTGGATATCGTCCTTGGATTGGTTTGGTTTACCCCATCATGTCCTCAAAATAAAACTTGTAATTCTATTGATATTCATCAATTGAATTACATTTATTAAATGGTAAATGCAATGCTCAATCTCTAAACGCAAAGAAAAAAAAATAAATTGAAAACATTTCCTAGAAAGCAAGAAAATTCCCACGTAGGGGAATGTATGAAAGTAATAAATGAGTCACTCTCGTGGGTTAGGGCCTATTTCTTCTGATGGTCCTTTGTCAACAGCGCTTATGAGGAGGTCATCAAATAGATTGGCGATTCCTTCCAGCATCATCAGGGTTCTCTGTCTTTGGAGGTGCCGGATCATCCATGCCACTCCATCCATCTGGGACAATATCTCGAGAGTCAATGTAAAAGCTTGGAGGAGCTGAATACTTCACATAGTAGTCGAATTTGCCACTTGGCTGCCCTAGGGTGTCTATCACTTCTACTTCATTCTGCATCATCCTTGGAGAGCTGGGAAACGCCTCACGAATAGTGGGAGGTAATGAATTTTGCATCCCTCGCGCTTGCTCAGGTGGCGGGTTCCGCCTTCTCTGTCTTTGTTCTCTAAAACTTCCTCCACCTCTTGCATGGTATCCTAATCCAGCAGAACGGGACCCATGAGGGGCTTCAATGGGGTTTCGAATGTCTTGACCCCTTCTTCTAAGCCTATATTGCATCATCTTGAAACCTCGAAATGGACGGTATGACGGTTTTCCCTAAGGTATAAAACAAGATTGACAATGAAACCTTGTCATGGATCGACAAAAATTGCAATGAAGTAAATAAATTGCAAAGTGAGAGTTCAGAAGACTTACTTTCACCGAGAATGGATGACAATCACATAGACACACGCATGAAATGTGAGGCTCGATTTCTACCTAGATGGCCTAACAAAGTGGAGCTAAGAGGATGATCTGACCGCCGCAATCTCGCGTAACGTGTCAGGTCCCCCTAACTCAGGCTCAGTTGATTGGAATGCCCAATAATCACGTAGTCTCACGGATATGGACAAACACATTCGACACTATGAAAAACTTTCGGGGAAGAGAAGGTCAACCTCCACATAGCAATCTCGTTTTGGAGGAAATATCCTTCTCAACACCATCCTAAGAATCCTATCACAGCCTAGGTCCGACAGCAGGTTGTTTGTGCAATAATGTAGTACTAAAAGTAATAAAACATGCACAACAGTTTAAATGCAAACATCACTTCTATAGTTTAAATTCAAACACTCATTCATAACTCCAACTTGCAAGACAAGAGTTAGTAAAGATTTACTCCCCTTATACCTCCCATATGCAAAAACATTTAACACCTTAGAAATATTAGGAACGTATCCGGTATCCTCGTTGCCAAACAAAAACATTTTTCTTAAAAGAAAATAAAAAATTGGCCTAAGTCCACTAAGTGTTTTAACACAAGTCCCAAGTGGAGTTGCCAAGCTGTTGTAACCTAAATTTTCTGAGTGTACCACCTAGAGTTTAGGTTAATGGACTGCTAAGCCTAAACTTAACTCGGGCCTTCCCAAGCCCATACCAATTTGTGACTTTAAGTTCAAGTTTTTTAAAACATGTAAATGGATTTCAATTAGAAGTCGCCACTAATCAATTTTTGGTAAGTCGATTAGACACCTAAGTAAAATAATGGGAGAGTTATTTTACTCTTACGAATAAGAGATTCTAGGTATGGGGACTTGGTTATACTAGATTTCTTTAATACCCTTTCGGTATAATTTCTTTTCATTTTTTAAAAAATGTTTTCTGCAGACAGTTTGGATTTATTTTAACCTAACTTACGATCTTGCAAATATGGTGACCACACGGGTGCTCATCCACTATTAAACATTCAATAAAAATAAATGAACAAATGAATAAATTGCATCACATAAAACAAGTTTTTTTTTTTTTTTTTTTTGGGTTTTCTTGAAATTAGGATTTTATCATGAAACATGCATTTTAACTAAATGACTTAATTTTATTAATAAACAAATTCTAATTAAATGACCCTATTATGCAAATTCATTAACATGCACCTAACATTACTAATAAACAAATTCTAATTAAATGATCCTATTATGCAAATTAATTAACATACACCTAATATTTTTGGACTTTTTTTAATGAAATTCGGATTTGATAAAAACCCTAATTAAGCTATCTAAAATGAATAATTTTCTAATTTATTTTAGGGATTAATTTGATTTAAACCCTATCTTATCTTAGAAAGATTTTTTTTTAGGAAAATGAGATAATTAAAATGTGCAAAACCCTAAAAAATGTTATTTAGGTCTAATCCTAACCTATTTAAAAGATTATCTAAAAATGCAATCCTAAAAATGTAATCTTAAAAAAAAAAATCTAATTTACTAAACCTACATGTCTCGATTTACTAAACCTATAAACTTATGCAAGATTTTGAATTTTTTTATCTTTTATTATTTATATATTTTTAGTATTTTTCCAAGATAAACAATTATCAAATAAACATTACGTCTAAACAATCAAGATATTCATCCAAAGAAGGATTAAAATAATCAGAAAAATGATCCGTTGTCTCACGGGCCAAATTAACGTTTATTTTAACCCTAATATATCACAACATCTAAGAGAATTCAAAATAATTAAAAATCTAATCCGAAATTTTACGGATTAAATTAATAATTATAATGATTTAAAAATTAAAATCTGTTAAAAATCCCAAAAAGTAATATAATTAAAAAAAATGATCTAATGTCTGATGAATCAAATTAATAATTAGAGGGATTTTTGGGGCAACAAAACTCTATGGATAATGGCTAAAGTATCGACAGAATCAACATGGGCACCAAATATTCCGATTTAGATAATAATATCGAAACAAAATTTGATTTAAGAAAATTACTTTGACTGGATTTTTATTTCGAAAATGGGACCGGCACGAAAGGACTCATGATTGGCGGCCGACGTTGAGATGGTTTGCGGTGTGAGCGAGCCCACGGAGCTAGAGCTTGCAATTAATGGTCTCCAAAGAACGATACGTGTCTTTTTTGTTTTGGTCGAAGAACGATACGTGTCTTTTGAAAAGGACAAAAAACAAAAGCCCAATCTCCTTTCCTGCAAGCTAAAGTCAACGGTCAAGAATTTCTTTTATTCGGCCTCAATCGTGCAAAGCATATCACACCATGTGCTGTTCCACGTGCCTCTCTTCACTGCTCGACTATGCGGCTTGTGTTATTCTTAACCTGCACGTGAAAGTATTCAAAAGAACGGACAAAGAATCGCACTGATGCTCGTAGCGACAGGGGTAGGCCAAGTGCAACTCGGCTGGCCTTTTGACAAGGTGTCAACAGCAGCTACGAGCGGAGGTCGAGGCGCGGGGGTGACGCCGGTTGCTGGCTTCGAGCGCGAGTTGATCGGAAAGGCGGAGGCAGCGCGATGCGACGGAGCTCGGGGTTGTCGGGTGCGGAGGAGTTGGGGCCGTCGGATGCTGGCAGCAGAGGTGCTCGGGTGGAGGCGAGCAGGTCACGGATTTGCAGGACGTCGGGCGCTGGTGGCGCAGGGGTGGCTGGCTCGAGTCGGAGCAGAGGGACGCGGATGGTGGCTGGTGTGGGGGTTCGCGGGTTGCTGACAGAGCGGCGGCGGGACGGCGGGTGGAGGCGTGGTTGCGCGAGGAGACTGGCGGCGCAAGGGTGGCGGAGCGGCGTGCGGCTTCGCCGAGGAGGAACCCACGAAGAAGAAGAACAGTGCACGCCCTCTTTGTCCCCTTTCAGCAGCTTGACTTTGACCCTTCAAGAATTCTTTTCCATTTTTTGTTGCATTAAATCAAGCCTGCAAATCGGAACGTAATTTCGCAATTAGCTCGATTTTACTTGATTTCTTCCATTTTATCGAAATCTTTACTATTTATTCACATGATTTTTTTACCGTTTCTGCATTTAACAAAAAATCCGAACACTCTTCATAATTTCAAACTTCCATGCATAAACAATCAAATCAATTTTCCCATTTTTTCCATTTTATTTGTTTTGATTCATTTTTTTAGGGGTTAAAATTAATCCCTAATTTTTATGCAAAAAATTAATATCTGGGTAACCAAAATTTAGGTGTCAACGATATTTTTATATAAAAGATAACTAAGCTGATTCTTATTTCATCCGAACATCATTTTGGTCCCTTATACATTCACATAAGAGGTTTCCTCCCTAATCGTGTAGGAGGATCCCGTGGAAAACAAACATCATAGTTTCCATTATGTTCATTGAATCGACAAGGACCAGAGTGCCGGATTACCCAAGGACACCAAGCGCAATGTTTTTGGTCCCTCTTTTACACATAGATATCAAACTGCTCAAAATGACTTGGCCATGCAAAGCTACAAAAGAACAATGTCTTCTTAACAAGCTAAGTGGACGTGAAGGAGAATGCCCAGTTCACCTTTACATATTGGAAGCCAAGAACGTCATCCTTGGATTTGCAATGAACCATTAGAGTAGTTTCAGTTGTCATATTGTTGAAGATCACGACATGCGCCTTGTCCCAAGGGTATCCCAAACAACTAGTTAGCAACGAAGATCAAATAAATATGAACTTAGCTTATGAACTCCCCATTGCGGGGTATCTATGCTCCAATTTCAACATCATTCAGCTATTTAAGGACAAGGAATGGAGGCTACCAACTTTCCATAACCATATTATATTTAATTAGGTTCCTTTTTACTCCGGGATAAGAATGGTTTTATCACCTTTTATAATTTTCCTTTTTATGGTATAAGAATCTCCATATAAACATCTATTAGTACCAAGTTGGTATCTTATGTATAGAATAATTATGATAGTTCTAAAAATATCTCTAGAATTATTCTTAGAATCCAGCTGCCACTTGGCTAGATACCATAAAGAGGGTAAGCGAGTGTAGAATGTTTTCTTTCCTATTGGTCACTAGCCAAATAAGACTAGCGTATGGAAGCAATTTTCCCGTACTTTTGGTTTTAGATTAATCAGTGAACTAGCCAGTAAGATATGTTTCCAGCTAAAGGACATCGCACTTAGATTATCATTATTCTTTGCTTCTTTTATACTCCCACGCGGACATTGTTATCAAAATCTTTTAATTCTCCACTCGCAACGGCTTGTTTTGATCCCATATTTAAATAATATGTATCTATTAGGAAAATTTTATAAAACGTTGTAGATATAGTTTTCCCGTTTATTCTTTAATTTTCAGTTCTGTATTTAATGATTTTGTGGCTGATATAGCTAGAATATTGTGGCTGCTTTTTGCTGAGGTTATTTTGATATTAGTGGGTTGAGTTTTGGAAAGGTATTGACCATGGAGTTCTTAGTGAATTGTCATCGTTTATCTCCAATAAAGTGGTGTCTGAGCTAGCATGGTGGAGAAAACCAATGTCACCATGTTTAAGTTAAGTGCCTCAAATTATTTTATTTGGAAGTCTCAGATGGAAGACTGTTAACACTTAAAGTTTGACCTTCTTATTTAATCATTTATTGCATAAAAAGTTAGGAGATATAAATATAATTTAGCCATAATAAAAATCGAATGAAAATGCTACTTATAAAAATAGGGCGCTGACTAAAAAATCCAAATGCGGAGAAGCTAACATTATTCAAACTCTTTCTTTTTAATTCGTTCTATTACACGTCTATCTCATTAGCAATACGTGAAATTTTTAGGCCAAAATTCTTTTTTTTTTTTTTTCCAATCCAACAATTTTTTTTTACTTGATATTTTCTACATTCGATAGTTAACAACCCAAATGAAACTTGTGTCAAAATCTACAGAAACAAATAACGTAATGAAAAATAAAACAGAAATAAAAATACGTTCTTCAATAAAGGTCAGCGCAAAGCGTGGGTTACGCAATTGGAATGTTAATTTCACTTGTGATTCCATTGGCCTTTCAGTCAATTCAAAAGAGATATCACTAGATAAGAAATTAGCTTTTGAAGATCTAAACATTAAAATGTTAATTCTAAATAGTTAAAAAAAAAAAAAAAAAAAAAAACAAGGGTAAAAACCAAAAGGATAAAGAAAGCTTTTGACATGCTTGGATTGTGCACTCACTTACCCAAATAGCCCACAAAAGATGACCTGCACAAGGACTGTCCAGGTTATTTTTGGCCTGCTCCTCCTGTTATACGCCCAAACACAAAATTAATATACACATACACATTAAAATCAATTGATATCATAAGAGTTGAGATTTGTGAAAGAAGAGAAAAATAATATTCTATTTTTAACAAAATTCGTCGGAAAGCGTCCAAGTCATGATGGAACAGTGGTGGGTTTTCCAGGTTCGAGATGCGACGCCGCGGGTGGTAGCGTCTGGCGGTGGTTGGCAACAAAATTTCAGTATTTCTCTCGTTTGAGGGTCATGAGCATGATGGTCATGACCTTTTTAAGAAATGAATAGTGGAAATGTGAGCAACTTAAAGCTTCGGTCTTGACGGAGAATTGATAGAGACGCGGCCGGTGCGCTAGTGTCATGGCGGCCACCTTGTAGCAGACTCCATGGGCACACCTTAGGTAACAATGGCCCTAATACCGAGTTGAGATTTGTGAACGAAGAGAAAAATCAAATTCATATTCTGTTTATGCGAAAAACCCGTTGGAAAGCATACAAGTCATGACGAAGCAGTGGCAGGTTTCCTCGGGTCCAAGACACGACGGCGTATGGTGGCGCGTGTGGCGGTGTCCGGTGGTGGTTAGCAACAAAATTTCAGTATTTTTCTTGTCTGAGTGTAGCGAGTCTAATGGTCATGACCTTTTTCAAAATGAATGGCGGAAGTGTGCCGAACAGCAACTAGAAAAGGAAATTGGTTTTATAGGAAAACTAAACTGTACTCGCGCGTGCCCTTTCCAAGAAGAAAGCCATAGGGCCCATGATAGCGGCTGCAAAAATTAAGCGGCGGGCGATGATGAGTGTCGGGTTACATCCCGTCGCTCGCTGCGAGCTTGCTTGGTATGTTGACTCCGGCACATGCGACGTGGGGCGGCGTCCTTCATTTCATTCACGGCCTTGGACGAATGATACATTGCGGTTGCTCGAAACTCTTTTCGAGCAAGTTGTATTACATCATTAAACAAATTGTTTTTTTTTTTTTTTTTGGAGATAGGAAGAACCGGCTTGCGTCAATAGCGCGCTGTAAACCCCGAGCGACACGTGCTAGAAAAATCCTAAGTTAAATGACGTTGACAGCATTAAACGGCTCCTTAGTGAGGAATCTAAGTAATTTTACATTGTTTTTTAATAGCTTAGACTTTTAATGTCTTTTACGGCATTGACAGCTATGATTTACAAAGAGCGTCCAAAACGATATAAACAACTCCTCACGGTATTATCCTCAAGTACTTGTTCTCTTTGTCTTCTTTTTCTTTTTAGTCTTCAATTTGCCAAAATCGAAAAATATAACTTCCTCGCTTACTACTCGCTGCTCATCGCTCGGCACTCGCTTGCTTTTGGTTGCTCATATCTCTCACTGCTTGACACTCAACACTCGCCCTACTTGTTGCTCGCCGCTCAATGCTCACGCTACTAGTCGCTTGACGCTCACCCGATTTGACACCCTTTGCTCACCTTTCTTCCCCAACCTTGCTTGTCGCCGAGTCCATTGGGTTAGCCCGGTCCTCCATCGCCTTTTCAAGGCGTACAAAAAATGAAACAAAATAATTATTGATTGGTCCCGAATTAACTCTGGAGCCGAACTGAACCCATTGGGTTGGTTCAGTCCTCAGTCGTATTTTGGACTGATCTTGGAGTTGAACTGAACCCATCGGGTCAATTTGGTCATTTGTCCCAGGCTGAATAGAGCCGATCTTCGGTTCCAAAAATTGAGAATCAATATTGTGTGGGTTAGTTTTAAGGTTAGGGGGTGGATTGGCCCAACTTGGACCATGCTCACTCCTACTAACAAGGCCCCCTTGCTAGATCTGGCAAGGTCGATTCTCACCCAAGCTAGGGCGACATGGCATGACACTTACGAACATTTTTTTTTTTTAAATGTTAAAAGAAATTTACATTAAAACATTTTCATGGTGATGACAAATGAAATAAATGATAAAGAGATACCAATAGGAAGTGAAATGATGAGGATATTAGAAGAATGTATAGATATTGATATTTGAAAGATAAATAAGTTGATTCTTATTCCGTATGAACTTCATTCCTCTCTCTCATTTATTCAGATGAGCGGTTTTTCTCCCTTATTGTGTAGGAGGGTTCCATGGAAAACAAACATCGTAGGCTCCGGTATATTCATTCTTCCTACAAGGACCAGTGGGCGGGATCTGCCACTCACACAAGTCGAAGCAATGCTTGTCGTCCCTGCTTGTCACATATATATCAAACCGCTCAAAATGATTTGGCCATGCGAAGCTACAAAAGAACAACGTCGTCATCACCAAATTGATATTAAATGAAAATTCCCAGCTGCTTGTTATATAATGGAACCCGAGATCGTCATCTCTGGATTTGCAATGAACTGTCAGAGTAGTTCCGGCTGTCATATTGTTATGGATTACAACATGTGTCTTGCCCCAAACATCTCTCGCACAACTAGCTAGCAATAAAGAACAAATGAATATGAGCTTAGCTGATGATTTCACCATGATGGGGCATCTATGTTCCAATTTCGCCATCGTTAATCTATTTAAGGATGAAGAATAGAGGATATCAGACGTGGTCAACTTGCCATGAGCATATCATCTTTAATTAGCGTTCCTTTTTTTTTTTTTTCCTGGATTAAGAATTGCCATATAACCTTTTATATTTTTCCTTTTTTACATTGGTATAAAAATTGCCATATAAACATATATTGTTACCAAGTTTAATATCTTATGTAAAAATCATGATATTTCTGAATATCTCTAAATTTATTCCTCAATTTCATGCCAGATTTTTTGCAATTATAAGATCTAGCTGGCATTCGGCTAGATATGTTAACTCCGGCGCTACGACCTGGGGCGGGGTCCTTCAATTCGGGCACGGACTTAGACAAACGATACATTGAGGTTGCACGAAACTCTCGCTCTCTTTCTCTCTCTCCTCTCTTTAGATTTTGGTTCCTTGAACGAGTGCGAAAGTATCCTAAGGAAACATGAAGATTGAAAAAGATAGGATTTTGAATGTGGCGCGCGTATAATGCAATGGAGGAGGACAGAGGAGGCTAGCTATTTTGCTTGGCACTCACTTCGAGCAATTTGTGTTACATTATTGAACAAATTGTTTATACCCTAGTAAGTGGATGGTTCAAAGGTTTCCTCCCACAACAATTTAGGGTAAAAAGAATTCACCATGCTAATTGTGATTCTTAATTTATTAATCCTTCGCGCAATACAGAAAATTATGTTGGATGGTCTTGGGCCTCTCTCACCAAAAAATTAGCTTAAAGGGTGCTTTCATTTATACTTATAAACCGACCACTAGTCTCTTCTACAACCGATATGGAATAATCTCAACAAATTCCCCCTAGGTTAGAGCGGCAACAACCCAAATTCTTCCTTGTAACTATTGGGTCCAAATTTATTAGCAAATTGGGCTCTAATATTAGTGTTAGGGGGTATTGGGTCTCTCTCACCCCAAAACCATCTCAAGGGGCGATCCTTTTCCTCACATTATAAACCTACTACCTTCCCCTTCCACAACCAATGTGGGACAATCCCAACAAATTGTCTGTTCTCTTTTGTTCTTGGATGTTTGTTAATAATCTCTTACAATATGTCATCTTTCATTCTATTGTTTGTACTTACAAGTATGCAAACGTGATGCTTGTAAGATGTACAATTAAGTAACACTAGGATTTCTACTAACTCCAAATTGCTAAAAGGATCAGATATTTATTTTGATGTGGCTTGGGAAAAGTACTAAAAAAGTCTTAATTCTATTGCATTGATACAAATTACTTCCTAAACCTTTTTAGCCAATTTAGTGCTAATAATTTTTATATTAGTACTAATTCAATTTCTTCGGTCATTTTAAGCGAGAAATTGTTGATGTGGACACCTACCATCTTATATGGCATGATCAGTGCTGACATTCATATTTTTTTAATAAATTTTAACAATTTTTTTTGAATTTTTTCTTCTCTTTCCCTTTTCTTTTTGCCAGTCCCCAACCATTAGCCATAGGCCATGGCTAATGAGAGTTGGCCTTGTCGAGTTGCACCCAAGTGGGGGCGAGCATCGATGATGTCACGCCGCGAACCCCGAGACACGTGAACAACCCGCCATGGTCGTGGAATTGCGACATTCACAGGTAGTGTCGCCGACCCAATTTAATTTTATTATGCGCATGCGAAACGTATTAAGAAACCCCTGACAATTTAAAAGCGGGATAGAACAGCAGGAACCAAAAATCAATTTAATACAAACCAACATACAATCATAAAATCACCCAAGGTTTACATGCAGCCAAAATGGGTCGGAGTCTATACACTAGGGATCGGCCCACTAAAAGATAGAACAGTCCTAAGACTACTAGTCAGATTCGATCGTCGACCCTTCATCTCCTTAGCTCTGCGACTCCTTGCCCAACCGCACCGGTCCACCTTATTTTCTTTGGAATCGTTATCTATGGCCCTGAAATATTTTTCCCACAATGGGGTGAGACATTGTCTCAGCAAATTCACCCCTCCTAAGCTCCTATTAGAAAGAAAATACACCCCAGCATGAACTAGCCACACATCAAGAAGACTTACCTCGCAACAGTCCGAGCCTGCAAGTTAGTACAGTTCATATCATTCAATCATGTGCAAATGTGACAATTAAATAAGCGAGGCACAATCACATCATCCATCAATCAACCACTTGGATCGTCTCAGCGATCAATCGGCTCGGCCGATTACATGTCATTCTAGCAAATCTGATCCCAACCACGACCCTAAAGGTAGACTCAACAATCAGTGGTAATCACGGCCCCACGTGGCACGACCTTCGAAAAAGGTAGTTCATCAACTAGTGGCATCACGGCTCCACTCGGTACGACTTTCGGAAAGGTGGTTAATCACGGCCTCAATAGGCACGGCCTCTAATAGGCGGTCAATCACGGCCAAATCCCCATCAATTTCCACACTTAGCATTTCTACACATAACCCCTAATTAACACAATTACACTCAATTCGCCACCAATCAAGCATCAAATTTAAATTCTAACAGCACAGCAGCGATCAGCACGAAATTCTGAGCAACCGAGGCTAAAAATAAATTTTTCCATTTTTTTATAAATAATAATATTTAATTAATTTCGGAATATTTTAATATTATTTTAATCATCCGAATTTCGAACATTTAAATAAGTCTAAATTAAAATCCAATTAAGTCACATCACCACTTAACTTTAATTAAACCCTTTTAAATTTTAATTAAACACAATTAAACTTAAACCAATTTCTTAATCCAACTTATAATAAAATAATCTAATCTATCCACCTAAACATGCTTAATTTAAACTAAACATACTTAGGACATAATTAACCGTCTAATCAAGGATTAGTGAGATAAACTCACGGATTTGGACGCCGCTTAGCTCAAATCGAAGAGGGCGACGCCGGGATCGACTTTCCCCAAAGGCGGTCTCGCGTCCGGAGCCGGGAAGGAGGCCGAAACGACCCTTGAAGCTGCTGCCAAACCCATTTTTTCCAGATCTGAAACGGGGTCGGAGCGGGCCGAACGGCGGCCGATTCGGGCGGAGGAGAGGGGCGGTTGGCGGCGGCGACTCACGGCGACGAAGACAGGCGGTGGACGGCGCGGCGGGCGGGACGCGGCCGCCGGGGTGACCAAACCGGGTGGAGGGCGAGGCGCGGGCGAGGCGGACGGGCGGATGGCACGGCAGGGCGGTGACAGCGGGGCGGTGACAGCGGGGTAGCTCCGGCGCGACGGCGAGGCATGGACGGCGTGGGCAAGCTGGCGTCGACAGGGGGCTGCTCGGCGGTCCTCCCCTCCTTCCTCTCCCTCTTCTCTCTCTTGCTTTGTCTCAAGGAAGGGGATGACATGTGGGGTCCACCCCTCTCTCTCCCCCTTTCTTTTCCTTTTCCTTTTTCTTTCTAATCCTTTAATCCTCCAATGTGGCCCCACCACATGACATCATTGGTGATGTCACACCCCACTACCTCCTACAACTTCTCCAATGGGTGCATTTTATTTTTCCACCGGGGCCTAAAACTTTGTACATCTCAATTTCTTCAATTCTCCTTTCAATTGGGTCTAATTGAAGTCCATAAAATTAATCCAATGCCACCACACTTTAATTCACCTCTTGGCTTGTCTAAAGAACCTTCTTGAGTCTCAATTGCGCGATCAAAGGCGGACCTTAATCTCTCTTGATTCAAATTAAATTGATTCCCATACAATCAATTGATGTCTCACTTATCAAATTGATTATTTTCTTTACCCAAAAATCCCTCATATTCCTCAATTTCACAACCCCCGGCTTCAATTGAACGAACACGGCCCTATTTATCCAGTCGAAATTAGGGCCCGAAAATCTGAATGTCACAGATGATGTCCCCTTCACCAGATCAATTGTAATGTAGATAGGATTCTCCCCACTCAGTGAAACAAGGTAGAAATACCGACATTCAAGGCATAAGCCAAATGATGAAATAGAAAGACCTAAAATGTAGAAGATGATACATGAATGATTCGGCAGATTTCGATGTACTTTATTATACGATAAGATCCATTTGTGTCTATATATATATATATATACATATACACCATTATTTACATCTAGAAAGCCGCATGTTTTGGAAGAAGCTTTTACAGCTTGGGAAAGGGATTTCATTGAACAAAAAGAAGAATTTGCTTTAATTGATATGCCCTTAGACATGGCCATATATAACATAAAAATCACACTTATAAATGATGGACAATTAGTTAGAGTAGCGAGTGCTGTAGCGAAATTGATTATAAACTAGGTGATATCAACCACATTAAAATTACTTTTGGGGAGGTCCGTTTAATATCCAAAAACTGTTCGACAACATATGGATTAGTGGGACATGTTACGGTGAATCAGAAAAAAATGGATAGAGCTGGATCTAGATAACGGATAAGTAAACGTCTTGTAGTAAGAGGAGTGGTTATAAATCATATGAAACATTCCCATAGGGGTGGCAAAGGAAGGGCCCCAGTTGGTAAGGGGAAAAAACGCAAGACTTGGTCGGATTCTCATGCATTGATGAGGATGCTGTTGGTGTGCATAACCATTTAATATTATAGTTTCTCGATTATGATTAAACCTTACCTATTTGTCATATATAAGCCTCACATGAGATTGATCTTTTAATGTATTATTTGTTAAATATGAGTCAAATAGGAGATAAGTATCCCTACGTCGTTATCCTCTTTCAAAACCCCATCATAAAAGATGAGGTACAGAGATATTCTAAACTTAAATTTATATATACATAACAATAGTTTTTAAAGATTTATTATCACAATATGCATAAGACTGAGAGATGCAAAAATAAAGATTTGCAAGGATTAAAGATTTGTTAAAGTGACCATGAAAAAATAAATAGGTAAAGCTCATATGTGAGCATGCCACGTTATTCAACCTCACCTGAATTTTGCCAATATAGAAGAGTGTTGAAGGGCATTTTTTTTTTTTTTAAATTTATTTATTGTGATATCCAAAAATGGGATTTTTATAAGATCAGGATAGTAGTCGAGTCGGTTCAAAATAATAGAGGCATTTTGGTAATTTTATGCCTGGAAATAACTTTATTGAACTATCATTTTGAGAAACATTAGAAATGACATTTAATTTTATTTGACTCATTAGTGTGGTGCTGAGGATACCGATTTTTCATTTTAGGAACTTGGGATAGTTAAGAGTTCGAAATAAGTAATGTTCTGCCTCTGTTAGGAATTTCTAAGATAGCATTTTTTCCAAGCTATTATTCCTAAATATTTTAGAACAATCATATTTCCATGCAATAAAGTTAAATTAGACAATAATATGTGGATTAATCATTATATTTGGTTTATCCTATCATAGTGGATTTGTGCTATATAATCGACGTTTTTCAAATTTAGAGAGAATTGCTGAGGATGGTTGGTGAAGTGGGAATTCTCGGGTTCGATGACATGCTAAGTAGCACCAACACGCGACACGTACACGCGACACGATATAACACAACGCGTCGATACATCATTTCTAAAAAATACAGAATTCCGACACATTGCGACACGTTATATATTAAATGAATATTTTTATTTTTAATTAATTTGATTCAAATTCATAAATGATTGATTAATTAGAAAAAGAGCCTATAATGAATTTACACTAACAATATTAATAAATAAATTCATTAGAAATTTGAAAGATATATTTATAATTAATGCAAAATATGTTTTTAACTTTAACAACATTATTGATAAAATTAATGACTAATAAGAAATTAGAATCAATTTATTAAAATAAATCCATGATTTTCTACGATGACCAAAATTTATCATTATTCAAAATTCAATACTTTTATTTTTTCAAAATTATTTTTTAATCACATTTATTTAATTTTCCAATTAACCAAAAAATAAAAATCCCCAAAAGTCCATCCCTTCTTTCCTCGTCCATTTCCCTCCACCCCAAATTTATTCTACTCTCCCCCAACAACTCCCATCACCTGACAGACAAACTGTCATTTTCCCTCCCCCAAACTCAAAAGTCACATGCCATGAGTAGGGATGATCGGGTCGAGGGGTGGGTAGGGTCTAGACACTGGACCCGTTCCCGACCCCCGTTATAACGGGTTCTCTTTTTTGGACCCCGTTCCCTACCCTATTTACATTGGACTCGTTCCCGACCCACCCTGTTTTTTCGGTCCGGGAACAGGGGTCAACCATGTTTTTATTGGAACTGTTTTGCAAAAATTAATGTACAGCCATTAAAAAGAAAAAAGAAGGCACGTAAAAGCCTGTGTTTGCCTTGATCCATTGATTGAAAACTGACAAAAAAATTAACATTAGGATTAGTAAATCAAATCTCTCAACATAACAAAAAAAAAAAAATTTAACATTAGGATACTATTGAAGCGATTGATGAATACACACACGTAAAAGCTCCTACACTGAACAACTAAGCCGAATGAGCGTGCATTAAGAAAAAGTACAACTGTTTCAAGCAGTCAAGAAGATCAAGTTTTCCCCAAGTGGGGACCGATGTCAGCATCATCTTCTCATTCTAGGATTCCACAATAAGCAACCCCCACATTACTTAGTGCACAAATTTCGTAAACCACGATCTGTTCGCCTAACATTATTCTTCAGAATCTTGCACATCAAATAACAGTTGAATTAAAAACAAGCAGAGAGGATGCTCAACTAAGCTCTTTATATATCCTCCAACACGACTCATAACAAGAGACGGCACCAAGAACGACAAAAGAAACCCATTTGTACAGAAAGAATCCTCTCGTCTCACTACCGACACAATGCCAACTCTCAACAAAATCACCCCATAACTCAACAAGGTACGAGCCTTTACTTCACGGAGCGCCATTACTCCATAAGAAAGAAAAGCAAAACTAACTCAACAAACAAAAGAACAGGCAAACATCGCTAAACCCTAGCCATTAAAAAGAAAAAAGAAAAAAATACCGATAACCCCTAGAGGACCCAGCAAGCGCAATCGGGAAACACTCACCACACCCGCACAAGGTTTCGTTTTTCTACTTCTCCCCTTTTCACAAGAACAGAGAACCGGACATGATCATGAGGAGTGGAAAGTCATAGCGCCGCCGCAACGCAGTATTTTATACCATTCGCCTCATACCACACTCCATCCTACACAAGGCAACGATTCTCACAACGAAACCGAGAGAGGACCCAGCATACCTCGTGGGTGAGGACGGGCAGAAGCAGGGGCAGAAGCGGTGGCGCGGGCGAGCTGCGGGCGAAGCCGGGAACCACCAGCGGAGAAGGAGGGGATTCGGGAAGAGACTCGTGCGTGAGAGAGAGGTGTGAAATTAAAAATTAGGATTGGGGTTTGAGGAAAAAGGGGCGCCTCCTTAACCGGTTCTCAAACCGGGTCCAAAACCGGTCCGGTCGAACCGGTTCCCGGGTGGGTAATCCCTCGGAACCGGTTCCCGAACCGGTTAAAACAGGGTCTTATTTGTTGGAACCGGTTCCCGGACCGGTTTCAACGGGAACCGGTTCCCGACCCTGTTTTCCGGGTGGGCCGAACCGGGAACCGGGTTGACCCGGTTCGGTTGCACACCCCTAGCCATGAGTCCCTTTTTTTAATTACTTTTTACTTCCCCGTAAAAAACCCTAGCCACCCTCCTTTTCCTCCTCCTTCTCGGCGTTGGCCGCACGACCCCCTCCCCTTCCTCTCCTCTTCATCTCAATCATTCTCCTCCTCCTTCTCGCCGCACAACCACCTTCCTCTCCGCACGATCCCCTCTCTCCTCTTCCTCTTGATCCATCGCAATAGTGGCGGCCCTCGCCTCAATTTTTTCTCTCTTTGGCCATCTCTTGCCATCGCGATGGTCCGTTGCGTGGCTTTGTCTTGCTAGCGGGAGTTTGTTTTCTCTCTCTTCTTTCTCTCAGTTTGGCTCTTTCTTTGGTTGTCGCTCACAGCCTGTCTCTGCTCCCTCGCCCTCCCTACCTGAGTCACCTTCACCCTCCGGACACACGTGGCAAAACATGTCGAGAAACGTTGATTACGTGTCGGAAAATATGACACGCGTTGACCACGTGTCCAACTGTGTCCGAGCGTGCATGTCGACATGTCCGAAACGTGTCGGACACGACGTAAGCATGGGCAACGTGTCCGTGCTTCATATGCTGGAAAGTTGTAAAGATTTATTTAATGTTCTCCTTATTTAAGGAGAAAACTTGTTACCTATGGAGGCATTTTTACTGAATTCTTTTTATTATGGAGATTAGAGATATCAGATATTGATTTGAATTTCCAATTTGGTGATATTTTGAAGATATATGTTTAGGTCCCTTGTGTGCGTTTGAGTGTATAAATATGTACATACGATGTCATCACATGTACCTTTTCAATGTGGTCATCTAAAGATAGGGAAAAATACAAAAAAAAAAAATTCATAAAACAATTCAATTTGATAACTTTTCAATTGTGTCAATTTAATTCTAAACTTTTTCAAATTTTACCAATTGAGTTAATTAGGCTAATTTGATTGGAAATTACTAGTGTGAATACTAGCCATCTTACATGACATGAACATTTTTAATAATATGTTAATATTTTTTATATTTTCTTTCTTATTATTTTATTATTTTAGTTTTTCCCCTCTTTCTTTTTCGTTTCATTTTGACTGGTGAGGGTCATGGCCCTTGCCCAAATCTAGCTCCTTTGCACCCTTGCTTGGGGCCAGCAGGGGCGCAAAGCCCTAGGTAAGGGCGTCCCATGGCCAATGAGACACCAAAGTAAAAAGGAGCAAATACTAAAAGGTAATATGGCAAAACAAAAGGTAATATGCGAATCCTCACTCCAGGCCAAAAGAAGAAAAAACAAAAGGGAAACGAAAGTGAGATATTATACTTGATTTGTCGCTGATCTTATATGGAAATTCTTTTCTAAAAGGATTGGATTGGACCGGATCTGTCTAGATCTCGGGCAGTTTAATGGAACCCGTGGAAGAGGGAGAGAGATATTCAATCATTAAGGTTGGGACCAGGCTTCCTATCTCTTCCGAAAGAACAATTAAGAACGTCGAATGTCTTGAAGGTGCTTTAAGAATAGTTAGATCAGTTCATCGGAATCAAAGAAACAATAAGTAAGAGTTCAAGGCTGCAACACCCATGTATAGGGCCTTCTCTTGAATTTGATAGATCCCAAGCCTTTTGAGAATAATGAAAAGATCTCGTCGCCCCTTTAGACTGAGCTGTTTAGCGCGGGAGCAACGCTCCAGCCAAGGTTTTGGAGAGGACTAAACTGAATTAAGCAAACGAAAAACAGCGGTAAATGAACCCAACTCCAACGTTCAAAGCTCGCGGTAAACACAAAATATCCAATTAACCAAGGCTACATAAACACTTTCAAAGCGAGAGGGAGGTGTCGAGCTTGAGGGAGTGGCCAGAGTAAGGGCTGCGATCCTGACCAACAGCCAGCCCTTGCCCAATGGCTGGCAAGGGTTTTCAGCCAAAATAAAAGGAAAAAGAAAGAAAGAAAGAATTCAAGTTTTTTTTTTAATTGTAAAATTATCGACATTAACGATTTTTAGTTAAAATTGGCCGGATGAACTCAATTGACAAAATATAAAAATATTTATAAAAAAGTTGACTAAATTAAAAAGTTTAAGATTAAATTGGCTTAAATATAATATATTTATAATTTTTTGAAATACTTTTATCTTTCAAGACGATAGGAGATGGTTCTTAGAATCACGTTCTAGATGAAAGTTAGAAACAAAGACAGATTAGATCTCAAATCCAAGAAGCCAAATTGGCTGCAGCTTTCATTAGTGGAGGAAATAGATAATCAAAGGGGCAGTGGAAATCAGAAAGCACTCAACCTGGTCAAGAAAAGTCTATCCATCCAGCACGCTCAGTCACTGTTGCACGTGCTGCGAACGAAGCCACGTCGAAATGAACCCCGACACACCTCCCACGTTAAACACTACCTTTAATAATGTCGCACATGACATTGCACGCTCTTTCTTTCGTTCACCTCGTCGCGGTGCTAATGGAATTTCTAGAAGAACGTTCGCTTTTTTATTTTTTTTCTTTTGTCTTCAAAATTATTGCATCTATTCCTCGAAGCTCCTATACTTGTCTATCGTTGTCGGAAAGTCCCGACTGACTCTACTTGATTCGGTTCAGCCCAATAATGTCGAGATAGTATCTCAGTCCAAGCTTGAACTTGGCCTTAATGGTCCTCGTCCATCATCAGCGTTTAAGGAAAGAAAAACCTATGGAAGGCCATCGCGAAGACTGTCCGTTTGATAAATGAAGAAGGATTATCATATGCTACCCGGTCTGTGTAATCTATTTTGTCATGGAACCCGCCTCGATCGCTATATATATAGCTCGACTTTGAAAATTTGACTTTCCATCCAATCAATGCTGACAGATGCGAATTGTGTAGAGAATGAATTACATTTACGGAAGGGCCAGCTTAGTCAAAATATATGAAATTCTGTGAAAGCACTATCAACCCTCTAAAATTTAAATTCTTAGATGAGGCAAGCAAGTAGACTGTGCGAGCCAGGGACAATTTGCCCAACCCCACCAAAAATTTACCCAGCACGCATTCCATATGGCTTTCAAGTCCACGTCTAAACCTAGTTCAGACGAGCTTATTTTCAAAGAATTTCCTAGTTAAATTAGGCACGAAGGCAGAAGTTAAATGGCCCCATCAATTTCACATGCGCACTCGAGTGCTCCACAATCACTACGATGGATGAGTTCTGTCATATCCTAGGACTTAAATATGAATCACGTACGATTCGATAATATTAAGTGTTTGAATCTGATAGCCCCGTTGCTGTCTACGAACATAAATCCACACACAAGTATATATATAACACATGTTAAGATCAAGCACACAAACACGACATAAGAGAAATAAAAGTGAGAAAGAGAAATCGAGACACAAGATTTATCCTTAACTAGGGATACATCTAGTAGAGGGTTTCACTATAATAAGCGCCTTCCACCTTTTTATTACCATCATCAATTATAAGAAAATCATATTATATATAGGCAACAGTAAATATTTATGAGCGCAAACCCAAACTACCAAGAATATACAAATTCAAATTATAAATACTCTCTAGCGACCGGGGGCCTTGTCTCCTAACCCCTGCCGAGGTAGCCTCTCAACGTAGAGCAAATTTCCCATGTCTTTCTGTCAACAATGAGTATGAAGCTAACATAAACATGGCACCAGTAGTCCATGCTGTAAATGATGAGAGTTCGCCCTAGGTGTACACGGATCAAGGGCCCAGCTAACGTGTGAAACACTCCGCCTGAGGAGTAGTCACGGGACCGAAACTCAAAGGAATCGATGGGGCCTAAAGAAGCGGCGGAGCATGTGGTTTAATAGTCCAAATTCATTTTTTTATTTGCGTGAATCGGTAGCTAAGCACTTATGATATAAGTAAAATAATACTCGGCATCAACTTAGGTGTAATATAAGTGGACGTTGGGATCATTGGCAAAGCCATGCAATGCTTTTGACGGAAAAAGCGGCTCCACTTCCGTGCGTTTGTTTGGCGTCCGTGCGTTTGTTTGGCGATCGTGCATTAAAGAAGCCAACACCTGAATGGATTCTCTCTCTCTCTCTCTCTCTCTCTCTCTCTCTCTCTCTCAATCTCTCTCTCTCTCTCTATATCCTTCCTGGCAAGTGCCAGCTCAGGGAAGGCACGTGCGATGATGATTCAGTGCATGGTGACGTGAGTACATAGCCAAGCAAAGCACCTGGTGGCCCTGTTCTCTGTTGCATTATATATAACCCCCACTTCCCCTCCTGTCTTCCCGCAACATTCGTTCTCCTCTCTTCCTCATTTTCAGGACAAAGATTTAGCAAATCCCATCTTTTTCAGTTTTCACGTTTGATTAAGATACTTCCTCCATACTCCTTCAAGGAACCAAAATCTTGTTTTCACGTTTGATCGAGATACTTCCTCCATACTCCTTCAAGGACCAAAATTTTGAGAGAGAGAGAGAGAGAGAGAGAGATGACGATGTCTCGTTTGTCCGAGGCCATGCACGAAATGAAGGCCCTGCTGATGATGGTGGTCGTCCAGGTCGCGTTTGCCGGCGTCAACATACTGTACAAGCTTGCCGTGAGCGACGGGATGAACTTGATGATCGCCGTCGCCTACCGCTTCATATTCGCGACACTTTTCATGGTCCCTCTGGCTTTCTTCTTAGAAAGGTCACACACCACAACACACTTCTATTGTTAAACCAAATTCTAATGTGTATAGGTATATACTGATTTCGGGTTTCGGTTTATAACAGGAAGAGCAGGCCAAAGATAACGTGGACAGTGCTTGTGCAAGCCTTCTTCTCTGGGCTATTCGGGTAAGTAAATGTTTCTGGATGCGCTGATGTTCAGGTTCTTGATTACCATGCTCTTTGTTTTGCTTAATCTATAACATATGGGAAATGCTTTGTGACTTGTGGTGCTATAAGATTAGCACTTATCAGAATAGCCTAAAAGCCATGTTTCCAACTGCAGCAGACAAGAAACAATTTTTACTAGATGTTTTTTACAACAGAGACGTCTAGAACATTAATATGGAGGACGCAGGTGTTCACGCATGGGGAAGTTTCTAGTCTTGTATTGTTAACTCCGATTGAACGAACTGCAGGGGATCAATGGGGCAAAATTTGTACCTAGCAAGCTTGTCAATGACATCGGCAACCTATGCCTCGGCCATGGCCAACCTTATCCCCGCGGTTACCTTCATCTTGGCCGTTTCTCTTGGGTATGTACAGTAATTCTCATGCAAATTCCTCGACATGTAATCGCCTTATAATTTAGAAGAATCAACCATGGCAAATATTTTTGGGGATCTTCAGCTGGGATGTTATTCTGACGTGGCGCGTGCTTTTGCTTCCGTGTTCACGTTGGTCGATCGAAATTAGGTTGGAAAAGGTGAAGATAAGGACAGATGCAGGGAAGGCAAAAGTGGCGGGGACATTAATGGGGATAGGTGGGGCAATGCTGCTCACGTTCTACAAGGGCACGGAGGTCAACATGTGGTCAACACACGTGAACCTCTTGCGCCACGTGGCGACGACCCAGCAGGGCCAGGAGGGTTCGAGCAATCTCCTCCTGGGATCGCTTTTGGCCGTGGCCAGCTGCTTCTGCTACGCTTTGTGGTTGATCATTCAGGTGGGTCTCTGCGCCTTTTGTTCTCGACACGTCTTCATGTTACCGCCTTCGATTTTTCTTCGTTTCACTGCGTGTGATCTTTCTAGTGCCGATCACCTTTTCCTTTTCAAGTTTCTTCTGGTTTGTCTGGGGAATGATTACATGGGCGTCCATACATCCCGAAGATTCTTTTCATAGAACGCGGATTTTCTATCCTGCTCGATGCTTCACTTATTGTCTCGATAGATCTAAGCGAGTGATGTGCGGTTTCTGTATTTGAATCCCGACATCTCCCATCCAAAATAACCATGAAGGTGACACCTACCACCTTATCAAAACGTTCAGCTTTTTTGCTTGAAATGAACAAATGGTATGGTTAAAATGAAGATAATATTGTCATGTGCACATCGCTAAGTGTTGTTTCTCAGTAACTAGAAATCATAATGAAGAATGATTTTTTTGACAGGCCAAGATGAGTGAGAGTTTCCCATGCCATTACACGAGCACAGCGTTGATGACCTTCATGGGGTCAATCCAAGCCGTGGTTTACGCATTGTGTCGAGAAAGGGATTGGAGCCAATGGAAGTTAGGATGGGACATCAGGCTCCTCACTGTATCATACTCGGTACACCTATGACAAAACCTTATTCTCTAATGTTGTGTGCATTTATTAGGGCTTAATATCGATTATTGAACAATCCTAGCATGTGTCGTTAGCTGATCCGTCACCCCTTGCGTTGGCGCGATTTTGGTTATGGTGTTGTAGGGGATCGTTGCTTCCGGATTGTGCTACGCTCTAATCGCTTGGTGCGTGCGGATGAGAGGACCGGTCTTTGTGTCGATTTTTAATCCTCTGATGTTGGTGACTGTGGCCTTGGTGGGGTCTATGGTGTTGGACGAAAAATTGCACTTGGGAAGGTATATATACATTGATAAATGTATGTGTAGTTTTAAAGCATTCGAACCCTTGGAATAACTTAACACAAGGATATCTGAAATTCTTGATTTATTTCGATGGCAGCATTTTAGGTTCTGGGCTCATAGTGCTCGGTCTCTATGCGGTGCTATGGGGCAAAAAAAAGGAGAATAAGAGGATGAATCAGTTAGTGCCATCGACCGGTCTCGATGAATCTGAATCCATCGAGATTGTTGTCACCTCTCCTGACAAGAACGGCATTAAGGAGGGCAACAATGTTCAAGAGTTGGCGCAAAAGGAGAGCGAAGTGATCAAAGAAAGCTTTGAAGAGAAAAGGGCAGGAGGAGGAGAACCAGCTTAACGAGCTACTGACCTTGGATTACCGTACGATGTACATTGTCCCTAATATAGGCAGGCATAGAATTGCAAGAGTGGCAACTTCGACTTGTCCAAGATTGGGCCTTTTGGTAGGTAGCCGATATTGCACAGCAATGTCTATACCGTAGTCAAGAACATGAGATATCCCCGAGTCTTTAGTTATTCCCTTTTGTGTAAGTCTTCAGTTCATTCATTGAATGATATACCCAACTCGGATATTGGGCCTCTCCCAATGGCATTCTTTCTTCTCTTTTCTTTAAACAATCTTGTCCTTCGCCCCAATTAGAGTGGGGAAAAATTGTCCAAAGTTCTTATATTTATTAAATTTTTGCCAATTCAATCATAAACATTTCAAAATTTTCTTTACCAAAAAAAAAACATTTCAAAATTTTCAATCCAGTTCTAAATCTTTACATTTTGTCAACTAAGTCAATCCGATCAATTTTGATCATAATTCACTAACATGAACGTCGATTGTCTTACATGACACAGCTGGTATTGATATATATAATTTTTAATAATATTTTTCATTATTTTTTTTTTCCTTTTTTCTTCCTTTTGCTACTAGCTAGTTGACCATGAGCCATGGTCGGGCTAGCTAGCCTCACCCACCATAACTAAGGCCTAGTAGCGCGAGGGTAGGCCCCAATGAGAAGAGCCTTTGCCCAAGTGAGGCTCAATTTTGCCAAATCTAGCGAGGGGAGCCCTCAATAGGGCTTGACCTCGCCTAGGCTAGATTTGGTGAGGCCAACCCTCCCTTAGGGGGTGGCCTCATCGACATTGCCTTTGCCTAGTGAGGCCGTCTTGGCCTGGTGAAGGCAAGCCTCACCAGGGCTCGCCCTCTCCTAGTTGCACCTCACCTATGGTAGGCGAGGGCAACCTTGGACCAAGCAAGGCTAGCTGGGCCAGCCATAACCATTTATGTTTATGCAAGATGCTGCGTAAGAATAGCCTAAAGGTTGAAGACTAATCCAAAGTAGGAACTCTTTTAAAGAGGCGATGGCTATCTTGATATGGAAACAAACTAGTCAACTGAAACTATTTTGCTTTGACCATAGAACAAGCATTCTCTTTTGTGAGCTCATTTCATTAAAAAGTTAAAATATTGTATGCATGGGTACTAGAAATCATAATGTTTCTACATAAGGTTGAGCATATAGAACCACTCAAATCGGAAACCGTCTAGACTAGAGCAAAATGGTTGATTATGAGTGGTTCCCAAGGCGTCAGTGCGATTCACAATTCCATCAAATTGGAATCGATGATTTTCAATTGGGTCTCACTCAAACTATTTTGCTTTGACCATAGATTTCCTATACTTTATTCTGAATATCTAATCTTACGGATTGATCGAATCAATTAACCCGCAATTAGAATAATTAGAATCAAATCATATTTCCTATTCTAATATAATCTTTCGATGGTAGAATCAAATCATATCTCCTACTGTAATCTAATTTTCCGATGGCAAAATCAAATCATACTCTAATCTAATCTTCCAATGGCAGGATAATATTATCAACCTTATAAGCATCCCTCAAACTAGGATTAGGTGGAGAACTTAGTCCCAGTTTGTACCGTAACCTGCAATGACCAAAGTGTGGTAAAGCTTTTCTAAATTTATCAACAATTTGATGAGTAGCATGAACATGGCGAACTTCAAGTAATTAGAGAGCGACTTTCTCTCGAACAAACTGAAAATCGATCTCCATCTATTTTGTCCTTTGCATGAATGACTGGATTTACTATCAATGAAATGGTTGGGCGGTTTTCACTGTAAAGTAAAGTCGGATCCGCGAGCCCAAATACCCAAATCTCTTAATACAAAAGAGATCCATGTAAGATCCACTGTGATAGAAGTTAAGGCCCTATATTTAGCTTCCATTGATGACCTTGACACTGTCACTTGCCATTTTGCAAACCACGGAATGATATACAATCCCAAGAATGTGCAAAACTCGATCATTGACCTACGAGTCCCAGAACAGTCAGCCCAATCAAAGTCTGCATACCCATATAAATTCAGTGTGCCATTAGAAAGAACATGAAGCCCTAGTTGTTGTTTCTTTTTACATACCGCAACACCCATTTTAACAATTTGAAATAGTCATTCGTAGGAGAATGCATTTTTTAACATATTGGATTTATTGAATAAGAGATCTCCAATCTTGCGATCGTTAGATATTATAATCAACCAGCAAGAGGAAAGGCTTGAGGATTATGAAAGATTCCATGTCTTGTAATGTTTGAGGAGTTTTGATAGGTAATGAGATCTCAATCGGCTTGTTTTCTTGCACTTATGCTTTTGCAACAAATCATCATCATATTTAGATTGTGTTAAAAATAGATCTAGACCAGTAAACTTGACTTCAATACCGAGAAAATAGTGAATTTGTCTGAGATTTTTCATAGAAAAATTTCTGCTTAAAAATTCTAATAATTCCTAAAGTAAAGATGATGAGTTACCCATCAAAATAATATCATCAATGTACAATAATAATAGCAAGATGTGCTGACCCATGTGAAAAACATATAATAACGAATCGGTAGAGCTACAATGAAATCCCTATTCCAGTAAAAAGTTGCTGAATTTTACAAACGGCAAAAGTACATCCCAAGCATTAAAACTTGGCACGATAAAACACTTAAGTGTCAAAAGTTAGTAAAATTAACATTTAAGTGTCATTTTGTTTTTAAATGGGACACTTGAGTGCCACTTCTAGTGAACCTCGCTGAAAATTCTACGTGGCAATTTTTTTATTAATTTTGTTCGCCCACATGGCTCACCGGAGAGTTGACTTAGTCAATGAATGCAAATATGATGTCGTTTTGGCACGGATTTAAATTTTAATCTAACAAATCAATTAAATTAAACTATAAAAATTTAAATTTTAAATTTAAATTTAAAAAAGAAAGAAAGAAAGAAAGAGGAAGGAAGAAGATGAATAGTTGCAAGCGGTTGAGGGCTGAGGCCTCGCCGCCTGCAATCTCCATCTCTCTCTTTCTCTATTTTTTTTAAATAAATTTAGTTTTAAAATTAATTTAATTAGTTTTTATATTAAATCTTTACCCTAGTTAGCAGAAAAATGACATTATTTTTGCACTTGTCTAGCCATGTCAATGTGCATACTTACCTTGCTAGAAAATCGTCACGTTAGTATTTTAGCCAGATTTTTTTGTCGTTGGTACTTAAGTGATCCATTTTACTTCGATTTTGACACTTAAATGTCACTTTTCTAACTTTTGGTATTTAAGCGTCTTTCCGTGTTAAGTTTTGGCACTCTAGGTGTCTGACACTCTTTTTCAAACTAAGTTTGTAGAGCTTGTTTTGAGCCATATAATGCCTTCTTGAATAAACAAATCGAATTAGGCATCATAGAACTCATAAAGGTCGGCGGTTGTTCCACAAACACTATCTCATTTAATGACCCATGAAGAAACGCGCTCTTCACATCTAGTTGATGGATAAACCATTTTTTAACAATTACCGTGGAGAGGACAATTCTTATGGTTGCCTATTTAACCATAGGATCGAAAATATTGATGAAACCAATGCTTTCCTCTTGATAGTACCCTTTCACCACTAATCGTGCTTTCAGTTTATTAAAGCTTCCTTCCGCATCCAACTTGACTTTGAACACCCACTTACATCCGATGATATTCATATCTAAAGATCTTGGTATCAGCTCTCATGTTTGATTTAATTTGAGAGCTTCCAATTCTCCTATCATAGCTTTCCTCCAAGTTGGATGACTTAGTGCTCATTTAACTATTTTCGGCTCCTTTGGAATCTCATGGATTGTATAGAGAACATACTTTGGATTGGACTTCCAATTCTCCTTTGAAATTTTTCCTTCTTCATGCATTTCACAATCTATGCATAGTTCTTTTGAACCTAACTGTGGTTGCTGCACGTTTGTCTCATTAGGTAGCTCATAATTTTGTTGTTCAAAGTTGTTATCATCAAATAGAAATCCCATGCTTTGTGTGTTGTGATGATTGCCCTTCACTTACTATTGTTTCAGATTGTCTAGTAATGAATTTCACCCCCCATAAGCAAGTTTGATACAACTATGAATATCCAAGAAATATAGTGTCCAATTTATTAGAAAATGGGAATCTCATCACATCAAATATCACATGACGACTTACATACACCCTTCGTGTAGGTGGATAAAGATATCGATAACCTTTATGTCTCTGACTATACCCAAGAAAAACATTGGGTAATGAGCATGGATCAAACTTTGTTGCACCATATGGTTTAAGATGTGGATAGGACTCGTACTCGAAGACTCGAAGAAGCCTATAGTCAACTCTTTACCAAAGAGCTTACCAAATGAACTACTCATTTTCAAAACTAGTGATGGTAGCGGATTAATGAGAAATGTCGTAGTCAAAAACACATCAACCCAATAAATCAACAATACCAGTGCATGATAAAGCATAGAAAGACTCGACTCAATGATGTGCCGATGTTTCCTTTCGGCAATTTCATTTTGTTTTGGTGTATATGGGTAGGAGACCAACATTTTAATTCCTTTCTCATTCAAATGATTAACAAACTAGCTACCATTAAATTCCCCTCCACCGTCGCATTAGAAAGATTTAATTTGACTTTCAAATTGGTTCTCAACAAATTTTTGGAACATGATAAAGATGGAAAAGAACTCAAACTTTCTTTTCATTGGGTACACCCATAAGAACTGTGAAAAACTCTCTATGAAGACTAGATAGAATTTAAATTGTTGAAAAGATTCTATCGAGGCAAGCCCCACACATCACAATAGATTTTTTCAAGTGATTTACTAGTTAGAGATTCCGAGATATTGAAGGGCAACTTGTTACTTTTTCCAATCTGGTAGCTTCCACATATTCTCTTTGTCACCTTTATAGATTTGATCTTATTGTTGTTCTCTAGAAACTTTATTATCTGATAGTTTGAGTGTCCAAACCCAATGTGCTAGACTTCACTACTGTCGGTCCGCTATCTTTAGGAGTACCACACGTGCGTTTGTGCTTGATTTACCTTGTAAAAACCCCCCACATTTCTTTCCCAGATTGATTACTGAATCCTTTAAATGGTCCTTAATAGATATCCCAAGTTCATCAAAGATTAGAGAGCAGGGACAATTGTCAGTTAACTTGGACACTGAACTCAAGTTTTTCTTAATATCTAGGACCACCGAAACCACATTTGAAGGAAATGAATACAGTTTAGTAGAAAAAGATATTGAGCTAATATGAGTAATGGGCAAACACACTCCATTCCTCACCATCATCGTGTCTGAACCATAATAAATAAAGAATTGAGATCACTACTAAATGATGTGATATGGGCTGTTGCCCTAGAATTTGGGAACCAAACTCCTCCTTGATCATCCTCTAAGTAAAGAGTAGCTAAGGCATTTAGTATCAATTTGTTTTGATAAGGATTATGAAAGTGATACTAGCAACATAAAAGGTCATGTCCCAACCTCTTGCATATCTGACATTGAAGCTTCCTTTTATCCACATAAAATTGTCTGTTCAAAGCAGAATTACCACCCACAAGCGAATACTCATTTGAATCAGCAACCTTAGTCAAAGTGTTTGTATAGGGTTAGAAGCCTTGATTTTGTGAAGGTGAATTTGGTATGTAATTTCCATTAGATTGATGACCACTAGATTAATTGCCAAAAGTTTCTTAGAGTTCATAGTTATGGAATCTAGGATAATTTTTGAACCTCCTTCTAGGAAAACCATAGTCTCTTCCTTTGTTGTATCCCCTTTCTCTATTGATAAACCTGTCATTTCTTCCTTCAAAACCTTAGCTAAAATTTCTTTGGCCAACAAAATAAATGTTGAATTAAATGAATCTGAATCAATCTCACTGCTCAGTTTAGATTGATCAATCTTTTCACTAGTAAATGCCAAATTAGCATTTATTTGATTTGACAAATAATTTTGATGTCGCACTTTATATCCCTTAAGGTAAGCAATAACGTCTTCATAGCTTGACTCAGATTTGAGACAATACATAGTTGTCTTAAACGTCTCACAGTCACTTCTGAGACCCTCTAAAACATCGAAGACCTTTGTGATTTCATTTATTGGTTCCCTAATTGTGTTTAACTGGTCACACATCAATTTAAACCTATGTGAATACTTGGTCAAGAGCCTATTATGCTTTTGACAGGATTGAAGCTTACCTCTTAATTCAAATTCTTTGGCCATAAATCTTTGAGTAAAGCAATCACACAATGTATTTCATATCTCAAAAGCCGATTCAAGACCGATTACGAGTCCCAGCACATCCTCAGACATGGATCTAGTGATCCTCGGGGACACAAGTTGGTCAGTACAATACTATTGTTGATATTCCGGATTAAGGACATCTTCACAATTTTTCCCTTCTATATGTGAGATTCTGAGTGGTGGAGATTGAATTTGACCATTGATGAAACCCAACAGATCCTGGCTTCTAATGAAGTGAAGAAATTGTGTCTGCCATGGAAGGAAATTTTCTTCGGAAAGTTTTTTGAGGTTTATGTGTATAGGGTATGGGTATCTCGATTTTTGGTTTTTCGCCATGATTGTGTAGATGAAGAATAGATGAACTTAAGGAAAAGTATGAAAATAAATATGATAAAATCGGCTCTTCGTATAAGGCTATGATATCATGAAGAAAATAAGAGGAATTAAGAAAGCAACGATTCAAAGATAAATTTCCTATGAGAAGAATGTTCTTCATTGAAAGCCATAATACACATTTTGCTTCTACAGTACATATTGCTATATATATTAAAAAGACAACCAAATTTCCTATTCTATATTTTGAATATCTAATCTCACGAATTGACCGGACCAATAAACTCGCAATTAGAATAAACAAAATTAAATCATCTCTCCTACTCTAATATAATCTTTTGATGGTAGAATCATATTATACCCCATACTCTAATCTAATTTTCGATGGTAGAATCAAATCATACTCCAATCCAACCTTCCGATGGCAGAATAATATTATCAACCTTATCACTTAGTTCTAGTGTGCGAATCGGACCTCCGAGACTAAAGTTTAGGGCCAATTTATTTTTAAAATTGTTTTATTTCTTGAAGAAAAAAATAGTGTTTAGTGTTGTGTATGTGTAAACGCTAATGAATTACCTGCCTCTCACGCCTCCTCTTTCCCTCTCAACTGTCACGCCAATCAATTAGGGGAGAAAAAGAACCTACTGGAATCGAAACAAGCAGGCAAAACAAGAACGGGTAAATATTGAAAGAACGAAGATTGTCACCTCATAAGCGTCAAAGATCTGCTTGCACTTGGCCTTAAGGTCTTTCTCTTATGGGGCTGCTACTTCATGGCTAGCTTCTCGTAGGCTTTCTTCAAGTGATTGTCTTTGGTGCTCCTATCCACCCCTAACATCCCTTCTTTTGAAGCTGAGTGCTATAATAAGTTTGGTTTTATTTCCAAACAATCTACTTAAGCTAGCCTAGGTGACAGAAAAACAAAAGAAAGAAAGCAAAATCGTCCACATGTACATCGATTCCATTAAACTGTTTGAGATCAGCCTGATTTAGTCTAGTCCCTAAACTAGATGGTCCGGTTCTCGTCTCGACTACATCGAGATTCGATCATCCCTATTTCTACATATTCATGCCCTCATTTCTTCGAAGTAGTCTTCAAACTAGATAGACATTAGGCTATCTCCACTCTCTTTAAAGAAGTCCAAATCAACAAATCATCCGGCATAATACTCCTCAATTTTGAAAGATCATGAAATACTAACTTTCTAAAACTCAGAAGTGTTCTCGGGAATGAGATTCTCGAATTCAATGATAGTCTCCTAATTTCTTGAATTCTCGACTTAGTACATATTTAGAACTTTCTAATCATCTAGATAAATTTAGTGGATAAAATATCCTAGCCTTCTGTTTGGTTCGATTCCTACAAATTCGTGATCATTACACCTTTTTAGAAAAAATGAACTACATTTTGAAAACAATCAAGTCAAGGGTCTTTTGTAGATATAAAAATCGAGTAAATGGAATGTCAAACAGAGAAATTATTCCCAACCAAATTTAGCCAAATTTCGGTTAAAAATTTTTGAATATCCTTTTTCAATGTTTGTCCTAATTAGATGATTTGAAATACTAGCTTTGTGAGTGTTAAAGCTTTATAATTATCTAATTCAATAAAGACAATATTATTTTCAAGGAAGAAAATATCACACACATCTAGCTTGCATCCTGGAAATTTGTGATCCCAATACTTAAAATATATATATATATATATATATATATATATATATATAATTGCAATTTTTGAACCAATCGGTTGTACCTAATTTCCCTCCCTTTATCAAATTAAATGGTTAATATTACGAAAAACTCTAAATTGATATATATATATATATATATATATATGATAAATTTACCTCAAATTAATCCAAATTGGTACGAATTTGGTAGGTGTTAGTCTCGTTGAATTTTACTATCAAATTATTAAGTTGGATGACACATGGTAACTAACGAATATACTAGTTTTGTAGTTTTACTCTCTATTTGTCACATGTGTATTAGTTTGTAGTTTTTCATTATAATAATCCAATTTAATGAAAACTTACAAAGATACAAGTTTTGGATTTTTAGTCGTATTAACCCTAGAATGTAATCGTTCGATTAAAATATGGGCATATTTGATTAGTCAAAATTGATGAAGTATTACCTTTTTCTTGCGGCTATTAACGTGTGGGCAAGTGGTTTCAAGTTCTAAGGTTTGAGGTTCCTTACATGTTCCACTTAAATCTACACATCGGTACAGGTTTCTTTTCTTTTGTAACTTAGAATCAAGAATGTATCTTGTTACAAGTTCTAACATTGATTCCAAGATCTAACATATTTTTTTAATTCATTTTAAGTTAAGGAAAATGAAAGTGAATGCAACAACAAAAATGAAAGCTTCTTATTTGTCAATAACAACAATTCATAAAAGATAAATATGTAAAATAAAATAAATAATAAATGGTTCAAAACACATAGAATAAAACCTAAATTATAGAACTTCAATCCTCAATCATCCATGAAAAATTGTTCCAAATTCTAACCACTTGAAATCAATACAAACAACAATCATAATTAATTTTTCAATAAAATTTTTAAATTGGGAATTTTAAATTACTATTAACTAAACTAAAACAATTATTAGCCTCACCATATCTATTCATTTTGCTTTAACTAGTAAACTCTATTTACCAATGATAGTCTCCTTGTTTAAACAATCCATATCTTTAAAAAATGATTAAATAAAATATTCATTAATTAAATATATAAAAATTACTATATATATATAAATATAAACATCACTTTAAATTTAAGTTCGAAAGAAAAATTTGGGATTTTACTTGAGGTTCCTAATCCAAGAAGTCTTAACAAGGCAATCTATCAATCTGCTGGCCATCGGTAAGGGTCGGCCTTCCCCGGGCTCTCTTTGGGCATCGTTGGTGGCAAGTATAAAATATTGGAAAATTGTAGTTTGCCCTCGTGAGGAGTGAATCAGTTTTTTGGTAATTTTATGAAATAATACACTTTCAAATTCATAAAAAAAAAAAAAAAAAAAAAAAAAAAAGAAGAAGAAGAAGAAGAAGATTGATTGAACAATGATTAAGGCGCGTTTGGTAACGATTTTGTTAACCGATTTCGACAAGAAATGATTATTTTTGATTACATTAAGGCGATTACGTGTAAAAGAACGCGTTTGCAGAATCGTTTAAAATTTCGATTACGGAATAGAATTGCGTTTGATAACGTATTTATTGATTCCAAATCAATTTCTTTTAATTTTTAAATAATTTTTTTACTTTTTACTATTTTTCTTTTCTTTTTTTCTTTTTTCCTTTTTCTCCTATTAATTATACTATTAATATTATTACTTATTAGTAATATACTTTAACATACTTATTATAATTTATATAATATACTTACTAGTAATAGTATACTATATTACTATATACTATTACTATACTAATAATTGGTATACTAATATATTGTATTATTATTAGTATACTATAATAATATTATAATAATTAGTATATTAATTATTAACTATTATTATAATATTAATAATTACTATTAATAATAGTTTATATTATTATATTATATTAATAATTAGTAATATTATTAGTAATATTAATAATATTAGTATACTTCATAGTATATTAATATAATTATATAATATTACTAATTATTAATTATTATTAGTATATTATTAATTATAATTAATAATTATTATAATATTATACTATATAATTATAATTATTATAATATTATAATAAGTATACTAATATAATTATAATTATTATATTAGTATATAATAATTATATTATAGTAATAATTAGTAATATTATATAGTAATAATTACTATATATTAGTATAGTAATATATATTATTATAGTAATATTATATATACTAATAATTAGTATACTAATATAATTACTATTATATTATTATTATAGTATAACAATAATTAGTATAAGAATTTTATTGTGTTGATTCTTTTTCGATTTTCGGACGCGAGAATCAACTTTTTTTTTATTCTCAAATCTTGTCCCAAACGGCGATTCCGGAACAAATTTGTTTAACAAAAATTTTACTAAACGCGATTTTCGTCCCGGCGATTCAGGAACAAAAATCGAATCCAAGATTGTTGGGATGGTTTAAATGGATTCACGCACGTTATCAAAAGGAATTAATTCGAATGATTTTCATGCAGCAAATTTAACAAATTATCGACGGCCCATATTTTTGTATAGAAATAATTAATTAGGAAGGAAAATTTTCAATTGACCTGTTGAAAATGACAGTGATTAATAAATCCAAAAAAAAAAATTATGCCTCGATATATAAATTCAAAAAAAAAAAAAAAGTTTCGAGTTCTTTTAGGACTTCCGCGAATTCGATCCCTGCCCTGAGGCTGAACCGAAGGCGAGAGCGGGCGAGCTTAAGCCGTGAGCACAGCCATGGCCACGGCCGCGGACGCCGGCGCCGCCACCGCCGACGGCGGAGCGGCGGTGAGGCCGGCGAGGCCGGCGCCGAAGCGCTTCACGAAGTCCCAGATCCCGGACGCCATCCTCAACAACGCCGCCCTCAACGCCGCCATCGCCCTCCTCCCGGCGAACTACAGCTTCGAGGTCCACAAGTGCGTCGCCCGCATCCTCGCCGCCGGCGCCAAGCGCGTGGCCCTCCAGCTCCCCGAGGGCCTCCTCATGTACTCCCTCGTCCTCTCCGACATCTTCGCCGCCTTCGCCGCCGTCGACCACTGCTTCGTCCTCGGCGACGTCACCTACGGCGCCTGCTGCGTCGACGACCTCTCCGCCCGCGCCCTCGGCGCCGACCTCCTCATCCACTACGGCCACAGCTGCCTCGTCCCCGTCGACGCCACCTCCGTGCCTTGCCTCTACGTGTTCGTCGAGATTCGGATCGACGTCGCCCATCTCGTGGAGACCCTGAAGCTGAACTTGGGCGGGGAGTGGTCGGACGTCGTGCTTGCCGGCACGATCCAGTTCGCCGGCGCGATTCGCGCGGCGAAGCCCGAGCTCGAGGGCAGCGGGTTTAGGGTTTTGGTGCCGCAGACGAAGCCGCTGTCGGCAGGTGAGGTTCTCGGGTGCACCGCGCCGAGGGTCCGGTCTGACTCGAACGAGGGGACGGTTGCGGTGTTCGTGGCGGACGGGCGGTTTCACTTGGAGGCTTTTATGATAGCGAATCCGGGGATTAAGACCTTCCGATACGATCCCTACATGGGGAAGTTGTTTCTTGAGGAGTATGATCAAAAGGGGATGAGGGAATCGAGACGGAACGCGATATTGAAGGCGCAGGAGTCCGCGAGGAGTTGGGGAATCGTGTTGGGGACGCTTGGGAGGCAAGGTAATCCCAGGATTTTAGAGAGGTTGGAGAAGAAAATGGGGGAAAAGGGCTTTGATTACACGGTGGTTTTGATGTCGGAGATCAGTCCTGGGAGGATCGCTTTGTTCGAGGATTCTGTGGATGCTTGGATTCAGATAGCCTGTCCGAGGCTTTCCATCGACTGGGGGATGCATTTCATAAGCCGGTATTGACACCATTCGAGGCGGAGATCGCTCTTGGTTTCGTTGCTGGTTGGTGGGAGAGAAATTCGAAGACAAATTCAGGTTGCGTAGCTGATTCCGGTTGCAGCAAGGGTGACTTGGGATGCGAATGCGGGAGTAGTGTAGCTTCGAAGAGTAATGATATTGGAGATTACCCGATGGATTATTATGCCCAGGATGGTGGGGAGTGGAATTCTACTTATGTGAAGAAGTCGTCCCGGCCTGCACGGAGGACTCTTGTGCCATCTGCAGGCGGCAGTAGCATAGCTTAGCATTGGGTATGTAAATCTTCTGTACTGCTCATTTGACGCATAATGGTGCTTGAGTCTCTGTTTGTTTTACAAAAAGTTAGCCAGTGTAATTTTAGTGAACTTGGCAGAGTTTTTCACTCGATTCAATTCTTTCACAGCCAGGAATTTTGCTTTTAGAAAGATTGCTTCCATTTGCTAGAGTTTTGTGGGGAACTGTAAACTAAAGAATTGAGTTTTAGCCATTACTTATAGATGGTTGCGACATTCGGCCTTCAAAATATGAGTTGGGATTGCAGACACTAAGATGGAATAAGTGGGGCAATCCAGTTCCCCACTTCTGGTCTTCAGGATCAAGGACTATCATTGTTTTGTGTTAGGAAGCTGAAGATTTATGTGCTCATTAATTTTCATGGAGAAGCTACTTGTGCTGCCTGTGCTGCGCATGGGATTTTATTATTTTAGTGGAAATGTTCTTTTTACTGGAGAAATGAAAGTGACAAAAGAAATGCAACAATGACATCAAATAGTAGATATTGTTTCTTTTTGCATTTTAGGTTATTTTTATTCTTTTTCTTCAGTAGATTAAAATGGGGACATAGAAAGGGGCAGGAAATACGATTCCAGTGACTTAATCATGCAGAAGGAAGTTCTCTGAGAGCATGAAGATGCAAAAAGAACTACTTTAAAAAGTGAAGTGAGATATATAAGTTAAGAAAATGATTCGGGGAAGACTGTTGGAGATCTCATGGTTCGCTGTACTTCCGTGTTGCTGGCATCTTTATTATCATCTTTATGTATTAGGAACCTTGGTCATTTTAGCACAGTAACTCTAGATAAAGGCTACATATTTTGGCCCGACTCAAAACCGGTCTTGGCAAATATAATCCAGCTTAATTAAGGATTGGCCTTGTCTTTTATTTATAGTCTTCACATAGCCTGCTATTGTTAGATATTGCCTTCAGAAAGGCTATTGTGAAGTTTCTGAAGTAGGACTCATCCTAGATAGCAGGACCTTAAGAGTACATTTGCTTTGGTGATCCATATGTGTGATGATAAGCCTTATGCTGTTGCACATTCCAGGGCTAAGTTCGATGTTTGTCGGAAGTATTACAGTCGTACATTCTTTCAGCTGCAAGCAATGAGTGGATCTTCCTAGGATGTTTAGTGCATTAAGGAACTCAGTGGAATACATGAAATCTTGTCATGCATGACAATTCTTGTCATAAGTTTTATGTTTATTGTGTTCTTCCCTCTCGTCAGAGTGAACATGTAGTAAATTATCTCATTTCAGTGCTTTTAGAGGAGTGAATGGAAGAAAAATTACATGAACTTTCTTTACCAAAAAAAAGAAAATTACATGAACTCCTCAGTTAATCTTCATCATGTTGTTTGTTGGGAGAAGTTGGGGTATGTGCTGCCCTGCTGTTATCCGCTACATTGAAATGGCTTCCCTTACCTGCTGAATAGGATAATGGTTCTTTTCTATTATGTGAAACTTCTCTGGGGTTTTTATTTCAGTCGATGGTCTTCTCCTTCTTTTCTAACTGTGCATGCTGCAGCATCCTAATCCTGTATGCGTCACCTATTGAATTCTTATTTCGAGCTGTTCACTTGTCTGTCAGTTAAAAGTTGCATATATAATCTGTATCCTATCTCTAAAGCATGAATCATGTATGCATTCTTGAACAATATCCAATTGTTTACCTTTCAAAAGCACTGGCACAATTTGACTGAGATCACCTTTGAGAAGGTATGGTTTTCCCTTGAAATGGCTTGTCTGCAGCTTTAGGTTCTCTGCAACTGATGGTGCCTTCACCATTCTTGAGTCATCTGCATGGTGCCTTATCGCAAATTATGAAAGCTGCTTCCTCAGGCGGCTCTGGTGAGATACTATTTTGGTCTGTTGGACATGTACTATCTTCGAAGAAGACATGTAGTGGTATGTCAAACCTGCTAATTGATGTTCTTCTTCTGGGTAGAAGCGACGATGCAATTCCTGGTCGTAAATGCAGTGAATAGCTAACAGGCAGTTTAAATGCAGCAGTTCATTTGTTAAATTTACTTATATTCCAAGGTTGAAAAATTACCTGACTATAGTGGCTGATGGGACCACCACTTTTCATCGAGGCCTGAGTGTTGTAACCATAGTTTTATACAGAAATGCCTTCCAGTGTCTCCATGTCCATATACAAACATGATGTTGCCTTTCAAGTTTCTTTGATGGAAAAACGCACAGCTGCGGCATAATTTGTCTTATCTTGGTTATTGTTGCTAGTTAGATATTCTCGTCTTGGCCCTCCAAAGTTGTAATCGAGCAATTCAGATAAGCATAAGGTTTTGATTCATTCCTCACAACTGAAGATTGGGATGGCCAAGTAATTCTACCTTCTTGCTGAGGATATCTTCTGAGAAAGTTCCCGGTCCTCCGACTGAAGAATAGTAGTTACCTCTCAACGGAAGAGTAGTGACAAGAGCCCAGTATGCATCGTTCATTCTTCCTCATTATGCAGTAGTCCTCTTTTCTGCCAGTGTCAATTGCAGTAGCTTAAGGATCTTGGACGTAGAACCATGTTCAACGAGGGAATTTCTGAGATTAGTATCTTTCTTCCGAATTTGGATGAGCATAATCTTGTTCTTGTCGTACACCTTTATAGTTTTCTCTCCCTGCGGTGCTCTCTATTCGACTCATCGCGAACTCATACTGATGGAAATTCCGCATATGTCGATTGCCAATGGCTATCGGTCGGTCGTGCTCATCCAATTCAACCGTCTGAACATGGTGTCCATTAAGGATATCCAAATAGCCTTTCTAGAACCGGCACCGGTTTAGTTCCATGTCCTAGATGTGCATGTTCACGGGGAAAAAAGATATTCGGTTCTCATGGTGATTAAATTGGCTCGGTAAACCCAATAAATCGGGTTGGTTTCAGCGCCGTGAACCGGTCTTCTTGAAGAAGAGCTTTTCCAGTAGATGCCGATGTGGACATCCAAAGTCGGATGTGCATATCTTGTTCCCGTGATACGCCTTCTTGTTTTCCTCACCCTTTTGTTCTCTATTCGACTCAATTCCAAACAAATGCCAAGGGAAATTCCGCATTTGTCGATTGCCGGTGGCTATAAGTCGGCCGTGCTCATCTCATTCCACCGTGTGAACGCGGTGTCTGTGGAGGACGCCCAACATAGCCTTTTAGAACTGGCACAGCCGGTTTAGTTCCATGTCCTAAGGTGGGCTTGTTCACAGCGGGAGAAAAGGAATAGGATCCCCCTATTTGAGTCGTGGTTCAATCGACTCACGAATCGAATAATCTAAGTTGGTTTCAGGCTAAGATTGGCTTTTGACTTGCTATGAACTTGTCTTTTTAGAAAAGTTTAGAGATAAGTGCGCTAGACATTCTAAAACTTATCATTAGAGTTTCTAAAACTTATCACGAAAGTATAATTGAGTTTCAAAATTTTTAAAAGTGTAATCGAGTTCTAAAATTTTTAAAAAGCCTAATAAAATTTCAAAACTTGTCATAAAAGTGCAATCGAGTCATATAACTTTTAAAAAGTGTAATAAATTAAATGACTTGATGGAAAAATTATCAAAATAGTCTTAAATCTATTGTAAATCTTCTAATTCAATTCTAAATATTTTGTAATTATGCAAATTCAGTCTATCTGACCATTTTGAGCCGGTTGGCACTAATGTGGACGATTTTTTAGAGACATTTTGTTTTGGAATTTTTTATTATTATAATACATTTTCTATCTCTTTCATTTTTTCTTCACTTTCTTCTCCTTCCTCGAATCGATCCCTAGTGGAGATCGGCCAAAGAGCTCAGGGAAGCTTAGCCGTGGCTGGGCAACCTTGCCCAGGTTGCCAACTAAGTTGGCGAGGGTTGAGCCTTGTCGGCCATAGGTGAGGCCCAACCTCGCTGTAGGTTGCAAGGTCGAAGGTTGCATGGCCTCTAGTGAGGGTTGCCAATGGCTAGGCAAGGCTTGCTCGCATCAGATCTTGGTGAGGGTCAAGCTTGGTTGGCCATGGGCGGGGCCCCACTTCACTAGAGGTTGTGAAGTCGAAGGTCGTGACCTCGTGTGGCCTCTAATGAGAGTTGCCAGTGGCTGGGTGAGACTTGTTTGCATAGATTTGGGTAGGGTCGAGCCTCGTTAGCCATGGGCAAGGCTTGACCTTGTTAAAGGCCGTGAGGTTGAAGGCCATGACCTCATGTAGCCTTTGGTGATGGCTGCCGATGGTTGGGCGTGGCTTGCCCTCATTGGATTTGATGAAATTCGAGCCTTGCTGGCCATGGCGATGCCCAACCCCGCAGGATCTAGCAAGGCTCGACCTCGCTCACGTCAGAGATAGGCGGGGCCTCGACTAGCCATGGCGAGGGCGGCCTCACCATTGTTGGGCAAGGCTCGCCCTCATAGTGGCTAGTGAAGTTGACGTTACCCATGGTCAACTTTGGTCGGCTGGCCAGAGGAAGGAGAGACGAGGGAGAAGGAGAAAAGAAAAAAAAAACAAATAAATAATAAATAATTTGAAAAAAATAATGTATTATTGAAAATTATTTATGTCAATGTTGATTGGACGAGCGATATTCACGTCAATGCCAAATTTGGCCAAAATTATTTTGGATTATGAATTGATATAATTATAAAAAGTTTAGGAGATTGAATTGGCAAAGAAAAAGATTTAAGGCTGAATTGAAAAATTTATAATTAATTTATAATTATTTTGGTGGTTTTTATTTATGACTTGACTGTATTAATTAAATTTGATTGAATTGTCTGAGCCAAACCAACTGGGCGGTTTTCTATATCTATGGCTCTTCCACCACGTTTTCTGTTGCTTTCGAAATCTGCGCAAGGTTGGGGCTCCACCACTTTCGATCCACCCAAGAACGATCCACCGACCCGAATTAATGTTCCTGCGGCGCCCGGATCCAGGAAAAATTGCAGCGATTGGCCGCCATGGCCTTCAATTCCTGGAGCCCGTCAGCCTTCCCATTGTCTCAATCAGAACGACCCTAATATCTTGTGGGTACTGGAGCAGTAGAGAAAGTTATTGCATTTGTACCAAGCCGATTTAGTTCGCAATCGTGTTGATTTCGATTTTAAATGAGTTTCCCAAATTCTAGGATCGCGCGTTGGAGTCTACGGTCTTTGAAGGATGAACATCCGATTCTAATGAAGTTTGGCCACAATTAAGGTCAACCGCATGATCTAGTGAATTTTAGAACTTTCAAGTCATCTCATTTATCTATAATTTTGATCATTTTAATTGTAAAAGAACTTCAGAAAGTTTAAATAAGCTGTTAGGTGGGGCATATTTGGTTCCAAAGAAAGAATGTCTATTTCAGAGAAGGCTTGGTTACAATTTACAGTTGGATACTTGATATTGTGAACGTATTGAAAGTGACATTGGGAAAATTTCTAATGATGGTTGGACATCACTAATTATAGATACGCCAATGGTTACTTTCTCATGTAAAAACCTGCTAATCACATTGATAAATTACTAACCACGTTATAACTGCAAGTTGCTAAGGATGCGCATGGCAACGCTTACGGGGAAGGGAGTAGTTTTTTTTTGAGAAATGCTTCTTTTCTATTTCTATTAGGGATAATTTCGAGTAAAAAAAACCCTTGTTTGGTAACTACACAAAATTTCTACTCTAGAAATAGAAAAAGAATAGAAATGCGTTTGGTAAAAAACAGTTTCTTTTTATATTTATTTGTTTTTTATTTTTGTTGGCCGATCGCCGCCGGACGTCGCCGCCGCCGCCGGCCGACCGCCGCCCGCCCGGCGGCCGATGGGCGATGCGGGCGGCGGCGGCGGTCGGTCGGCGGGCGACATGCGGCGGCGCGGCGGCGGTCGGGCGGCGGCGGCGGCGTCCGGTCCGGCGGCGGCGGGCGGCCGCGGTCGGTCGACCTCCGACGGCCGGCGGCGACATGCGGCGGCGGGCGGCGGTCGGCGGCGGCGGCGGCGGTCGGTCGGTCGGCGGTCGATCGACCTCCGGCGGCCGGCGGCGAGTGGCAATCGGTCGGCGGCATCCGGCGGCGGCGGCGGTCGGCCGGCCGGCGGCGAGTGGCGGTCAACGGCGGTCAATGGGCCGTGTGCAAGAGAAGAATAAAAAAAAAAATTTTCACTTATTTCTTAAACATTCGGGAACCAGGAAGCAACTTTTTTTACTTCGGTTTTTGTTCCAAAACTAAGGGCTAACTTTTTGTTAGGGAATAAAAAACAACTCGACGTTACCAAAGTTTACTGTTCTTTTTTTATTAGGGGAACAAAAAAAAGTGGGAGAAGTAGAAACGTTACCACGCGCACCCTAAGTAGATGGAAAAATTGCAAGCTGCTGAGGTGGTCTTTTTATATGAAAGATTCAACCCGCAAACTTGCTAATGGGTTTGCTTTTATTTGTTTAATATGATCCAATAATTGGCAATGACTTTATGCAATTCATCAACTCGTGTAGCTTTCTCACTCTATACTTTTGCCGATTAAATCTTATTCACACCTCAAGCACCCTAGGGATCTCAATATCTCGATAGTACTCATGTTGGTTTAAAAGAGCCATCCGAATAATAAATTCTCTCTCCTACCGACATACTTAAAAAGCTTAGCTTAGTACAGTGCTTCATCGTCCCACCCCTTCCATCTTCTCTAGGCCCGTACTTGGCATTCCCCTCTCGACCTGTCCCAATCTAGACACAATCTCCATATCTCCATATCGGCCCGGCACCTGAAAACCGACACCGGTTAAGCCCGGCAAGAGGCTCTGCCGAATCAGACCCCAACGACCAATCCACTTGACGCCTTTCCTCATGTTTCCTTCGATCATGACGACGAAGCCTGTTCCTTTGGCCCGCGGCGTGTAATAAATAAGGAAGGTTTTGTACAAGCGGGATGTCACTGTCCGGGCAACTTGCCAAGAATGGGCCCCCCCACACGAGCCCTCGGTTTCTCCCCAATTTGATAATTTTTTTGGCCCTATCGTCATCCTCACATGCTCCAGCTGCAGTGCATTACGGTTGACTAAACTTTTCAGACTTACTTTTCATACTTCTTCTTCTTCGTCTCTTCTTCCTCCTACGCTATTTTACAACTGCCGAGCTGGAGTGGGGCCCCCGTGTCCCCATCGCCTCTTCCCCGTGACCGCGAGTATCTCGTCGGGCCCCACCGCAGAGGAAAACGCCGATCTCCCATTGGCCCTCCACTTCAGCGGCTCTTCTCATGCTCCGCCCCTAGTCACTATCACGAAAAGAGGGTAGAAGATCGATTCTCTACAAATTTTGGGAAAATTTTATTAGAAAATAAATTTAATCTTTTAGGCCCCATCTTATCCCTAGTCTTAGTTAATTAAGGAATCTCGACTTTTTATCGTTCGCTTTTTTGGGAATTTTTTTTATTCCTGAACAGTTCTGACAATAAGGAAAAAGAAGAAGAAAGACATTGATCTTCGATGTTCTGGTGGCGGTACATGGGACTTTATGACCTTGGAGCTCGGTCGGACTTGCTAAGTTGGAAGGCACAATTTAAAAATGTCCGGATGAAGGGTTAATATTATGAAAACTCCAAACTGGTAAATTTACAATATTTACCCCTTACTATATATTTTAACTATCAAAAACCCTCCAAATTGACATATCTGAGAAAAATTTATCCTTTTGTTAGTTTAAAATTTAATATAAGAATCTAAATTGATATATTTGTCAATTACCAATTCAGTAATTTTAAAATAAAATTTAATGAAAATCAATGGAGGATAAATTTATCATAAGTTTACCGGTTAGAGGTTTTTTCTAATTAAAAAATTAGTATAAGATAAATTTCATAAGTGTAGTAGTTTAGAATTTTTCGTGGTAGCATGTTTCTTTCTTGATTGAGGACCACCCAGTCGAGTTAAATCCTATCACACGCAAAGCTTTTCGTTACCTTGAATCATGGACCAGGTTCCTTGTCCTTGCTGGTCTTATCCCGATGAAATCTAGTCCATAACTATCATTATCAAAAGCATCCACATTTACAGTTGTGAGATAGAACAATCTCGATAGAGAAATTACACTGATGATAAAGACATGGATTAAATTACAAGTTCCATACAGCAATAAAGTTGCCCAATGAGCCACAAATGGCCAGGGACTGTGTCCCTATCTTTTCGCACTTTTTCCCCCCGGTCGTCGCCGGAATCTCTTTTCCTCCACCCCGCTCGCAGCCTTTTGCCGGTAGGCTTGGCCTGTTGGGTGTCTTCTACGGTACCTGTGATAAGTGTTTCCTTCCTCCCCTTTGCTTTTGCAGAAAGGGAAATTGATTTCTCGCGTCGACATAGAGTGAAGTTGACGCTTTTGTTCTTCTTTGATTCGACGCCCGACTCACTAAAGAAATTCGACTTTTCATTTTGTTGATTTTTGCACCATTTTTGTTGCGTGCAATCTGTCCTATTTTGAGCTCGAAAGCATCTCGAAATGGCAACAACTGAAAGAGGGGCTATTGAAGCGTCGATTGGGTCCAATCCAATCGAGGGCACCAACCGGATCGTTTATTGTAAGGTAGGTAATGGCAATGATTGCGCAATGATGGGTTGGTACAAAACTAACGTTATCTTTTGGTTCACGATGGCATCGTTCCAACTCCATTGTCGGCTCATGATCTTTCGCTTCTTCTTCGGAGCATTAAATGTTGTGATTTAATACGCAAGTGCTTATGAGAATTGAGCATACATGTCAAATGTTATGCTTATAATACTTTAATTTAATGCCGATAAAATTCCCAAATCAATATATCCATGAGACAGTCATCTGAACTAATTTTTGTTTGATAGAAGACCTAAACATGAGCATCCCTAACTCAAATCTACTTTTCATCGGCATTCCGCTCGATATTTAGTTAAAATGCATGTGTCGACACATATGGGATCCATCATTCTCCATGTCCAATCCAACTTGCAAGCATGTGTTATGTGTGTTGATGCAAACACATTTTAATAGGGTATTGGACAAAATATTGATAGGTGGTAGATTTGGGTTGTTTGAGATTTTTTGTAAAATAAAAATTAATTTGAAATAAATATGTCATGGATAACTGTTTTGATATTTTTAATGGTTTGAACTCTACTTTGCAATGAAGGTGGCACTATTTTGGATTAAATTCTGCATGGCTAAGCTCCATTGAGTAGTTTTTTGAGCTGGTTCCAACAATCCTCCCAATTTTGATCATTCGGAAAATGCTAATTTTTTGGTATTTTAGGTTCACATGAGTGAATGTTCTAGTGATGCGATTTTGTCACGATCATCATTGACTCCGAGGAACCTTGAACCTATAGCAAGGTACATAGATTTATCTTTGTCGCAAATTATCAATAGGGTATATCAAATCTAGGTCTAGTCACGCCTCATCCATATCGCTTAGATTTTCTTGTATGATCCATTATTTCAAAAAATGTACACCAAAAGAGAAAAAAGAGATGAAGTGAAGAGAAAATCGAACTGGGTTTTGGCCCTCCCATTTGACATACCGACATTCATGCAATTGTTGATTTTGAGATTCAAGAATATATGAGCAATCCATCTAATACAAAATGACTAGAGTGTCAATTGGGTTATGTGATGCTCACTGGCTTCATTTAAGATTCTATCGAGATTATGCGACGCAAGAGTCGTTAAAATCACCTCTAAAGTTCTTCTTGATTTAGTTCGCTTGCTTACCTTTCACAGCATCCTTAGTTCGAGGGTCCGACTGGCTTGTAAGTGTCGAACCCAATCTATGCTTCAATGATTCTCCATTTCATAAAAAAAAAAAAATTAAAGGAAATGAATTTCTCATGTCAACATCGAGTGAAGAAGACGCTTGCTCTTCTTGATTTAACACCCAACTCAATATAGAAATTCACCTTTTTTCTCTTTGCCCCATTTTTTTGCGTGCATTTTTCGTCCCATTTGTGTTCGAAGGCATCTCGAAGAGGCGACAAAGTAAATAAAAACAAGAAGTGCATTCAAGGAATATTAGGGTCCCCCAGAGGCACCGAGCATTTCGTTTTCTATAAAAGCTCGACTGGTGTCGCATTGATTGTACGTTTGGGGATACTACAAAATTAGCCTTATCTTCTTTTTCACTATAATAGAATCGTTCCAACTCCATTGGCGGCTCATGGTCTTTCCCTTCTCGTTTGGAGTATACTATGTCGTGAAGTAGTGTATAATGTTATCTTGAGAATCGAGCTTGCGTGTTAAATGTTATACTTATTATAATCCTCATCATGGTCAATGCCATTAAAAGTCCTTTTCACCCCATATTATTCTTGTCTAGTAAAAAATACCAAATGGTTATTCTGACATAAATCTACTCTCTGTTGGCATTTCATCCAATGCTTTGTTAAAAAGGATACGTATCAATATGAGTGGGTTTTTCACAACTAATCTGTCGTTCTGCCACGTCATATCTATTTTAGAGTCCTCTGTCATGTGTGATAACTCATATGCATTATACCGAGATATTGAATGGAATAATGACGAATGGTAGATAAGGGTTAGAGGCAATAGTTGTATTTTTTTATTATACGAAAATTAGTTTATGAATAAATGTATCATGAGGTACCACTTGGGGACTTTTAATTTTTAATTAGAGTGGAACTATTTTGGATTAGATTTCGTATGTTTAACCTTCACAAAATAATTCCTAGAGCCAATTCAAACAACTCCTCCTAGTTTCGATTATTATGAAAATGGCTAATACTATCAAAAATCTCAATCTAGGTATATCTGTACGGCATTTATCCAAATTAGTTCTTGTGACACAAAAAATTCAAATTGTTACCCTTATCCTACATTTACATTAAACTAAATTTTGTATCATAAAAAAAAATCCTAAATTAATACACCAGCATCACATTTATCTTAACCTAATTTCATGTGATAAAAAAACTCAGATCACTAGAATTAGGGATATTAGGGATTTGCCAATCTAAGACTTTGGTAATTTGGGATTTTTTTTGTGACACGAAATTTAATGTGGGCTAAATATGGCATAAATATACTAATTTGTGATTTTTATGACACAAAAATTAGTTTGCGACAAATGTAGCACGTGTATCAATTCAGAACCCTGATGACATGAAATTAATATTAGGTAAATGTGGCATGAGTGTACCGGTTAAAAATTTTGATGATAAAAAAATTAATTTGAGATAAATGTGGCACGAGTTTATCAATTTGAGATTTTTTATAATATTAACCCTCAAGAAAATTTTATTTTTTCAGTATCTCAGGCCGACATGACTTGAGCCATTCTATTGATTAGCCACAATGATTATTGAGTCCTAGGAACTTTGAACCCATAGCAAGGTTCATTTATTTTTCAATAATCTATGTCACAAAGTATCATAAGAGTAGACAAAATTTCAGTTCTTTTCACTTTCTTTATTGCGGAAGAAATTTTGCTTTGCTTCCAAGAAGGGGAATAAAACCGTGGCGGCTAGACAAGCTTCATTTGTTGATCAAAATCATTATCATTGCTTCTGTTTTCTTGTATGACTTGAAGTTAATGCTCATAACATGACAATTTCATCTATATCAAGTGAAGAGAAAATCGAATTGGTTGGGTCCCTTCCATGTGACATACCGACATTAATTCATACGATTGTTGACTTGAGTGCAAGAATCATGAGCAACCCACCTAATATGAGATGATCACGATGTGAATTGGCTTATCTGATACTCACCGTATTCATTTAGTATCCGATCGCCATCGCGTGATGCCAGGGTCATTGCAGTCACCTTCCTAATCCTTCGCACTAGATAGCATGATTGGCTTAGCGATCACATGCTCATTTATCTCTAGTGAGATCTTGTATTCGAGCCTTTTGACTGATTTGTGGTCACGGACCCGGATTATATACTTCTTATATGATACTCATGTGATATTCTATTTCATTAAAAGTAAAGCAAATTAAAATAAAATGTTTGAATCAGCATGGTGAGCATTTTCATAATAATAAAAAAAGATGACGATCCTCTATAATTTTAGGGTAATCGGACCATGTTGCTCTAAATTGACCAAAGTACCCCATTATTTAATTAGATTTACACTACAACAATATTCCGTATTGTATATCTGTGAGGTTTAAATGGAGCTTCTTTGTACCTATAAGTTTTTAGTCTTTGGATTGGACATTTTAAAATTTTATAAGAACCATATTTGGCATAGTTTTTTCTTAGTATACAGCCTCCTATTTGCCAAATTTCACGCATTAGAATACATACAATCTCCTTCCATCGATAAATTTATATGTTTGGAACAAAAAATTCGAATCCTCTCTTCCCTTCTCCCTCTGTCTCTCTCCCCCTCCACATCAGCCGCTCGCCGCCCCTCACCGCCATTGCCCATGGCAAGCTTGCCGTCACCGTCGCCATCGCTGTCCCCATCCCCTTCTTCTTTATCCCTACCCCTAGGACCTATGTTCTCTCTTTGCCACCAGTGACTATGGCTCCCGCGCAACCCTAGAGGCGGAGGACCTAAAGGCGACAAGCAGTGGCGACAAGGCAGTGATGGCCCAAGGAGGAAGAAGAAGAAGAAGAAGAATAGGGGATAAGTAGAAAAAGGGAAAAAAAAAAAAAAAAAAAGTCTAAAATAAATCTTAATCCTGAGTTGGATTTTCTTTTTCTTTTTCCTTTTCTCGTGGCCACTCCCCTCCATACGTACAACCAAATCTCCAATTCGGCGTTAAATACTCCAACCAACTCCAAGCAAATCCCCCCATCCCGTTGCCCCTCTCTCTTCTCTCCATCACCGACGCCCGATTCCTCAGCCCCGCCCTCATTTCACGAGAAGAAACCTCGTCGACGAGCAACCCAAAACCACATCCGTTTCAGCCATTGACACTCCGCTTGCTGACTCGGTCTCTGTGCCCCCACCCCCTCTCTAGGCATTCAGACAAGTTGGCAGTAGCATCCAAACAAGGAAAGCAGAGCCCCCCCCTTTGTTTATCGAGGAGAGGCACAGAGAGAGAAACCCAATCACGGGCTCTTCCAGTGCTTTATCCACTAGTGCACTATTGCTAGCGCATGTATAGACCCATTAAGATTCTCCCTGTTGGCATCCTCCATAGCAAGCGGCCTCATTCACTGCAGCCTCGTTTTTCTTCCTCTCGTTCCCACGTCCGATAGCCAGTCAGCAATCACGGGCTGCTACAAAACAAACGCCTCCCCTCTGTTCAGCACCACGTCCCGCCTTATATAACCCACGTATCGCTCGTCTTTCCTCCGTGTCCCAAGGCATTGCGTTTGCTCAGAGAGTTGCTCTCGGGAGGTCGCGCGCCCTCCCATGATGACCCCTGCCCAGAACAGAGCGCCGAAGGTGTCCTCTGTTTTGCTCTGCCTCTGCTGCATTCATGCGCTCTTCTCGTGCGCCGTCCGGCTCGTCGCGGGCCAGACGCCCACGCCGGTCTTCGCCTGCGACGTGGACGGCAACCCGAGCCTCGCCGCCTTCGGGTTCTGCAACGCGTCGTTGGGGCTCGAGGCGCGGGTGGCGGACCTGGTGCAGCGGCTCACCCTGCCGGAGAAGGTCGGGTTCCTGGTGAGCGGCGCCGGCAATGTGGACCGCCTGGGGATCCCCAAGTACGAGTGGTGGTCGGAGGCGCTGCATGGGGTGTCGTACGTGGGGCCCGGGACCAAGTTCTCGAGCCTCGTCCCGGGGGCCACCAGCTTCCCCCAGGTGATCCTGACGGCGGCGTCGTTCAATGCCACCCTGTTCGAGACCATCGGGAAGGTTAGCGAGTTACCATCATATCACTCTCTCACTCTTCCTCTTTCTTGCGCTTCTCTGTTTTTGACTTCCGCGTACAGATTTGGATATTGTATTCGTGTCCGCCCGTCGTAGTTGTCCGCATCATGCACAATGATATGATATAAAAAAGCTCGAAACTTTTATCCAACGTGATAAGAAAGTTCGTGACAGAGGGCCATCAGAACGGCTGGCGGGGACCACCGGCCACCGTCACTCGAATCGGTAGATGCATTGCGCACAGTGAAATCAGTAACTTCGCACCGTTACATGAGAATTTTCATGTAAAAGTAGCCGTGTCAAGATTCTGTGAATTCTTTTCATGTCATTCCTTCGATCTAAGTTTCTGCGTTGGCGGCTACTGTTCCTGATATTCAGTTAATTCATGTTGACATTTGCGACCGACGTCCTAACTCGTAGTGTCGCATCTTTGATTGCCATTCTATATCTTAACTCTCTAAATGCTGCATTAAACAGTCCCCGATATATGTCATAGCTAGTGCTGCATGTAGGATTTACGCCATTTCTTCATCCACTATTTGATTTGAATCCGAACCCACAAACTACAAGATCGAGAAGTACAAATGCACATTGCTGCAGATGATTTCTCAGCTCTTTGCTGTGAGATTCCTGATACTAGGGAAAATGAAAACTCGCTTTTTTTGAGGTGAAACTGCATTGATGAAAATGGCCATGAAAAGTACTATGAAACTGGGAGGAGTAGAAGCGTCAGGTTCTGTAGGGGAAGAAGATCTTTTGGTTGGATTCTCAACCACTCTGGCAGCAGTTGGTGCTACCTTTTTAGCTGTACACCATATGAAATGCAGTAAATGCAACCCCCTAAAGAAAAAAATAGAGAGAGCTGACCGACCCTGACTTTAAAGGCACTAGGCTAAAGTCTATCCATGCTTGGCTTGTTCCCACAGCCAAGTTTGACAAAAACATCAACAAAACTTCAACTGGGTTGTCTGTACTACTGTGGAAAAACAAGTAATGTTGACGCAAGAATTAGTAGGTTTTGATCCTGTGTAAGGTTGCTGCATGAGGAAATCTTGCATACATTGAAAAGAAAAGGACAGTAAAGAAGGGTCTCTGCATCTATAAGTATCACCATCATTTGGAACTGTTTGGTTGGTGTTTATTAGTTGGTAAATATGATAATTGCTGGAGATGGCAAAAGGAGGGTGGTGTCATGAGCATTGCCATGTCATTGCACAAAGTTAGTTCCTTCCTTCGCACTCAATGAGGGGGACCACTTTCAATTGCTAAATGCTGGAAACAGAAAGCATTTTATAAGGGAGGAGTGTTTAGATGATTCCGCCAGAGTTTCGAATATATTGGAAGAAAGGATAGACAAGACTGTGACTGGAAAATAAGAGAAAATCACGAGTTGAGCGATTTAAGTTTTCGTGTAATGGGGGAATAAGGAAACACAAGTGAATCTTTTCCTAGTGATCATATAAGAATACATGATCTGTTTCTTGACAGTACTTCTGCAATACCCAAGCTTAAGACTATTTCATTCCAATACCCTTAGATTTCATACTATCTTGCTGATTGTTGTTGCATTTGTAGTCCAAAAATGAATTAGTTTCTCATTCTGACTAGGACAAAAAATTAAACATTCTAAAGCTCTGCACAATAATATGGAGAAGAGTAGACGAATCATGCAATAGCTTTGCTGAAGCAGGTGGTTTCGACAGAAGCCCGGGCGATGCACAATGTGGGGTTAGCCGGATTAACCTTTTGGTCCCCGAATGTCAACATATTCAGAGACCCAAGATGGGGGCGGGCCAGGAGACGCCGGGGGAAGACCCGCTGCTTTCGAGCAAGTATGCGTCAGGTTATGTCCGAGGCCTACAACAGAGCGATGACGGAAATGCGGACCGGCTTAAGGTTGCTGCGTGCTGCAAACATTATACTGCATATGACGTCGATAACTGGAAGGGTGTCAATCGCCTTACCTTCAACGCTGTGGTAAATAACAATTTTCAGACTTCTGTTTCGTTTTCGTTCAATTTGATTTGTCAACCAGTTACACGCATAACCATCTCAAGTTAATCTCCCGAACCTGTTGTGGTGGACTGATTAGGTAACACAACAAGATTTAGATGATACGTTTCAACCGCCATTCAAGAGTTGTGTCCTTGACGGCAATGTCGCGAGTGTGATGTGCTCCTACAACCAGGTTAATGGTAAGCCAACATGTGCAGACCCGGACCTTCTTACGGGGATTATCCGAGGAAAATGGAAATTGAACGGGTAAAATTCCATTTCTCGTGCATTGCTATTCAATACTTTTGATCGATTATTGTGACATTTATGCAAAAGGATCGGTTAATACAGATACATCGTTTCGGATTGCGATTCGGTGGAAGTTCTCTATAATAGACAGCACTATACTAAAACACCAGAAGAGGCTGCAGCTAAGGCCATTTTGGCAGGTAGATGCAAATTTCATACTGTGCTTTGATCGATTGCCACGAAGGCGTTTGAGAACTCGCCGCAGAATGCTTTTGTGTTGATGATTGTTATTCACTTTTTTGAACAGGGTTGGATCTCAATTGCGGATCTTTCCTTGGCCAACATACCGAAGCCGCCGTGAAAGGTGGATTATTGAATGAATCCGCTGTAGACAATGCCATCTCTAATAATTTTGCCACGCTGATGAGGCTCGGCTTCTTTGACGGCGATCCGAGGAAGCAGTTGTATGGAAAGCTCGGCCCGGACGACGTGTGCACACCGAGCAACCAGGAGCTGGCCCGCGAAGCTGCAAGGCAAGGGATTGTGTTGCTTAAGAACACGGCAGGATCATTGCCCTTGTCCTCGACCGCCATAAAGTCCTTGGCGGTGATTGGACCAAATGCCAATGTCACGAAGACCATGATCGGGAACTACGAAGGTGACCGAAGAATTTATGCGATAGACCGTACAACGTTCGATCAGCTTCATTATTTGTACCTGTCGCAGAAAATACCTTAATTAGAAGTCCCATTTTCCTTGCAGGCACTCCTTGCAAGTACGTGACACCTTTGCAAGGCCTAGCAGCCATCGTTTCGACAACGTACGTGGCCGGCTGTGCGGATGTAGGATGCAGCACGGCCCAGACAGACGACGCGAAGAAAGCCGCGGCTTCAGCAGATGCAACGGTGCTTGTGATGGGCGCCGACCAGTCGATTGAGAGGGAGGATTTTGACCGGGTCGACCTCCACCTCCCAGGCCAGCAGTCGCTCTTGGTCTCAGGAGTGGCGAACGTGTCGAAGGGGCCTGTGATCCTCGTGATCATGTCAGGGGGAGGGATGGATGTGTCCTTCGCCAAGGACAACGAAAAGATCACGAGCATTTTGTGGGTTGGCTACCCCGGCGAAGCCGGCGGCGCTGCAATGGCGGACGTGATTTTTGGGGACCATAATCCTAGTAAGATTCAAGAGTCTTTGGCCACTTGAAATTTTGCAATCCTTGATTCATATTCTGATTCACGAGTCGCTAAACTTTAACTTGAACCAGGTGGTAGATTGCCAATGACATGGTATCCGCAGTCGTTCGCAGACGCCGTTCCAATGACAAACATGAACATGAGGCCTGACCCGGCCACAGGCTACCCAGGCAGGACATACCGCTTCTACACCGGGCCAACCGTGTACTCGTTCGGGGACGGGCTGAGCTACTCTAGCTTCAGCCACAGTCTAGTCCAAGCGCCGCAGCTCGTGTCGGTGCCCTTAGAGGAGGGCCACGTTTGCCGCTCGTCGGCATGTGAATCGTTGGAAGCCACGGGCAAAACGTGCTCAAATCTGGCCTTCGATGTGCATCTGAACGTCAAGAATGTGGGAAGGTTCAGCGGCAGCCACACGGTGTTCTTGTTCAGCAGCCCTCCATCGGTGCACAGGTCGCCTCAGAAGCACCTGCTGGGCTTTGAAAAGGTGTTCTTGGCCTCACAAAGTGAGGCGCAGGTGCAATTCAAGGTCGACGTTTGCAAGGATCTGAGCATGGTCGACGAGCTCGGCGGCCGGAAGGTTGCCCTGGGGACGCACATACTCCACGTCGGCGACTTGAAGCACGCGTTGAGCGTGCAGATCCGATCGTCTGGGCTCTCCCCGAGCCCCGCGGTGAAGTCATAAGCTTTCGCCGATCTTCGGCGAGACATTTCTGAATTGTGAAATCAAAGTGATATAAGTTTGAGAGATGTTCGCAAGAATACTCTCTCAGCCAATCCTCATGTAGCCAAATTGTTCAAAAGCAAATTGAATTTTTGACTACTATGTAGGAACTGTCCTTCGTTTTTAATATACATCAGGGACAATAAGTGAATACGGCAAAGCAATACTTATTACAGAAGCTGATGGGGAAATCATGATTGAAGCTTATATGTATCAATACCATTGTAGAAGTATGGATTTTATTTGTTTGTATCAAAATTACAAGCTATTTCAATTATTTGACATCATTTATTTGGGCAGCGTAATGTCTGTTAAAGTTACTAATCGATAAGCTAAAATTAGCTTGTAACTTAATTGAAGAACAATAGGTAATATTATTCAAATTAAGGGGGTAATGCCGTATAAGAAACAATAATTTTAACACATCGATATGTTATGTAAATAAATAATGATAAATTATTATAGAATTTGGTAATTTTGAATTGACCATATAAATTTTGAAAGAGGACTCAAATAAGAGTTGATGAGTTCAAATGAGTTATAGTTTGCAATTGAAATAGAACCAATAAATTGCTATTTGTTTTTTTTTTTTTTTTGGTCAGTCCTACTCTATACCTATTTTACACTCACTCTCGGATTTTTGCTTCCGCTCTTGCGGGCGTGGGAGTCGAAACCCATTCCTGAAACTTGCGCGTCCCCACTCCATCCTCTTGAGAAGGTGGGGGTTTGAACCCCTCACCTCCTCCTTCCATGTTGGAAGGGTGGCCACTGGGGAGAATCCCAGTGGTTAATAAATTGCTATTTGTTTGTTTTGTCAAAAACATAAGATTTGATTTTTTTTCTCTAAATGTGATTGGTTACAACAGAAAAGGCCTTCATTATTGATAATAATTTATACTTGAGTAGCTTTGTGGATAATGAAATTATTCTTCATTCAATTATTGTTGTAAGTGGTACAAATGATCACATTTAGAAAAGGTTTTTCCAAATCACGGGTTTATTACAAAACAAAAACATTCTAATAATAAGATAGTAATTGCAAATTGTTTGTAACCTATGCAAATAAATGTTGGAAGTTGCCACAAATAATCTAACTTTGAGGGGACTAAATAATGTTGGTAATTGAGTCAAATAATGGTTAGAAAAGTAAAGATAATTTGGACCTAGGCAGGTCCCAAGAAAGCCTACAGGAAAGAGGGAGAGAGCTCCTCCAGGGTGGAAGTCCACATGCGCCTATTGCTAAATGGTGGGTAGGTCAGTCGATAGCTGCTGGCCCCTATTTTGGGGTGTCTCCTAGCACTAAACTCATGGGATACAGGCAGGTCCCAGCTTCCACACCTCGATAAGCATAGTGGTTGGGAACATCCCTATAAAATTGATCTTCAATAGGTTCTTAAAAGGCTATAGAGAGAAGAAAGATGGGCAAGAACCTTGAGGGTTGGGACTTCTCAATGTCGACCTCCTGTTTTCCCTTTTAGTTGGCTAGGAATGAAGGAGGGGTAGGGTGTGCGAGCATTGACACATTGAAATAAGGAATGTATTCAAGCTGGATGTCAAGTTACTGAATTATTGTTGGAAGTCTTTGTTGGGTTCTTTGGAATACTATTAACTTAACTTGTGCTTCACATAGTGTTTTGTAACTGACTTGTCAACCTAATACCCCTTAATTACAAGACACTGTGAGAGTTAAAAAAAAGAGTAAAGATTGTTGGTAACTCAATTGGACAAAGTTACCGACCAAAAAAAAAATGGATAAAGTTGCTAAATCACTCGACTAATAATTAGTAATTTCGTATAAACATTAGTAACATTAAGAATTGGTAACTTTACGGATAGATAGTGATAAATTCTTCTAGAAGTTAGTAACTAAAGTGCCAAAAAAAAAAGGAACATTAGTATGTAACTCAAATATAATTGGAAGAGTTTACATTAGTTGATAATTTAATAAGAAAAAAGTTAAGTAATTTTTCAACTGACGTTTAAAAATTTGATAAGAATTAATTTAACATAGTGGAGAACTTATCATATAAATGTTTGTAAACCAGAAAAACAATGGTTTTAATTACTCAAATAAGAGTTAGTAAACTTAATTTAGTTGCTAATTTAATTTGAAAAAAATTGATAAATTATTCAAATTATGCTTGGCTTTTTTTTTTTTTTTTTTTGAACAAAAGATAGTAACTTCAAACGTTTCAAATAAATAATGATAAGTAATTCAAATAAAAGTTTTAATACTAAAATCAGTCACCGACTAAATTTAAGAAAATTTATAAATCAATAATTTCGTAGAAAAATATTTAGTAAATTTAAGGCGTTAAATAGGTAACGCTAAAGTAGAATTTGTTCCAAATCCTAGAGAGCAAGAGCCAGGACAAATATTCCTTCACCTTTTGCAAGTCCCGTCCTATTCTGGCCTTCATATAATTTGCCCACCTGCTGAACTCCTTTCTCCTTCCTCCGCCGCCGCCGCCGCCGCCTCCACCGCCGCCTCCAGTTTACTCTTCTCATACTCTTCGAATCCTCTCGTGAGTAAAAAATCCAGAAGCAGCCCACCCAAGATATGCATCCGAGCATATGTGGAGTCGCTGCTTCTTTCTGGCATTTCGTCGAACAGGTGGTAAGCGTGTCGTTGGGATTTCGGCACCGAGACTGCATCGACCCGAGTGATGAGTGAAGTCTTCTCCCTGGTGAAGGTCGCGAATCTTGTTTTGCTGCAGTTTGGCATAACTTGCGGTGTTCTTCGCCGTTCTTCTTGCAAGAATTTTTCAGGGGAATGCTGTTGATTAGGAATCTGAGTCGTTCGATCAAGAAAGATCCTCACTTGAATTGGCGGTCGCCTCTTGCTGATGTGTACATTATAGGTAGGGCCGCAATTGGGCAATACCCCCGAGCTTACAAATGCCATCGGTCTGTGCGTTCTTTGTTTGATGTAGAGAAAGATGGTTTTGCCTTGAAACTTATCAAGAGTGAAGTTGATAGGCATTGCATGGCTAGTTTTTTATCATTCGTTGAGACGGTGCTGGTACAAGCTAGAGATCCTGCTAAACTCAGCAGTGAATTGGTGACCGCAGTTGACGAGAGTAGGCATGACGATGTGTGGAGTTGTATGAGCTACATATGCACATGGGTGGGTTTCCCAGAAAATCTGTGTTGCACAAGCTTATAGTGAGTTTGACTGAAGCCCTTGATGTCCAGTGGCTCAACAAAGCGTTTGGCTTGGTGGAATGCGCTTTCTAGGATGGTAAGCAGAACTTGTTTGAGAAGGAGACTCTAATTTATCTCTCTTTCGGTCTCACAAAGGGTGGATTACCAGTGGCTGCACTTCTGTTTTGCGAAGTTGGTTGGCATGGAAGAGTACCCACCTGTTGTGGCTTGGTCTGCTATCTTGGCTTACATGTCTCAAACAGCACCTGGAGCTTATCTTGCAGTTGAACTTGTTCTTGAGATTGGTTATTTGTTTCAAGATGGACGAATTGATCCTCATAAAAAGAGCAATACGCCTTTGGTTGCTATGAAGCCCAATAATACTGCTTTTAACATTGCTTTGGTCGGTTGCCTCTTTTTGATACTTGCAGGAAAGTGAAGGAACTCCTTGACATGATGATGCGGATACAGATTAAAGCTGACATAAACTTGTTGATCATAATGGCACATATACATGAGAGGAATGGCCGGTGAGAGGAGCTGAAGAAGCTCCAGAGACACATTGAGGAAGCTCCGAACCTAACTTATATGCAGTTCCAGCAATTTTCCAATTGTTTGCTTACTTGCCATTTGAAGTTTGGGGATCTACATTATGCATCCAGCATGGTTTTGGATATGCGCAAGGCTAAGGAAGCCAAAAACTTGCTGCTGCTCATCAAATGAAGCTCTACACACCATATACAATATCCTTTTTATATAGGCAAGCTACTGTATTTCCAAAACCATAAGAAATAGAAGCTAAAAAATGAATAAACAACATATTTAAACCCCAAAAATACGAGTACTTAGGGTTTTCTACACATTTTCATACATTTAAAAAAACTCAAAAATAAAAAATAAATATACCACAGTGTAGAGTACATTCATACGAATCAAATGCTGCTAATCACGCTCCAACCGGAGCTCCCACGTGCCCACATGCGCCGCCTTAGTGTGCGGTGTGTGTGGCGCATGCACCAGCGAGCCAAACGGCTCCTGGCCGGTTCGATCGATCACACCGGTCCCATCAGAGACTGATTTGATCGGCGACTGGTTCGACCGGTTTGACCGCTAGTCTGGTTGATCGGTCAAACCGTTGACCGGTCAACGGTCGAGTTGGATCTAGGTCAAGTCGCAGTCTCGGGTCGGGTCGCTGGTCGGCTAACTGTCACCGGCGGTGACGTCATCCCAGTGGTTACCGACAGTTGGATGACGTCATGGTGACATCATCACACGTCGGTTCGCCGATCGGCGCGTGATGCACACACTAGCTAGCCTTCCCAGCGCTTCAGGCGCGTGACGCCCATGCGCAGCGGCTTCTAGCCGCACGTGTGGGCGTGTTCGGCGTCCTCTAGCAGTGTTTTACCCATCGTCGGACTCGTCTCGACGGGTACTTTCACATTGCATATTCAAAAATTTATTTTGGCCAAAAAAATATTTCGAAAATTGGCAAAAACCGCATGAGTGTACGTGACCCCGAACCCGTTCTTCACTTTGGTTCGTTTTCGATTATTCAGATTGCAATTCCAAGCAATAAACATCCAAACAGTGTAGATTTCATTCTCTTGATCTCAATATCAAAAACTAAACTAGAAAATTCGATATAAACAAAGCAGAAATCACGACCGGGGTCTGATACCAATGTTAGAATTCAAGTTGGTGGAAGACGACTTACCTTTATCCGATGCGCAAACAACAATTAACCCTAGGAATGAACTTTGAATTACGGATGAATCACGAACAATATTATCTCACGTTGGTCTGAATGTAATCACGAGCAAAACATCCGATTTCCACGGCGTAAATGCCGATTATTCTTGTAAAGATTAAATGGAACGCATTCTTTCTTTTGATGGAAATGGAACAAACGAATGAGAGGATTTTTTGAGCATATATTTTGCTAACCATGCCAACGGTTGTCTTTATGAGTCTTTTATATGACTCCATCATACCTTTTCTATCACACCCTTTTAAAAGGTGTCTTTCTATCGTAACATATCAAGATGAAACGGTGCGTTCCAATCGCATCCCGTCATGGACATATTAATTAAAGTACAACAATATGATTTCCCAAGTGTTTGTTATGAGATTTTTAATACTAGGGGAAATGGAAACTACTTTTTGGAGGTGAAGCTACGATGATGAAATTGGCCACGAAAAGTACTACGAAATTGAGAGGAGGAGAAACGTCAGGGGCTGCTGTTGGGGGGATCTTTTGGTTGGATCCTCAACCACTCTGGCATCAGTTTGTGCCACCTTTTTAGCTATATATCATATGAACTGTAGTAAGTGCAACCCCCTTAAAAGAAAATAATGGAGAGACGGACCTTGACTTTAAGGGCATTGGGCTAAAGTTCATACAGGCTTGCTTGTTCCCACAGTAAATTTTGACAAAAACATCATCAAACCTTCCACTGGGTTATCCGTATTGTTGTGGAAAAACATGTAATGTGGACACAATAAATAGCATAAATGCAAACTTAGGCCCGATAAAGCCTAATTGGAAGCTGAGAAGAGCTTGGAAAATTTCCGAACCACTCTAGTTAAATACTAAAGCTTGTTTAGGCTTTAATTGCACTAAACTATCCACCTAACAAATATTGACAATTAATTAAATTACTAATCTAATCTATCTAACCATTTAATCCATCTTAACCTAAACTAATCAACTCCTAAGCATAATTTGCCTACTAAGCGAGGACTAGTGAGTTAAATTCACCTGATCAATGATCCGCTTGGATCAAAATGATGGGGTCGCGATGAGGAACGATAACTTCCAAAGTGAGACCGCCAAGTGGGGCCGGGATGAGCTTGAAAATAGGTCCCGATGTTCACAACCCCTACTGGAAATAGCTTCTAAAATTGGGTCCAAAGAGCTGAAATCGGTGGTCGGTTCGGGCACGGCTTGGGCTAGATTCAGCGGTCGCAGGTGGTGGTGCGGGCCGTGGTTGAAACGGCTGCCAATCGGGCTGAGCTACAGCTGCTGGACGTGCTGGAACGGGTTGCTGAATGGGCTTCGAAGGGGGGCCCGCGTAGGCGGACGAGAGGGCGGCTTCGATGCAGCGGAGGCGGGCCCGATTGGGCGACAAATTTGGTCTAGAATAAGTGCTTTCGTTGACCCGGCTTGGAGCAGCACGTGAAGAGGAAATGGACTAAGGTAGGGCGTTAGTGGGGCGGAAGCATGTGCAGGCGGAGGAAAGGGAAACAAATGAAAGAAACAAAAAGGGGAGTGGGAGTCGTCGACACCAGCTAAGTCAGGTAGAGAAAAAGACAAAAGATCATGTGTTGGTGGGTACGGTAAGAATGAGTCAAAGGGGAAAAGTAAAATTGAGGATTTGCATAAGGGCTGCTGGTGGGGGTAACGAACCGAGAGAGAGAGAGAGAGAGAGGAGAAGGAGGAGGAGAAGAAGAAGAAGAAGAAGAAGAAGGGAAAATATGCGACCAAGGGGGTATACATGAAGGGGCGTGGGACCAAGGGAAAAAGGGAAAACAATAGATTAAAACCAAAATGATAATCTTGATCAACTCCAAAACACTTGTCAATTGGTCATCCTAGGGCCAATTTCTCCACCAATTACACAATTTGAAGTCCCGTTGAAGACCAAGATGAGACAGTCCCTCTATTTCACGAATTTCCCTCGATTCTGAATTCTATTTCATTTTTCTTGAAATCCGATTTTTGAACAAACTTCTCCGGTTGAGGTTTGATTTGATGCGAAAAAAGCCCACCAAATTCCGTCACTAATTCACTCACACCAGATGCCAAAAATATCTTCAAATTGGCCAATCCGAATTTCCGTTCGTTTTCTAAATCATCCGATTCGTTTTTCCGTAAAAGTCCCGAACTTACTAGAAATTCCTCAAAAGATGAGTCGACATTCTTAGAATAACTCATGACACGACAGAACTTTCAATTTTTGAAATCGAATTCAAATTCGCGGTTAATTTCAATTAGATGCAGTTTTAGTATGACCTAGCCTACCGGGTAGCTTTTAGAAATTTTTGGTGCAATTAACCCGTGGTCGATTTTCTTCAAGCCACACATACTTCTTCGACACATTGGCGACTCTCGGTAGTCGTGAAAATCTTGAGGTTTCAAATATGGACACAAAGTACCCAAAAGGATAGAAAATCGGTCTAGTGCCGATTGACGAGAATTTTGAAATGAGATGGAATCGCCCACACTTTGATCACACATCTCAGCCGAATCGACTTATCTCTGGTTTCTGATCGATTTTTAATTGTGCTGTAATGACCATTGCAGACTAACACGGTTGAGTAATCGATTCCTGGTCGAATTCCCAAGTCTATTGCATTAAAATCCCTTAACAGCTTCACCTAATAGGTCAGTTATCTCATGAGTGGCCATCTAAGAGAAAAGCACCATAGTCGCATTAATGAAAGGCTCGACTTATCCGATCAAAATCAAAATATGAAATTCGGGATGTCAGAGGCTCCATCGGAATTATCCTTAAGATTGTTGCAAAAAGAAGCTAAAGAGAATAAATAAATTTGTCTAAGGCGTGCAAGTGTAAGCATTGTCCTTAAGGATAATTCCGCTCCTTGGAGTGTGAAACTTGATATGATAGGCTTCGAATGGCTATCTTCCCAAGATACAGCAGACCTTCCTCTATATTCCGTACTGAATATTAGAAGGAACAAAAACAACGTTGTGCATAACCCAGCAAGGAAAAGGAAAAGAAAGATTCTTTTGTAAAAAAAAAAAAATATTCTCTATTTCATTTAGTGTATAGTTTCAAGATTGTCTTACGAGATTTTATTTTCATATTTAGACAAAATAGAGCTATTAAAATAGCCGTTGTAAAATAATGAATGATTTATTTGAGAAATAAATTAAACGTTATAAAACGATTGAAAAGCTGTTATATAACTGTTAAGAAACCGTTATGTGACCGTTAAAAGTGCGCATAGCAACGTTTCTATTTCGATGAACTATTTCTTTTCAGAAAAGCTTTTTTCTATTTCTACTCCGGGAACAATTTTCGAGTAAAATAGGGTATTTGGTAATTATACAAAATTTATATTCTTAGAATAGAAAAAGAATAGAAATGTGCTTCGTAAAAATTTATAAATTTTTGTATTGATTTGTTTTTTCTTAATACTCACGGACCGCTGATCGTTGCTTGCTGTCGCACGACGGTCGCATGACCGTTGCACGATCATCACAGGACTGCTGCACGACCGTCACACGACCGCCACACAATTGCCGCACGACCGTCAATCGTCTCCACTGACCGCAGCCGTAGGATTGCCACCCACAGCCCACCGGCTGCGAGAGGGGTCGGTGGCCGATGAGCTGTGGGCAATGGTCTTGCGGCGACAATTGGTGGCAACAGTCGGCAATCATGCAGCGGCAAGCGGCGGTCATGCGGCGATTGGTGACGGCAGGCTGCCGGCAGACAATGGTGGTCGTCAGCTGGTGGGCTACGAGCAATGGCAACTATCGCCGGCGATTAGTTGTGGTGGTGGCCGCAGGCGATAGGAGGTGGTCGACAATTAGCAGGTAACCGACGATAGCCGCAACAAGGAAGAAGAATAAAAGAAAAATAGAAAAAAAAAACTTATTTTTAGAAATTAGTTTCGGGAACAAGAAGCTATTTTTTTTTTCTTGTTTCTATTCCAAATTTATTCCCCAGCCATTTTTTTATTCCTAGGAATAGAAAAATAAGTTGACATTACCAAATAGATTTCTGTTCTTTTTTTATTTCGTAGAACAAAATAACAGAAATCATGAGAAATAGAAACGTTACCATGCAGGCCCTAAGTTTTTATAGTCTATTGAAATAGATCCTTGAGTGGAGTAATATATAAAGAGTATGGTACTCATTACTTGTTAGCCATGTGTAAAATGATTTCATTGTATGAGATTTCAACTATACCAAGTTTGGGTGATGCATTGAGGCAAATGAGTACTTTGACATGCATCTGCCATTAGATTATGAAGAATTGGATTCGATTGTTGCTATTTTACGCTTGAGAGAGGTGTTAAGTGGGACGCTTAGCGAGATTTCTTCACTGAACTTGGATAAGGGGGCGGTTGATCTATGTCGTGTGTAAACTTAAGTAGTTTACGGTGGGCGGTTGCTTTTGTGAACAAGGGCCGCGAAGTTAGTCTTGCTGCTATTCCAAAGTAATGCACATTTTCTTGTTTTTAGATGGAGATACATGCTTGCACTGCATCTGTCATGACATTGGCTTTTATGTTGGTTGCGGGCTGGACCTTGAAATTAGCCATTTTTTTCTGTGATTAAAATACAGATGAACTTGTCCTGTCGCATGATTTTCTTTTCCTCTCGGGCGGAAGCATACTTCTGCATTACAGTCTTTAACATGAGAATTTAGCTATCTGATGTGTTATTTTGTTTTCCATGGGGTAGGTAGGCTCACAGGCATTCTTTACCTCTTACTCTGCGCCGGAAATATGATAGAAAAGAGAGAAACTATTTTAGTGTTGTCCAGTACTGCATCTGCTTTTCTTCTCGTCAATTTTACCTTGACCATGACCATCTCATTGCTTCGTTTGGGGATATCTTAACTTGTTACATTGTAGCTGTTAAGTGTGAGCTTTTCTCATCTTGCTGCCTCTGACATACCTCAACACCGCTGTCTTCTGCAGAGGAGATATTAGAGAGCTCAAATGGGGTCCTTGGGATGGCAAGGCTTGCAGAGATGGTGATTTACATGACTTCTCTCGAGAGGTTTGATGTGGTTCCTACAGGAGTCACGATATTACACATGGTCAGGATAGTAGGTTGAGAACTAAGTCCTCATTTTAGATCATGTCATTTTTCATATATGCTGGCGGTTCTCTCTATAAATAGTTGTGAGGTATGAGATGGATTCCTCTGTGTGTGTGGGTATGTGGGCATGCATGCAAGTCCAAGTTCAGCAAACATGCATGGAAACAATAATAATCACTACAAAATGCATATCCAATCTCCCTCACCAAAATTAATGCGATTGTAAGCTGGATTATGCATTTGCTTTCTTCCAGAAAATTTGAATTTCTTGCGTCGAACTTAACTTTCATTGCCGAATTTGTGTACTTTTTTCAAAATATACCTCATTGGATCGTCACTCTCTTGCAGCACTGGTGAATAAGTGCGCATGGCAAAGTTTCTATTCTGAGAAACTATTTCTTTTAAGAAAGAGTTTTTTTTTTTTTTTTTTTTCTATTTCTACTACGGGAACAATTTCCAAGTAAAGCTTTCTGCCCTGGCTACGCTGTTCGTTAGCCTTCTTCTAGCTGCTTGTTTTCCTGTTTCTTGTCTCTTTCTCTACAGCTTCGACTAGCACCCTTCCGCTCGATTAGTATTTCTCTGACCCTCTGAGTGCAAGTTTTTTGGTGCCGGCTCTTCTCTATTGTACTATGTATAGCTTCTTGGTTCACTAGTCTATCTATAATACTTAAATTTTACCAAAAAAAAAAAAATCCGAGTAAAATAGGGTGTTCGATAATTATACAAAATTTCTATTCTTGAAATAGAAAAAGAATAGAAATGCATTTGGTAAAAATTTATAAATTTTTGTATTAATTTGTTTTTTCTTCTTACTCATGGACCGCCGATTGTTGCTTGTTGCCGCACAACGGTCGCGCGACCTCCACACGACCGCTGCATGATTATCACACGACCACCACACGACCATCACACGACCGCCGCACGATTATCGCACAACTGTCGACCGTCGCCACCAATCGCAGCCATAGGATTGCTGCCCATAGCCCATTGGCCGCGAGAGGGGGTGGTGGTTAATGAGCTGTGGGCAGTGGTCTTGTGGCGGCAATCGGCGGCGATGGTCAGCGGTCACGTAGCGATAGACGGCGGTCGTGTTGTGGTTGGTGATAGCAGGCTGCCGGCAAACAGTGGCGGTCGTCGGCTGGTGGGCTACGGGCAACGGCAACTGTCGCCGGCAATCGATTGTCGATGGTGGTCGCGGGCAGCAGGAGATGGCCGATGGTTAGCAAGTAGTCGGCAGTGGTCGCAACAAGGAAGAAGAACAAAAGAAAAATAGAAAAAAAAAAAAAACTTATTTCTAGAAATTGTTCTTGGGAACAAGAAGCTATTTTTTTTTAATAGTTCTTGTTTTTATTCCAAAATCTATTCCCTAACCACTTTTCTATCCCGAGGAAAAAAAAAAGTTGACGTTACCAAACAGATTTTTGTTCTCTTTTTGTTTCGGGAAATAAAAGAACAAAAACCAGGAGAAATAGAAACGTTACTATGTAGGCCCTAAAAATAATGATGGTTTTCAATGCGGTCATAACTTTTATTGAAGTTATTATTGTAAATATTTCAAAATATTATTGAAATATCCAACAAGTGATACCATCCTTATCCTTATGGGCGAGACGTACTATCGAGAGGGTTAACATGGTAAAGGTACCCTTAAATCCGATATTCACACCCAATCCCTTCTTCTAAGGTGTGTCGCTTGTATAGGTATGGATTGCAACACTTCACTATCAATTGGGGCATGAGCTTGGGAGAGCACGTGATCTAGTGGAGGGAACTCACGAGAAGCTTGATTCGAAAGGCGAGGTGATGATGTTTTTTGGAATGCGAGCCGTGAGGGAACTTTGGTGATCAATTATCCCTAAACCCAACCTTTCCTCATTTTCTCTCCATGTGATAATGAGGGATTCGAGGGCGGCGAGATTAGGTTGCGACAAGGTGCAAAACCAATATGAGAATAGAGCACAAGAGTATCGAATCCACGAAAACATATTTATGAAACCCGTAGATTTTGATCGGGAGAAGATAGCTCCTAAATCTAGAACTAGAGTAAGAGAGTTCAAACTCTCAAATCTATAACTTAGAACTGCTCCCAATTTTGATCATTGGGAAAATGATATCTTGACATTTTGGGTCCGCATGACTGAACCGTCCTAGCGACTGGAATTTGCCATAATCATTATTAAGTCTTAGGAATTTGAACCTATAGCAAGGTATATTGATTATTTTAGTCACAAAGTATCAATAGGGTAAATCGAATCTCGGTTTAGTCGCGCCTCATCCATATTGCTTCTGTTTTCCTGTATGATTTGAAGTTAATGCTTATAACTTGACAATTTTATACATAGAATTTTCGGATTTGTTGTTAGCGATGGCCACATGCTTTTGTCCCATTATCTCGAATGAAAACTAAAAGAGAAGAGAAGAGATAAGTGCAAAGGTCTTGTGTACCTTTTTCTATCGACATCAGCTCATGCAATTGCTGATTTTATAGTAAAGTATCATGGGCGACCCACCCAACACGAAATAATCAGAGCATCGGTCGGATTATTCAGTGCTCATTACCTTTGCTGGGGACCCAACTGAGATTATCCGATGCAAGCTAGTCGCATAAAAATTATCAAAAGAATCTAAAAACTCATTATGGGAATATCAATTCAGTTTCAAATTTTTGAAATTGTCAAATTAATCCTATACCTTTTGACGATTTGTCAATATAGTCATTCCAGCCATTTTTGACTAAAAATTGCTAATGTAGAAGTTGGTCGTCCTACATGACATGACCTATATGGCACGATCTATTTGATGTGGACATTTTTTGCATTTTTTGAAAAAGAAGAAAATTGCAAAAAAGAAAAAAATTTAGAAATTTTTTTAAAAATTTGTAAAAATTGTCCACATTAATGGTTACCGTGTTTTATAGGATCATTGGCATTAACATCGGTGATTGCTAGCCGATATTGGCTGGAAGGACTACTTTGGTAAAGCGTTAAAAATTTAGGACTAAATTGATCAAATTAAAAAGTTTAAGATTAAATTGACCCTTGCACAATGAATTAAGAACTTTTTTAAAAAATATATATATAATTATCCACTACAGTCACTTCGGGAGTTCTTCGCATCGCATAGCATAATTGGCTTAGCGATCTCGCACTTGCTAATCTTTAAGGCATCTCAATTTTGAGCTTTCGACGTACTTTTAGGGTTGAACCCAATCGATGCTTAAACGATTCTCCATTTTATATATATAAACAAAAAAAAGGAAAATGAATTTCTCTCGTCAACATTGAGTGAGGAAAACGCGTGTTCTTCTTAATTTAACACTCAAGTCAATAAAGAAGTTCACCTTTTCTTTTTGCACCATTTTCTTGCGTGCATTTTCCATCCTATTTGAGTTCGGAGGCATCTCGAAACGGGGACAAAGTAAATATAAACAAGACGTGTACTGAAGAAATAATAGGGTCCACGAAAGGCACCAACCAATTCGTTTTCTATGACCTTGACTGATGTCGCATTGATTGTATGCATGGAACACTACAAACTTAACATTTTCTTCATTTCTGCATGATAGAATCTTCCCTGTTAGAGATAATTAGGATAATTCTTTAAGATATTTTCTCATATTAGAGAAAATTAAAATACGTCTATTAGATTTGTGTATTTTTTAACATCGTGCAATATCTTATACATATCTTGATTGATATATGTCACCTTTGATAATCTTTCATAAAACTTATAAATACGTTGATGTACTTTATTATAATACATTGAAATATATATACATTTTCCCAATTTATATTTTTTGTACTCTTACATTTAACTTGGTACCAATGCTAGTTGATCTTGAAGAGTGTTAGGTGCACTCACATCGCACTCGGTGCACACCCAAGTGCATTTTTTAAGCTAAAATTGTTTCTTGTCATTTCTTTTCCAATAAGTCCTAATATCCTCCAGTTAAGTTGTTTTGCCTCCCATATGAGGAAGTGTTTAGTCGAACTCATTCCGTGATGGTCATGTTTCAATGCCAATCACAATAGTCACATCACCCAATCGAGCCTTTCACAGAGATGGCTTTTCTTTCGATACTAGCCACATAAGCCCCGCTACCTTATATTTTTACCTACTCAAAATGTCAAACATGCAGATGGAGCACAAGAGTATTGAATCCCATAAAACATATTTATTAAACTCCTAGATTTTGTTCAGGAGAAGATAGCTCCTAGATCTAGAACTAGATTAAGAGAGTTCAAACTCTCAAATCTATAACTAGACTAGATTTGCTCCCAATTTTGATAATTGGAAAAATGATATTTCGACATTTTGGGCCCACATGACTGAACCGTCCTAGCGACTGGAATTTGCTATAATCATTATTTAGTCTTAGGAACTTGAACCTATAGCAAGGTATATTGATTATTTTTGTCACAAAGTATCAATAGGGTAAATCAAATCTTGGTTTAGTCACGCCTCATCCATATCGCTTCTGTTTTCTTGTATGATTTGATGCTAGTGCTTATAACTTGACAATCTTATTCATAGAATTTTCGGATTTGTTGTTTGTGATGGCCACATGCTTTTGTCCCATTTTCTCGAATGAAGACCAAAAGAGAAAAGAAGAGATAAGTGCAAAGGGGTTGGGTACCTTTTTCTATCGACATCAGCTCATGCAATTGCTGATTTTATAGTCAAGTATTATGAGCGACCCACCCAACACGAAATAATCAGCGCATCGATCGGATTATTCGGTGCTCATTACCTTTGCTCAGGACCCAATTGAGATTATCTGATGCATGCTAGTTGTGGAAAAATTATCAAAAAAATCTGAAACTCATTATGTGAATGTTAATTCAGTTTCAAATTTTTAAGATCATCAAATTAGTCTTATACCTTTTGACGATTTGTCAATATAGTCCTTCCGGCCATTTTTGGCTAAAAATTGCTAATATAAACGTTGGTCATTCTATATGACATGACCTATATGGCACGACCTATGTTGATATGGATAATTTTTGCATTTTTGAAAAAGAAGAAAATTGTAAAATAAAAAAAAAATTCAGAATTTTTTAAAAAATTTGCAAAAATTATCCACATTAATGGTAATCATCTTTTATAAGATGGTTGGCATTAACGTCAGTGATTGCTAGCCGAAATTGGCGGGAATGACTACTTTGGTAAATCGTTAAAAATTTAGGACTAAATTGATCAAATTAAAAAGTTTAAAATTAAATTCACCATTGCATAATGAATTAAGAAATTTTTTTAATATAATTATCCACTACAGTCACCTCAGGAGTTCTTCGCATCGTATAGCATAATTGACTTAGCAATCTCGCGCTTGCTAATATTTAAGGCATCTCGATTTTGAGCTTTTGATGGACTTTTAGGGTTGAACCCCGAGTAGCATGGGGCACGTGGAATCCCGTGTGAATCAGCAAGGACCGCCTTTATAAATAAAATAAAATAAAAAGAAAGGAAAAATGAATTTCTCATGTCAACATTGAGTGAGGAAAACGCTTGTTCGTCTTAATTTAACACTCAAGTCAATAAAGAAGTTCACCTTTTTCTTTTTGCACCATTTTCTTGCGTGCATTTTCCATCCTATTAGAGTTTGAAGGCATCTCGAAAACGGGGACAAAGTAAATATAAACAAGATGTGTACTGAATAAATAATAGGGTCCATGAAAGGCACCAACCATTTCGTTTTCTATGACCTCGATTGATGTCTCATTGATTTTACGTATGGAAAACTACAAACTTAACTTTTTCTTCATTTTTGCATGATAGAATATTTCCCCTTAGAGATAATTAGGATAATTCTGTAAAATATTTTCTTATATTAGAGATAATTCGAATACTTCTGCTAGTTTTATGTATCTATTAAGATCGTGCAATATTTTATGCATATCTTGATTGATATATATATTAAAACATTTGATAGTCTCTCATAAAACCTATAAATAAGTTGATGTACTTTATCATGATATAATGAAATATGTATACAATTTTCCCAATTTAATTTTTCTGTATTCTTACATTTAACTTGGTATCAATGCTAGTGATCTTGAAGTGCATCGGGTGCACTCACATCACGCCCAAGTGCATTTTTTAAGCTAAAATGGTTTCCTGTCATTTCTTTTCTAACAAGTCCTAATATCTTCCAGTCAAGCTATTTTCCCTCTCGTATGAGCAAGTGCTCACCCGATGGTCACGTTTCAATGCCAATCGCAACAGTCGCATCACCCGGTGAGCCTTTCATGGAAGTGGCTTCTCCTCCCTTCGAATGCTAGCTGCGTAGGCTGCTCTCTCTCTCTCAATGCATATTCAGACTGACAAGTAGGAAGTGGCATGAAAACAAGAAAGCGGAGCCCCGTTGTACTCTCTTTTGTTGTTTTTCAAATCTCTTTTTGTCTTTTTATTCAAGTGGGTCCCGCCACCTCATTTTTTACCTAGTCAAAATGTCAAATATTTCAGCACCCCCCCTCCCTTTCCTTTTCCTCCTCTCTCTCTCTCTCTCTCTCTCTACGCATTCAGACAGGTGGGCAGTAGCATCCAGACAAAGAAAGCAGGGCCCTTTTGTTTATCGAGGGGAGAGAGAGGGGGGAAGCCAATCACGAGCCGAGCCCTCTGTTTATCGAGGAGGGAGAGAGAGAGAAGAGAGGAACCCAATCACGGCTCGTCCTGTGCCTTATCCCTCTATGGATGTAGTAGATTTTCCCTGATGTAATCCTCTGTAGCAAGCGCCTCATTCATTGCAGCCTCGCTTTTCTTCCCCTACTTCCTGGTTCGATAGCCCGTCAGCAGTCACGGGCTGCAACAAAACAAACGCCTTACTCCTGTTCAAAACAGCGTCCTGCCTTATATAACCCACGGATCGCTCGTCTCTCCTTCATGTCGCAAGACATTGCATTTGTTCAGAGAGTTGCTCTCAAGAGGTCGCGCGTCCTCCCAAGATGACCCCTGCCCAGAACAGAGCGCCGAAGGTGTCCTCTGTTTTGCTCTGCCTCTGCTGCATTCACGCGTTCTTCTCGTGCGCCGTCCGGCTCGTCGCGGGCCAGACGCCCAAGCCGGTCTTCGCCTGCGACGTGGACAGCAACCCGAGCCTCGCCGCCTTTGGGTTCTGCAACGCGTCGTTGGGGGTCGAGGCGCGGGTGGCGGACCTGGTGCAGCGGCTCACCCTGCAGGAGAAGGTCGGGTTCCTGGTGAACAACGGCAACAATGTGGACCGCCTGGGGATCCCCAACTACGAGTGGTGGTCGGAGGCGCTGCACGGGGTGTCAGACCTCGGGCCCGGGACCAAGTTCTCGAGCCCCGTCCCGGGGGCCACCAGCTTCCCCCAGGTGATCCTGACGGCGGCGTCGTTCAATGCCACCCTGTTCGAGACCATCGGGAAGGTTAGCGAGTTCACATCATATCACTCTCTCACTCTTCCTCTTTCTTGCGCTTCTCTGTTTTTGACTTTCGCGTGCGGATTTAGATATTGTATTGGCGTCCGCGCGTCGTAGTCGTCCGCGTCATGCACGATGATATGATAGAGAAAAGCTCGAAACTTTTATCCAACGTGACAAGAAAGTTCATGTTGCGAAGCAACTGCGGCCATCAGAACGGCTGGCGGGGACCACCGGCCACCGTCACTCCAATTGGTAGATGCAGTGCGTGAGTGAATTTAGTTACTTTACACCGTGACATATGAATTTTCATGTAAAAGTAGATATTTCCCCCTTGTCAAGATTCTGTGAAACCTTTTCATGTCATTCCTTCGATCTAATTTCCTGCGTGGACGGCTACTGTTCCTGATATCCAGTTTATTCGCGTTGACAGTCGCTACCGACGTCCTAGCTCGTACTGTTGCATCTTGATTGCCATTCTATATCTGAACTCTCTCAATGCGGCATTAAATAAGCCCCGATATACGCGTAGGTCCGTTTCTTCATCCACTATTTGATTTGAATCCGAACCCACAAACTACAAGATCGAGAAGTACAAATGCACATTGCTGCAGATGATCTCCCAGCTCTTTGCAGTGAGATTCTTGATGCTAGGGAAAATGAAAACTTGCTCTTTTTGAGGTGAAACTGCAATGATGAAAATAGTCATGAAAAGTACTATGAAATTGGGAGGAGGAGAAGTGTTAGGTGCTGTAGGGGAAGAAGATCTTTTGGTAGGATCCTCAACCACGCTGGCATCAGTTGGTGCCACCTTTTTAGCTGTACACCATAGGAACTGCAGTAAGTGCAACCCCCCTAAAAGAAAAAAAATAGAGAGAGCTAACTGACCCTGACTTTAAAGGCAACGGGCTAAAGTCTATCCACGCTTGGCTTGTTTCCACAGCCAAGTTTGACGAAAACATCATCAAACCTTCCACCGGGTTGTCTGTACTATTGTGGAAAAACATGTGATGTGGACACAAGAATAGTAGCCTTTAGGCTTTGATCCTGTGTAAGGTTGCGGCATGAGGAAATCTTGCATACATCGAAAAGAAAAGGACAGTAGAGAAGGGTCTTTACTTCTACGAGTATCACCATCATTTGGATCTGTTTGGTTGGTGTTTATCAGTTGGATGAGATGATGATTACTGGAGCTGGCAAAAGGGTGGTGTCATGAGCATTGCCACGTCATTGCACAAAGTGAGTTCCCTTCTTTGCACTCAATGAGGGGGACCAAAAGTGCTGGAAACAGAAAGCTTCTTAGAAGGGAGAAGCGTTTAGATGACTCGGCCGGAGGTTCGAATTTATTGGGAATAAAGGATAGATGGGACTTGTGACTGAAAAATACATGAAAATCATGAGTTGAGCCAACTTAAGTTTTCGCGAATAGGGCAAAAAGAAAGGCATCTGAATCTTCTCCTAGTGATCATCTGAATATACATGATCCGCTTCTTGACTTCTACTTCTGCATACCCAAGTTTAAGACTATTTCATTCCAACGCCCCTAGAATTCATACCATCTTGCTGATTGTCCCTGCGTTTGTAGTCCGAAAACGAATTAGTTTCTCATCCCAAGTAGGTCAAAAACATTCTAAAGCTCTGCGCAATAATATGGAGAAGAGTAGACTAATTATGCAATAGCTTTGCTGAAGCAGGTAGTTTCAACAGAAGCCCGGGCGATGCACAATGTGAGGTTAGCCGGATTAACGTTTTGGTCACCGAATGTCAACATATTCAGAGACCCAAGATGGGGGCGGGGCCAGGAGACGCCAGGGGAAGACCCGTTACTCTCAAGCAAGTATGCGTCGAGTTATGTCCGAGGCCTACAACAGAGCGATGACGGAAACGCGGACCGGCTTAAGGTCGCTGCGTGTTGCAAACATTATACTGCGTATGACATCGATAACTGGAAAGGTGTCGATCGATTCCACTTCAACGCTGTGGTAAATAACAATTTGCAGACTTCTCTTTCGTTTTTATTTGATTCGATTTATCGAGCAGTCATATGCATGACCATCTCAAGTTAATCTCCTGTGTCGCTTGTGTTGGACTGATCAGGTAACCCAACAAGATTTAGATGATACGTTTCAACCGCCGTTCAAGAGCTGTGTCCTTGATGGCAATGTCGCAAGCGTGATGTGCTCCTACAACCAGGTTAATGGTAAGCCAACGTGCGCAGACCCGGACCTTCTCGCGGGGATTGTCCGAGGAAAATGGAAATTGAATGGGTAACACTCCATTGCTCGTGCATTGCTATTGGATACTTTTGATCAATTATTGCATTGTTATTCATGCAAAAGGATCGGTTAATGCAGATACATAGTTTCAGATTGCGATTCCGTGGACGTGTTCTATAATGCCCAGCACTATACTAAAACACCAGAAGAGGCTGCAGCTAAGGCCATTTTGGCAGGTAGATGCAAATTTCATACTGTACTTTGATTGATGCGACGAAGGCATTTGAGAATTTGCCGTGAAATGCTTCATCTTTGATGACTGTAATTCCCTTTTTCGACAGGGTTGGATCTCAACTGTGGACCTTTCCTTGGCCAACACACTGAAGCCGCTGTGAAAGGCGGATTGTTGAATGAATCTGCAATTGACAAGGCCATCTCTAATAATTTTGCCACGCTGATGAGGCTTGGCTTCTTTGATGGCGATCCGAGGAAGCAGTTGTATGGAAAGCTCGGCCCGGATGACGTGTGCACACCGAGCAACCAGGAGCTGGCCCGTGAAGCTGCAAGGCAAGGGATTGTGTTGCTTAAGAACACGGCAGGATCATTGCCCTTGTCCTCGACCACCATAAAGTCCTTGGCGGTGATCGGACCAAATGCCAATGTCACGAAGACCATGATCGGGAACTATGAAGGTGATCGAAGAATTTATGCGATTGACCGCACATCGTTGGAATAGCTTCATCATTAGTACCTGTCATGGAAAATACCTTAATTAGAACTCTTATTTTCCTTGCAGGCACTCCTTGCAAATATGTGACGCCTTTGCAAGGCCTAGCAGCCGTTGTTTCAACAACGTACGTGGCCGGCTGTGCAGACGTAGGGTGTGGCATGGCCCAGACAGACGTCGCTAAGAAGGCTGCAGCTTCAGCAGATGCGACAGTGCTTGTAATGGGTGCCGACCAGTCAATCGAGAAGGAGAAGTTGGACCGGGTCGACCTCCACCTCCCAGGCCAGCAGTCGCTCTTGGTTTCGGAAGTGGCGAACGTGTCCAAGGGACCTGTGATCCTTGTGATCATGTCGGGGGGAGGGATGGATGTGTCATTTGCGAAGGATAATGACAAGATCACAAGCATTTTGTGGGTTGGCTATCCCGGCGAAGCCGGCGGCGCTGCCATGGCGGACGTGATTTTCGGTGACCATAATCCTAGTAAGATTCAGTCTTTGGCCACTTCAAATTTTTGTAATCCCTAATTCAAATTCTGACTCACTGAGTCGCCAAACTTCAACTTGAATCAGGTGGAAGACTGCCAATGACATGGTATCCGCAGTCGTACGCGGATGCCGTCCCGATGACAAACATGAACATGAGGCCCGACCCAGCAACGGGCTACCCTGGCAGGACGTACCGCTTCTACACTGGCCCTACCGTGTACTCGTTTGGGGACGGGCTGAGCTACTCTGACTTCAGCCACAGTCTAGTCCAAGCGCCGCAGCTTGTGTCCGTGCCCTTAGAGGAGGGCCACGTTTGCCGCTCGTCGGCATGCGAATCAGTGGAAGCCACCGGCAAAACGTGCTCGAATCTGGCCTTAGACGTGCATCTGAACGTCAAGAACGTGGGAAGGTTCAGCGGCAGCCACACGGTGTTCTTGTTCAGCAGCCCCCCATCGGTGCACAGGGCGCCTCAGAAGCACCTGCTGGGCTTTGAGAAGGTGTTCTTGGCCTCACAAAGTGAGGCGCAAGTGCAGTTCAAAGTTGACGTTTGCAAGGACCTCGGCCTGGTCGACGAGCTCGGCCACCGGAAGGTCGCCCTAGGGACGCATGTCCTCCACGTCGGCGACTTGAAGCATGCGTTGAGCGTGCAGATTGGATCGTCCGGGCTCTCCCCGAGCCCGCCGAGACATTTCTGAATGAAGAAATCAAAGTGACAAAAGTTTGAGAGATGTTCGCTAGAACTCCCTCTCAGCGGATCCTCATTTAGCCAAATTGTTCAAAAGCAAATTGAAGTTTTGACTACTATGTTGCAACTACCTTTGTTTTTAATTTACATCAGTGACAATAAGTAAATATAATAGACGAATACTTATTACATACGCTGACGATAAAATCATGATTGATGCTTATATTTATCAATACTTTTGTAAGAGTATTTACTTTATTTGGTTGTATCAAGCTATTCCAATTATTTGACATTATTTATTTGCGCAACGTACTACCTATTAAAGTACTAATTTATAAGCCAAAATTAGCTTTTAACTTAATTTAAGAATAATGGGTAACATTATTCAAATTAAGGTGGTAATGCCTTATAAGAACTAATAATTTTAACACGTTGATAAGTTATTCAAATAAATAATGATAAATTATCATAAAATTTGGTAATTTGGAATTGACCAGATTAATTTTGATAGATGACTCAAATAAGAGTTGTTGGGCTCAAATGAGTTATAGCTCGCAACTGAAGTAAAAGTGATAAATTATTATTCGTTTATTTTGTGAAAAATGAATGATTTGAAAAATATTTTCTTACACGTGATTGATTATATCATTTAGAAAAATTAGTTGACGAGAAAAAGTTTTCCTTATTGATAACATTTCATACTAGAGTAGTTTTGTAAATAATGAAATTATTTTTCATTCAATCATTGTTATAAACAGTACAAATGATCATATTTAAAAAAAAATTAAATTGAAAATTTCTCGGAAAACAAATGCATCCTAAAATTAAGTTAATAGCCGTACATTGTTTGTAAGCTAATCATAATTTCGAAGGTACTGAATAATGTAATTAAAACCAATTAGACAGAAGTTGCTATATCACTCAACTAATGATTAGTAATTTCGTATAAAATTTACTAATCTTAACAATTGGTAAGCTTTGCAGATAGATAGTGGTAAATTGCTATAGAAGTTAATATTCAAAGTGCCAAAACAATAGAAAAGAAAAAGAACGTTGGTACGTAACTCAAACATAACTCAATGAACTAAAATTACATGGTAATTCAATCAGAGAATAGTTACTAATTATTCAAATTGACGTTTGATAAGAATTAATTTAATTGCAAATAAACTGTGATAGATTCCAAAGGAACCCAAAAAACTCCAGTTTTAATTACTCAAAAAGGTGGAATAAATTTGTAAAGTCCAAAGATCCAAACTTTTCTTTTTTTATCGAGCAAGAGATCGTGACTTCAAAAGGGTCAAATAAATAATGATAAGTGATTCAAATAAAAGTTATAACACTAAAACTAATCGCTAACTAAATCTAAGAAAAATTATAAAATTACTCAAATTAAATTCGATAATTTTTTATTAAATTTGAGGCGTTAAAAAGGTAACTTTCTGCAAGTCCTGTCCTATTCTGGCCTTCATAGGATTGCCCGCCTGCTGCACTCCTTTCTTCTTCCTTCACCACGGCCGCCGCCGCCGCCTCCGCCGCTTTACTCTCTCCATACTCTCCGAATCCTCTTGTGAGCGAAAACCCAAGAAGCAGCCCATACAACATATGCATCTGCGCATACGTATGCGGTGCAGAGCCAGTCGCAGCTTCTTTCTGGCATTTTGTCGAACAGGTGGTGAGCGTGTCGTTGGGATTTCGGCAAAACGACTCGATCGACTGGAGTGATGCCTGAAGTCTTCTCCCGGGTGAAGGTTGCGAATCTGGCTTAGCTGCAGTTTGGCATACATTGCGGTGTTCCTTGCCCGTCTTCTTGCGAGAATTTCTCAGGGGAATGCTGTTGATTAGGAAACCGAGTCGTTCGATCAAGAAAGATCCTCTCTTGAATTGGCGGTCGCCACTCGCTGATGGGTACATTATAGATAGGGCCGCAATCAGGCAATACCCTCGTGCTTACAAGTGCCATCGGTTAGTGCATTCTTTGTTTGATGTAGAGAGAGATGGTTTTGCCTCAAAACTTATCAAGAGTGAAGTCAATAGGCGTTGCCTAGCTAGCTTTTCATCGTTCGTCGAGACGGTGCTGGTACAAGCTAGAGATCCTGCTAAACTCAGCAGTGAATTGGTGACCGCAGTCGACGAGCGTAGACATGACGATGCGTGGAAGTTGTATGAGCTACATATGCAAGTAAATGGGTTTCCCAGAAAATCTGTGGTACACAAGCTTATAGTGAGTTTTGAAAGAACGCAGGGAGGAACAAGGAAAAATGGAGAATATTTGTGTATTCTATTACGTATCAATAATGTACAATGCTTCTACAATTGTAGCACTAGGCATGTACAGTTAAATGGAAATAAAGAATATGACAAATCAAATCCTATATTAGATTGATACTAATTGATTTGCCATATCAATCTAAATATTGTACAATTCCATAAGATCGCATATCTTCCAACAAGTTTGACTAAGACCCTCGATGTTCAGTGGCTCAACAAAGCGTATGGGTTGGTGGAACGCGTTTTCAAAGAGGGTAAGCAGAACTTGTTTGAGAAGGAGACTCTGATCCATCTCTCTTTCGGTCTCGCAAAGGGTGGTTTACCGGTTGCTGCATCTACCTTTTTGAGGAAGATGGTCGACATGGAAGAGTATCCCCCGGCTGCGGCTTTGTCCGCAATCTTGGCTTACATGTCTCAATTGGTCGTCGGAAGGTCGCCTTTCGGACGCACGTCCTCCACGTCGGGGACTTGAAGCATGCGTTAAGCGTGCGGATTTAATTGTCCCGGCTCTCCCTGAGCCCACGGTGGAATTTTTTAAGCATACGCCAATCTTCGCCGAGACATTTCTGAATGAAGAAATCAAAGTGATAAAAGTCTGAGAGATGTTCGCAAGAACTCTCGGCTCTCAACCGATTCTCATGTTGCCAAATTGTTCAAAAAGCAAATGGAAGTTTTGGCTTCTATGTAGCAACTCTCCTTTCTTTTAAAATTTACACAAGTGACAACAAGTAAGTACAACAGACCAATACTTATTAGAGAAGTTGCTAGTAAAATCATGAAAAATATATACATCTATGATAAATTTACCCTCTATTAATTTTCATTAAATATAACAAACCAACTCTCCTTTCGGTTGGACCGGCTAAGCTCGAAGGTGCAATTTGAGCAAGCTCGGATGAAGCATATTTCATTCTTGGCCAGGGACCACTCACTTGAGTCAATCAAGTCACGAGCAAAGCTCGTTGTTATCCTCTCATCATGAATCGAGTCCCTACCCTTGTTAGTATGAACCCTAATCAACTCTAACTCTAGTTGGTATTTATCGTTATCGAAAGCATATGCATATATGCTTCTGAGAGCGATCTTGATGGAGAAACTGCCCGAATGAGAAAGACATGAATTAAATTACAATTTCCATACGACAATAATGTTGCCCGACGAGCCACGAATGGCCGGAACAGCGTCCCCATCCTTTCGTGCCTTTTTCCGACTCAGTCTTCGCAGGGAATCTCTTTTCCTCCCCTGCTTGCGGTCTTTTGCCAATGCGGCTTGGCCTGTTGGCTGCCCTCTACGGTACGTGTGATAAGTGAAGGTTTGGATCTTTTCCGAGAGGTCATATGTTTCCTTCCTCCCTTTTGCTTTTGCAAAAAGGGAAATTGATTTCTCCCGTCGACATGCAGCGAAGACAGCATTTTTGTTCGTCTTTGATTACGCACCCGACTCAATAACAGAATTCACCTTTGTTTTTGTTGATTTTTTGCAACATTTTGTTGTGTGCAGTCTGTCCTCTTTTGAGCTGGAATGCGTCTCGAAATGGGAACAACTAAAAAAGGGGTTATTGAAGCTGTTGCGGAAAAAATGCCCAAAAATGCACCAATCAAAGCACAGCTGTTTGTGAAGGTCTGGAACTAGCAGCGAAGTGGAGGAAGAAAGAAGGGTCACGTGGGGTAGCTGTAGTGTCTGACTGTTTCACATCAGTTGGGACGATTTTGGGGATAGATCCTCCCCCTTGGGAAGTCAACTACGTAATCCAGATGGGCCGGGCTGTGCTCATTTCTAATCCAGGTTTAGAATTGATCCATGAGCCGAGAGAGGTAAATAAAACCATGGATTGGGTTGCAAAAACTCACCTCCGCCAACCTCTACCTCGGAATTGGGTCTCTCATTTCGGTTGTTACTCTACCTTTACTACTTGAAATGAAATGAGAAATCTTTCGACCAAAAAAAAAAGCGCACAAGTATTAAAGGATGAAAGCAACATTGAAATTGCACGAAACATAAGATATACGTGAAAAACTCAAAATAGGAAAAACTACGGGGGAAGAAAGGGATTTCGCTATCTTTAATAAGGAGCACAAGAGTATAATCCAAAAGCTCTAAAAACTACTTGGTGAGCCACCAGATCTAAAAATCCAACAAGAATATAGGATTAACAAATGAAGAGAAATAATATGAAGGTTAGGATTTGAGATGTGTTATTAAATACATTCATTTTATAATCTCCATTCAAAAAATCCTAAGACAAATGTGCATGGTCTAAAATACCATTATCTCTAATTTGAAAGTCAAGACTCAATAAATGTCCATATTGACTTTAAATCTTCATGATTGTATTATGCCAAATACCACAAAACCTCTCTCCCTCACCATTAAAAGTGACCACTCAAGGATACCCCTTAATAATGGAATTAACGATGCATACCCCTAAGCCTACGTGAGCGTTAATTATTTAGTGCTCAGTGCATACCCCACAAATTGAGCCTTGGAGAAAATCGAACCGGGCTGTGGCCCTTCCATGTGACATATCAACATTCATTCATGCAACTGTTGATTTTAAGATGCAAGAATATATGAGCAACCCACCCGATACGAAATTATTAGCGTCAATTATTCAGTGCTCAGTGCCTTCATTTTGGACTCTATCGAGGGTTCGTCGCAATCACGTTTGGAGTTCTTCGCGCTGCATGGCAGGATTGACTTATCAATCTAGCGCGCTTGCTTATCTTTCACGGCATCTTGAGTTCGAGGTTTCGACTTACTGGTAGGCTCCATTCATTTCGTAAAAAATAATTTTCGGAAAAACGTTTTTCAGATTTTTCGGTATTCATTTCATGAAAAATGAATTTCTTAGAAAAAAATCTTTTAAAGTAAGGGAAAATATTTTCCACTTTTAAAAAGTGGAAAACATTTTCCTCATTTGATCTCTCTTACCTCACACCTTTACAAATCTTCACTTTCTCATCTCATTTCTTCTTCCTTTTTTTTTATTCAAATTATTTTTTAGTTTTCTTTGTCTTTTTTAATTTGAATTATTTTTAATTTCCTTTTTCTTTTCTTTTCTTTCTTTTCTTTTCTTTTTCTTTTTCTTTTATTTGTTTCCTATCTTCTTTCTTCTTAGCTAGTCGTTCGAACCAAATGAACCTCAAACTCATTGATCTTAAACTTGCACTCGTCGATCCGGTGAGCGTAAAATATTTTCTTTACCGAACATCGGAAAATATTTTTCGAAACATTTTTAGGTTTTAGCCGAACACCAGAAAATATTGTCATTTTCCTAGAAAATGACTTTTGGAAAAATATTTTTCGGAGATGGCCCATTTTCCATGAAACGAACAAACCCGTAGTGTTAGCCCAATCCATGCTTAAAAGATTCTCCATTTCTTAAAAATAAATAAATAAATAAAGGAAATGAATTTCTCACGTCAACACTGAGCGAAGAAGACGCTTACTCTTTTTAATTTAACATCCAACTCAATAAAGAAATTCACTTTTTTTTCGCCCCATTTTCTTGGGTGCACTTTTGTCCTATATGAGTTCTTTCTTCTTCTTCTTCTTCTTCCTTCCTTTTTTTTTTTCTTCGGTCTGTGCCTATGCGAGTTCGAAGGCATCTCGAAAGGGCGACAAAGTAAATACAAAAAAGATGTGTATTGAAGAAAAAATAGGGTCCACCAAAGGCACCGGCCATTTCGTTTTCTGTAAGCTCGACTTATGCGGCATTGATTGTCCGCATGGGATACTACGAAATTAATGTTATCTTCATTTTTGCATGATAGAATCATTCCGACTCCATTGTCGGCTCATGATCTTCGCAATCCCACGAGGGTGAGCTAACTCCAAAAACCCGTCTTTTCCCTTTTCTTTTGGAGTATAATATATTGTGATGTAATGTATAATGTTATCTCGAGAAATGAGCATGCATGTCAAAATGTTATACTTATAATCCTAAAGTCCCAAATTAGTACCCTATGACATATTTACTCCCAAACTAATTTTCATCTCATTAATAACACCAAATGGATAACCCAACCCAAATTCATCCTTTATTGGCATTCTGTCCGATATTTCTTTAAAATGTGTACGTATCAACACACGTGAATTTTTCATGTCTAACCTGTCATTCTCGACATCAAATTTGTCTTGCGGCCGTCTTTCACGCGTGATGACATGTATGTATTATTAGATATTGGATGGAATGTTGAGCGTGGTAGATATGGGTCATAGGTATTAGTATTGTTTTTTGTGAGAGAAAAATTAGTTTGGGGATAAATATATCATGGGATATGAGTTTGGGACTTTTAATTTTATTAACCCTAATTCTTAATAAGAGTGGAACTATTTTGGATTAGATTCTGTATAGTTAATCTTCATGAAGTAGTTCCAAGAGCCGGTTTCAACAATTCCTCCCAATTTTGATCATGGTAAAAAGGGTTAATACTATAAAAAATCTCAATATGGTATATTGTGCCGAATTTACCCAAATGAATTCTTGTGTCACCAAAATTTCAAATTATTACTCTCATACCATATTTATGTTAAATTAAATTTTATGTCATAAAAGATTTCAAATCAATATGCCCACGTCGCATTTATCCTAAATTAATTTCATGCCATCAAAAATCTTAGATCACTAAAATTAGGGATATTAGGAATTCCCCAATTGAAGACTTTGGTAATTTGGGATTTTTTTTGTGACATGAAATTTAGTGTAAGGTGAATATGGCATGAACATACTAATATGGGATTTTTATAACACAAAAATTAATTTGTGGCAAATGTGGCATGGGTGTATCAATTGGAAGCCTTGATGACAGTGAAAATTAATTTTAGGTAAATGTGGCATGAGTGCACCAAATCAAAATTTCGATGATACAAAAATTAGTTTAAAATAAATGTGGCATGAGTGTATCATTTTGAGATTTTTGATGGTATCGGCCATTGAGAAAATGTTACTTTATCAACATTTTAAGCCGGCGTGACCTGAACCATTCTAGCAAAAGGACTTTGCCACAATCATTATTGTGTCCTAGGAACTTTGAACCCACAACAAGGTCTATTGATTTTTCAATAATCTTTGTTATAAAGTTAATATTTCTTTTTTTTTTTTTCTTTTTGCAGAAAAAAGTTTGCTTTCAAATAGGTTAATAATATAATGGAGGTGCTAGATCAATAAGCAGATAGAGCACAAAAGTATCGAATCCTCGAAAATATATTTATTAAACTCCCAAATTTAGATTAGGAGAAGATAGCTCTCAAATTAGAACTAGATTGAGAGAGTTCAAAACTCTCAAATATATAACTAGACTAGAACTCCTCCCAATTTTGATCATCTGGAAATTGCTATTTAAGCATTTTGGGTCCACATGACTGAACTATCCTACCGACTGGAATTTGCCATAATCATTATTAAGTCTTAGGAACTTGAACCTATAGTAAGGTAAATTGATTATTTTTGTCACAAAGTATCAATAGGGTAAATCAAATCTCGATTTAATTGCGCCTCATCCATATCGCTTCTGTTTTCTTGTATCATTTGAAGTTAATGCTTATAACTTGACAATCTTATACATAGAATTTTCAGATTTGTTATTAGCGATGGCCACATGCTTTTGTCCCATCATCTCGAATGAAGACCAAAAGAGAAAAGAAGAGATAAAGGGCGAACAAAAATCGAACCGGGTTGTGTACCTTTTTCTATCGACATCAGCTCATTCAATTGCTGACTTTATAGTCAAGTATTATAAGCGACTCACCCGATACGAAATAATCAGAGCGTCGGTTGGATTATTCAGTGCTCACTACCTTTGCTTAGGACCCAATAGAGATTATCTGATGCGAGCAAGTCACAGGAAAATTACCAAAAAAAAATTGAAACCCATTATGTGGATGTCAATTCAGTTCCAAATTTTTCAAGATTGTCAAATTAGTTCTATACAATTTGACGATTTGCCAATATAGTCATTCTGCCATTTTTGGCCCAAAATCGCTAAGGTGGATGCTGACTGTCCTACGTGGCATGACCTATATGGCACGAACTGCGCTAATATGGACAATTTTTGCATTTTTTTAAAAAGAAAAAAAGATTGCAAAAAAGAAAAAAATCAGAAATTAAAAAAATTATCAACGTTAATACTAACCATGTCTTATAGGATGGTTGGCATCAACGTCTGTAATTGCCAGCCAAAATTGGTGAGAATGATTACTTTGGTAAAGAGTTAAAAGTTTTAAAACTAGATCAAATTAAAAAAATTAAAATTAAATTGACCTTTGTGCAATGAATTTAGGACTTCTTAATATATATCCACTGTAGTTACCTCGGGAGTTCTTCGCATCGCAAAGCATAATTGACTTAGCAATCTTGTGCTTGTTGATCTTTAAGGCCGCTTGATTTTGAGCTTTTGACGGACTTTTAGGGTCGGACCCAATCTATGCTTACACGATTCTCCATTTTATTTAAAAAAAAAAAAGGAAAAGGAAAAATGAATTTCTCTTGTTAACATTGAGTGAAGAAAACGCTTGTTATTCTTGACTTGACACCCAACTCAATGAAGGAGTTCACTTTTTCTTTTTGCACCATTTTCTTGCGTGCATTCTTCTTTTTATTTGAGTTCGAAGTCATCTCGAAACGGGGACCAAGTAAATACACAAAAGATGTGTATTAAGGAAATAATAGGGTCCACCAAAGGCACCAGCCATTTCGCTTTCTATGACCTCAACCGATGTCGCATTGATTGTACGTAAGGAATACTACAAACTTATCGTTATTTTCATCCCTACATGATAGAATCATTCCTATCAGAGATAATTAGGATAATTTGTTAAGATATTTTCCTATATTAGAGATAATTATAATACTCGTGTTAGCTTCGGTATCTTTTAAGATCGTGCAATATCTTATGCATATCTTGATTGATATATGTCACATTTGATAGTTTCTCATAAAACCTATAAATAGGTTCATGTACTTTATTATGATATATCAAAATATATACATTTTTCCCAATTTATATTTTTCGTGTTCTTATATTTAACTTGGTGCCAGTGCTAGTTGATCTTGAAGTGCATTGGGTGCACTCACTCTCGGTGCACACCCAAGTGCATTTTTTAAGCTAACATTTTTTCCTGTCATTTCTTTTTTAATAAGTCCTAATATCCTCTAGTCAAGTTGTTTACAACAATATTCATCTTGTCTAGCAGCCAATATACTTTTATCACATAGTTTGCAAAGCCCTCTCATATGAGGAAGTGCTTAGTCGAGTTCATACCATGATGGTCATGTTTCAATGCCAATCACAACAGTCACATCACCTAGTCGAGCCTTTCACAGAGATAGCTTTCATTTCGATGCTAGTCGCATAGGCTACATCAATTAGTAACTATTTTCCCAAGCTAGCTGGATAGGCCGCTTAATGCTACGACATCAATTATATAGGTCGTGTCGCTTAGTTATTGTTTTGTAAGCCAACTGCATGAGCGACTTGCTATTTCCCCTCTAATTCTTGACGTTTTGCATGTCATTTTGAGAAGCAACAACACCATCAGACTTTCCACTCCCAAACTAGCTAGATTTAGAAGTTTTGTCACGCACAATTGTTAGACCCGCCTCATCTGCCACAACTCAGCTGTTGGACATTGTTAGGACTTCTATTCAAACTCAAATTGACATATTTAATGCATGTTGAATTTGAGAGAGGATGTTAGAGATAATTAGGATAATTCTTTAGGATCTTTATATTTGAGATTATTAGAATACTTTTGTTAGTTTTTGATATCTCAAAAGATCGTGCAATATCTCATGCATATCTTGATTGATGTATGTTATTTTTTATAGTCTCTCATAAAACATATAAATAGGTAGACATACTTTATTATGATATATCGAAATATATACAAATTTACAATTTTTAATTTCCATATTCTTATAGTTAAGTTTGTTGATATTGTCCAATATCGATTGTGAAATAGATTGGTGGTTAGTTTATAAGTATAAGAGAAAGTATTACCGCTTGAGCTAGCTTTTGGGATGAGAGAGGTCCTAGACTAGCCAACATTGATATGGGAGCCTAGATTATCAACAAGTCTGAACCCCAAAGAGTTATTACCCAAAAGGTCACATGGGAAAGTAATGAGTTATTACCCAAAAGGTCACATGGGAAAGTAATGGGTTGTTACGTCTCATGCTCAGGCCCGATATGTGAGGAGAAGATTATTGAGGTCATTCTACATCGATTTTAGAGGAATGGAGAATTTTAGCAATATTAGGATATTTCCTTTTATTTCAATATCTACTTTGATAATACATATATGATTTTATTTCCATTGATTTCCTCTTTCTAATCCTATAAATAGGCTCTCTATGTACTTTTAATATATACAAATTCCCTAATTTCTATTTTCGTATTCTTACATTTAACTTGGCGTTAGAGCCTCTTTTCCTAAGGCAATCCAAGTGCACTGGGTGCGAAACTTCACACTGGTGCACCTAAGAAATTTCCCGATTCTTTTTTTTTTTTTTTTTTTTTTCTTTTTTTGCTTTGCACCTATGCATCCAAGCAACTTGCTATTCGACAATGTTCATCCAAGTACATTCGCTTGACAGTGTTCACATAAATGCCCTAATTCCTGTCTGAGTTAGTACCATAGTGGTCGTGTAACGATGTCTCTGACGGGTCGCTAAGTCGAGCTTTTGTTTTCTATGGAGGCATTTTTCAACGCCGCGAAGACGCGTTTTTGCATGGTAACTTTTCCCTTAGTAAAGCTTGGCTTAATCTGTTTGTTGTAAACACGCCAGCCATATTGGTTACATTAAAGTTATTGTCCCAACAACAAAGCTGATTGCAAAGGACGCAAGTTGCTCGACTCCAATTCCTTTGATTCTCCACTTTTAACTTCTCATTTCGAGAAGCCGACACCATCACCAAACTCGTAGTTGTCAAACGAGCAACATATTGAAATCTTCTCATCAACGAAAATTTGGAGGCATCATACGTGTTGCCTCGTCTCAAATCCATTGAGCTTATTTTAATTGAAGATTTTGTGACATTGTTTAGGCTTGTGTTCATAGTCAAGTTGATTTGTTTCAATTCAACTTGGGTTTGAGGGAGACGCTAGTGACACGGCCGACGAACGAGCATGACCAAGACTGTCCATGGTCGGCCGTGTCACGCACCAGGGCATAGCTGGGAACGCCCTGATCGATGCCTGTCCCGATCAAGTCCCTGACCGATCCCATATCAGTCCATGATCGATCCCTGATCGATCCTTGATCCGTACCTGATCGATGTGATGTATCCTCGACCGACCCCTAGTCGATCGACTGACCAATCCATTGATCAGCCTGACACGATCCATGCCTGATCAGCCCTTGCACGATGTAGGGCATGATCAGTGCACGACCGATGTGTTGCCTCGGATCAATACTCGATCAACCCCTACACAAATCCGGAGCAATTCACCTACTCCCTGACAGACGACCATGACTCGCCCATGCTGTGCTCGATCCGGCTGTGCATCCCTGAGTTGCCCAGACCTGCTCCTGACTTGTACAGGCTTCGGTTGCTGATTCCCAAGGCCTATGGCCACCTACTGAGCTTATTATAATGATGACTAAATTCAAACTGAGCGGTTGGATCGGAGGGATGATCCACGGCCGAGAATCGATCTGGATTTGTATAAAAGGGGTCTCTCCCCCTCATTTGAGCTCAGCTCACCCAAAGTGAATACACACGCCCCTTATGCTTCCGACCCTTTGTCTTGTGCGTGTGTGAGCGAGAGGCTGACTTGTGATCACTGATCCTAAGGCCGCGTGGTGCTTGATCGATCGAAATTGATCGACCCGTGACAAGTGGTATCAAAGCAATCGTTCCTATCACGATGGCTGATCCTCAAGCTGATGTTCCGATCGTGTTGGGTGATGACCATGACAATCGTGGGCATCCAGCTGAGAAAGCCCCCCAGTCGAAGAAAAGCCGTGTTGTCTCATGTTCAAGGGAACAGAAGGGAAATCTGGAGAATCGGTTGACGGTCCTAGAGGAGACCGTCATGGACGTCCAGGCGATGGTGGATGATCTACACCAGACCATTCATGGAGCAGAAGTCAGTAGGGAGGAGTTCTTGGCCGAAGTGCAAGAACTCCAAGCCAGCATGGGAAAGCTCCGGGTCGAGGTGATGGGGACCCTCACGCACGAGCTGCAATAGCGAAACGAGACATGGGAGGCCATGATGACAGCCATGCGCATGGAAATGGCCGAGCTGAAAGGCAAGGTTGCGAAGCTTGAAGCAGCACGCATGAACAAGGTGATCACCGTGCAGTCCCGTGCCGATCCACCCAAGCTGAAGGAGTTCAAGAGCTCTCGGGTGGCAAAGGACATGGACAACTTTTTGTGGTACATGGAACGTTACTTCCAGACTATGGGAACGACCGACGACCTGATCCGGGTAAACACCACAGCCATTTATTTAGCTGATGATGCGTTGCTATGGTGGAGACGTCGGTCGGACGATAGGAATGGCGATCCTATCATGACTTGGGCTCGGTTTGTCGAAGAATTTCGACGAACCTACCATCCCGCTTATGCGGAAGAGAAAGCTCATGGGGAACTCAAGCGCCTAGAACAAAAAGGCGGAGTTCGTGACTATGTGAAACGGTTCTCAGAGCTGCTGCTCCAAATCCCGTCCATGACTGAGACGGAGGCGTTCCATCAATTCATGAGCAGGCTTAGACCATGGGTCAAGCAAGAGCTGAAGCGGTGTAATGCAACGAATCTCTCAACGGCCACAGCTGTGGCCGAGTCCCTTGTGGAGTATCGACCGTCATCCTCAGCCAAGCCCGACCCTCGACCGAGGAAAAAGGCTATAGGTGAGGGAGACCGGAGCCGGTACCAGTGTCCAAGCAGTGGATGACCCCCTTCGGGTCCTACTAGGAACCAACCCAAATCAAGCCGTGGCAGAAACTATGGTGGGAACTATCACAAAGCACGCACATATAAGTGTTTCTTTTGTGAAGGTCCCCACATGGCTCGGGGTTGCTCGAAAAGAGGAAAATTGGCTGCCTTGGCCAAGGAAGACAAGCCGCGAGAGGAGGCGCGGTTGGGATCATTACGGATTCTTGGGACGATCAAGGCCAAGAAGGCCAAAGAACCAAAAGGGATGATGTTCGTGGACGTGAAGCTCGGTGACACCACGATGAGTGCCCTTGTGGACACCAGGGCATCCGATCTGTTCATATTGAAAGAGGCCGCGAAGAAGCTGAATCTTCAGGTCGAGACGAATGATGCCGGATGGCTCAAAACAGTGAACTCTAGAGAAGTCCCGACCAGCGGCATGGCTAGGGACATGGAGTTTCATCTTGGTCCATGGACCAGCCGAGAGGATATTGAGGTAATCCCCCTTGATGACTATGATTTTATACTTGGTTTGGGATTCCTTGATCGGATCAATGCGAGCATTGTGCCCTTCGCGGATTGTATTTGCATCTTCGACAAGCGGTGCCAATGCATGGTCCCGATCTACCGTGAATCGGGACGCAATAGGAAGATGTTGTCGGCTATGCAGCTGACCAAGGGGCTATGGAAGGGCGAGGTGACCTTCTTGGCAACATTGAAAGAGGAAGATGCAGAAGAGAAAGAGGTGCCAAGAGAGTTGACCCGTGTCCTCGATGCTTTCCAGGATGTGATGCCACTCGAGCTACCCAAGAAGCTGCCTCTCCGAAAGGAAGTCGATCACCGGATCGAGCTAGTGCCCGATGCTCGACCATCGACCATGGCTCCCTATCGCATGGCCCCGCCCGAGTTGCAAGAACTGAGGAAACAGCTCAAGGAGCTGCTTAATGTTGGTTATGTACGGCCGTCTAAGGCCCCATTCGGTGCCCTGGTCTTGTTCCAAAAAAAGCATGACAGATCCCTTCGCATGTGTATCGATTATCGGACGTTGAACAAGCTAACCGTCAAGAACAAGTACCCGATCCCTCTCATATACGACTTGTTCGATCAGCTCAGGGAAGCCCGTTGGTTCTCCAAGCTAGATCTTGGATCAGGATACTATCAAGTACGGATTGCTGAAGGAGATGAACCTAAGACAACATGTGTGACCCGCTATGGATCATATGAGTTCCTTGTCATTCCCTTTGGCTTGACCAACATGCCAACTACGTTTTGCACCCTCATGAACAAGGTACTACATTTGTTCCTTGATCGGTTCGTTGTAGTTTACCTTGATGATATTGTTATATATAGTCGGACACTTGAGGAGCATGTTGATCATTTGAGTCGAGTTTTTCGGACCCTTCGGGAAAACGACTTGTATGTGAAACTGGAAAAATGTGCGTTTGCACAAAAAGAGATTCTTTTCCTTGGGCATATCGTTGGGGGCGGACGAGTGTGGATGGACATGCCCAAGATTCGTGCCATTGTCGATTGGGAACCACCGACCAAGGTGACTGAGCTAAGATCCTTTCTCGGACTTGCTAACTATTATCGCCGTTTCATTCGGGGATATTCGCGCCTCACCACGCCACTCACGAACATGCTGAAGAAGGAATGACCGTGGGAGTGGGCCGATTGATGTCAAGAGGCGTTTGATCGGTTGATGTGGGCCATGACCGAAGAGTCGGTGCTGGTGCTGCCTGACTACAACAAACCATATGAGGTAGAGACCGATGCTTCTGATTTTGCTATCGATGGTGTCTTGATGCAGGAAGGGCATCCGGTTGCCTTCGAGTCCCGAAAGCTGAATGATATCGAACGACGATATACAGTCCAAGAGAAAGAGATGACCGCGGTGGTGCATTGCCTTCACACTTAGAGGCATTACCTCTTAGGATCACGGTTCGTTATGAGGACCAACAACGTGGCTACGAGCTACTTCCAAACTCAGAAGAAGCTTAGCCCGAAACAAGCTCGGTGGCAAGACTTCCTGGCTGAGTTTGATTATGTGCTGGAATACAAGCCCAGGAAATCTAATTCCGTGGCCGACGCCCTAAGCAGGAAGCTGGAATTGGCCAATGTCATAAGCCGACCTGACTGTTCGTGGATCGAACAGATCAAGGAGGGGCTGAAGCATGACCAAACAGCTCAAGCCCTCATTCGATACGCTCAAGAGGGCAAGACAAGGCAATTTTGGCTTGAGGACGACCTCCTCTACACCAAAGGACGGCGACTCTATGTGCTGCTCCACGGGAAACTTTGGAAAGAGGTGATGCGCGAGTGCCACGACTCCAAATGGGTGGGATATCCGGGAATTCACCGCACCATGGCGCTCGTTGAGGATCAATATTATTGGCCACACATGTGGGATGATGTGGAGGCCTATGTGCGGACATGTATTGTTTGCCAACAATACAAGATAGAGCAACAGTCTCCCGTGGGACTCCTTGAGCCGTTGTCTATCCCAGAATGCCCATAGGAGAGTGTCTCGATGGACTTCATCATGAACTTGCCTAAGTCCGAAGGGTGTCGGACCCTTATGGTCGTGGTGGATCGATTCTCCAAATATGCGACATTCGTGCCGACCACGAAAGACTGCCCCGCCGAAGAAGCAACCAAGCTATTCCTCAAACACGTCGTCAAATATTAGGGCGTTCCACGCACGATCGTGAGCGATCGCGATCCTCCATTCACCGGGCGGTTTTGGACCGAGCTCTTCAAGTTGCTGGGGACGAACCTCAATTTCTGCACCAGCATGCATCCCCAAACCGACGGACAGACGGAGCGGGTGAATGCATTGCTGGAGATCTATCTTCGGCATTATGTGAGCACCACGCAAGCGAATTGGGCTAGATTGATCGATGTTGCTCAGTTCTCCTACAACTTGCAGCGGAGCGAGTCCACAAACCAAAGCCCGTTCGAGATCGTGACCGGGCAACAACCGCTCACCCCGAGCGTGATCGCCTCGGGATACCAAGGAAGCAACCCATCCGCGTACAAGCTGGCCAAGGAATGGGACGAACATGCAGACTTGGCGCAGGCGTGCTTGGATTGTGCCTCAAGACGCACGAAGAAGTGGGCTGATCAGAAGCGACGGCATGTGGAATTCTAGGTAGGAGACTTGGTGCTGGCCAAATTGCACCTCGTCCTTCGGTACTAGGACATGCACAAAGGACTCATCCGTCGCTATGAAGGCCCCTTCTGTGTGGTGCAGCGGATCGGGAAGGTGGCTTATAAGCTGGACTTACCGTCCAAGCTCAAGCTACACCCCGTGTTCCATGTGAGCATGTTGAAGCCGTTCCATGCGGGCGAGGATGATCCAGATTGGAGCACATCACAGCGAGCACCCCTTGGAGTGAAGACCTCCTATGATCGAGATGTTGAATGCATCATGGCCGATTGGATCATATGAAAGAAGTATCGTGTGTCGAGAAGGGAGTACCTCGTCCGATGGAAAGGCCTTCCCAAAAGTGAAGCGAGTTGGGAACCCTCCGAGGCTTTGTGGCAATTCAAGAAGCACATTGAAGCATTCCATGCCACAAACGCGAAGAGGGCGTCGCCTGATTAGGTGGGGGAGAATGACACGGCTGACGGACGAGCATGACCAAGATCGTCCATGGTCGGCCGTGTCATGCACTAGGGCGTAGTTGGGAAAGCCCTAATCAATGCCTGTCCTGATCAAGTGCCTAACCGATCCCGTATCAGTCCATGATCGATCGCTGATGGATCCCCGATCCATCCCTGATCGATGCGATGTATCCTCGACCGACCCCTGGTCGATCGATTGACCAATCCACTGATCGGCCTGACATGATCTGTGCCTGATTAGCCCATGCACAACGCAGGGCATGATCAGTGCACGACCGACGTGCTGCCTTGAATCAATACTCGGTCAACCCCTGCACAAATCCGAAGCAGTTCACTTGCTCCCTGACAAACGACCATGACTCACCCATGCTATGCCTGATCCAACCGTGCATCCCTGAGCTACCCAGACCTGCTCCTGACTTGTACAGGCTTCGGTTGCTGATCCCCAAGGCCTGTGGCCACCTGCTGAGCTGATTGTAATGATGACCGAATTCAAACTGAGCCGTTGGATCGGAGGGACGATCCACGGCCGAGAATCAATCCGGATTTGTATAAAAGGGGTCCCTCCCCCTCATTTGAGCCCAGCTCACCCAAAGTGAATATACACGCCCTTTGTGCTTCCGACCCTTTGTCTTGTGCGTGTGTGAGCGAGAGGTTGACTTGGGATCACCGATCCTAAGGCCACACAGTGTTTGATCGACTGAAATTGATCGACCCATGACACTAGCATATTAGGATATTTAGATATCACTTAGAGATATTTAGGATATTGCCTCTTATTTTAATAACTATTTTGATTATATACATATCTGATTTAATTTCCTTTGATTTCCTCTGGCTAAGCCTATAAATAAGCTCTCAATGTACTCTTTTCAATCTATCGAATATATACAAATTCCTCAATTTCTATTTTTCGTATTCTTGCATTTAACTAAAACTCCATTGTCGGCTCATGATCTTTCCCTCTTCTTTTGGAGTATAATATGTTGCGATGTAATGTACAATGTTATATGGAGAATTGAGAATGCAGGTCGAATGTTCTACTTATAATCCTCAAAATGGTCAATACTATTAAGGGTTCATTTGGTAACCATCCCTAGAACAACTTTTGTTCGAAGAACAAAACAAAATAGAAACATGTTTGGTAAAAATTTTTTGTTATCTATTTTTTTGTTCTCGGGAATAGATTTGGAACATAATCAACAAGTAGAAAAAAGTTGCTTATTATTCCTAGGAACAAAAACAAAGAATTAAAAAACTTATCCATTGACATTGACCCACATTTTTCACTTTTGAGGAACGATTATTCCACCATACAGTTTTCATGTTTGTACCTTGTCATGACAACCGCTCATTTGGAAATCGCCTTGATAAGGCATTTTATAAACAACGATCGTTCAATTACGTAAAGGCAATCACAAGATCTAACGCAAACCATCTAATTTGGAAATACACTATCGGTACATGAGGTGATTTGGTTAATAGAGTGTGCCCGTAATTGCCGTCGAATCTCCCTGGATTTCCGACGAACATAAACTCGAACAATGGCTAGAAGTCAAATTCATTTTTGATCCTATTTTCGCATATGATTATAATTGATACTTAAATTTTATTCGTCAATGCATGATTAGAACCGGTCATTCATTTCTAACATTTGGTATTGGAGCGAGAATAGAATTTATACCTTGTTTTTTGTGAGTTTTTGGATATATTTATTGGAGGTTTTATGATGAAGTAAATCGGTCAATTTGGGGACAAGAGGAAAATCACCAAATTTGGCCAAATTCCGGCAACGCACCGCTTGACCTCGGATCAGTATGGTCGCACTGTCGTGGGGAAGAATGGCTATAAGTTAATCAAGCACATCAATGATTGTTGAAGGCTGATCGAGTGGCAGAAGTTGCAGTGGTTACGATTTGTGTTTGGGGATTTTATGCTTGATTCAAGGGCGAGCCATTTTCATTGAAACTTGGATCCATGTGGTCGCACCAATGTGGTTTTCAAAACCCATGAACTATTTTAGTCTGAGATGGGCCACTAGAGGGGACCCATTCGGTGAAAGGCGCTATAGAGATGGCGAAAACAATGAAAATCACGTTTGTTTGCACAAAGGAGGAAAAAGATGCATGCAGCACATGCGCCACATGCTCCCATGCTCGAGGTAACTACTAGCACATGTCCGCCATGTGCACGCAACTATTGGCGTGTGTGCACCATGTGCTCACAGCCGTTGCCAGGTGCATATGGGCCACAAGCTTGCGCAAAGGGCAAGCACATGCATAGCACGCGCCCATTGACCTACAGACCCCACTTCTGTTTTGCGATTTTGCCCCTCTCTTAGCTGGTATTACAATTCTGCCCTTTAAACATTTATTTTACGATTTTGCCCCTTGATCATTAAATTTCCTATTCTACCTTGGCAGGATTTATTTGCTGTTTTGCCCTTGGTGGCATTTATTTATTATTTTGCCATTTCATACATTTTAATGAATATTTTATGCATGAAATAAAATGTCCAGTGACCCTTATATTTTAATTAATTACAAATTTGTCACAACATCTTTAATTAGTTATATTATATACTAAGAGCCTTCGGATCACATTTAGAAATAGACATTAATTGTAAATAATCACACTAATATGATGAATTTTATCCCGCGGGAATTTTCATTATATCAATATTATTAATTAGGATGAAACATCATATCATGTTTCTTAATTTACCTATAGGAATTAATGAAGGGAATATAATATGATAGTTTCTTTATGAAGTAATTATGAATATATTTGAATTAAAAACTTGGTCCACATGTAGTTTTTATGTTATATGATTCATATTTTGTGACATGTTTTACATTGGTAAAACATGATTTATGTAAAATTTGCCTCAAATTTTCTAACATACGCATGATTATTTGATATGCAGTTTCGCAACCTGTAAATTTCTTTACTTTTAAGAGTGATGTTTCCATACTGAATGGTGAAAACTATAAAGTTTGGAAGTAGTTAATCATTCTTCAATTAGAATGCATGGACATTGACTATGCTATAAAGAAAGAGGAACCACTTGCTCCTATTGATATGAGCATTGCAATTGAGACGACCCTTTATGACAATGAGAACAGTTTAACGGCCTTAATGCAATGTTCATAATAGCTAAAATATATCCTAATATTCGTGGTTTTGTGGCTTAGCATAACAATGCTAAGGTTTTATTGGAGGTTATTGATGTACAATTTGAGACTTCAAATTAGGCACATGATGTGACCCAACTAATGAAGTTTTCATCATTAAAGCTCACTAGTTTTAAAGGTGAGTGTGAGCACATCATGAAAATGAGAGACATTGTAACTCAACTGAAAAATTTTCAAGCTAAGATATCTGAATCCTTTCTTGTGTACTATATTATAAACACCCTCACACAACAATATGCACCTTTCATTATCTCTTGCAATACACATAAAAATAAATGGTTAATTAATGAATTCATAACCATGTACATTCAAGAGAAATAAATGGGGATTATGGAATCAGGAGAAAGTGCTCATTTGGCAACATCAGTAAAGTATAAGGGGCAAGGCAAGCAGAAGGGAAAGGGTAAAATACCTCCCCAAGCTGATACTAAAAAGGAATCCAAATGTTTCTTCTCTAAAAAGAAGGGACATATAAGCAAAGATGTGTCAAATTTAAAAATTGGCTCAAGAAGAAATGTAATCCTACATTTTGTGTTTTATTAATCTAATATGACTGATGTGAGTCACTGCACTTTATTGATTGATTCTAGATCTACAATCCATATGTCGAATTCCTTATAGGGTTTTTGAAACCACATGAGGCCAGTGGGAATGAATAAAGCATCTATTCAAGAAACAACATGGACTTGCATGTGGAAGCTATTGGGACATGTAGATTAGTTCTTGATATTGGCTCTGTTTTGAATTTGAAAAAGACCTTCTATTTTCTTAGTTCCTCTGGAAACTTGGTTTCAGTTTCAAGACTTATATCTTTGAGTTACTCCTTCAACATTTTAGATACTTTCAAGGTGTTTAAGGCGAAAGTAGAGAATTAATACAGTAAGCAGATTAAGATCGTGAGAGTCGATAGAGATTGATAATTCTATGGTACATACACTGAAGATAAACAAACATTTGGTCCATTTGTGAATTTTTTTCAAGAACATGGGATAGTTGGCCAATACATTATATCTGGTTCTCTGAACCAAAATGGTATAGCAAAAAGAAGAAATCGAATTTTATTGGACATGGTGAGAAGTATGTTTAGAGCTCCAAATTTCTTAGAATTGAGTTCCGACCAAAGCTATTCCAAAGATGCCTTTTGAGTTGTTGAAAGTTAGAAACCGAGTTTGAGACATGTACGTCTTTAGGGATGCGCGTCTGAAGTAAAATTCTACAATCCATAAGAAAAGAAATTGGACCCGATAACTATAAGTGTGTATTTCATTAGATATGCTGAAAAGTACAAGGGGTACATGTTTTATTGTCTATCTCATATCACCGGATTGTAGAATAAAAAACGCTAAGTTTACTGGAAATCACTTGATTAGTGGGAGCAATCAATTGAAGAACCTTGTTCCCAAGAAATATCATTTAGACACTCAATCATCCACCTCAAGTATAAGGTTGGTTGTTTTTCATAACGTCCATTCAATTCAGCTAGCTATTGAATAACCAATCATTAAAGTTCTACAACTTGTGGATATTAATCTAGTAGATCAAGTTGTTAAGCAATTACCAGATATTATTAAACAACCAATTGAACAGCACTACCCTCAAGAGAATGTTAATGCAACATTAAGAAGATAAATTAGAATGAGGAAATCAGCAATTCCTAGTGATAATATTATGTATTTGCAAAAATTTGATTATAATATTGGAGCTGAAAATAATCTTGAAATGTTTTCACAAACCATAAATAGTGATAGATCCAATTGGCGGTACAATGCCTTGAAGGAAGAGATGAGTTCTATAACATTTAACAAAATCTAGAATTTGGTTGAACTGCCTAATGGTGTTAAGGTCATTAGTTGTAAATAGGTCTTCAAAACTAAGAAGGGCCCAGTGGGCAACATTGAGAGATATAAAGCTAGACTTGTTCACAAAGAATTCATTCAAAAGGAATGAATCGTGAATCGATTACATAAAAACATTTTCTCTTGTATCTAAAAATTTAGCATTTGTTGCCCATTTTGACATGAAATTATATCAAGTGGATGTAAAAACGACGTTCCTCAATGAGGAACTAGAGGAGGAGGTTTACATTAAACAACGTGAAGAATTCTCCTCTCGTAAAAGTGAGTATTTGGCGTGTAAGCCTAAGAAATTTATATATGGCTCGAAACAAGTATCTCACTAATGGTACTAAGGTTTCATGATGTCATTTCTTCATTTAGTTTTGTAGAGAATGTCATGGATCAATGTATATACTAGAAGATTAATGGGAGAAAAATTTGTTTCCTTGTACTATATGTGGATGATATTTTACTTGCAACTAATGATAAGAGGTTGCTACATAAGGTGAAACAATTTTTCTCTAAAAGTTTTGACATGAAGGATATGGGTGAGGCATCTTAAGTTATTGGCATTAAGATCCATAGAGATAGATCTCCAGGAATTTTAAGACTATTTCAAGAAACCTATATCAATAAGGTCTTGGAGAGATCTCGAATGAAAGATTGTTCACCGAATATAGTACCTATTGGGAAAGTTGACGGGTTCAATTTGAACCACTGCCCAAAGAATGATCTATAAATGGAACAAATGAAAAACAATCCATATGTCTCTACTGTCGGGAAGCTCGATATATGCTCAGGTTTACACTAGACCCGACATCACTTTTGCTGTGGGAATGTTGGGAAGATATCAAAATGATCCAAGTATAGATCACTATAAGGCTACAAAGAAAGTAATGAGATACCTTCAGGGTACTAAAGGTCACATGCTTATGTATAGACGGATGGACAACTTGGAAATAGCTAGTTATTCGAATGCGGACTTTTGCTGGTTGCATTTGTTCTTGAAAATAACATCTAGATACATTTTTATGTTAGCTAGTTGAGTCATGTCACGAAGGAGTACGAATCAGACTCTTGACTACTACTTCCAATACGGAGGCTGAGTTTGTTTCTTGTTTTAAGGTCACCTCACATGGTGCATAGTTGAAAAGTTTCAATTCTAGGTTTAGAATTGTTAATTCTATTTCTAGGCCTACTTCGACTATCACTTTTGGCATTTTTTGCCATAAAAGAGAATAAAATGGTTATAGAACATATTGACACTAAATTGATGATAGCCAAAGGCATGCCACCAATGAAGTATAATAATCATGTGGCTAGGATGAGAATAGGTCTCATCATGTGATTTGCCGTCATATGAACGATTTTTGTTGTATGAAACTCTCATTAAGTTGTAATGTTATTCTCAATTTTGGTGTACTCATTTTGTTGTTTTTGATAATAACAGTTATCATTGGTTCTAGAATAAACACAAGGTTTATTCATTAAGATATGTTGACATTAAAGAAATAAGATGTATTGTGATATATTAAAAATATTACTTGTTTTTAGAGGATATGTTGCCATGATTCATACATTTTGTTTCTTTTCTTTAAGCATAAAGTTTTCGTGACTTTGGTTGAATAATTAGTACGATGAAAATGTTGGGATCAAGTAAGAGAATATTATCTACAATGTGACCCCACATATTTAGGGACATAGTTTTTAAATTAAAAACTCATCTGTTGACACTGGCCAACTTTTTCATTTTTGAGGAACGATTTACCATACGGTTTCCACATTTGTACTTTTTCATAACAACTACCCATTTGGAAACCACCTTGATGGAAGCCAATTTATAAAGAACGATTGTTCATTTACATAAGAGCAATCACAAGTTCTAATGCAAATCCTCTCATTCGAAAATGCACCATTAGTATGCAAGGGGATTGATTTAGTAGAATGTGCTTGTAATTGCTGTTGAATCTCCACAAATTTCCAATGAACACAAACTCAAACAATGGCTAGAGGTCAGATTTATTTTTGATCCTATTTTCCGCATATGATTGTAATTGATACTTATATTTTGCTCCTCAATGCATGATTAAAATCGTTCATTTATGTCTAATACAAGGTTCATTGATTTCTCAATAATCTTCATCATAAAGTATTATTGGGGTAAATAAAATTTCAGTTCTTTTCATTTTCTTTTTGCGTAAGAAAGTTTGCCTTGCTTCCAAGAAGGTGAATAATATCATGGCGGCTAGACAAGCTTCATCCATTGATCAAAATCATTATCATTGCTTCTGTTTTCTTGTATGACTTGAAGCCTATGCTTATAACATGACAATTTTATCTCTACAAAATGAAGGGATGATCGAACCGGGATTGGGTCCTTTCCCCATGACATATCAACATTGATTCATGCGATTGTTGACTTGAGAATCAAGAATCTGAGCAACCCACCCAATATGAAATGATCAAGATGTGAATTAGCTTACTCGATCCTCATTGCCTTCATTTAGTACCCAAACGCGATCACGTGATGCAAGGATCATTGTGGTCACATTCCTAGTCCTTCGCCCTAGATAGCATGATTGGCTTATTCCGTGCTCACCTATCTCTAATGAGATCTTGAATTCGAACCTCTTGACCGACTTGTGGTCTTGGACCCAGTGTATATACTTCTTGTATGGCACTCATGTGATTCTTCATTTCATTAAAGGTTAAATAAATTAAAATAAACTATTTCAATCTAAATGGTGAGCATTTTCGTAATTTTTTTTTTTTTTAAAGATGAGGATTCTCTATAGTTTTAGGGTTACTGGACCATAGTGCTCTAAATTGACCAATGTACCTCACTGTTTTGTCAGATTTACAATATTAAAGTATTCCAAGTCATTTGTCTACAAGGTTTATACACTATGTATATAAATGAGGCTTCTCTCTACTTGTTAAATTTAAGTTTTTGGATTGGTCATTCTAAAATTGTATCGGAGCAAAATATGGTTTAGTTTATTTCACATGTGCTCTCCCCCTATCAACAAATTTAAATTTTTGGAATTGACATCTTATCATACACAATGCCCAAAATACTCAAATCCTCTCTTCCCCTCTCCATCCCTCTCCCCCTTCGCCTTAGCTGCTCATCACCTCTCATCGCCTCTCACCGCCATCCCCCCCTTCCCCCCGGGACCTATGTTTTCTCATTGTCACAAGTGACTACGGATCCCACATGACCCTAGATTTGGGAGGTCGTCGAGCTTCAATCTCGAGGCCCAAGGAAGAAATAGAAGAGGGGAGAAGTAGAAAGGACGAAAAAGAAAAGTCTAATATGAATCTTAATCCTCCAAAATTATAGAAAAAAAATGGGGGCGCAAATTGTGGTGTGGTCTTTTCTTCTTCTTTCCTTTTTCCTTTTGCCCCTCCTCTCCATCTAACATCAAATATCTACCCAAAAAGAAAAAAACTCAACGTAACATATTTACCGAAACTATTTTCTGTAATATTAAAAATCTCAAATTTTTACTTGTGTGACGCATTTATTCGAAACTTTTTCTATAACACTAAAAGTCCCAAACTCTATCAAAGAACCTCAAATTTGTATATGTGTGATACATTTAATTCAAAAATCATTTCATCCATTGACACTCTACTTGCCGACTCGATTACCGTCTCCTCAAACTTTTTTTGATGACCCCAAAAAATCTCAAAATTATATCTATTTGATATTTACCCCCAAAAATTTTGTTTCACGGTCATTTCATCCACTCGGCAACACTTCTCCCCCTCCACACCCCCTAAAAGACAAAAAATATATATATAACATGTTATATGGGGCAGTAGCATCTACACGAGAAAACCAGGTCCTCGTACTTTTCTTTTGTAGACTTCTCAAAACTCTATTTTCTCTTTTTCTTAAGTGGGTCCTACTACCTTTTCTTTTACCCAGTCAAATTCTCAAATATCACAGCCGCCCCTCTCTCCCCCTCTCTACGTCAGTAGCATCCAAACAAAGAAAGCAGAGCCGTTTGTTTATCGAGAGAGAGAGAGAGAGAGAGAGAGAGAGGAACCCCCCAATCACGGGCCGAGCCCCTTGTTCATCGGGGGGAGAGCGAGGAACCCAATCGCGGGCTCGTCCAGTGCTTGATCCATCCTGTGGATGCATCAGGTTCTCCCTGTTGGCTTCCTCTATAGCAACCGCCCCATTCATTGCAGCCTCGTTTTCTTCCTCTTCTTCCTCGTCCGATACCCATTAGCAATTAGAGTTGCTCTCCGGAGGTCACGCGCCCTCCCAACATGACTCCTTCCCAGAAAAAAGCGCTGAAGGTGTCCTCTGTTTTGCTCTGCCTCTGCAGCATTCTTGTGCTCTTCTCGTGCGCCATGCTCAGCGCCCGGTTCATCGCGGGCCCGTTTCCCAAGCCAGTCTTCGCGTGCGACGGCGACCCGAGGCTCAGCACCTTTGGGTTCTGCAACATGTCGTGGGGAGTCGAGGCGCGGGTGGCGGACCTGGTGAAGCGGCTGACTTTGCGGGAGAAGGTCGGGTTCTTGATGAACAACGCTGGCGGTGTGGACCGCCTGGGGATCCCCAAGTACCAGTGGTGGTCGGAGGCGCTGCACGGGGTGTCGTATATTGGGGGCGGGACCACTTTCGCGAGCCTCGTCCCGGGGGCGACCAGCTTCCCTCAGGTCATCCTGACGGCGGCCTCGTTCAATGCCACCCTGTTCGAGACCATTGGAAAGGTTAGCGAGTTCACATCATGTCACTCTCACTCCTCTTTCTTGCGCCTCTCCGTTTTCGACTTTTCCATGCGGAATTGGGTGGTGGATTCGCGTCTGCACGTCGTAGTCGTTCGCACTATACCCGATGATATGATGGAAACTGCAGACCTTCCACGAAGTTGTCTGTACTATGATTGTGGAAGAAAAATGCAACGTGGACACAAGAATGAGTAGGTTTTGATCCTGTGCAACATTGCCGCTTCTGGAAATCTTGCATTCATTAAAAAGGAAAGGACAGTAGAGAAGGATCTCTGCATCTATGAGCATCACCTATAAGAGTTTTTTTTAACGTAGGCTACATTACCTGATATTATAATTTACAATCTTATAGGATTGGTCTAATTAAGTGAGATAAAAAGTTTCTTAATTAGTATTATGTGAGGTTTGCTAATGTGGGCCGAATTGAACCATATTCGAAATGAGATGATCTAATTGAAAACTCTATAAATAATGCTTTAAGTCTCTCATTTAACCCAAACACACAATTATTCTCACATAAGGAGCATTTACTAAATGCTTAGAGGAAAAGGCCATCTCATTAAGCCAATAATACATATGGCAATAGAGAAGAAACACTTGTACTTTGGATCGCTTTTTTGTATCAAGAATAATGGATTTTAAAATAGGTACATTAATCTCTCAACTCGATTATATGTATTATTGTTTCTAGCTATAGAGATCGTGGGATTGCGCTTTTAATACTAACATGTGGTATCAGAGCATCCATAGACTAGAACTTGAACATATAGTTTTTGCCCTTTCTTGTGATTTTTTCTACAACAAAAATCGATTTTGATTATATAAATGAAAAGAGCTCATCAAGATAAGCAAAATCATTGGTGGTGTGCCTTCAGGGGGGGTGCATGCACCCTCACATGTAGCCACATGCCAATGGGCAACGACGTGTGTCGAGCACGCGTGCCCATGCGCAAGGCGCTACCAACGCAAACAACGCACACGTGAGGTTGATGTCATCCTAATGTCAGTGAGTAGATGTGGGTCCTCGTTGACCACGACTGTGACATCCTAAAATTCGAGCCCTCTGAGGGATGAATGAATGTGAATTAAGTAAGATAAAAAGTTTCTTAATTAGTATCATGTGAGGTTTGCTAGTGGAGGTCAAGTTAAACCATATTCGAAATGAGATGGTCTAATTGAAAACTCTATAAATAATACTTAAGTCTTTCATTTAACCCAAACATATAATTATCCTCACATAAGGAGCGTTTACTAAATGCTTAGAGGAAAAGGCCGTCTCATTAAGCCAATAATACATATGGCAATAGAGAAGAACCATTTGTACTTTGGATCACTTTTTTGTATCGAGAATAATGGATTCCAAAACAGGTGCATTAATCTCTCTACTCGATTATATGTATTATTGTTTCTAGCTATAGAGATCGTGGGATTGCGCTTTCGATACTAACATGTGGTATCAGAGCCTCTATAGACTAGAACTTGAACATATAGTTTTTGCCCTTTCTTGTGATTTTTTCTACAACAAAAATCGATTTTGATTATATAAATGAAAAGAGCTCATTGAGATAAGCAAAAAATTTGTGGTGGGCCTTCGGGGGGTGCATGCACCCTCACATGCAGCCACATGCCAGTGGGCAACGATGTGTGTCGAGCACGCGTGCCCATGCGCAAGGCGCTGCCAGTGCATTCAACGCACACATGAGGTTGATGTCATCCTGATGTCAATGAGTAGACGTGGGTCCTCGTTAACCATGACTGTGACATCCTCAAATTCGAGCCCTCTGAGGGATAAATGAATGTGAATTTCGTCAATATCTCACTCGAAATTGATCACTCCTAAGATACTGACCTTGAGGGGAAAGGTTAATGAGAACATAACTTGTACGACTAAAGAACTTAACCTAGGAAAATGACTTGATTGTGAGACTTGCATGAGGACGATCCTGTAGAAAAGTAGGCTGATGTCAAGGACGACTAGAAGTTGATTCAAGAACAGAACATAAGAGAACGACAGGTGATTCCGTTTACTATTATCAAACCCACGAACGATCCTAAGTCGATCCTCGATAATCATGTACTTTGAAATAAGAATCTATCCTCCGCAATTTCATATAGTCAAGAACATTCATGTGTCGAGATGTCTTGAACGTGGTTTGGCACGAGTTGGTTACACGTGAATCCTCAAAGCCGCCTGTCAATCTGAGTTATACCCAAAATGGCATTAGGGTGAAATTGACATGGCATGAGAACCCCCAAGATTGGACTTTGAATTATCGGGAACATCTAAGACGGGCTTTGGACGATGCTACTTCGATAGTCAGCAGTGCCAGTCAAACTGAGTAAAAGGAAAAAGGACTTATGGACTAAGGAATCAAGCATGTGAGGACGTGGACCGAGCAAAGCCAGTATGGGGCCTGAGGTGGGACAGCCATCGTGGTAGGCCCAAGGCGAGCAAGTGAGCCCATTGGGCCCAATCCACCATTTTATCTTTCAAGCCCATTATCTAGCCTTGAACCATTTCAAGCCCAATCAATTCTCAAGCCCATTGCTATTCATTTTCTAGCCCATTTCTTAGGCCCACCCTTCATTTTCAGCCCAATGGTAGATTAGGGATTTGTGCAAGGTGGAAATGATCATTTTGCCCCTAGACCATGTGGATAAGGGCAAAAGAAGAGAGAGGATGAGGTCATCTTGCATAGGGACTTGGGGCAAGCTTTTAGGGCCTTAATAAGGCCTTGTTTTCGGCTCTATCTTCACTCTCTCTCCCTCCTTCAGCTAAAGCAAATTCATAGCCCCTTCTCTCCCTTAATTCTTCTTCTTCCTTCTTTTGCTCTAGCAGACCTTTCTCCAAAGATAGGAGTTGATTGTTGCCTTCCTGTTCGAATCAACTCCTGTGCCACCCACCACTATGCTCAGGACACCCAAACCGTACGCATAGACTCGACCGTTCGTCGATCGGAGCTGCCAGTTGACCCGCTGGCCGTCCAAAAGTAGCCCCTCGCCAGATCACCTAACAGCCTACCCGCCTACACTGTTTCGCATTTGCAGACATTTTCCTCCCATTCCGATCCTACCTCCGCCCAGCCCAACCACCAACAGGTCCCCCTCGACCCCCAGGTGTCGCCAGTTGCTGGCCAGCCCCTCACCGAAGCTTCGGCCAAGCCGTTCAGCTCATGTTCTCCTTTGGCAATGCAGTTTTTCAAAGTTACAATGGGAGGCAGTGTTTGTTGCTGCTATTTCAACTTTACGATCATCTTGGATCATCGTGGTTGAGGTCCCCGTGCGTCACCTCCATCGTCGCCGCCGCGTCTGTGTCTCCAGCCCGTTTAACGGGTGAGTTTAGCTCATAATCCATCGATTAATGCCTAAACTTGCTTAAGGTTGATTTAGTTAGAGTAAATTCTAGTTTAGGAGATTTAATTAATACTAGTCCTAAGATAGATGGTTAGATGAATGGTTAAGATTAGTTTAGCTTAATCTCGCTTCATTTGCTTAATGATACTTATGTGCTTAATTAAGTATGTTTAGCTTTAATTAATTCATTGTTTACTTTAATTAATGTTTTTAATGAATTTTTGGATTTAATGTATTTAATTCTGGAATTTTATTGTTCATGAGTTACTATTCACGCGGTACCATTCACCGAGTACTGTTCACGTGCACTGTTCATCTAAGAGTGAAAAATTGCCTTGTTTCATGTGTTTTGATTTTATGAGGTAAATTGGATGTGTCATTGCATGAACATCCGCATGAATCACGTAGAGTTCTAAAAAGGGAAAATATGTTTTGTTCGAGAGACATGGGAATTGACTGATTTTCGGGAGACGGGATTGAGACTGCATTTGTTTAAGGGATTGTTCATGCAAGCACGTATCATGTATGCATTGGCTAAATGCTTAAAGATTAAAAAAAAGTCTTAATGGTGTGCTTGCATGATCAATGAGTGGAATCCGTCACCCAACGAGAGTTTGGGGGCGATGCGTAGTGAGTTGTGGTGGTATGCTTACGTGATCAAAAGTTGAACTATCACCCAACGGAAAATTGGGAGTGATACCCGGCGAGAGTCGGAAGCCGGTTGCAGTAGATTCTGGAGCAATATCCCTCTTCGAGATACCATCTAAACGGAAGTTCTAGACGTAGTTGTGCCCGATGGGACGGGACGAAGCTCGATTTTTATCGGTAACCTAGCGGGAGTCGAACGATCACTGATTGGAAAGTTGGTCATGGCCAGAAGGTCATAAATAAGTGGAACACGCGTGAGTATTGAGATGGTCGGGCCTTGTTATGAGGTAAAATTGTGTGGCACAGTATGGGACGTGTCATAATGATTTTACCTTATAATCGAGACTCGTGTGATCGTTTGATGCGTGATAGGTGGCGCACTAAAGTGCAAGAACGTATGAGAATCATAGCGTCATTGGTTCCAGTTATGCATGACTTGATCACATTGACGTGACTCATATGTGATTGATGAACGGTATCATTTAATGGCCATATGCATTGCATGTATTGTGCTGAGATTCAATGTGCAGGATATGGCATACTGGGTAATATTGCATGTGAATCAATTTGTTAATTATCGATTGTTAGTCATGGTTTATTTGTGGGGTGGTTCTGGAGAGATACCCTGAGTTGAGTTAGTGTTCTAACTGAGGGCTTAGGGGTGAACTCGCTGAGATTTTATTTCACTGGTTATTCTATAATCACTTTTGAGTTCTTAGGATGGTGCTTCTGCTAATGAGGTTCGGTAACCCTAAGGGCTGGGATACTGTCGTGACGTACCATCTCTTCCCAGGTCAAATGCATCTATACGAGGAATATCTCTCCACCATCTGATGGGATGAGGGACCGGGGCAATGGATACCCCATTGGTTTCTAGTGTGATTCATTTGAGATGGCGATTTGTTGATCGATCCCCTAAGAGGTTTTGACGAGCCACCCGGTAGGGGCTTCGAGGACGCTGACTGGGATCCGAGGGAGCTAGACCCTCCTGACAGTGCAATGGAGAATCCTGGCCCTGCTTCACCAGTGATCGACCCGTACGCCTCCGACTATGAATTGATGGGGTCTGAGTCCATTAGATCCGAGTGACTGTATAGTTGGGTTAGCCTAACCTAGTTTCTTTTTGGTCTAGATTAGAGGATGGATCGGCCCCTCTGTTAGGCTTATAGATCAAAAGCAATCCTCCATAGGTTAATCCAATATAAAAATGTATATACGAGTAGATGTTGTGTTTTTACTGTTCATCTTACTATCCCCGTTTGATTGCTTGATTGTTTGTTTGATGGGGAGATAGTTCGTTTTCCGCTTACACATAATGAAAAATTAAAAATGAAGGGTCGGCGACGAGTCCTAGGATGTTGCTTTCTATCGACCAAGGAAGGGGTTGTTGCGTGCCCGAGGTTCGGGGCGTGACAACGACCTAGCCCATTGATCGCGACTCGACCAAGGTCCAACTTGTTGACTCACCCAATTGATTTCCATTGACCGGACCAGTCAACTAATCGAACCAGTTGAACCGAATATTGATCAATCAAACCAGTCAGACTAGGTGTTGACTGGTCAGACCAGTAGTTCAGACTAGTCTAGGAGAGCCCGTGCGTGCGCTACATGCGTAGCGCATTCCAATAGTGCATATGGGCACATCCGACATCCGATTAGAGCATTCTAGTAGTCATGTGCTCGTATGGAGATGCTCTACACTGTGGTATATTTATCTTTTTATGTTTGATAATTTTATGGATATGAAAATACGTACGAAACCCTAAATAGCGTATTTTAAAGGTATTTTTTGCGTATTTTTTGGTACGTTTTTATGATTTTAGAAATATAGGTGCAAGCTCACACGTACATCATCACATAAAAAACGTGTAGAGCACATGTGCCACATGCTGGTGGGTGACAATGTGCGTCGAGCACTCGTGCCCACACACAAGGCGCTGCTAGCGCATGCAACGCACATGTGAGCTTAACAGTATTCTGATGTCAGTGGGCAGACATGGGTCCTCATTGACCACGACCTGACCCATTGACCGTGACTCAACCGAGATCCAACTATTGACTCGCCCAATCAGTTTTCGTTGACTGAACCAGTCAACTAATTGAACTAGTCGAACCAAATATTGATTGGACAAACCAGTCCGACCGGTAGTTCAGACTAGTCCAAGAGAGCCCGCACGTGCACTATACGCGCCGCGCATTTCGACAGTGCATATGGGCACGTCTGACATTCGATCGGGGCGTTCTAGTACTCGTTTGCTCGTATTGAGATATTCTATGCTGTGGTATATTTATCTTTTTATGCTTGATGATTTTACAGATACGTATTTTTAGGGAATTTTTGCATTTTTTTTTTTTTGTATGTTTCTATGATTTTAGAAATATAAGTGCAAGCTCACATGTATATCATCACATAAAGAATGTGTAGAGCATTGATTCATTAATAACATATATAAGATTAAAATTGTATTAATGAATAGAGTAATGTAATTGGCATGAAATGTATAAGGTAAATGTGAAACATAAAGTTTATATCTGTGTTATGAGAGAATTTCAAGGATTCAATCAAGTTGTGACCACCAAAGTAGCACACTTAATTAGGTTTGAGAAATATCAATCTCATATAGTAGTGGGATGTCTCCCGTATTAATGCGTGGTTACACTCCTAAATGTGGTGATTGTATGTTAGTTCATGAAGGGATACACGTACAGCATATAATTGAGGAACGATTAATCCTTTTAGTTCATACACCCGAAGGTGACGATTCACGAACGTTGAAACAGATTCTCATGACTAGTGTCATGTGGAGAATGTACAACTACATGTCATCTATTCTACGCAAAGATGGTTATATGATGTATGTAACTCTCTGGATATGTACTTAAATGGTTTCAACTTACCTAGTACTCACATGATGCCAATTATACACAATGCCTATTATTATATTCACCTTATCTATAATGGATAATTCCATAACTATTGAGATTCTTACTGGTATAAACTTTAAGTAGTCGAAATAGGATTTTCTATTAGGGATAGAGCAGATGTTTATATTGCTCTTATAAAGCATAAGCCGGTAGATGACACTATTGACAGTACAAAATTCCATAAAGCACATTTTGTTACTTGGAAAGAGTAATAAAATTTGCTTGCTATCAATGAGTGATCTATTTAGGAACACTTAAAGAGTAGTTTGCCAACTGATTGTACTACTAAAAAGATTATGGAAGCCTTGATGTCTTGAAATTATATCTTGTCTAATGTTGTGATTGGAAAGCATCTGCAATGACTCTTCAACATAAGATATGATGGTTTTGGTGAGGTTAGGGGTTACGTCCTAAGGATGGTAGACTAGAAGTCTAAAAATGATACTTATAAAGAAACTCATGAAACCACTTATTATTTTGACAATCTGTGTTTTAAGAAAGTATCCTTCAAAGGATGGCGACCGTTGCTTCTTTTTAAGAATAAATATCACATAAAGATAGATTGTAGTAAATGTATAAAACTCGGTTGTCCAAGCATGAGCTTATAGCTAATGATTCTTTGATATTGTTTATGAATCAAATACCTATAAGAAATCTCATCCAGTTCCTAGTGGTTAGATAGTGGTGTAACAAATTTATTGCGTTTACCATACAAGGATTCATCAATCAAAGGTAGCCAAATCATAATGAATAATAGCTCATCATGGGAAATGTCGATAAAGTCGAGATTGAGTTCTTGGGAGATATTATTATAATTCTAGATTCTTATTTTAATATGATACTAAGAAACATATTTTATGTATTTTCTTTGACATAGAATTTAGTTTCTATATCATGTTTAGACTTGTGTGACTACTTTTTTATAATAAAGACTAATGTTATTTCTATTTTTAATTCAAATAAAGTTGGCATGTTGCAATTTATCGAATGGATTGCATAAGTTATGTTTATCTCCCAATAATATATATACATGTTGCTTATATGGCTGAAAATGTTGTTCTCGAAAGACCTCTGCCTAAAGAAAAGTTTTATTCATTGTGTAGACTATTGTAGAAGTAAGATGATTAAGATTTAAGAAAAAAAATGCAACTTGAAGTTCTGACTTATTGGAGGTCATTCATAAAATCTTATTGGACCCTATAAGGTAATGTTGTGCAGAAATTTTTATTTCAACATATTCATTGATGACTATTTCTTTTGTACTTAATTAAAGAAAAATCTAAGTCTCTTGACAGATTCAAAATTTTTTGGGTTAAAGTAGAGAAACAATTAGGAAAAGTCACAAAGATTGCTAGATCTAACCATGTTGGTGAGTATTTTGGGAGATATGGTGACCTTGAACAACTTAAACTTCTGTTTGCTAAATACTTGGAGGATTCAAGGATAGTAACTTAATTTACTATGCTTGGGAGTTTTGAACAAAATGGTGTGGCCAAAAGGCGCAAACACACCCTAATGGACATGATAATGAGGATGGTTAGTAGGCCTAATTTACCCAATTTTTTATGAGGTGACACTTTGAATACAGTTTTTCACATACAAAACCATATTTCTACTAAAGTTGTTCCATTAACTTTTTGAGCTACGATGTGACACTTTGAATACAACCTTTCACATACAAAATTGTATTTCTACCAAAGTTGTTCCATTAACTTTTTGAGTTATGAAATAGATGTAAATCTAACTTGAATCATCTTAAGATTTGGGGTATCATGCATAAGTGAGTTATATAATCCAACATTACATAAGTTGTAATTTAAAATCATTTAGCATTACTTCAGTCTTACCTAGATCATTTGAAGGGTTCATTTTTATAATTCCAATGGAGACACAATAATTGTGGAATCACAAAGAGCAAAGTTTTTGGAGTTTGATGTCCGCGGAAGATAGCTACTCTTAGACTATTAAAGATGATAGTACGGTGGAAACTACTGTGTCTTTGTCTTTGTCTATACTTATAATTGCAGAGTCTCCTACACCACAAACTAAGCCCATCGAGATTCAAGATAATGTTATTAAAATAGTTCCTAATGAAATTTCTCAAGCCTTTCAAGTGTAAGATGAAGTGATTGTACCTCCACCTAGGACATCTGTTAGAGAGAGACAATCAGTTATACCACCAAATTATATAGTCTATCTATAAGAGCATGATTACAATATTTATTGCATGGTCACGCTAGTGACTTATACATATGTTATCTCTTGTCTTCAATCAGATTTATGATTAAATGCGATGAAAGACAAGATGCAATTTATGAAACATAATAGTGTTTGGGAACTTATTGAGTTGTCTGAAGGTCACAAGCTCATCGGCTACAAATGGGTGTATAAGACTAAAAAGGACTCCAAAGATAGATTAAAGAGTTTAAACCCAAACTGGTAGCCAAGTGTTCTACTTAGAAAGGAGGAGTGGATTGTGAATAAACATTTTTTCTAGTCTCTTCTAAAGATTCTTTTATAGCGAATATGGCATTAGTAGCTTATTTTGATATAGAGTTTCGCCAGATGGATGTTAAAAATGTCTTTTTAAATGGATACCTTGATAAGAAAGTCTATATGATGCACCCTGAATGTTTTACAGCATATAATTCAAGTAAGCTTGTGTGTAAACTGAAATGTCTTATTTATTGCCTCAAACAAGTTTCTAGATAATGGTACTTGATGATTTATAGTGTTGGCACTTCGTTCAGTTTTGTTAAGAACAAAATAAATTAATGTATATATTACAAGGTCAGTGGGAAGAAATTTATTCTTCTCACACTCTATGTACATAATATCTTGCTTGAAAGCAGTAAACTTGAATTACTACATGAGACGAAGCAGATATTGTCAAAAAAATTTGACATTGAGGACCTTGATGAGGTATCTTTTGTCCTTGGCATTAAGATCTGTAAAGATCATTATTGCCGTATATTGAGGTTGTCTTAGAAGGCATATGTTGATCGTATTTTAGAAAGATTTGTTATACATTACTGCAAGCTAGAAATTACTCTTGTCTTTAAGGGTGATGAGTTGAATTTGTCACAATGTTCTCATTCAAGCATTAAGAAAATCCAATTAAAGGATATATCTTGTGTTAGTGCACTTGAAAGTATCATGTATGTTCAAATTTGTACCAACACAAGGTCATTGTCAAGGAAGTTTTGAGGTACTTAAAGAGGACAAAAGACTATATGCTGATTTACAAACATGTTCAACTCCTACAGCTAGTAGAGTAATCAGATGCAAACTTTGTTAACTGTTAGAATGACAAAAAGTCGACAACAAAATACGTCTTTATATTAGTAGAAGGTGCAGTATTATGGAAAAGTAAAAAACAATTTTCTATGTCATCCTTTACCATATAAGTGAAGTTTGTAGCATGTTTTTTTGCTGTTAATGAGGCTATATATATGGCGGTCAAGTTTTTGACCATAAAGAAACGATATAGAATGGTGACGTTATAGTAGAGTATATTTCCACAGCTAATATGGTTATAGATCCACTAACTAAAGGCATTTACCCTTGTATTCTTGAATCATAAGGTGTTATTGTTTAGTAGAAGCTATTTCGGTCTTACTCTAATAAAATTTTGTATATGTGTTTATTACATTTAGTAACATTGTGATATATGTGTGCATAAACTCTTATGCATTCAATAAAGTGATTCTGAATATATTGTTATCGAGTTGAATACATATATCTATTGAAAATTTCAAGATATTGTGTAAACCTTAAGCAAAGTTTAGGATTATCCAGTTATTAACCTTGAGCATATGTCATGTTACACATAAAGAAATGTTAACCATAAAAATAAGACATACGTGGGTTCATTAGAACCATAAAAATATTCTCTAATGGCATAGGTTTTGTGACGCTTAAGGTAAGAAAATATTGACTAACAAAGGGGATGACACATAAGGTATTACTCTCTGATAAGATGTGTTATCTATTTGTCATACTACTATATTGAATTCATATTAATAGAGTTAAAACACTTATAATCATGGAAGGCAATGTGTGTATATAGGCAGTTTTCACCATGATTCATTTTTTGAGATTTTATAGGATAAGATTGACTATTAAGAATTATCCATCGATCAAAATACGCACCTACAATACAATTTCAATTAATATAACCTAAGTGGGAGAATGTAAAACTTTTGCTAATGTGAGCTACATTAACTAATATTATAATTTACCGTTTTACAAGATTTGTTTAATAAGGTGAGATAGAATATTTTTTAATTAATCTAATATGTGACTGGTTAGTGCGGGCCAAGCTGAGCCTAGCCCATAATGAAAGAATCTAATGGAAAACTCTATAAATAGTACTCAAATCTCCACTCTAATCCGTAGTACTCAAGTCTCTCCTCTAATCTAAACACACACACACACACTTATCCTCACATAAGGTAATAGGCCATCTTATTGAGTCAGTGATATAAAGAATAATAGAGGAGAAGCGCCTGTGCTTTGGATTGTCGCTTTTCTGCATCGAGAATGATGGATTCCAAAACATATGTGTTAATCTCTCTACTCAATTATATGTGTTCTTGTTTCTAGTTTTGAAGATTGTGAGATTGCGTTTTCGCGATTAACATCACCATCATTTGGACTTGTTTGGTTGCCATCATTTGGATTTGTTTGGTTGGTGTTTGTTAGTGGGTGGAGATGATAATTACTGGAGTTGGCAAAAGGAGGGTGGTGTCATCAGCATTGCCGTGTCATTGCACGAAGGAAGTTCCTTCCTTTGCACTCAATAAGGGGGACCAATTTCAATTGTCAAATGCTGGAAACAAGAGAACATTTTTATAAGGGAGAATTGATGATTCGGCTGGAGTTTCGAATAAATTGAGAGGAAACGATAGATGAGACTTGTGATCGAAAATTACGTGAAAATCACGAGTTTAACGAGTGAAGTTTTCGTGAAATGGGGGGAAAGCAAAACAATCTGAATCTTTTCCTAGTGATCATTTGAAAATACATGATCTGCTTCTTGACTTCTACTTCTGCGGTACCTAACTTTAAGACTATTTCATTCCAATGCCCTTAGAATTCATACTAACTTGCTGATTGTCTCCGCGATTGTAGTCCGAAAATGAATTGGTTTCGCATTCCCACTAGGACAAAAAGTTAAACACTAGAAGCTCCCCGCAATGATATGTAGAAGAGCAGACGAATTACGCAATTGCTTTGTTGAAGCAGGTGATTTCGACAGAAGCCCGGGCGATGCACAACGTGGGGTTAGCGGGATTGACGTTTTGGTCCCCGAATGTCAACATATTCAGAGACCCAAGATGGGGACGGGGTCAGGAGACGCCGGGAGAAGACCCGTTGCTCTCGAGCAAGTACGCGTCAGGTTATGTCCGAGGCCTACAACAGAGTGATGATGGGAATGCAGACCGGCTCAAGGTCGCTGCGTGTTGCAAACATTATACTGCGTATGACATTGAAAACTGGAAAGGTGTCGATCGCTATCACATCAACACTGTGGTAAAAAACAATTTGCAGACTTCCCTTTCGTTTTCATTCGATTCGATTTATCGACCAGTTATATGCATGACCATCTCAAGTTAATCTCCCGTACCTGTGGTGGTGGACTGATCAGGTAACGCAACAAGACTTGGAAGATACGTTTCAACCGCCGTTCAAGAGCTGTGTCCTCGATGGCAATGTCGCGTGCGTGATGTGCTCCTACAACCAGAATAATGGTAAGCCAACGTGCGCAGACCCAGACCTTCTCGCTGGGATTATCCGAGGAAAATGGAAATTGAACGGGTAATGTTCCATTGCTCGTGCACTGCTATTCGATGCTTTTGATCGATTATTGCAGCTTTATTTATGTGAAAGGATCGGTTAATGCAGATATATTGCTTCAGATTGCGATTCGGTGGACGTGTTCTATAGTTTCCAAAACTATACTAAAACACCCGAAGAGGCTGCAGCTAAGGCCATTTTGGCAGGTAGACACAGATTTCATACTGTATATTGATCGATTGCGACGGAGGCGTCTGAGAATTTGCCGTGAAATGCTTGTACTTCGATTAATGCAATTCCCTTTTTTGACAGGGTTGGATCTCAACTGTGGATATATCCTTGGCCAACACACCGAAGCGGCGGTGAGAGGTGGATTGTTGGATGAATCGGCAGTTGACAAGGCCATCTCTAACAATTTTGCCACGCTGATGAGGCTTGGCTTCTTCGATGGCGATCCAAGGAAGCAGTTGTATGGAAAGCTCGGTCCGGACCACGTGTGCACGCCAAGCAACCAGGAACTTGCCCGCGAAGCCGCGAGGCAAGGGATTGTGTTGCTCAAGAACACGGCAGGATCATTGCCCCTGTCCTCGACCACCATAAAGTCCCTAGCGGTGATCGGACCAAATGCAAATGTGACGGCGACCATGATCGGGAACTATGAAGGTAATGGAAGAACTTATGCGATAGACCGCGCAATGTTCGATCGGCTTCATTATTTGTACCCGTCGTGGAAAATACCTTAACTAGAAGTCCCATTTTCCTTGCAGGCATTCCTTGCAAATACGTGACGCCTTTGCAAGGCCTAGCAGCTGTCGTCTCGACAACGTATGTGGCCGGCTGCACGGATGTAGGATGCGGCATGGTCCAGACAGACGACGCGAAGAAAGTAGCGGCTTCAGCAGATGCGACGGTGCTTGTAATGGGGGCCGACCAGTCAATCGAGAGGGAGAATTTGGACCGGGTCGACCTCAACCTCCCAGGCCAGCAGTCGCTCTTGGTCTCCGAAGTGGCGAACGTGTCGAAGGGGCCTGTGATCCTCGTGATCATGTCAGGGGGAGGGATGGACGTATCGTTCGCGAAGGATAATGACAACATCACGAGCATTTTGTGGGTTGGCTATCCTGGCGAAGCCGGCGGCGCTGCAATGGCGGACGTGATTTTCGGTGACCATAATCCTAGTAAGATTCAGAGTCTTTGGCCGCTACATATTTTTGCAATCCTTGATTCAAATTCTGATTCACTGAGTCGCCAAACTTTAAATTGAATCAGGTGGAAGACTGCCAATGACATGGTATCCGCAGTCGTATGCGGACACCGTCCCGATGACAAACATGAGCATGAGGCCCGACCCAGAAACGGGCTACCCCGGGAGGACGTACCGCTTCTACACTGGTCCTACCGTGTACTCGTTCGGGGACGGGCTGAGCTACTCCAGCTTCAGCCACAGTCTAGTCCAAGCCCCGCAGGTCGTGTCCGTGCCCTTAGACGAGGGCCACGTTTGCTGCTCGTCGGCATGCGAATCGTTGGAAGCCACTGGGAAAACATGCTCGAATCTGGCCTTTGACGTGCATCTGAACGTCAAGAACGTGGGAAATTTCAGCGGCAGCCACACGGTGCTCTTGTTCAGCAGCCCTCCATCGGTGCACAGGGCGCCTCAGAAGCAGCTGCTAGGCTTTGAGAAGGTGTTCTTGGCCTCACAAAGTGAGGCGCAAGTGCAGTTCAAGGTCGATGTTTGCAAGGACCTGAGCGTGGTCGACGAGCTCGGCCGCCGGAAGGTCGCCCTGGGGACGCACGTCCTCCATGTCGCTGACTCGAAGCATGTGTTGAGCGTGCAGATTTGATCGTCCGGTCTCTCCTTGACCCTGCGATCTTTAGCGAGACATTTCCGAGCTGTTCAAAAGCAAATTGAAGTTTTGACTACTGCTATGTATCAGCTCTCCTTTGTTTTTTATTTACATCAGTGACAGTTAAGTACATACAACAGACCAATACTTGTTACAGAAGCTGATGGTAAAATCATGATTGATGCTTATATTTATCAATACTTTTATGGAAGTATTGACTTTTATTTGGTTGTGTCAAAATTACAAGCTATTCCAATTATTTGGCATTATTTATTTGCACGACGTACCCCTTTTAAAGTTATAAATCAATAAGCTAAAATTAGCTTGTGACTTAATTGGAGAAAAATAGGTAAAATTATTTAAATTAAGGTTGTAATACATTACAAGAATTAATGATTTTAACACGTTGATTAGTTATGCAAATAAATAATGATAAATTATTATGGAATTTGGTAATTTAAAATTGACCAAATAAATTTCGGTAGATGACTCAAATAAGAGTTGACGAGCTCAAATGAGTTACAGTTCGCAATTGAAGTAAAAATAATAAATTATTTGAATTAAGGTTGTAATACATTATAAGAACTAATAATTTTAACACGTTGATAAGTTATGCAAATAAATAATAATGAATTATTATGGAATTTGGTAATTTAAATTGACCGAATAAATTTTGGTAGATGACTCAAATAAGAGTTGATGAGCTCAAATGAATTACAATTCGCAATTGAAGTAAAACTAGCAAATCACTATTTATTTGTTTTGTAGAAAATGAATTATTTGAAAAATATTTTTCTAAACATGATTAGTTATATTACTTAGAAAAATTACTCAATAGAAAAAGTGTTCAGCATTGATAACAATTTATACTTGATTAGCTTCGCGGATGATGAAATTATTTTTCATTCAATCATTGTTGTGAGCGGTATAAGTGTCATATTTAAGAGCATGTTTTCCAAATCTTGGGTTTTTTTTTTTTGGCAAAACAAATGGATCCTAAAATTAAGTTAGAAACTATAAATTATTTGTATGCTACACCAATAAATGTGGGAAGTTGTTCGAGGGGACAACGATTGCTGAATCACTCAACTAATGATTAGTAATTTCATATAGAAGTTAGTAACCTTAACGATTGGCAAGGGGAAAAACTACTTCTCTCTATCTCTCTCCCCACCTGGGTTTTAGCCTTTCTTTGCCTCTTCAATTTTTGGAGCGGAGGGATTTGACCTAGCTCTCTCTCCCCCATGTCTAATTACTTTCCCTTTTATTTCCTCTTGTTTCTTTCCTTAGTCTCCAGATCTTAGGTCTAGAGCTTTTCTCTTTGATCTTATTTTAGATTCGGGAGTTTTAAGAAATAAGTATTTTGCCCCCTATTTCAATTGTATTCAAAGCAATTTTGATATTAAACATGTGGTTGTTCAACGTATCTTTGTTAGAAGTTTTGGCGTTTCGCATATGCTAAATGGCTCACTCTCACTAGTTTTAGATCTGAACTTGTTCACATGTTTATATTACCTCCATATGATGATGATATTGGGGATACTGAACCTCGACACATACTACAAAAAGGCAAAACCATAATTCTAGATGGAGATTTCGACATGTGATCAATGCTAATGATAATGTGTGAATCAATGATCAGCCACCAATCCCTTTGATTGGATGTAGTCATAGATTTGTTCCTGAAGGACGAGTATGATTATTTTTGCCAATCATACTTGCAGAAAAAGCATATGAATAAGCATTTCTTGGAAATCCTTAAATTATTCTATGCTCTCGTTTTAGGTTTATTGTGGAGCTTAACAAGCTTGTATTATTATGGGAATTTTTGAGAAATTTTTGTATAGATCCTTTCATGTATTATTTTGATGATGAATAAAAATTTCTTTTGACCAAAAAAAAAAGGTAAGCTTTCCAAATAGATAATCGTAAATTATTATAGAAGTTAGTAATCGAACTGCAAAAAGGAAAATAAAAAGAACGTTGGCATGAAACTCAAACATAATCAATGAGCTAAACTTTTAGTTAGCAATTTAAACATAGAAAAATTGGTAATTATTCAAACAGACGTTCGAAAATTTGATAAGAGTTAATTTTACATGTTGGAGAACTTCACAAACAAATACTTGTAAATTACTATAGATTCCAAAGGGACTCGAAAAACGCTGGTTTTAATGACTCAAAAGAGTCGAATAAATATTAGATTCCAAAGATCCTAATCTTACTTTTTCATGAATTGGTAAATTGGTAACGCTACGCAAGCGAAAGTGGAATTTGTTGCAAAACCTTGGGCAAGGGTCGGGACGATTCTGGCCTTCATAAAATTTGCCCGCCTGCCGAACTCCTTTCTTCTTCCTTCGCCGCCGCCGCCGCCGCCTCCTCCTCCTCCTCCCCCGCCGCCTCCTCCTCCAGTTTACCCTGTTCAGTCTCTCCATATCCTCTCGTGAGCGAAAACCCAAGAAGCAGCCCATACAACATACGCGTCTGCGCATACGTATGCGGTGCAGAGCGAGCCGCAGCTTCTTTCTGGCATTTCGTCGAACAGGTGGTGCGCGTGTCGTGGGGATTTCGGCAACGGGACTCGATCCACGCGAGTGATGCCTGAAGTCTTCTCCCGGGTGAAGGCTGCGAATCTTGTTCTGCTGCAGTTCGGCATAACTTGTGGTGTTCCCTGCCCATCTTCTTGCGAGAATTTATCGGGGGAATGCTGTTGATCAGGAAATTGAGTCGTTCGATCAAGAAAGATCCTCTCTTGAATTGGCAGTCGCCTCTCGCTGATGAGTGCATTATAGGTAGGCCCGCAATCAGGCATTGCCCTCGAGCTTACAAGTGCCATCGGTCCGCCCGTTCTTTGTTTGATGTAGAGAGAGATGGTTTTGCCTCGAAACTTATCGGGAGTGGAGTCAATAGGCATTGCGTAGCTAGCTTTTCATCGTTTGTTGAGACAGTGTTGGTACAGGCTAGAGATCCTGCTAAACTCAGCAGTGAATTGGTGACCGCAATTGATGAGGGTAGACATGACGATGCGTGGAAGTTGTATGAGCTACATATGCAAATGGATGGGTTTCCCAGAAAATCTGTGGTACACGAGCTTATAGTGAGTTTGACTGAGACCCTCGATGTCCAGTGGCTCAACAAAGCGTATGGGTTGGTGGAACGCGCTTTCGAGGAGGGCAAGCAGAACTTGTTTGAGAAGGAGACTCAAATTTATCTCTCTTTCGGTCTCGCAAAGGGTGGGTTACCAGTAGCTGCATCTACCATTTTGAGGAAGTTGGTCGACATGGAAGGGTATCCCCCTGTTGCGGCTTGGTCTGCAATAATGGCTTACATGTCTCAAACGGCACCCGGAGCTTATCTCGCAGCTGAACTTGTTCTTGAGATTGGTTATTTGTTTCAAGATGGACGAGTCGATCCTCGTAAAAAGAGCAATGTTCCTTTGGTTGCCATGAAGCCCAATACTACCGCTTTTAACATTGCTTTGGCCGGTTGCCTCTTGTTTGATACTTGCAGGAAAGCAGAGGAACTCCTTGACATGATGCCACGGATACAGATTAAAGCTGACACAAACTTGTTGATCATAATGGCGCATATACATGAGAGGAATGGCCGGCGAGAGGAGCTGAAGAAGCTTCAGAGGCACATAGAGGAAGCTCCGAACCTAACTGATTTGCAGTTCCGGCAATTTTACAATTGTTTGCTTACTTGCCATTTGAAGTTTGGGGATCTACATTCTGCGTGCAGCATGGTTTTGGATATGCTGCGCAAGGCAAAGGAAGCAAAAAACTCACTTGCTGCCGCTACATTTGCATTCGATGGTACTAGGAAGGGTAATGATTTGATTGGTGGAGTAGTTTCTAATCAAAGTCATCGAAATAGCAGATTGGACTCTCTGGAGAATGCGTCATTGAAACAACAAGCTATTCTATCGTACGAAGAGTTCTCTAAAGATCGTAAATTTGAGAAACTGCAGGCTGAGGCAGAGCAAGCTCTTACTGGGTTCTTGGCTAAGTTGCAGGCGCAAGTGGAATTGGTAACAACTCACCGTGGGATTCTTCAACCAACAGAGAACATATACGTGAAACTGGTTAAGGCTTTTCTTGAAGCTGACAAAATCAAGGATTTGGCAGATTTCCTTATTAAGGCTGAGAAAGAAGACTTGCCTGTTTCAAATGATAGTTCGGCCTTGATTCATGTCATTAATTCGTGCATCTCACTTGGTTGGTTGGATAAGGCATATGATCTCCTTGATGAGATGCATTTGGCTGGAGTTAGAACGGGTTCTGCTGTGTATTCTTCTCTCTTGAAAGCATACTGCAAAGCCAACCGAGCCACAGAGGTGACATCACTTCTCCGAGATGCTCGTAAAGCAGGGATCCAGCTAGATGCAAGCTCTTACGAGGCAATGATCCAGTCTAGGGTTCTTCACGATGATACTCAAGGGGCACTTAACCTATTTAGAGAGATGAAAGATTCCAAAATACCTCGATTAGGTCATCAAGAGTTTGATTTATTGGTCAAGGGTTGTGCTGAGAATAGTGAGGCAAGTCTCATGTCAAAGCTCTTACAGGAAATCAAAGAAGGTCAGAGGATTGATTGTGGTGTTCATGATTGGAACAACGTCATTCATTTTTTCAGCAAGAAGAGACTAATGCAGGATGCAGAGAAAGCTTTGAAGAAAATGCGCAGTCTGGGGCATACCCCTAATGCACAGACATTCCATTCTATGGTGACTGGGTATGCTGCAATTGGAGGAAAATACGTAGAGGTAACTGAGCTGTGGGGTGAAATGAAAGCTCTCTCTGCTTCCTCCCCAATAAAGTTTGATCAGGAACTCTTGGATTCTGTACTCTATACTTTTGTTAGAGGTGGGTTTTTTGCTCGAGCGAACGAGGTTGTTGGAATGATGGAAAAAGGGAACATGTTTATTGACAAGTATAAATATCGCACACTCTTCCTAAAGTACCATAAAACACTTTACAAGGGTAAGGCTTCCAAATTCCAGACCGAAGCTCAACTGAAAAAGAGAGAAGCAGCATTGACTTTCAAAAAATGGGTGGGATTGCATTGAGGAATTCTCGTTGCTCTGAGATGTTGATCAAACTAGAATGTGTTCTGCAGTCAAACTTAGAGTTGCTGGCATTAGAAGTTGACCATTGCTATCTCCAAATTGCTAGTGGAGTGGACCAAGTGCACTTTTCTGAGAATATAGTGTCATTTAACATTGGCAAGAGAGAGACGACAAGAATGATGTCTTCATGTACAGGCAAGATTTATGGTCCAGCTATTGTGTTATTTCCTTTTACTTGGTGAGCTTCTTATATGTTTTCGTTTTTGGTTTCTAGTTGCTGTATGTTTTGCTAGAAAGAAAATGAAATTAGAAGATAACGATGCCATTTTGAGCTGCGGCTTGTTTTGGGCGCTAACCCTTTATGGATCAGACAAAAAGCATGTATAGACAGTATACGGCCTTGTAACCCTTACAATCTAGTTGAAACAGTGTTCTTTTACCACCTGCGCTCTCTGTTGTATTCTTATCCCTCTGACCTTATTTACTCTATTTTTCACATCAACATGAATCTTGCAACTTAGAAATTGTTCATATTCATTTCTTGTACGAGTATTCATCAAATTTAAAAAGTAGAGTTTTGACTACAAGAACTAGTCCAGGAGAATCTAGAACAGTGTGCAACTCCACACAGAATCTGAGGATTCCGGCTCTTTGTATGCAAGGTTTGCTGTGCCAGTGTCAAGTGTTGACATCCAGTGAGCTCTTTCTTTGCTAACGTAGTAAGAACTGTTTGTAGCATGTATAAATTCTCGTTCTTGAACAACATAATCAATGACTGATCTATCCGCAAGCACCTAATTGTACAGATTTGAAAGATCCCTGATCAACTGTTGAAGGTTCGTATTAGCATGTATTTTCGCTTCAGTTTCTTGGATTTCAAGAGATCAGGTTGGTGAATTTGAGCCAAGGACATGTGGCTATCTATTCTAGCTTGGACTTTGGCACCATTTTTCACTCTCAAATGGTGAGCTACTCTTCAGTACAGAGGCTGAAGGAAGCGTCTCATTGAGTCAGAAGAGATAGTACATCAATTTACAGGATTGTGCACCTCATGAGACGTTGACAAAGCCTTCAGCTTCCCCTGAAATGTGCAAACTTACTGAAATGTGCAAACTTAAACAGCAAAAGGCAATGGTTCATTCATCAAAGGGCACACCTTGAACTAATATTCCGTGCACTCTCTATTTCTAGACTCGTACCACGGACAATGCTTGTTTGCTGATCGTTATCATTAACTAGTTAACACGGCTCCAGGAGCCCGTCTTAGGTTTGAGGAACCAGGGCTGCATCCCAGCCTGACTCGTGCTGCCTCCCGTGAATCATAGGGACCATTTATCCCGTGGATGTCCATTTTCGGCGATCATGTCACATCGACCTCTCCCCTGATCCTGCGCGAAGCGCAAAGTTTTGTGCATCGGGACGCCCCTTTTCGTTCACACGGTGCGCAGGCCTACATTCAACTGGACAAGCAGAACAAAACATGACAGTAACACAGAGAAAAGAAGAAGTTCCACTGGAATTGGAGTGGAAATGGTCCTCCCCCCTTAAGTTCCACGGACCACACTTTTCAGGTTTCAGTACTCCCACATGTAAAGTTTTGGCAGCACTTTTCCAGCATTTGATAGTGGAGAGCTCCATCTGTGGTAATGACCATGAGTACCCACAATGGAAGTTGGGGCATCTCTATTTCAAATTTGAAATCATTCACATATTTCTCTATGAATTGATTGCTCTGCGTGTCATATCCATTATGCAATGTCGGAAATTTTCATTCATTCATTATTTCTCACATGTATCTCGGCGATGGTAAATACTCTTAAATTTAATCGACCCAGAGAGCCAAAGGTGGCTCATGCTGTCTGAGTTACTTGGTTGAAGCCATGGCTCTCATGCTTTTGGGGTGCCCTGAGAAAAAATTATAAATTATTAATTTTGGCAAAAAAAGATTACCGAGACTTATGGAAACTTGTAAGAAATTCAAAAAAGCGATGATTCAAATCCAACTAAATTATTTTGAGAGTGCCTCAAAAATTCACATGGCCCTAAAATAAGTAATATGTGCCTAATATCTTTCATACGTTATTTCAATTGTTCTTTCAAACAATGCCAATCACATGAAAGAAATTTACACTACAAATCTACAAATGCATTCCGATTTTCTAACGATAGAAATTTTGTGTAGTTTTTGAAAAGAAATTGTTCCTATGAGCCTCTCGAGGGATAGGAAATGGGCGACTTGGCCTTAAATCATCCCTAATCACTTAGGGCCTGTTTGGTAATGTTAGGGATGATTTAAGGCCAAGTCGCCCATTTCCTATCGCTCAAGAAGCTACCTTTTTTTTTTTTTTTTTTTTTACATTTTATTTATATTCCAAATCTATTCTTTAACCATTTTTTATTTTGAGAAATAAAAAAATTAGTTGACATTATTATTTTTTTTGTTTCGAGGAACAAAAGAACAAAAATTAGAAAAAATAGAAATGTTAAAAAAACAGGCCCTTATGCATCTCATGTGCCCTTTCCCAAGCCACATCCCTGGCAGTGTAAGCCCGAGGTTAATTTGGTACCAATTTACCTATCTTCGAGGCTTATTTGAGATAAAATCCGTTTTACAAATGTTTTCGAGAAAGCAGACCCACTTGCTTGGAATTTTCGATTTACCGATTGAATTATATAAAGTTTGACTGCAGACGACAAAACATTGAAAATTTCAATTTACAGGCTGAATTATATAACTATTTATTCTTTTTTGGAATTATATGAAGTATGATTGCACACAAAACGCCATCTCTTTAGTACAAAACATTTTAGGATTTGTGCGGTACGACATTTTCTTGGACAGGACAGGACAGGTCCCACCCTCAATCAACAACCTGCTCCAATTGCGCTTGTGAATGCGGCTAGTGGTGGGGTTATTTGACCCTCCTGCTGCGGGCGCCGTAGAGCGATCCTTGCCAGAGCAGAAAGTCCAAAGTCCTCATTTTCCACCGCACAAGATCCAAGATCTATTCTAAATTATACCTAAATAATCCATTTATCGCAACTTACATTTAAATACATAAAAATATTAATAAAATAAAAATCTCGATCATATATTGGAAACTTACACTAGTTATTGGATGCCATTGAATACTGTAAGTTTGTGTCAAGATATAGATTAAGAAAATCGCAAAAAGTTATTTGATTTCAAGTTCCAAATTCTAATTACCGAGAACCTAGAACCTAAAACCTAGAATATAGAATCTAGAATCTATCTGTTTGGAAGCATCGACACTTTTTAAGAGTCTTTGTATTGAGTCAAACACTCCACTCTCAAAGGGGTGCTGGAAAATCCGGCATGCGGTCAATTATCTAACATGTGACACGCTACAACATATGAGTTTGGATTTCTGATATGCGATTTCGACATGCATAGGATTAATTTTAAAAATTTTCAAACAAATAATGAGTCAAAATGTAAATATGTAAAAAATAAAAAATAAAAAAATAATAAAGGAGGAAAGAAAGACTTCATTGTGAAATGTGGATTTTTTTTTTTTACTTATTATTAAATGTTAAATTTAATAGTGGAATGTGATTGCTTGTTTTTTTTTAAAAAAATTTTATGAATTATTGAAATAAAATATAGTTGAATTTGTCAAATTAAAACAATGAATGGAGATTACTATTTTTAGTATAAATTCATTATTCGCTCTTTTTTATTATATATTTATTTGTGAATTTGAGATAAATTAATTTAATTGAAATGTTTATCATGTATATATAAAAATATATAGTCGAAATTAGAGAAAAATGATCTATCGAAGTGTCATGGTGCTACTTAATTTATCCATTTGAAATAAGTTGTTCAATTTTTATAGCCTGTGAGGCTGTAATCACCTAGGGTGCGTTTGGTAACGTTTTTGTTCAAAAATTGCTTATGGGAATAGAAATTAAAAAAAAAAAAAAAAAGTATTTATGCTCTCGGGGAATAATTTTTAAATAGAAGAACGCGTTTGGTAAATTTATCTCGAAATAGAAAAAGAATAGAAACACGTTTGGTAAATTTGTATAATTTTTTTTATTTCTTTTAATTTTTTAAATATTTTTATTTTATTTTCCTATTTTCTTTCTTATTTTCTTATTTGTTTTTTTCTTTTTCCTTTTTTTTTTTTTCTTCTTTTGGTCGTTCGCCGACCTTGGCCATGGCCGACAACCGGCCGTTGAGGGCCGGCGGCCTCGCCCGGACACGGGGAGGCTCGTCGGCCCCCGGTGAGGCCGAGCCTCCCCTTGGCTAACCCTGGTGGTGGCTCGACGAGGCTCGGCCGCCTCGCTGTCTGCTGGGGGAGCTCGGCCTCGCCGAATCTGAGCGAGCTCGAGCTCGCCTAGCCAAGGGTCGGTGACGCTCCGGCGAGGTTGCTTGGGATCGCTAGCCCTTGACGGCCGGTCATCGGCCATGGCCGAGGCAGGCGACCGGCCAAAGAAAAAAGAAGAAAAAAAAGAGAGAATAAAATAGAGGAGGGAGAAAATCTGTTCTTAAATTTTGTTCAAAAACAAGAAATAAGATTTTATTGTTTTTGTTTCTATTCCAAATGTGTTTTTAGAAATAAAAAAATAGATTTGGAACAAAAACGCAAATAAATGGATTTCTGTTCTTTTTTATTCTTTAAAATAAAAAAATAGAAATTTTATTTAAAAATAGAAGTAAAGAACATTAACGAACATGGCCCTACTCTGCATATGCTCATCCGTAGGCTCACCTTAATGAATATTCCCTTTTCAGCAAAATCGTCCCAACCCGAGTAATTTCCGAAAAGGAAGATGAAAAGGCAAGTCAAACCTTTCCACGTGTCGCCTCCTCCGCTCGCGACGAAGGAGAGAGCGACGAAAAAACGAGGATATCCCCTTCGATCCCCGCGGAGGCGAAGGAAGGAAAAAGACGGTCTCGAAGCTTTCGAACCGTCGTTCGGAAAAAGTCCCTTTTAACCGCTCGCTCCTCGCCCCCTTTGACCTCTCGGCTTCGCCGGAAAAATGGGGAACGGAGGCTCCCGGGAGGAGGTCGGCGGCGGAGGAGGCGGCGGCGGCGACGGCGGAGACGGCGGGTCCTCCTCCGGGGGGAAGCCGCGGTTGAGGCAGCGGCTCAGCCTCCACCACCGCTTCCACCGCCGCCGCAGCCGCCCCGACAACGGCGGCGCGGCTGCTCTCCTCAAGAGCGCCGACGACTTCGCCGGGATCGCTCTCCTCACTCTTCGCTCCGTAATCTCTCTCTCTGTTTCTCTCTCTATATGCATGGCATTGTGAGTTTTGAGGTCGGTGGATCCGTCGTCGGCGGTGGCTGATTCGAGCGGTTTTGGGTGTTTTTTTCGATGAGGTGTAGGCGGAGATGGGGTTCAAGGACAGGTGGCTCGCGTGCGTCTCCTTCGGGGAGCAGACGTTCCGCACCGCAATCTCAGATCAGTTGAGCTTCCCGGATGGCCATCTTAGTTTTCATCATCGCTCGTCTTTTTCCGTTTTTTTTTCTTTGTCTCTCTCTTTATGATGCTCTGCCACCTCTCTGGTTCTGAATCGCTTTCTTTCTGCCTCCTTTGGTTTCACTTGTCGTGCAGCACTGACAAGCCCGCTTGGAACGCTGTGAGTATCCTCTTCTTGCAGCCACCTTCTGTACCTTTAATTTTTAATTTTTATTTTTTTGAATTGTATTCTGCGACGTCATGCATTCGAGCCTCGTTGCGTGGCAAACAGGGCGAGAGTAATGGTAATGTATTTGAAGTGTTATGGCATCATATAGGTTCATTTATACATTACAGGAACGTGGTGATTTTACTCACCAGTAAAGGCAAGCGGGTCTTAGTTTGTGCGATTATCTGTGCTTCAGTAGTGCTTGGTTGCACTTCCTACTATTGATGGATACATGCTTATGTGCTTAATACACCCAAATCGAAGAATCTTTTAGTGGGAGATGAAAGAATGTTTTCGGGATATTCTGGCTGGTTGTGGGTCCATAAAGCCTTTCGGAAAGCGGCTTTGGATATTCTGAATTTCCCAAGATTGACTCTCTATGGGCTAGGGTGATCAAGGTCAAAATGGATTCATCCCTGTGAATGGTGTTCCAAGAAGGTCTCAACCCCTCATGGATTGGTGTTCGGAAATACATTGGAAGGGGGCGGGTCTGTTTTAGCCATCGGATTGAGTTTGAAGTTGGTGATGTTACCACAAGGCGTTTGAAGCCTGCCTTTTGGATCTTGCGTCTCGAATCTGGAACAGCTTTTTGGAATCTAATCTTCATCAGGAAATTCACTCCCAAAAACCTTGATCCATTTTGCTCTTTTTTTTCCCCTCTCCGTAATGCAAAATTGGTTTGTGCAGTGGATAATCATCTTGGTTGGAGTCTCTTTAAAAATAAAATTCGTTTTACTTTACCATTTGAACTTTCTCCACTTCATCCAGGCACTTTCTTGCTAAAGATATGAGAAAACATCTTGGAAGGTATCTTTTTGCTTTCCTTTCAAATTTATACTATAGCAATCTAGATATTGGGGGTTGCTGTCCTCTTTTATTCCTTGAAAAAGTCAGTAATCAAGATATAGTCTGAAGATTATGAGGAAAATGAGACATGTGGCAAGCATCAAAGTGATTATAATTTGGGAAGATAGGATTATGTTGCTGGTAGGCTTTTCTGATTAGAGTAGAGTGATCTGTTTCTAGAGCCTGAATCCTCATACATTTCTTAAATTAGTTTCTCACTGGAGTAGATACAAGAATTCCTTTAAGATAAGAAGCTGAGTGGGTGGGTCATTCAATGTAAGTTGCGCTATCTAGATGTGGAGGGGCTTTTTGTTCTGTATAGGTCAGACTTGGGTTAAACAATTTCAGATTAGCATAACCATTGTAGAGGAGTGGGTTCACACTGGACATTTATGTGATAAGCAATGATCCGCTGTTGGGGCAGGTTACATGCAAGGTAAAGTTTCAGAAACAAAAAAGTGGAAAAAAGGGAGAATATTGAGAAGATTCAATCAAATCCGTCAAATCCCAGTTCAACAATGATAGGCAAACCAAATTTTATTGCCAAATGGCAATTCCAATCCAAAATACGCCAATCTTGCTGAGAACTTCCATTTTTGGTAGCACTATCTCTTGCAGAGCTGTTGTCATAGCAGCAGACACTCCATAGATACTTAGCTTACTAACCTTTATTTACAGTTCGAATCTCTCTCACACCCAGTGCACCCATCATCAAATGAATTTCAACTGGAACTCCAGCTCTATAAATGAGACTTATCTCAGTTATGGCTCTCCCGAAGAAATGTCTCTGAAGTTGTTTTGCAGAAGTTGAATCAGGATAATTAATTGAGTCATGCAAAATATTCAAGATTTTTTCTTTGTGTATGAGCAGGATTTGTATGACATGAAGATTTCTACTGCTTTTGAGGATGTTTTGGTGTGGGACATTGGTAGAGATGGAATGTTTCTGTGAAATCTTACTTCAAGCTGCTAGATAGGGACATTGTTAGTGGTAGAATGAATTTCCCTAAGAAAGCGATTTGTGGAGCAATAACTAAGAAAGCGATTTGTAGAGTGATAAGGTTCTGACAAGAGTTCTTTCTTTTACTTTGGAAGCAACTGCAGAAGGAATCTTTACTTCACATGAATTATAGTGAAGAGGCAAAGTTCTGGTAATAGGTTCCTCTTCAAGGAGGCAGAGACCTTGTGGCATCTCTTCTTCATTGTTCTTGGACTAGAATTGTTTGAATGGCTTCCTATGCTTGCACAGGAATATTTTGGATTATTGGAGATTCTATTGGGCAAGAACTTTGGCCTTTGGCAGGGCATTTTCTTGGAGCGCAATAAGAAAAGAAGGATCACCCTAATCTCTCCCTGTTTTTTGGTTGCAGAACAAGAGAGCCTTTGTTAGAGATGAATTTTCCATTTCTTTTTGTATTGAGAAGTGGCTTAAAGTTCTACACTTTTGGTATGGTGGAAACTTGCATATGGATGCAAATGCCTTGGTTTATATAGTTGATGCTTTGTCCTGGAATTGAGCTTACTTTTCATTTTGAGAGCTTTTTCATATATTTCTTTAGTTTTCAAGCTTTTTCTGTCTGCATATGGGTTTGCTCCCCCCTGGGGGAAGGTGTGGTGGGGCCCTGTAGTTGATGTTTTTCCCTTTTAAAAGAATGTTGCATGGATTCATCATTAATCTGTGCCTTTCTTCCTTATGCAGGAAAAGAAACTTCTTCTAGAAAGGAATGGGCCTCATATTGCAAGAATCTCTGTATATGAGGTTGAACATCATTTCACGCTTGTTTAATTAATTGAAATGAAAGTAAGTAAGCTAGATGAAATCATGTTCCGTGGAATTGGGGAGAACTCAGAATCACATGTTTTGACATAAACAAATGAGACACTACCAAAAAGGAACAAAGCAGATGCACTTGGAAGATTGTTGAGGCAAAAAGGTTTTTAGGTTGTTAAAGAAATGCTTACCTTTGGAATCTTTATTCTGATATTCTCATCTAATGGATGATCTCGGTTTTTCTGAATGATGTCAAAAGCCTTATTGGCAATCAGTTTTATGTGGTCTAGGGTTTTCAGGAACCGAGATCTTGACAATATGATTGAGTGAAAACATTAAAATAGGTGTTTAATCATTTCAGTCTTGATAAGCTACCTTTTGTGGCCTAACTAATTAGCATATTTCCAAACTGGTGTGTAGATGATGAACAGACATGGAGAATAATCAGCTTCCAATTAATTTAAACTGTGGTAATTGGTGAACATGGATGTAAAGACCAAAAAAATGGTAGAGCAACTTATTACAGTTCTTAGTTCCTAATTCTGGATGCCGTTGCAAGAGGGATGGTTTTTTCTTTAATATTTTAATCTTTTGATTAAAACTTTTAATCAGTGGATTTAATGTTTCTAATCAATGCTTTTTGAGGAAGTAGAGAGTATGCCAAATCTACCATGACACAAAACTCTTGTTGCTGTAAACAAAAAAGAAATTGTGAACTCCCTGTAATATAAGTGGACATATGCTTCTCGTAATGCAATCATCTATATGAGTTCAATTTTTCTTTAATATATCCGAAAAGAAAGAATTTAGCTAATAAATGTCATATATTGTGTTCAAATTACAACTTATCTAGGTTTGGATTTTAAATCGAGTATGAATGTGTCAGCAGTATATTTGGTCTACAGTATTAGTTAATAATCAGAGACATACTCAAGAAATATTGGTAGAAACTTATCTATATTCTTCGTAATTTTTATTGTTTTAAGTCAAACTATATTTTATACAATCCAATTTCAATTCAAAATGGATATCTTGTAGATATGTAATTATTTGGCTATAATATGTATATTGTATATATAAGTAAACAGAAAAGGAAATATTTTGCATTGTGGTAATTGTTGCTAAGATGCATCTGCTTAGAAGGAAGGTGTAAAGACTTTTGGCTGTGAGAATATACTTCTGTAGATTCGGAGGGGGTACTTAAGTTGGTTCATTGTGATCATTAGGACTAACTAATTTACATTTAATTTTCCAAGTGCTTAAAATTTACGTAGTGTCTTTTCAAAAGCCTTATGGTTACTGGTAGAACTCAGGTCTATATTATCATATATACTTTAGATGTCTTTTGAGATTGTAAGTACAGAGCATACTAGTTCCATCCTAAAAAGGAAAAGAGGCATCTAAAAAGCAAGGTGAAAATTGAGACCATAAGGTGACAGAGCTGGTAACTCTGATATATTGTCTGTTTTGCTAAATGGGGAACTTGCTGAAAATTTTACTTGTAACTAATCAAACGTGATAGGAGAAGAGAAGAAATGCATCTGACGTCTAGAGCAATAGCAAATTATCCTTATGGCCATAAGGCAAATTCTTTAAAAGTTATAAGAGAGATGGTGCTACAGGTAGGGCATGTAAGGCCCTTAACTATCAGCATGCACCTAAAATCAGATTAGTTGAAAGAAGAATGCTTTTGTGGATGTATGATCACTTGAGAAAAAATATTGATTTGGAAGTGAGATTATTCTACAGAAGTTGATGTGGACACAATCGAGGATCAGATGAGAGAACTCAATTCGATGTTCAGACGTGAAATGATGACCAATCATATGTGCTAGTAAGATGATGTGATTTTTTGATGAGATTGTCGGGAGAAATAAGATGATGCAACTTTTCAATGAGATTCGGAAGTGAGTTTATTTTACGAAAGTTGTTGTTTCATAGTATTGTCCATGATCACAATTTCCCTTCTAAAACCTCTTTCTGAAGTACTGTACATAGTAATTTTGAGGTTGGATAGACCAGAATTGTTTCTAGACAAGGGAAACATGTAGGATAAACAAATGGATAAATGATGGGAAGATTTGACAGGCCATTATTGGAGGTTGATTATGTATAAGATATGAAACTACTAAGCAGGAGGGAGAATAAAAGAAACTGAATAATCTATTAATGGAAAAAACAAGAAGGAGAAGGAATGGATTGGAAAAGAAAAATAGGTTCAGTTAACTGGAACTAACTACTGTATTTGAACTTTCCAGTGTGGTCAGTATGAGGAACTCTCATTATACTGCATAATCAGGCTGGTCCTTGGCATGATTACCTTCACAACTTCAAGTATAAAATTAATCATATCAATGATTGCCCTTAGGGCTTTTATTTAGAATACTTAACAAATTAAGTTCCAATTTCTGAAGCATTGGTTTTAGGCATCATGAAAAAAGTAAGTGCCTTGGAGGTGCAAACCTTTCCTCATTTGGTTATTCACAAGTTCCCTAAGGGCATTTTTTGACAAAATCCATGTAAGATATTGGGTGTTAAAATATGTGAGAAAACTCCTAGGGGGATCGAAGAGTAGGTTTGTGGCTAATTAATGATTGGTATGTCACATTTATTGGAAGCAAACCAAACTTGACCACCCATATTTGGTGTGTGTTCGGTATGGCCTATTTGTTCTTTTGATCATTTTGTGCATTCAGTCGAGTGGTTGATTTTCTTTCTTTTACAAAGTAATCAAAATAATTGTCACGTGGATTGGCTTAAATTTAATACCCGGGCCTATTGTTTTCCATGACAATCTTTTGTTTATGTGTAATTTTTCTGCATGCAGACTAATAGGATTTCAAAGAACAATCTAATTGGTTACTGTGAGCTAGATCTGCTTGAAGTCTTGGCAAAGGTGAGTGACCATTTATTGATGCATTAATTCATCCTCTTGATTTCACTCTGCATGTACAAAGTTATCTGACCATCATAAATTTGTCTAACTGTTATAATTTTTCTTCTAAGTAACTGTTAGTTTGAACCCCATTAAATTTCTTTTCGCAGGACTCAGAATCTGAATCTGAAATCTTGAATTTGTTAGACCCTTCTAAATCAGATGTAGTGGTGGGTACTATCCTAGTTTCATGTTCTGTTGAGGTGAGTGGACAGTGCATGATTTTAGATCAGTGCCAAGATAATTATGTCTGTTACCAACATTATGTTGAAATGTCAATAGGATCCCGTGGAAACAGAGAAGAGTTTTGCAAGGCGCATCTTGTCAATTGTGGTATGTTGTACCATCATCTTTCTTATTATTAATCTAAGTGGAAAGTTCTGGTGTGGAGGGTTAAGCTTCTTATACTGCTATCTCTTCAATAGTTTGTGAATTTATTAGTTCCGTCCAATAATTTTTATCTGGATGATTGTCGCTGGATGGAATACAGTATATACAGGTCATGTTTCATCAAAACTTGATGGCTAAGGGTTGAAATTCTCCTTTTCGTTTTGTTTTACATGGGTAGACACTCAACTCGGTTACATTGAAAGGCAGACTAGCTGTGTAATTCCTTTCTTTTTTAAGCTTTTGCTTGGAAACTTGAATAAGGTCATTATTTCAATGGTGGTACTGAAGCTATGAATATGAGAAGTCCAAGATATTTGAGTGTTGTGACAGACCATTATTATTATTAAAGCTTCTTATTGCATATTCCTTCCATGTGCATAAGTTATTAACACTTATGAAGTTTTTCATTCCTGTGACATCATGTTTGGAAGTAAGTTGAAGATATAAATTTGAATCAAACTTGGTTGCTTCACCCATAAGTTGGGAATTATGGTTGAATCTTCAAATTGTGTTATATAATTAGTTGTCTAGGAAACCTGTACTAAACTGGCCATTCTTTTGATAGCCTCCCAGTTATCTCTCTCTGCATATCTTAAGTTAATTTTAGACTTGGTTCTTGCTAGAGGTGAAAACAAAAATGGTGCATCATGGTTGCTTGACATGCTGTGTTTTGATACTGCTAAAAACCAATTTTATGTATGTAAAATCAAGTAGCTGGAAGGTGTTGACCATGTTCTGATGGCATCCAAATTCTTCCTCTACATAATCCTGCAATGTCACATAGGATATAGCTACTCAAGATCATTTGTTTATAGCACGGGTTATCCAAAAGTTTTGGCTGGAGTAGTCCACATGGATGCATGCAAACAGCCATGTCCATGTGCATGAGGGTACATAGACTTTTATTACATTGGCATGGTTGAGAGCTACTTTTGCTGGAGCAATTAAGAGAGTTGTGATTATATAACCATGGGCAATATGGTGTTCCTTTGCACAATTTTAAGGCAACGGAATAATTGAAATTAACTATTAGTTTGGTCACAGGACCATCCAGAATCGTAGACACAAAATGCACTTAATAAAAGCAGATGGACACATATAGCAGAAACATTTCTTGTTTCTTCTCTCTCTCTCTCTCTCTCTCTCTCAATCTGAATGCCCCAAGCGCCAGTCACACATTTTTCTACTGGAGCGTCTGACCACCATGATGCCATAATTAGGATATTTTTCAGTGCTTTTGGAAATTGGTCTACGCAATTCGGTATTCTCTCTCTCTCTCTCTCAATCTGAATGCCCCAAGCGCCAGTCACACATTTTTCTACTGGAGCGTCTGACCACCATGATGCCATAATTAGGATATTTTTCAGTGCTTTTGGAAATTGGTCTATGCAATTCGGTATTTTTCCCCTCGCATAAGTAGGTCTTTCTGTTAGAGGACAAGCTAGGTTGATTTGTCATGGAATAAACTCTCTGCAAAAGAAGGGGTAAGGATAAGTACATATAACCATCCCTAGAACCTACAACTTCAGAGCCTTGTGCACGGGGACATCTTAATTTTCCTCTTAAAATAAGTGGGCCTTCTGTTGTGTTGGTCCAATTTTTTTAACAGGTCAACCTTTTAATTTTTCCCGCAGGACTACAATGAAGATGGGAAGCTCTCATTCTCTGAATTTTCTGACTTGATGAATGCTTTTGGAAATCAATTGGCTGCTAACAAGGTTAGAGTCAGTTGTTGAACTGCATCAATATTGGCAACTTTTTCCTCTGTGTTTCATTTGTAGGACTCATAAACTTAAATTGTTTTCTGTGTCAGAATTTTGTTTGGGATGGGAATTGATGTAAGGGTACTTAGTGTGCACTAGCATACATACATATGTACTTGCATGCATATTTGTCTGGTTGGATATATAAATGCATATACATGATGTGCACATAAGAGCAAAACGTGATGCAGCACACAAGCATGCATACATGAAAGAAATTGATGGGCATATGCAACGACAACAAAAAAGTTACTTGTTTTAGTCTATGCAACCATCCACGAGGATAACAAGGCTTGGCTTCCATCAAGACAAAATAATTATCCTAAGTTTAAAACAACTAACAGGGAATATTCTACATCAATATATGCTTATATTTTTCATAGATTTGAGGTGTTTAGTGTTAAAAGTCAAATCATGAGCTCCACAAGCAAAAACCATTGTAGACACACCCTATAGAATATCTCTCACATTCTTAATCTAAAACCCATTTAGAACTAATCAAAGGCTGCATATTAGCATCTGATAGCTTGGTCAAATGTAATCAGTAATTGTGCAGAGATATCTATGTTGGAAATCTGCCTACTAGATGAATTCACACAAAAAGATACCAATTAACTTAGTGCTTATCTTGACATATATGAATGTGCCTTTCAACTTGATCAGCAACATTCTCTTTTTGAGTGACATTTGGTGCCTTAGCAAAGACCTAGGTTTTCTGGCGGTTAGTGCTTCCCTCTGTATGATGTTCTTCAATAAATTATGTGAAAAAAAATTCAAATTAACCCTCTTGCAAAACCATCTTGGGGCAGGAGTAGAGATATAATTGGTTAAGGTCTAAAACAAAACCTGTGCAAATGTAGGATTGCTGTTATTTCTTGGGAATTTTTTCAAGGTCTATATAATGATTATGTTTGTTGTTTACCAGAAAGAGGAGCTCTTTAAAGCAGCAGACATAAATGGGGATGGTGTAGTCAGCATGGATGAGTTGGCTGGCCTTCTTGCAATTCAACAAGAAAAGTAATTCTTTGGATTGATTTATGAGCTTCGGATTTGTTGCTTTTTTTAATTAAATTCGCTCAATGTCTGTAATGAGTACGGAGCACTTCAATTTGCCTTTATTTTCTTAGGTACGCTGCATGTAGCATTGGTTGCCTCATTGCTGAGAGTGCTGCTTCTATTTTTGTGAAGTGAAATCTTTTCTTATAGTTAGTGAGCTTACGATATTGATAAACTACTAGACATAGTTATGCAGCTCTATGGAAGTTTTACCAACAAATGGAGGGTTGACATTTTAAATTATCAGTTCTCTTGAAATGTCGGCATGATTGTGTTATTCCCAGGTGCTAAAGCCAAATGCACTGACGTCATGCCAACCCAACTGATTGAGTTCCCCCACCCAAAACAACCCCCCAAAAGAATATGAGAGAAGGAAAGAACTACAATGAGGGAACCTTGATGCAGCAGCAAGTGGCACAAGCCAAAATCTTCAGTTTGTGTGAGATAATCGTGGATTTCTAAGACGATCTGTCTGTCACACGTGGTGCAATTGATGGTAGAGAGCCACTTGTCAAGAGACATTGAGAGACATTGTAAATATAGGCAGTTACTAGTTTGTGCATTCATAAACCATGCTTATCCAAAGTTGTCAAATGCCATCGTCTAGGTCTCATTCAAAGAGGAGAAACATTTGGGTTTCTTTTTGTATATTATATGGCTGATCCGCAGTTAAGTTCATGAGTTGGACATAAGTGGACTTGAACTGTTGATATTTAACACGGTAAACCACTGCCTCTCCGGTACCTAGTTGATTCTACAATAGAGGCCAACAATAGACAATAAATCCCCCGTAAACATAGCTTAGAACTTTCGTTGTATATTGCGCTGCAGGACAAGAAGAGTCCAAGAATTACGGATGAATGTACAGAAATAACTTAATTGTGTGAACCAAAAGCTCAATGTTGCTATTACAAAAATTACAAACATTATGCAAATTTACACTCATCGCTTTGCATATCATTTGGTTGCAGGGAGCCACTTATAAATTGTTGCCCCGTCTGTGGTGAGGTTCTCCATGTTTCAGATAAGCTGAACACTGTAGTTCACTTGACCCTCTGTTTTGATGAAGGAAGTGGAAACCAGATTATGACGGGAGGATTCTTGACTGATAAACAAGCTTCCGCTGGGTGAGGCCTTGTTTTCATGGTCTTAATATTTTGGAATTGCTCTTATACTTCTTACATGGTCATCTGTTAATGGTTAAATATCATTTTTTAGGTGGATGTTCAAACTAAGTGAATGGGCCCATGTTTCATCTTATGATATTGGCCTGAATTATGGATCGAGTGCTTCAAATATATTGGTATGCTTCCTCCTACTTATATTTCTCCTCCTTTAATAGTAAAAATTGTACTTTAGGTCATATAATGAATTCGGCTGCTTTTGTGAGAATGACATGATTACTGGATTCATTGCAATGATTGACACAGAAGGATGCCTTTGAATTGTTGAAATAGTAAGATGTGCACTTCCATTTATTTATATGCTGTGATGAAGTGGCCATTCTAATCAAATCAGTAAATTTGGGGACTTCATTTAGACACCAGCTTAAAACAGTTTTGTGGATGGTAAGTTTCCTTCTTTTGGATCTTCTGTTCTTATTTTTCGTGGTGAGAGAGGAAGCGGAAAGGGGGAAGTGGGGGTGGGTAAGGGGGATGAGTGAGTAGTAGCTGCTTTGTTACCTTGCCTTTGATATTGTATTGTACCTCAGCATACCTCTGACTCTTGAGCAGGAAGTTCTGAAACCTTTTTGAGGGAAAGAATGAGTGGCATAATTAGCCCATTGAAATATTATTGTGGAAATACTAATTGGCACATGTTGTAACTTGGCTCTTGAGAATGTCTCTTAGACGGAGGTTGAGAGATGTGTTGAAGGAATAGTTATTTCTATGAAAGCCCTTTTCGATAGATAATCGGAAGCCTCAGTCAAACTTGCTTGACCAATGAATTAACTTCAGAATAGGTTCCTGTAAAACCAAGATAGATCCATTTGTTGAGGACTTCAGCTAGATGTTAAGCTGGGGCTACGGCTGGGTGATTCATTGATTTTCCATGTGGTGTCATTGAAAGATTTGCCCTTGGGTAACTGCTTGCTAGCTAAGTTACTGATATCGTGACAAGGGAAACTTGGTGCAAATTTTGCTTGTAGTTATGTGTGCTACTTCAATAGTACCAAGATTAGATTTGACTAGCATACATGAGGTCAATACCTCATATTTCTACAAGACTAATGAACTACAATATGCATGATTCTGTGATCCATTTCGGCCTTTGTTTTCCTTCAGTTAGAAGAGCATTCTTCTGTAAGGCCATTTGTGATTATAAGAAGCAGCTTGAGCATTTGTATCTTCTGAACTTGGTCGGCTATTTTTTCTAACATTGTTTGAGAAGCAAAAACTACAAAGTTTACAAGCCATTTTTTAGGTCTGTTCTAGATTAATTTTCTGTTATTTTCTGTATGAACTTTGCTGCCCTTTCATTGGTAAACATTTTGTTCTCATCCAAGTTGTAAGACATAACAGTTATTTGTATTCAGGTATTTGACCGAAGGACTAAGAGACTAGTGGAAGAAATAATTGATGGGAAAATTGTATTGTCAATGAGAGCCATTTACCAATCGAAATTTGGGCTAGGCCTTATGGATACAGGTGACTGATAACTTCTGCCAACTAGCAGAGGCTGGTTTTCTTAATCAGCTCTTACCCTGCCTTTTCCTGCCTTGAATGTAGGGGTGTAATGGAGCCAAGTTGAGGTGATGAACTGCCAAGCTCGAGCGGTCGAGTATTAGTTTTCATGCTCGAGCTCCAATTGATTAAAAAATTAAGATATTTAAGCCCGACCCTAATACAATTAACTTATAAATCAAGACTGATCTAGAGCTGGAGCTTGAGTTTTATAAGCTCTATTTATTATTTTTGAAGTATCTTGTCTACTTTTATGATTTTGAATATTCTTCTCTAACAAAACTGAAGCTCTATAAGCTTGTCAGCCTACCTAGATAAGTATTAGCAAGCTCAAGCTCAATTCAACAAGATACTTGAGTAGCCTTGAGTAGCTTGAAGTTGAGCTAGACTCAAAATTAGGCTAGTCAATTCTGATTAGTCAATGAGTCCCAGCTACTCGTGAGTAGCTTGACTCTATTTCTCCTCTAATTGAATAATTTGTCCTGTGACATTTATATAAGATCATAGTACAGTATGTGAACACTTCTAACCTTAGAATGCAAAATCATATGCAAATGTCCCCAACCTTCTGTTTGTCCAATTAATGTAAGTCAAAAGTTTTACTGACCTTTCCTTAAAGTTTTCACTATGTCGGTTTTAACAGTAGGTAATACAGTGCACAAGCAAGTTTTGCACTATTTTGGTGATAGTGCTTAAGCTTATGTTGAGTTTTAGTTTTTTGTATCTTTTTGAGTTTTTCAATTTATTTTTTGTGTCAAGATGTGCTAAATTGTTACTTGTACAATGGGTTGAATTGCAGGGGCAAAAGAGATTTTGGTGAGTATTTCTGAAAAGCAGGGCAAGAAAATGAATTCTGTTGAATCTGCAGAAGACATACCAAAGTTTCTTACTTTTTTCAAGGCACGTCGACCTCATCTTTATCAGTGAACAGAGGATTTTGATCACACCATTAGTTGAAAAGTAATATCATGAATATGCTATCAGTACAAAGAAATGATTGCTTACTCCCCATTACATAGCTCATCTATTCTTGTTTCTACCAATGTGATTGAATGAGGTTGCTGATACAGAAAGTAAATCACGTGTCGAATGGTCTTCCTCTATTGCTCTCTTTCTTAACAAAGTTCTGTTGCTTGATAATTGATATTAGATATTCACCATCAAACCAATTTCCAACACTAATCACTTTGCCTGGTGGCTTATTTGTGTTCTACTTATCCAAACTCTCTGTGTGATTCTGTTTGTAAAGATGTCCAGAGTTATGTTGTTCTTAGTGTTGATATTTCTTTGCTTGCTTTTCTTTTCTCTGCTCTTGTGCCATAGTAAGCCAATACGAAGTTTGCTACTTGTTTTAGACTTGAAACTAAGCTTCAGACGACGATGTATTCTTTCAATGTTATTTGACTCCCAGTGGCAGAAGCTATTGAAATCTATAAACGTTCTCTGCTGCAAATTACTGATTTAGTTGTTAGATTTGCACTTAAGGAGTGGTCCTTGTGGTTTTGCTTGTAAATGTGGAAATTGCTAGAAGAATGCTTGCATAAACTAATTGCAACATTGTTTGATTACGTCATAGAAATGCTTCTTTATTCAGGTGATCTTGCTGTCTTTTCTTATTTCTGACTTCCAAGCTCCTTTTGGCTTTCTTGAAGTTGTATGTCGTTCCATGCATATGCCAGTCTTTTTTTGAATAACTTGCAGAGTGAAGTCAATCAAACAAGTTCATATTCTTTCGAATTGTCGAGTCAGTCACTTGAGTATGTGCAATTTGCCTGCTTATTTTGTGTGGCCAAATAGCACCTGTATCTAAAAATGAGATGCTGATTGTTGGACTAAGTATAAGCTATGTTTCTGTCATATCTGTGTTGTGAACATACAATGGGGCATAATTAATTGTTTGTGACATAAGGTATTTTCATAATGGATCTTCAAGGGTATTTTCAACATGTGTAATGTGGACATCCTCTTGCATGAGAAGTTTTCTAGACGGTCTTAATGTACATCAAAAGTAATGTTTCGATGCCAAATAGAAGTACAAAACCTAATTGTATGGCAAACAAGTCTTTTCCAAGCCTTTGTAATGAGTTGCTCTCTGGAATGTTGTAGGATCAAATTAATATGGCTGAAGTCAAGTATCCGCTGGAACATTTCAAGGTAAGCCCCAATATTTAAATATATTCTTACTTGAAAGCCCCAGGAAAGTTCTCTTAGCTTGTACACTGATTCATTGCAATGTTTCTGGAATCTCTTTACTTGTTCTATAAGTTCAGTAGATAAATCCTAATTGTGATCTAAGTCCAGAAAAACTTTGATATAGTTGAAAGATTAGAATCTTTCAGTTGTGGGCTTCTAACTTTCTATCAGCAGACTTTCAATGAATTCTTCATAAGAGAGTTGAAACCTGGTGCGAGACCCATTGCCGCTGTGGAGCATGACAACATTGCTGTCTGTGCCGCTGATAGCCGTTTAATGGCTTTCAACAACGTTGAAGACAGTACGCGGTTTTGGATTAAGGTATTTTCTATTCCCTGGATCTGAATTACCTTTAATGTCTATAGTAAGACTGTCCCCCCAAAAAAAAAAAAAAAAAAAAAAAAAAAAGAAAAAAGACCCCAATGTTTGCGGGCATTTCTTAATTTTGAAAAAACTTTCCAAAAGTGGGATACCTGCTGATAGGATTTGCATGGAGGTAACTAGGGACATATTATTGATTAAGGTCATGCTTTGCTTGAAGGATCTGATTCATTGATGGTACTATTGCCAGATCCTATAATCAGAGAGAGAATGATTTTCAGTGGCTTGACTCTAGTTAACAACCTTGACTCTAATTAACAACTGTGAAAATGTTGGGCATATTGTTGGTGCCTTTGTCACGGTTGTTGAAATTTTCTGCTTCATGCTGTTCTTAGGGTAAAAAGTTTTCCATTCAAGGCCTTCTGGGAAATGAGATAAGTTCAAGCTCTTTTGAAGGTGGGGCATTGGTGATATTCCGTTTGGCTCCACAGGTAACTAATGTTGTCTGTTCTATGCTGTGATGCAAGCTTTCTCTTTCTATAGTGAACACAAAATTCAAATCTTCGCAGGACTACCATCGTTTCCATCTCCCGTCACTGGAATCATTAAACAATTTGTGAATATACCTGGATGCTTATTCACTGTGAGTTGAGTAACTTTGCTAGTAAAAAACTTTGCTCTATGTGCTCTGCAATCCTCTGAATGCATTCGCATGTCAATCTAGGTCAATCCTATCGCTGTCAATAGCAAGTACTGCAATGTTTTCGCAGAGAACAAGCGTGTTGTGTCTGTTATCTCAACAGAACATTTTGGAAAGGTTTGTCTGCTTCCAAATTTCCTTGAAGTTTCTCATACATGGCCTGGACCAGGGAGTGCAAAATTGTACACTCATTAGTACTCGCTCTTTTTTGCTCCTCTACAGTGGCCCATTTTATATGCTGTACTTAGCATATGTATATATGAATTTTGTTGGTGCTTTCCCTCTTATTTATTGGAAGAAGATTGACAATTGTGGTAAATTGTATATGCAAAATTACTTAATATTCTAGCTCATATTTTACATGAAAGCAGATAAGATTTTGTTTACATGGACTATTAACCTGTTTCATTCCATCATTGCCATGGACACCTATGCATTATGTTATTTTGTGTCTTTAATCTGTAATTCAGAAGAAATTTAGCATTGTTTTATGATTTGTTAGATATATGGAAGTCTCTCTTCTCCTTGTTTATCAGAGTGAACTTTTTTGATATATTTTAATTTGAACTTAATTTGCTAGTCTTTTTAATCTTTCTTCTGTAATAATGGACCCCCTCACCTGGTTTAGATCCTGGGTCTGCTACTGAGCAGAATTCTTTGAGAATCTGATAGACAAATAGAAGATGGAGCCAGTGATGACCCTTGAATCTATCATGACAATCACTAAAAAGTTATGATCATTAGAATTACGAATAGGAGAATAGCTAACATCCTTGGAGGGATAGTATGTTTCAAAGTCTATGTCATTCAACATGTTCTGGATTAGTTCTTTGATGATTTTTTTTTCCCTAGACACTAGTTTTGATCTTCTTGTAGGAACAATCAACTCCGAGTGATCTTTTCACTCCATTTTAACCTTTGAGTTCGTTGTACTCCAGATAATAATCCATTACTTGTTTTTTCCCGCTCCTTTTATGTACATTTTCCTTTATTTTAAAAAATCTCGGTATTCCTTTTTTGGTTTCCATATCTTTTTATATAATCTTTGGCTGCAGGTGGCATTCATTGCTATTGGAGCCACCATGGTAGGCAGCATCACTTTCTTGAAGCAGGAGGGTGAGCGTGTTAAGAAGGGAGATGAGGTTAACAGTTATTAAGTTGATAATATTACCGTCTCTATTTCCACAAGGCATGAATTTTAATTTGCTTTTAAATCGGAAATAATGCAGTTTGGATATTTCTCATTTGGAGGAAGCACTGTCATATGTGTTTTTGAGAAGGTTAGTATTAGATGTACTATTCATTCTGCTAATTAAGCTTCGAAAGTGTATTTATTGGAAAAAATTACATGGTTTGATGGAATAATCAAGATTCCCTGTAACCGCGGATTGATTGGATGCATCTGTATTGGCTCTGCATTATATAGTTCTTTGCCCAAATGCTGTCTTCTGATGAACTTAATTGCAAATTTAGCAGCCGATTTCATGTAGTCAATTAATTTGACAGGATGTGATTGACATAGATGAGGATCTCCTAGAGAATAGTAGCAGATCGCTTGAAACCCTAGTTTCTGTGGGGATGAAGCTGGGTGTCTCGACCAGAAAACCAGCAGAAACTGGGATGCCAAACCTGGAGAAGATGGTCTTAGAAGCTTGAGGAAAGTTTATATCAGGTGGAGTGCTTTTTGGAGTTGATAGCCTGTTGATTGTTTGTAAAGTAGCTCCTACGAACTCATTCATTGACTACTGATACCTCACCATGTACATTGGCATGAATTTATTAAGATTAATTTGAATGTACAATTTGTTTCTGTTCCCAGTATAAATCATATGAGGGGTACCAAACCATTTAGATCACTGATGACACGAAGACCATTTCTAGATGGTGTTACTTGTACAAGCTTGGCATGATTGACTTTATTGTAAAACTTTGGGCTTTTAGTTATTAATGGTGGATGAATTTGAAAATAATGCAGTTATATGCCCTTAATCTTTGTAATTTACAAGTACTCTTGCTTTTACTAGATCGAGTCAGAGTTCTTCGAACTATCTATTGAAATGAGGTCTCATTCAAACACATGGTCAGTTTCTCTGATTCAAGGAGTGTATCATCAGAGACTATATTCCAGTACACAACAGATTGTGGTCTCACGTGTGGTTGGTCATATGCGGTTGTGTATTTTCAAACACATGTTCGATATCCCTGTTTAGCATACGCAGATTTTCTACTTGTGTGAACACTGCAACGTTCTAGTTCTTGTTCTTGCCTAACTCGTAAAACGATTAATGCATTCCAGAATCAGTGAAGTAATGTTAGTTTTGGAAAACTCGAGTTTTCTTAAGTTGAACGGCTTGTTCCTTTCATTTTCAATATCACATCGTGTTAAACTAAAGCATATATTAACAGAAATTATCCCAAATTTAGAGTTCGGTGCAAAATTTTGAAATAGATTATCACAAGGATTCATGAAGTTATGTATATGCAATGCCATTCTACATAATAACGTCTCTATAATACAGTGATATGAATTCAGAAAACGAACCCATTAGCGCAGAGAGAGAGAGAGAGAGAGAGAGAGAGAGAGAGAAGGCATAAATGCAGAACTTCCCGAGGATTAGTCTTTGCAGTTGACTCTTGCTACTCGCTCAAATCTCTGTATCTGAGGATAATGTAACACATCTTCAAAAACTTCTAGTGTAACCTCCCATGTTGTGTGAATTGGCCTGTAAGTTTGCCATCCCGAGCTGCCCTCGCATTCCGTCTCTCGTGTACTGCTGCCACAAGAGCTGCTCGTCAACCAAATGCCTCTGCTTCTTCTCCAGATCCGACATCTGCACGTATGGTGGTGGAGCAACGGTGAGCGATGCTGCAAAGGGATCGACGAAATTGTAGGTCGCCCCACCAACTGGAGCCGGCGTCGCCCCACCACCAACTGGAGCCGGCGGTGCAGGCAAAGCCAGCATCGCCGGCTGGCCAGCTGACCCGACCGTGACACGACTTGCACTCCCATTGCGTGCATATGCTGCACTAGTTCTAAGCGCGGCGGCTGTTGCTCCATGCTGATACATTCCGTTGAACGACCACATATCCAGACCACCAGCTAGTGTCGTCTTCTGATTTGACAAACTGCTTGCCGATTGCACAAGCGAGGATTCCCAATCCGCCGTATCATTACCGAATGCCTCCCATTTGGGTGCCGGGTCAGGACCGACCGGTGGTGCGTCGCCATCGAATAATGCCCACGCCATTTTATCTCCGTGTTCTGCCGGGGCCGCCGCGTTGTCTCCTAGATTTAGCAGGTCGCCTTGTTTCTGTGTGTCCTCTTTCTTCGGTTCTTCCTTCTCCGCAACAGCCAGTTCGCTGAACCCCTCCGGCGGCGGCAGCGCCTTGATTGAATTCATGTCTGGTTCACTTGCTTCTGCGTCGACTGTTTCTTGCACAATGACATTCTTCGGCTTTGCATTTGGCGCTCCCTCGCCTTTCGCTAAGGCTGCTTTGTCCAGAATGACATCGTCCATCAGATCAAGTTTCTTCTGTGTAATTCTCTCGATCTCAGGGTACTCGGAAGTACGGGCGATGCCGACGTTCTTGCACCAAGCGTAAAATACCTCGAGCGTGTCGAATTCCTTCCCTACTCTCGAGAAGATCTCATATGTCTTCACGCAATCTGCGATCTCCATCTCTGTGAATCCATCAACTAGTATCGCCATGATCTCCGTCATTTCATGGTAGAGTCGGAAGCTTTCTTTTACTATTGGGTATAGGGCCACAAAAATCACCCTGTCGTTCTTCGCTCGACCTGTTCCATTCGAAAAAGATTGCATGTGACTGATATCGACACTGGCATTGATTAAACGGGATAATTCATTAGAGCAAATTCAAGACTGCTCCATATTCTTGGTGAATGTACCGCAATTTCTGTCAAGGAAGTCACATCCTCTTACTAGTTCAAGCTGTCTACTTGCATACCCCATAATTTTTCAACATGGAGAAAGTTTCTAAATGATGGAAGGTGCATAACTCTCTTTCATGGTCTAGTGATACTAGGCCTAATTCCTTAAAAGCCCTCAAATTTAGGTTTAGTTTCAATTCTATCCCGAACTACTTTTTCCCCTTAAAAAAGATCGGAACTTTAGATTTGATCCAAATTTGCTCAGCACCTTTTTTTTGTCTATAAAAATCATTAATTTTAACTCTAGTTCCAAGTTTGTCCTAAATTTTTTTGTTTAAATTTGAATCTTCCCCCATTGACTCCCAATCCAAAAATCGTTGTGTGGCATTTCCATATCGTTAACTAATCCTTATTAGTGAGGTGATGAAACAAAACCATTCATTTATATGAAAAATTAAGGAAATTAGGGATTACTACCGATGATTTTTTAGGAATGATGAAGGCAAATTTAACACTGGAGTTAAAATCGATTCTAGACAAAAAGAAGGTTCAGGGTAGACTTAGGATTGGAGTTTTTTTTATACATAAAAACATCTGTATTCCAATTCTTTTTTAATTGCCAAGAGTTTTTTGTTTTTTCTTATGGTCTATAAGTATTCAACGAGGGTTGCATTTGATGGTGGACCAACCTGTTGGCTTGCACGCCAAGAACCGTTCGAGTAGCTGTTGAAACTGCTGCATCTTGGAAAACAACTGGTCATATTTCATCTCTCGAACCGGCGTGATCTTGGTGCCGGCTTGCCTGCCTTCCTCCTCTTCTTCTTCATCAAGGCCGTACTTCCCGCGTTTCCGCCGCCGCCCCAGCATCTTGTATTCCAGCTGCTCGTCGAGGTACAATGCGTACGTCCGGACGAACGCCGAGAAGTCCCAGGAGTTGGACCGCGACGCGTCGCGGAAGTCGGACATGTTGAGGAAGCGGGACCCCTGCCTCGTGGCGAAGAAGATCTCCTCCTCGTACGCGGGGTCGCCCTTGGCCAGGAGCCTCTGGATCAGGATGAGCGTCTTGAGCGCGACGGTCCAGTTCCGGGTCTTGTTGAGGCGCTTCGACAGGGTGTCGATGCACGCGCTCATGGACGACCGGGAGTAGCATGTCAGGCTGATGATCTCCTCGATGTGCTTCTCCTCCGCCGGGAAATCGTGGTGCCGGGTCGCCTTCACTATCGCGATTTCCAGGTCGGAGTGCGAGCTCCTGCCAGGACCGACCTTCGCCAGGCCGATGCTGGTCTGGTCTTTGACAGCTCCAAGGGCTCTCCTCAGCTTGCTCGAACCCATGGATTGTGCAGAAGGATTGACAAAGAGACGCTCTCACCAAATGCTATTGTCTGGGAACCTGATGAAGAAAAGCATTTCATGTCATGCGCAGGCAATACATCTCGGAAGGCGAAAGATCAAATGCCAAATGAACTCGAGCAGTTTTGAGGACCGAAGCACCACCCCCGTTTGCGAATTTCCAAAGCGCGATTCACCCGTTTGCTGGATCTTAGCGTCGAGACGGAAGGCAGAAGATGACAGCAGACAGAAGTCCTCGTGTACTCACTTGAAAATGGATCGATTTCGGTAGAGACAAACGCGGAAAACTGAGTGGTAAATCTCTAGATGTCTCAGAGGAAGCACAAGAAGAGAGGAAAGGAAAGATAGGCCGTGGCCTTTCCTCTCCTCTGCGTTTCTCTTCCTCTCTCTCCCTCTCCCTCTCGCTCCACCAACTGTTTCTCTCTCTAAATCTGCGTCTTTGTCTCTGTTAATTCTCTTGCCATGTCGGGTTTTAGGCAACAGATTCTCTGCCTTCTCCTTCTGCATCGACCGTGCATTGGCCGCGAAACGGGCCTCGAAGCTCGGACGTTGCGATGATGGGGGACGGGCGTTGTGCCAACGAGGAGCGGATGTATCTGTCAGATCAGCCAAAGATAGTACGTGGAATTTGACTAGGACAGAAAGGTTCCTCTAGATTGTTTGTGTTTGTCTTCATGCCTACTATTTTTTTCAGACGTAAGTCAATCGTTGGGATGATTTTTCAAAAACTTCTATGATATTTCCTGGCGAGGGCATGCAGAACCTCGTCCACTGACCATCGGGGATTCTCTTCAGTCAAAAAAGAGAAGAAGATAATCTAATATAAAAAAAATCAAAATATTAAATATTTTTTTAGAAAACTATAAATATTATCTGCACTATTGCTAGTTGTGTCATGTAGGACGGCCAATGTCTATGTTAGCGATTTCGGGTAAAATAAGCCGATAGGATTATATTGATAAGTTGTTAAAAAATTTGAAATTAAATTGATCAAATTAAAAAAATTTAAAATTTAGTTGACATTCATATAATAAGGGAAGAATTTTTTTGGTAATTTTTTTTGTCAATCATTAGTACATTGAGGGTTCTTTATATGCTCTCATAACATTGGCACTATGTAGTCATCCACCAAAGGAATCATCGGAAAAATGTCTGAACAATATTATATGGATAACCACGACATGGACATACTTGGAGAGCACTTAAAAATCCATACAAAAGTTACAATTTTGGAACGCAGTGAATTTTGTTAACATTATGTCTTCAAAAATGGGACCATTAGTCCAAATGATCTAGGACAACCTATTCATTGAGACCAAGAAATGCACAAGTAAGGTAATATATGATTTTCAGACTTAGTTAAAAGATCTGCAAACCCGCCTGATCTCTCCATTTGAACCCGTCTTGACACCGATCTGACCCATTTTTACGATTGATTCGACGAAATCCGCTTCGAACGAGGGCCCGAAGATCGGTTTGAAGAGACCCACGTAAGATTCGATCACGCTCCGCGTCACCGGGTCGTCATTTAGCTTCGCGTCCGACTCCAGAACGGCCCGTCCGCTCCTGATGTTCTGGAGGATCTGGTCGTCGAATGTCTGCTCGCTGCCGTGATCGATTGGTATCCGCACATTCACGTCGCCGTTCCGTGGGCACATTGACTTTAGCTCCGGCAAGAAGTCGGGGTTGATTGAAGGGTCCGATCCGCCGCCGGGCATGAAGTTGTACAGACGGTCCGTCATGAAGAAGCATGCGGTGGTTCCGATGGTATGCGCGGCTGCAACATGAAAATTGGAAGTGGTGTTATGCATATCAGAGATTTACAAATTTGTTTTCTTAATTGATCAGTCCTATTAGACACTTAAAACAAGCGACCCTGTTTCATTCAATAAACGAAGTCCGCTTAGGTTTACTAAATAATCTCAAGTTGGTTCATGGTTCAGGAGAAATCAATGTGGAGTTCAAGCCATTGGCGTTGTTACTATCTCTTTATTCTTTAGGATTCGATATTAATCTAATACCGAATACCTAAAAAAATATTCTTTAAAATTATATACAAAATATTTATATTTTAAAAAATGAAGTTATAAGTACATGCTTAGCTTAAGGAAAGAAATTTTTAATGGAAGCAAGAGAGATCACCTAACACGGCCATTATATCAATTAGCGATAAATATGGTTTTGGGGTGGAACCTAAAATCTAAGAATCGAACCAGTGGTAACATGTTCAGTTCTAGGTTGAAAGGTATGCAGGGTAGGTTCTAAATTTCAAAAATTGAAAATTCTCTTTCGATGGGTAGGTTCTAAATTCTAGATTAACGAAAATTAGAACTTTAGATCCAAAATCTGAAACCAATAACCTAGAATCTAGAATAAATTTCTATGTTTTTCTTGGCTATGTTTTCGCACGATCTTGTAGTATTCTATGGCGTTCGATTATGAGTGTATAATTTGAGTTTAGTTTCCATTTTATGATTAAGACTTTTACTTTGCTAATATTTCATATTTTTCATATATCCAAATATAAATTATGATCAATGGATTGTGGTAGCAATTAATGATTATTAAAAGTGATAATTTATTGCAATTATCCAATTAATAATAATAGGGAAACTTATGTAGATCTTGGAACTGACTTTAGAACCTATGATGGGATAGTATCTAGGTTTCAAAGTATGCATGATAGATTTTAAATTCCAGAATATGAGAAGCCTATTTAAATGAATAGGTTCCAAATTTTGGGTTCCAAGTGGAACTTGTATGAAGTTCGGAACTGCTCACCTCTAATATTAATTCCTCTAAGAGAATTACCAAAAAATTAATAAACATATTGTGTGAATGTCAATTTAGTCTTAAACTTTTCAATTTAGTCAACTTAGTAATAAACCTTTGCACTATTTGTTAATTTAGTCATTTTGGCTAATTTTGGTTGGAAATTACTAACATAAGTAACAATTATTTTACATGTCACAATTGGCACTAACATGGATGATTTTTGCGGTTTTTATTTTTATTTTTTTATTTGACAGCAAGGTCGCAAGAAAGAGAAAGAGGAAAAAGAAAAGAAAAGAAAAGAAAAGAAAAGAAAAAAAGAAAAAAAAATACAAAATAATTGTACATGTTAGCGTCAACTGTGTCATGTAGGACCTTCGGCGTCTATATCGAGTTCTAGCCAAATTTGGATGGAATCTTGACATAATGATGCCCTGTTTGGCAACCTTCCCTACAGCATGCATTTCGATTTTTGTTCCCAAAATCGGTTTGGGACGAGAATCGTGTTTGGTAAAATTTTTGTTTAGGGACAAATATGTTTAGGAATCGGTTTGGGACGAGATTTAAGAATAAAAAAAAGTTGATTCTGCGTCCGAGAATCAAAAAAGAATCAACACATTAAAACTCTCTTCTTCCCTTCCAAAGATCCCGCGACCACCGCCCGCCGCCGCCCGCCGCCGCCGCCCGCCGGCCGCCGGCCGCCGGTCCGGCGAGCCTCGCCCGGCCCGGGGGCCGGCCGGGCTCGGCCGACGAGGGCCGGCCTCGGCGAGGGCCGGTGACGCCGGTGAGGTCGCCGGCCCTCGTCCGGCCGGTCGCCGGTCCGGCAACCGGCCGTAAGAAGAAGAAGAGTAATAGGAGAAAAGGGGAAAAAAAAAAAAAAAGAAAAAAGGAAAAAAAGAAAAGGAAAAAGGAAAAAGGAAAAAGGAAAAAAAAAGAAAAGAAAAGAAAGTAAAAAAGTAAAAAATTTATTTAAAAATTTAAAAAAATTTAATTTGGAAGAATCAATTTACACGTTATTAAACGCAATTCTATTCCGTAATCGAAATTTTGGACGATTACCAAACACGTTTTTTACTTAGAATCGTTCGGGAACGAGAATAAAAATAATCAATTCTTGTCGAATCGGTTCCGGGAACAGAATCGTTGCCAAATGTGTCCATACTTAAAAGGTTTAGGATTAAATTGATCGAATTGAAAATTTTATAATTGAATTGGTATTTGTACAATATATTCCTAACATTTTTCGTAATTTTCCCCAATCCTTGTAGTCTTGGACGATTTTTTGAATTGTGAATTGGATTACAAGTCTAATTACAAAGAGTCATCGTTGATGGATGTGTCATTGTATGTAATTGAGAATGTGAGAGTAGACTAATCTGTTTCTTAGCCATTAAAAACCAGCTAAACGAAATTCTAATTTTGATGCTCCAACTCCAACATGACGATTGATGACACATTTTCATGTTATTTAGGCTTCCAAACCAACATCAGCTCACCAAATCAGCATGACTACTTAGAGAGAGAGAGAGAGAGAGAGAGAGGCTGTACCGCTAAGGAGGACGAGGTCCTTTTCGGAGAGGCCTTTCTGGGAGAACTTGGACTTGAGCTGTTGGATGGAGTCGCCGACGTCCGGCATGTCCTCGGCCAGTGACACATTTGACACCCTCCCATCCCGGCGCCCCGTCGGAACCTCATAATCAGGCCCATTTGCCTTCACACACATCAATATTAGTGTGTTGTCAATTTGTCACGTCACTTCAAAAATTCAGTTGTAACAATTACCTGGCCATCGTACTAATTTCACGCATTATTCTATTCGGAGTTCATATTCAATCATGATCCTGATTCACGAGTACACGAAAAATCCATCCTAGGCTTGCTAGATAATTGACTCATGGGACATCCATATATGATCATCCTAAACAGACAACTAATACATATGTGCAAATCAAAGAGAGCACAAATAAAAGAGAGGCGAACCATTGCGACAGCATCTCTAGCCGCTAAGGCGACGATGTCGGCGCACGAGACGACACCGGGGCATGCGACCTCGAGGTGCTTCTTGGCTTCCTCGATCACCTCAAATCCGCCCACCCCTTGGTGCCCGAACGCATTCCTCTCCGCACTTCGCCCGTTCTCTATAAGAATTGAACCATCACATCCCTAAAAGATACATAGCATCAAAATCACAAGATCGACCTTAACAGTCTCATTCCTAGATAAAAGGGTCTTATTCAAGAGCATTTATCTATCAACAATCTTTCAGCTTTTGAAGCATTACTAGTCACGATATGAGGAAAGCAGCATATTGAGAGAGAGAGAGAGAAACCTCGACAAAGCAGTCATGGAAGTGAAGGCGAAGCAATATGGCGGCCATGTTGGGGTTGGAGATGACCGCATTTCGAACGACGGATCTCACGATGGGCTCGGCAGAAGGGCAGGTTTGGCCGTAGAAACCGAACCTGAGCTGCGCATTACCCATTCCCATCAAGCAACAACAAGCGAGTAGTGCAAGAACCCGTGAGAGCTCTAGATCCATGGTAGTGTGCCTGTGTTGTTATATGGCAAGTACTCTACTGTGGATGAGAAGTTGAGAAAGTTCACAGGTGAGAGGAAGAGGAAGAAGATTAAGGGACTGAAGGGGGGGAGAGAGAGAGAGAGAGAGAGAGAGAGGAGAGATGTAATGAGGAACGGACAGAGATATGAGGCAGCTCAAGAGCTGACAACGTTGGTGTCCTGAAGCAATGTGGCAACCAAGTTGCATGGCACTTTGTCACCTTCCTCTTTCTCTGCCTTTTCTGCTTCTCCCGTAACGCTTTTCATCTGACTTTCCGGGGAGAAAGACAGGGTTTTGTTGGCTTTGTCCCAAGGGGACACGAGAAATTAGATACAATAAAAGGTTGAGGGAACTTATCGAGAGGCTCGATAAACTATTTTCTTTTTCCAACATTATCCCTGCACTAATTTGTTTTCCCAACAAGCATTCCTTGTCTACAAACAATTTGAAATTTCTCGACCTTTTGAGAACTTGTTGAGAAAGGTCCGAGTCAAATAGAAATGATTAGAGGCACTTTTTTTAAAAAAAAAAAAAAAATTTGTGTACCATTTCAAAAACCTAGTAGGCAAGTGAAGAAAATATATATACAATTTCAAGCGAGTAAATATAATTTCATACTCGATTTCATGGATATATATTAAAATCTATGGAAAGCCGTCTCATATATATGATTTGGAGGGAGATCTCTCTTTCATATTTTCCATTGGTATAACAAAAGCATTCTCATGTCATGGCGTGTTTACAGACAGGGTTGCATTTCCTCCTTTTGTTTTGGAGAAATCAGTTCAAATGTGTATTTCGAATGCCCATGCAATTTGTGTAGATTCAGAAAGACCAGAAAACACAACATCAGAGTAATCTCTTATGACCAGATGAACTTTCATTGATCAGCATTTGGAAAATGCGACTACTTGCTATCCGGTGATTTAAACTACTAGTTCTAGAGGAACACAACCATCTTGTTCTGATCAGAAATCATACATGCATAGGTTCTTCAAGACTCGGATTAATGATCGCTTGGATTGCAACTTACTAAGATGAACAAATTTTAAGTGCCAAGGATACATGTAAACTAAAATGGGATCAGTGTGGAAGGCAGTGTCGTCTCTTTCATATTTGAGAAGGAACAAAATGCATTAGTAAATTGAATTGCTAAAACTGACGAGAGGGCTCTGCATCGTAAGTTCATAAACTCCACTCCCTCGTCAATAAATCTCTCTCTAGCCTACTAGCCTGTTAAATTCTGCTTTCAGGACTGCACTACACATATTTCCCTCTATACTTCGGCTTTGTTTCTTTACCAACTTTGGTGTCGCCCTCTGCAACACATGCTGACTCACCAGGGCTAAAAACCGCAGAATGAAGATTACCGTCTTCCAACCACTTTAGGTGGTTTTCCTTGAACTCCAGATGTTTAAGCCTAGCTGCTTCTTCGATTTCCTTGGTGTAAGGACGTCTCTTCACCATTGTGAGTAAAACCCGGCTATATCGTGAACTTAATATCTGTTCTGATGCTGAAACCAATACGAAACAAGGGTGCTCGGGGAAATGGTTTTCTGCAGACTCGTCATCTCTCAAAACGGGATAAAAGAACACTAGCCTGCCATTGAGTACGAGCATTTTAGCAGCAATGTCAAGCAAATCGTGCACACATTCTACCAAGCTGTAAGCTGCAGTCGATGGTATGTGATCTGTTCTCTTGTCATCAGGGACAGTGTAAGGGCCCACAACCCCCTTTAGTAATTTGCGGCCACCAGACTTGCGTCCTCCAGCACGAACTCCATAAGGTGGATCACAGATAATGGCATCAAATACCTACAAAACTAGCATCAGAGATCGTAGCCCGACAAAAGGAGGAAAGCTAAATAAAAAGTTAACCGTAGTTGTACTTGAAGCAAACCAATTAAACTAAGTTGTTATTATTAGCATCACTAACAAAAAGAATGAAATCCAGCTCATATCATCGTCACGGTAGTGATCAGCTGAACAGCTCAGTAGCACTACCCTCCATCTCATCTTTAAAGTGGAAGATCCAGAGTAAAAACCACAATCCTGTAAGTACTACTGAACTTGGGTGGTACTCACAGAGGAAGCACCACAAAAAGATTCTGCTAATACGAGCAAAGCCACCAAATCCTTTCACTTAGTTAAGAGATAGAAAAGGAATGACCGCAGACTTACTTCTTTTAACCCAGGACGCCATGGAGGAAGGTTATTATCAGCCCTTAACAAACCAATTGGCATAGGCAATCCATACTGCAAGGAGGGAATAAGTGATATGTTAGGTTTGTGCCTCCTTAAGGGTCATCCATGAACTTTGTTCACTTAACCAAAAAAGAAAGTTCTAAGTTCCTGTGCACAGTTAATATTTTAGTTATTTAGACCCAACTAGATATCACAAAGTAATCCAAATCACACTAACAAATGCTGAGGGTACCTGCTTAAAATTACTCCAGACATTACAATCAGGTCCACGCCCATCACGTACTACCCTAATATCAATGTCTGCACCCTGAAGTTTTCATGTCAGTTAAAAGGCAAGAGAATCTTTCCCATTCAACTAGCTTCTTGTCTACTTCAACATGGAGGGAAGAGCACGAACCATGGTCATTGCTCCAAAATGAGCTGCAGCGATAAGAATGCTTCCAGTGCCAACAAAAGGATCATAAACAAGTTTCCCCGGTTTTACCATTGCTTGATTGGCCATCAAGAAAGCCATTTCTGCATCCATGGCGGTAGGGCCAAGGTAGGTTCGACTTTTGAGCTGATATGTGGGCAAAAGCTTCCGGTCAGCACCACCAACTTCACGGCCAAAAAATATCCTCTTCTTAACCACTGGAGGGAGACCATTGTTGACTCCATAATCATCCGTTTCCATGAGCCAGAACTTGTGCTCTGGATTCCTTAGATTGACTCGTCCCTGCAACAACTTACATCAGCTTATACTTCCCACAGGGACCACATATGGATTATATCCTTTCAACTAGAAGCTGATCGAAAATAACTGGCAGATCATTAAGTATATGAAAAGAAAATCATTTATGAGAATATCTCATTATCTTATCAACACGCCTGACAAGGAAAATTCACAATTTAAAAAAGGTTCGCTCACTGGATGATTATCAGTTACACTCAGTTATTAGATGACAGGGTTAAAATGGAGAACAGGAGCCAAATATGCTACATACTTTACTAATCTAAAGAATATTAAGAGTCCCACTGTTCAGCAAAAAAATTCAAAGAAAAAAGAAAAAACTGATCTCATTCATGGGTTCTCACTTGGATAATCACTGTAATCTATCACAATCAGCAACAACCTGAATAACTAAATAAATTCCTGGAGCTTGATTTTCTAACTACCAGTCCCTGTTTTTGTCTAATCATTGAATACTTGCTCATCTACCAGAGTTTAAAATCAAGACTTCAAAGAAATAGATCAACACATTTTGGACTTTGAATAGGTAGTGACCACATGGTTTTTTGGGCACTAACAGTTGAGTTATGCAGCCTGGCCTCACTCTGCGAGAATGCCTAAGAGGGACATGGATGAAAGAAAAATCCACTCAGTGGGATTTAGTATCAAGATCTAATTTAAGCTTGAAGATGATTAGAATTTCATTATGCGAACTTAAGGGTACATGTCAGTACCTTATCATGCATTCGAGAAAGTTTATAATTTGGCTGAAATGCAGATTCCTTCTGAAATTGGCATGGCCTAATTGTATAAAGCTTACACCAAAGTAACACTATTGAATGCTCATGTATTTATTAACACCTCGATCTTCTCCTTTCTGAAAACGAACAACAACTAAAGCTTTAGCAGAAGTCAACACCTACCAACTCTAAAAATTGGTATCCACAATCAAAGGAAACTAGCACATCATAGTTACAACAAGAATAAATTTCTTTCTCCAGCTTTAACCATCCACAGAGTATCATTGTTATCTTATACAATAGATCTGCATTGGTCCTTTAGGACAATTCATCACATGCACTCTCCCAGGACCAAAGGTTCAAAATTCAAAGGCCTCAATGCACCATCCATATTCCCAATGGTATCAACATTCGGATTTGCCCACGAAAGACATTCAACTTTCAAATCCATGAATTAGCATTTGAAGATCCTCAAGACATAAGACATGGCAAGGCACCTTGAATGGGATGTATGCAAGACTTTGAATGCGTTCATTTTGCTCCTGAAAGCTAATGACCTTCCCAAAACTGTCAACTGTGATTCTGAATGTGCTTTCAGAAGTCAGATATGGTAGCTTACGCTCATCTGGGTAATTTTTAATAGCATCTTCTAGTTCTTCGTAGCTGTCCGCTTCTCCCCAGAGTTCATAAATACCCTTGACAAGTATACCTGCAATTATGCAAATTCAAGCAGATAAAGCTTAGTGTCTTGCTATAAGAAAAGATCAAGTCGATAGATTGATGACTAACTCAATATAACCACTAAAGGAAGAAAATATATTTAATATAACCACTGTTATAGCATTAACTGCAAGGAAGCAATAAAAAGAAGAATATATCAACAATTTACTAGTACTAACTGGTCACTTCCAGGCTTACAGCAGACAAAAGCTCCTTTACTAATTCTACGGAGAAGAAATGGATTATTGTCCTAATGTTACTGGTGAATGATAGCTATAAATCAGGTGGACAATGTATAATTGACATTGTGCGCTGCAGAAACTGATTAACTATTAAGCAACAAAAGCTCTTTGTTGACAAGTTTAGTTCCATCTGCAGCATAATTTCATATTAAGTGATAGAAGAAAGATAATTATCACGTTGATATTTAAGGCATATGATGGTAAAATAATAAATTGGATCAGCAGTCATTAAAAGCAGGAAATAAAGTTCCAAAATTCATCATCTTTTATTTCAGGGTAAACTCCCACGGCAAGTATTTGACAGAAAGTTAAGAGTACGAAACCCTATCTCATTATTCAAGCATGGAGTGGTTAATTAAACCTTAAAGATCATTCTGACGCCATCTCATGTTAAAAAATGGAGTGGTTATTCAAGCATGGAGCGGTTAATTAAACCTTAAAGATCATTCTGACCTCATCTCATGTTCCTAGTTAAGTCATATCTTTGTCTCTCATCCATTTCCAGGGACATCCTTCACTACATTGAACAAAAATGAACGTGTCGATTTAAATCGACGGCAGAAATTTTTTTAGCAGATATGTCATGACACGACATCTATAGACCCATGGGAAACTAGCTGACTATAGAGTTAGCGGTTCTTCTTCTTACATTCAGATTTCACTATGATTCTATATATTTGCAACAATTTTTCATTAAAAATCTCAGAAAATGCCAGAGAGATGTTACCAACAGCTACTGTTAGTAATCGTCAACAGGTATCTGACGAGCACGCTCGAGACATAATTGCTAGCTCCGGATTTAACAGAAGATGCAAGGCCGCATCCACGACGCAATCATTCACCTCATCTTTCCTAATGGTACCTAACACAGCTGTTCAAAATCGAATACGAATGCAACTAATCCTAGTAGAGCTACTACTTCTGGAAATCATATAGGAGCCTTCACATCTCCATGCCCAGAAACGAAATCACACCAGACGCCGAAAGAGCAGCCGGGTCAATCAAATACAGTTAATTAGACGACAAATCCTCTGGTTTTTTACAGGTGAATATAAAAAGAGAAGATTCATACAACTCCAATCATCGTCATTCCGAGTCCACTGGTTTGCATCCACACAAACATCACGAAAGCAACGTCGCGAGCAAAGGATCAAAACGTCCGAAAGAGGTTAAAAAAAAAAAAAAAAACTAACTTCGATTAGCTACGTCGCGGGCGACGTCCTCGGAAGGGAGGTCGACGAAGTGGAAAGGGGAGTCGGGATGGTGGTGCTCCGCGATCCGCCACTCCAGATGCTCCGCCCCGCCGCCGCCGTCGTCGGAATCGAACGCCCCGAACATCCGGGCGAGGGACTCGACCTCCGGTCTCCGGTAATCCAGCAACCGGTGGTAGAACACGCACAGGTACCACATCTCTCTCGCCGATCCTCCCTTCCTTCTTCCCCTTTCCGCGATCGCTCCTCTCCTTCGAGGCAAGCGAGCGGGAGCTGGTCTGTGCGTTCCGGCGGTGGAGCGGCGGAGGTTGCGGCGGCGGTTGCGGTGGCGGTTGCGGCGGCGGTGGCGGAAGGGGAAGGAGGAGAAGAGGGACCGGCCTGAACGGAAAGTAGTTTCGCTTCGCAAAATGCAAAACCCAAAACCCTGACGCACTCAAGCGAAGTGAACGGTGGTGGCGGTCAGAATTCGAGGGACAGCTCTTTCGAAGAATTGTACTTACGTCCCCGTGTTTTCTAGATTATGACAATTTGGCCCCCAGAAAGATTCCCGAATTTTTGGAGCCATTCTTGCTTTTTCTTATCTTAATTCTATTCCCAAGCATTCAAATTCTGGCCAAGATTTTACTCACGAAAAATAAATGACTCGTGACTAGTGGATTTCGTTTTATTTGCTCCTTTGTCCTCTATTAAACAATATTTATTGACTATCTATCTTGACTCTTGTAAAACATAAAGTGACTTTGATTCTTTTTCTAAATTTGAAATATTGTTGGAGATTTAAGAATCATGAAAAGCATCGTTTGTTCATAGATAAACTAGAGTGAAAATTTATACATATATATATTTTAATTTTTGACCTAAAATTACAATATCATTTGAATTTTAAAAGAATCACAAGTGAAGATTTCAAAAGTTTCGCATTCACAAAAAAGGTGAAAGTGTGTCTTGCAAGGTTTATATTAAAGGGAGTATGACACAAATTACTTTATGAATTTTGGTCCAATTTACAATATGATCTCTAGATTTTTAATTTATTTAATAAGATCCATGAACTTTTAATCTAATGTATAATATTATCTTTAAAATTTTAAATAATTCGATATGATTATTAAGTTTAAGGAAGACATTATACATTAAATTAAAGGATTATATTACATATTGAACCACATTTCATGAATCCTTTACATTATATTCCCTGGCTTGAAAGTAAAAAATCAATCCAGACTGTTTATATTCTAACAAAATTTCGGATTGCATGTCAAATAAAAGTCAAAACAATGAGGAGGGTAAAAAAATTTGGGAGAAGAGAAAAAGTTAAAAAAAGTAATCGTGAAGAAATTCGTGTCCTGAATTAAAAATAAAAAAAATAAAAAGAAAGAGAGGAAGAAAGGAGGACAAAAATTCGTCACGCACCCCCAAAAAGGAGCAGCAGCGCACCGTGTACCCTGCAGCTCCTCCACACCGGAAGCATTTCCTCGGTCGCCTCCCGAAATTGCCCCTCCCCAAAATCCACAAGCCATTTTCCATTCCCAATTTTCCACTTGCGTTCGATGCCGATTCCCTCCTCTTCTCCTCCCTCCTTTTAGACCTTTTCTAGGGTTCCTTCCTTCCTTCCTTTCCTCCTCCTTCTTTTTCCTCGTCTTCGCCTTCGTCTTCTTCGCTTGCCAAGAAATCGACGCGAACCCCGAGCTCGACCGAGCAAACCCCGAGCCGTCCCGGTCGTCGCCCCTTCCGTCTCGGTCCCCCGCCTTCCCCACGTAAGTCCGATCCATCCGCTTCTCGTTTCGCGCGTTTCTTCTTGGGCCCCCTCTCTCTCTCTCTCTTGCTCGCGTGGGGTTTTGGGTTTGAGAGGGTCGTCGGTGTTGTTGAGCGGCGCTGAATTGACTGCCCTTCGAGCTTGAATCGCGCCTTCCTTCTTCTTCTTCTTCTTCTTCTTCTTCTTCTTCTTTTGATGATGTTTTTGAGTCGGAATTCGAAAGCGCGTGAGGCTTGAGGAAGTGAATGATTCTCGATGTTGTCGCTCTCTTGATAGCTTGATTACCTCGGGCGAATTGCTTTGGGGTTTAAAAAGTTTCTTTCTTTCTTTCTTTCTTTTTTTTTCTTTCTTTTTTGGGTTTGAAATTCAATTTCGGCGGTTTGGTGTCGTCGTGTTTTGGTTCTTGTTGGGGAAAGTTTTCTTCTTGGGCCAGGTTGAAAAGGAAAGCTGTTAAATTTCGGCTCTATATGGAAGCAAGAATTGCCCCGTAGGGCTGGTTTGCGTGTCTTTATCCGCCGGAGCGGATTTTCTCTGGCTTCTTGTTGCTCGATGAATCTTGAGAGAGCGTCTTTGTGGATTGGATAGAAGAATTAATTGGTGCGCGGGTTTGCTTGTTCGATTGCTGTTGATTTCTCTTTGAATGGACTGAGATGTCATGGTATGGATGGCGCCTGATGAAATGACGGACCGTTATCGTTTTGAATGGGCTTTTCGATCTATCGTTATCTTTTATCTCCGCATCTCCATGATGAAGAAAGTCGATAATCTTGAAGGATGGCTTTCGTAGGTGGTTAAAAAGAAAGAAATTTATCAACAAATGTAACATTACTGTTTGTGAAAGCAATTGTATGTGTGCTTTGAAGAATTTAGTCGGTAAATACTTGTGCAAACCTGTGCCAAGTAGGCCCTGTGGCGTGATGGTGTAGTTCGAGAATCTTACGTCGAGAAGCTACTTGTTCTGGTTCTTTTCTATATGTGCTATGGTTTTTTGGAGCTAAAAAGTTGTTTACAATGATTAACTATTGTCCAAGCTTGTTGACTGGGCTTTGATGCACAAGCCCGCATGGTCTGATTTTAAAATCATCGACTAAATTTCTCCAACCTGTGGATTGCTATACTTCATTTAATTATTCACTGTCCTTTTTTCTACCCTATCATCACGAGAACTTAATTTTACTCAGTTATGCTCGATATATACTTCATATTTGTGGGTGAGCTGATTTCTGCTCTGTTTCCTGGGCAATTGCATTAAACATGCTGTGGTTGTGCTCTACAGTTTGGTAATTCCATGTCTAACATCACTCATTAAATATAGTTAGAAGATGTCAGAAGAGCTGGAGTACCGCTGCTATATTGGTGGCCTTTCGTGGTCAACAACCGATAGAGGTCTAAAAGATGCTTTTGACAAGTTCGGCCATCTGCTTGAGGCAAAGGTACAATTTATTAGCATCTATTAAATGTTTACAGTCCTTATCCATATGGTAACCATTAGACATGTATGACTGCCTCCTACCTTGTACAAATTACTTTTATGGTGGTAGAGCATTTGATACTTCATGCTTTATAAGTCGCAAGCCAATGCAACAGGCCTTGTCTCTAACTGATATCAGGAGACTTAGGTACTTTATTTGTCTGCAGGAGATATTTTAACCTCATCCTTTTGGTACAGTTGGTAAACAACATGATTATTTGATTTTATTAATCTTTGCCAGCTAAAGGAGGCTTTGCCGCGTAGTTTTATCGTGGTGAATAAGTAGAAGATGCTTCGAACTTGCATAGTCTACATTAAGAGGCAGTCTTAGATTGCGTTTAAGTAATGCATCCTCGTGTTACATTGCTGTTGAACCCCATTCATGTTATGTCTTATAGATGTGAATATTATCGTTTATGGGATGTGCTTGAACCATCATTTGAGTGATATAGGAGGGGGACAAATTGTTTGTAGTATCTTTAAACTTCTTGATCTACCACATTCTCAACCATACAAGAGCGCTTGGATTGATAACACTACTATTCATAGATCAAGCTATGTCTTCACTGTTTTTAGACCAAGCAATGTCTTCTTTCTTTCCAAGATGATGCTTGCAATAAATTTACCTTTTCTCTGTCATCTTGACATAGTCTACCTTAAGTAGAAGATACTCGAACTTGCATTGTCTACCTTAAGATGCAATCTTAGATTGCGTTTAAGTAATAGATGCTTGTGTTACATTGCTGTTGAACTCCATTCATGTTATGTCTTATAGATGTGAATATTATTGTTTATGGGATGTGCTTGAACCATCATTTGAGTGATATAGGAGGAGGGACAAATTGTTCGTAGTATCTCTAGACTTCTTGATCTACCACATTCTCAACCATACAAGATCGCTTGGATTGATAACACTACTGTTTGTAGATCAAGCTATGTCTTCACTGTTTTTAGACCAAGCAATGTCTTCTTTCTTTCCAAGATGATGCTTGCAATAAATTTGCCTTTTCTCTGTCATCTTGACATAGTCTACCTTAAGTAGAAGATGCTTCAAACTTGCATTGTCTACCTTAAGAGGCAATCTTAGATTGCGTTTAAGTAATGGATGCTCATGTTACATTGATGTTGAACCCCATTCATGTTATGTCTCATAGATGTGAATATTATCGTTTATGGGACGTGCTTGAACCATCATTTGAGTGATATAGGAGTGGGACAAATTGTTTGTAGTATCTTTAACTTCCTGATCTACAACATTTTCAACCATACAAGGTGGCTTGGACTGATAACACTACTATTCATAGATCAAGCTATGTCTTCACTATTTTTAGATCAAGCAATGTCCTCTTTCTTTCCAAGATGATGTTTGCAATGACTTTACGTTTTCCCTGTCATATTGACTCAAGTTTCATGTCATAAGTCACCGTTGGCTCTATGATGATTGCATGAACCCCAACATGCAAAAAGAATATAGTCTTTTGGAAACACAGTGATTGTTCTTATAAGGATGAGCTGATTGAGATGCCTTTTAATAGGCTTTCGACAGACATCTTAACGTGGTCCATGATGTCATTGGCATATATCATGAGTTGGGTTTCACTCACTTAAGGTGTGGTTCCTTGTCATCAGGAAAAAGAAAAAAGGCTGAAAAAGTAAAGTGACAAGTACAGCTGTTGGCGACTACCGTAAAAAGTTCTCTGTTGAAATTGAACTGGCGACTTTAGGAGCTTTAGAGGCTAATTGTATTGCTTTTTGAATGGATTAGAGTTGATACTCTGTGTTTTTTCTTTTTTTCTTTTTTTGATATCCAGGACCCGGCTTGGCACCGGGTGCTTCTTGGCTGAACTCACCAAGTTTTGGATTGGTGCTCTTATCTACAAATTGGTTTTGTGTCATCTATTAAAAAAGCGTGGACTCTTTTTATAGATCAGTAGACAGAACAAATCTAGCGATGGAAAGTGTGTGTGGGAAGTTGTATTTTTCATTGTGATCTAGTGTGGGTCCCAATGTTTTGTAATTTGATCAGTCAGGTCTAGTCCAGTGAGTATGGGCAATAACTGCCCTAGCATTATGGTTTGTTTGTATGTTTAAGATGTTAACTCGAGAAACCTAAGCTTCTCACTTGTTGAAACATGAGAAGCTTCTTTGCTGCATTTTCATGAAATTTCATGTGGTATCATTACTATCCTTTATATTTTAATGTGGTGATGAAGAAAGCATGTCAATATCATATGGGCATAATTACAAAGACCATCCTCATTTTTGCTCTTCATAACAAATGCCCTCACATTTCAAAGTCCACATTGTGCGTCTTCCCAACCTAAAGTGACGTATTTGCCCTTATGTACGCCTCAAATCTACCCCTAGAAAGTGAAATCCAATGTTGAGGGTGGGTTAATTTTGGGAAATGTTTGTGGGTAGGAGGTGCAACTTGAAATCCAAGAAAAACAATAAGTGAAAATAGTAGTTGTAGGTTTTGAAATGTAAGAAGGGGACGTTTGATATGAGGAGCAAAGTTGAGGATGTTAATTGTAATTTTTCCTGTTGTATGATACGAACTAACTCCAAGAAGAATATTTCTAATGCAGGTGGTGCTTGACAAGTTCTCTGGACGCTCTCGTGGATTTGGTTTTGTAACTTTTGATGAAAAGCAAGCAATGGAAGAGGCTATTGAGGCTATGAATGGGATGGACCTGGATGGAAGAAATATCATTGTGGAAAAAGCTCAGCCTCAAGGTTTGGGTAGAGACCAAGATGGTGATCGCAGTCGTGATCGTGGTCGTGATCGTGGTCCTAATCGGGACTATGGTGGTGGACGTGGAGGTGGAGGTGGAGAATGTTTTAAGTGTGGCAAGCCTGGACATTTTGCAAGGGAGTGTCCTAGTGAAGGGGGCAGAGGAGGTAAGTATGGGGGAGGGATGACAGGTATGGAGGAGGAGGAGGAGGAGGAGGTGGCAGTGGGCGCTATGGTCCTGATCGAAATGGTGATCGATCTGGTGGTCGCAATAGGGATAGTGGTACTCGAGGAGGATCAGGAAATGACCGCTATAATCGGGACCGTTCTGGTCCCTATGAACGTCGTGGTACAGGAAACTTCCGTTCAGGGTAGAAAGAATACTCCTGATAGGTATGCACACAGTCGTTACCAGTCATAATAAAGCATTTGATTCTTTGCTGATTTAAAAATATTTTGTGCTTGTAGCAAACAATTGGCGGTACTGCTGTTACGTGCTGGAGGTGTCAAAGTCTCTCCTGTTGCATCTCTTCTTCATGGTTGTCTGGGTGGACGAATCGGCTTGATCAGTCTTTGATGTGCGAACTATGGCTGAAAGATTCAACTGTTTAATGTCCGTGAATGCTCGTTTTGATGTTTTGGTCTGATGACAATGCTTGCTTGACTTCAACAATCAAATTTGGTCTTACTCTATCAATACTATGATGGGTCCTGGATTCTCTTTCGGTTACATGCTTTAGCGCTTGCAAATCCATCTGAGATCAATCTTGGTTGACTTCTACATTGGCATTTGCGACTGCGGAGTGCGGACAGCTTTTTGGTGTCTAGATGGCTCTTTTGAGGATAGGGCAAGAGATTGACCTGTGGAAGTATTGCCTTTTCTCTTTGCAAAAGGGAAGCTGCCTTAGAAATGAATGCCTGTTGTGGCTACAATTTTTCAAATGTCTAACTTTTTGAAAAGGAGTTAAGCGGGTAAACTCTATGTTTTCTTATACACATTTAGTATGTGAGCTTTCTGTCTATAGTTTGCACTATATTAACTCGCTAAGCTTTTGGCAGGATTCTTGGCTGTTTGTGGTGTTTTGATACACGGTCCTGTTACTTTCATGTCGTAGGACGTGGTATTAGTCTTAAAAATTCTGAAAAGTCCTTATGGCCTCAAGAAGCTATTCCTATATGCAATTAACTCAGTAAAATTCCGTCTCACCTTCAAAACACTGTACTGATGGAGGAGTTCCTTTCTTGGTAAAATGCGGAGATCTTTTGGGAAGCTTTGGTGAGCATGGCAATTTGATTTGCATTGTCTTCTTCCTAGCGATCTCCGGTATTGTATCACCATCTTCAGTGGAAGATTGCTGGTCTCTGTCTCCTCCGTGCGCACGGTGCTGCTATCTTGTTAGGTTTCCTGGAAAAGTTTCTCCTTCAGGTGTAATGATGGCTCTCCCTTTGAATCTGCATATTTTGGATGATATGCATGGTTCTTTTTGCTTGGGCAGCTGTGCGTGCATTGACTTGCATTTCTGCATATTAATGATCATTGCCGTGTACTTTCAGCTGGCCATCTGTGATTGCTCTTGTATTTTCCTTCAATTCTGTTAGAAGTTGTGCTTGCTCCAATCTGAGATTGGCTCCGGATTTGTGACTCCTAGGCTTTACTCTTGGCATAAGCCAAAACTGGACATGATCACAGTGGGCATTCTTTTTCTCTGTAGTGATTTTGTTTATTTTATTGTGCATTCTCAACAATGGCTCTGTAAATGAATATTTTCTTATCCTGCTATGATTGTCGAGAATTTTGGAGATCAAATATGCAATTTGATCCATGTGCCCAGCGGGAATTTCATCAAACTATTGGGAAATTGTCAAGTAGAGCTTGATAGTACATTCTTTCAATTTTCTGTTACCCTATGCGACTTTCTCTACCGTTGTCTGTAGTCTTAGAGCTAGTCACGTACATGACCTGATCCTCACATGTTAAGGATCTTAAATAGATTCGTCATGATGTCAAAATCATTTCATATTTTTGTAAAAGTGAAAACGGTAGCTAAAATAGGAAACCCGGGAATCACGATGAAATAGAGCAATTGTCTGAATTATCAAATTGCGAAGGATGTAATTAAGAACACTGTGACCTAATCACCAAATGTGTTCATGATAACTACACATAAAATGATAACAACCCTAACAAACGACAAACTTGAAATTTAAGAATTCAAGAAGCGAAATTAAATTACGTAGGGCACACCTTGGAGTGAAAGGCCTGGGCTCACAACGCTAGGTTGATGGAAGAGGAGACCATACTAGCAAGTATGGACTGCATTTTCATCTGGTGCTGAAGCTTCAAGCTTCATCATCATAAGCCTTGTGTTCAGTCTCATCTCCTCCATCAGACTCCAATGCTTCCATTGCTTTAGGCTCCACATAGCCCAAGTGCGGACAGTAACCGTAGTCCGTGCAATAGTGGTGCCAGCAACCCTCGGCGATGCTTCCCCGATACCTGTTGCTGATCAGGCTCCGCTCGTGTTAGGGATAATATGATGCGGGAGGGTGCTCGTGGTCCTCACGCTTCAACGTTTTCGCCAAGTCGGCACACCCCAGGTTGAGGTCATAATGGCAGATCAAGCAGTGGTAGAAGGATGTGTCCCCATCGTTCAAGGGGAAGTGCATTCAACATGGCAATTTATGACATTACTGAGTATATAATTGTTTGCACCAAAATTTGAATTCAATTCGAGTGAAACAATAATATGCACAAAGAATTTACTCAAAGATTGAAAAAAGTGGATGATATATGCATTATATACAATTTACTCAAAGGTTGTCTTGTGTTAAGTTACTTTTTAAGTAATAATAGTACAAAAAATAAAGAAATATGCGAGTCATTAACAGAATAATTAATTGTTATTTCTCAGAAACACAAAATTAAGCTTCTTTTTTTGGGTCCGTGCACAATATTTAGTTAGCTATCTACCAAATAAACTAGTTTTTGGAAAAGAGATACACCAACTTAGTTCCAAATAGAGAAAGAAAAGGAAAAAACCGAAAAAAGGGAAAACATTAGTCTTAAATTAAGATTGGACCCTATAGTTAGTCTTAATAAATGTTGTTTGAAAGAAATATGTGTGGTTTTGTCTCTAAAAAAAGATAAGAAATCATTTTAAATTAAGAAAAGGACCGCAAAAGATGATATAGTTAATTCAATGTAATAGGGTGTTAATAGCCAACAAAGAGATGGAAATAACGCAAGCCTATTAAAATAATAAAACTACTTTTGGTCCTTGAATTTGAGCATTTTTTTTTTCCAATCAATTGAACTTGCATAACTTTTTTAATTTTGTCTCTTCAACTCTAGATCTAATTAATTGGAACTGACAAATTTTATTCCTAAATTTTCACATTTTTCTCTGTTCTCTTTTGATCTTTCTATCCTAAAAAATCATTGATATGATGGCCTAATTAGCATTTGCCATCTTACATGATGTGATTGGTGGCTCACACGGACAATTTTTTAAATAAAATGACGTCGTTTTGATTTTTTAAAAATTTTTATATTTTTATATTTTTTTTTTTCCCTAATCTTTCATTATTGTGTTCATCATTTTCCCTCTGCCTGTCATCAGGGACTTGGAAAAAACCCGTGAAGGTCGCGGCCATAGGCAATGGTCATGACGCCCTTGGGCAGATTTGAGTAATGGTCTCCGATTGCCCTCGGCCAACTTAGGCAACGGTGTCGCAGCACTTGCCATGCCTTCACAAGCCATCGCTGAGACCTCGACAAACGGCGAAGGGATGAAATGAAAAATAGAAGGAAAGAATAGGACAAAAAAAGAGAAGAAAAAAACTCAATTTTCAAATATGTGGAAAATTATATAATAAGTCTATTATTCATGTTAAGGAGATAGTTTTTCAAGTACTATTGAACGTGGCAGCCCCGAGTAAAAGAATCACACTAAGATCACCTTGAAGCCATGTCATAGAAAACTATCTAGCATGATATTCTCGTATACTTATAGGTGGATCGAAAAGTCATGACTCAAACTCAATATTTCATAATTGATATGAGATTTGACATTTGCCTACGTATTCTTTCTCTCTTTAGTTTTTTTTGGGCATACCATTTAATTACTATGAACACATTAATAAAATTTTAAAATATTACACTTAATTAGTATTTCTCTTCCTACAAATTCTACGGTTTAGGGGGTGATATCTACAACTCTATATAACAACTCGTAGGAATCTAATTCATTTGAATGCCTCTTTGTTTCGCGGAAAATGAATGAATCGGAAAACTTATTTTTATGAATGATCACTTGTATCGCTAAAAGAAACCGTTAATGGAAAATGTTTTCATTATTGACAACAATTCTTGTCTAGGCATTTTCATGGGCAATGAAAAGATTTTTTGTTTACTTGGTTTTGTAAGCGACACAAGCTATCAGTTTTTGGAAAATATTTTTCAAATTATTTATTTTTTATAAAACAAACATAGGCTAAATTTCAAATTTGTCGACCATGACTTTGCCTAAAGAATGCATAGTACAAAGGACATAAAGTAGTCTCACATGTCTTTCTTTGTCCTACTTCACCCAATCACATTGCCATTTCATGCCATTCTTGTTTGATTCCCCTTTGATAAAGATCATGTTGTGTGATGCGAATCTTAATTATTTCCTAATTATAGTCTTATTTCCAACATGTTTATTGTTCATTTTGGTTTGTCTATTTCTAATTGGTCTTAGGTGATTGCTAAAAAAAATAAATTCTTTTTAGTTACATTGCACCAAAAAGATTTAAAGACCTTAGAACTATTTTTTCATAGTTGTCACGACTAATTAAAGAATAATTGGAAGTAAATTAAAGGAAGTAAGTCCAATTACAATGGAATGCGTCCATACACAGAGAAAATTTGGTCAGCATGGGAGGAAAGTTGGCTTGCCGTGCACTTTGATGCGATGCGCATAATCGCTTTCTTACATGTGAACAACATCGAATTCCCACCTTCTTTTTATGGTCCTTTTCTATACTTTTGCTTTTGGCAAGTATAATAGCAAACACCCTCCCTCGGATTAGGATCATCTTCCCCCATAGGCACAGGCATGTAACCAATCAAATTAAGTAAGGACATGTGGTGTGTCTCTAATAATTAGCTAAAATCCAATATTATGACTTTACCTGATTGGGTCTCTGTTTATAATTCCTTGACTCTAGGGAAATAAGAGCAAACAAAAGATTGGGTAGATGAAATTGATTGATGTTCCCATGACTTTTTCCATGTGAACTATCTTGATTACGCCCTGTCAAAAGAAAAAGAAGGAAAAGAAGGATTGTTTACTTGACTTGAAATATCACACTTATTCAATTTAATATTATTTGTCAATAACAACTTGTTTATTTTTTTTGGCTAGCAATATACTTTTAGGATTAGATATATACCTAATTTTTTTTATAATTCCATTTTTTTTAAAATAACACTATATTAAAATGTTAAAGATCATAATATAATAGTGAGGACTTTGTCTTTATTAATTGGTGATTCACCTATTAGTATTCAAGATGTAAAATACAACTTGCATATCAATATGACAAGTTCAATGTTGATACAACATGGATCTGAAAGGGAGCATTTTGAAATAGATTCTTCTTCACCAAAGTAGACATTTAGCTCTCTTTTATTTACACGCATTTCTTTCAATTTTAATAAAAAGAAACAATATTTCAACAGGATAAAACGGGACATTACAAATGTATAATTTATAAAAAAAGATATGTATTATAATTGACAAATGAAAGGAAAGGTGATTATAAATTGTGAAATAGACTTACTTACATGTATGGTTAATAGTGCTCTGCTTTTGAGAACCGAAAATCAAGATTCTAAATGCGCGGAAAACTGCCCGGTAATTCAGGGATTGAAATATAGATTATAGGCTGAAGGACGCAATTGATAAATAATGAAGAAAACCAAGTAAGGCCCTTGCCGTTTCACCTTTCATTGACTGACTGCATCATCGATAATTGCCTTGCTTGTAACGGTCTTGTAATTTTCTCAACTCGTGTGAATGGCTAAAATGCTTATGTGGTTCCATCTATGTTTTAGCTTCTGTGCGCTGTATGTAAGAGAAGCGGCGAAGGGAGGTTGGCTTATAAACTCCCCAAGGAATTGCTCATACATGCAGGAAATATTGGAGGTTTGGAAATCAGTGAAAAAAATATCGAATGTCCTTTTAATGACGTGCGAGACAAAATCAATTATAATGTACAAAAATTATGTAAAACTTGTGTCTTTTTAGTTGGATCCAATATGAATCACATTATCTCTGGATAGGTGATTGGCATAATTTATCAAGGAATTTTACCAGAGTATTGGATAATTTTCAAGAAGGGCTTTGTAGTATATTCTGTCAATTTTCCGTTAATCTATGAGACTTTATTGATATAGCTATTTTTTTTAATCTCAGAGCTAGTCCCATACATAACTTGATTTCTAATGTCAAGGGTCTTCTTAAATAGATTTTTCAATATATCAAAATCATTTTGCAATCCAAAAAATAATAAAAAATTGTATGTCCTTTGGATGACTCAATAGATAGAATCAATCATAATATGCAAAAAGTGTGTGAAAAGTTTTTGTTTATCAATTAGATTCAATATGAATCACATTATCTCTTAATATGTTATCAGCATAGTACATTGTATTAACTCCATATAACAACTTTCTCAAGCAATATTAATCATTTTTCTTCTTTTGGACTTTAAGGGGAAGTACATTGAACATGGTAACCTATAACTAGAGGTGTTAAATGGGTTGTGCAACCCATTTATGGTTAAATGAGTCATTAATGGGTCAAGCTTTATTTCATAAAGCATTCATAATGGGTTTTAATGGGTCAAGACTAAGATATATGGGTTTTAAATGGGTCAACTCTATGACCCATTTATGACCCATTTATCAACCCATTAAAAATGAACCCATTTATTTTCACTCGAAGTCGAGAACCTCACCATCTCTCTCTCCTCTCTTTAACTTTACAAAATCTTTTTTTTTTATAAAAACCAAAATTATAATTATTTTTTTTTTTTTCTTTCTTCTTTTTTTTTTTTTCTTTTCTTCTTCCTCTTGTCGTCGGCACGGCGATGGCCGGCAACTGGCTAGGCGAGCCTCGAGCTCGCCGGTGTTGGGCGAGCTCAAGCTCGCTGGATCTGACGAGGCGAAGGCCTCGCCGACGCTCGGCGAGGCTCGAGCCTCGCTAATCTGGCGAGACTCGAACTCACCGACGTCGGGCGAGGCTCGAGCCTCGCCAGATTCGGCGAGGGCGAGCTCAAGCTCGCCGGATCCGGCGAGCCATGAGCTCGCCGACGTCGCAAGTCGGGCGAGCTCGAGGCTTACCTGTGGCCGGCTGTCGACTATCATCGTGGGAGACTTTGGAGCGTGTGAGGAATAGGCTGATGAAACCCACACGCGACAATTGCGGTGGGGTTTTTTGCCACATCAACTACCCATCCGCAACCGGGAAGCACGGGTCAAGCGGGTGTATTCATTGCGTCGCCTATAATGGAACACTTCTTTTTAAAAAATGAAAAATAAATAAATAAATTCGAAGTCACTTTTGGACTAAAATCACAGTTTTGTCGTTTGAACTCAAATTATGCTAGCAAGTGTTCAAGACATTGAATCAAAGTCTAAACGAGCACGGAAAAGATTTTGCAAGTTCTTTTTATATATGGTACCAATAATATATATAAATACAAAAAAAAATTTATTTTTTATTTTTGCTTTTTTCTAAGTGAAGCCTACACGACTCCACATAGTGGCATATTAATGCTATATCTCATCTCATTGAGGTTTATTATTGAAAAATTATCACACCAATATTTTTATTAAAATTAGATTTTTAATAAAAATATAAATAATTAAAATTCGATTTTTAAAATAATTATTTTAAAAATTATAAAAATTGTCCAATGTATAAAACTATTTTACTTTTTAAATATATATAAGAAATAATTTTTTTTTGAAAAATTATAAAAAATTGAAAAATTATTGATTGGATTTGTATTACTTTGAAGTTTTTAGTAATATAATCTTTAAAAAAAACGTAAGAATAAGTTTTCCTAAATTTGGTTAAATATGAAAATATTTTATTAATATGGGTCGGGTCGGGTACGAGTTGGGTATGGGTCGGGTCGGGTATGGGTCGAAAAATTTACATTAAACATAAATGGGTCATAAATGGGTTAATGGGTCAAATTTGGGTCGACCTATTAATGACCCAATCCAAACCCGACCCGACCCACCCGTTTAACAGCTCTACCTATAACATAACCTAGTATATAACGTGCGAAAGAAGAGATACTAATGCAGTTCACTAGATACGGCTTCCTACATGCATGAAGTGGTCTTTGAAATCATGCTAATCTCTCTGTCTCTCTCTCTCTTCTTTGAGTTCATGCTCATGCATGTTATTGGCAAAGTAGGGAGATCTGGTTTTTCCTTGTTTGAAGGGTAAGTGAACTGGTATCATATTGCCTGTATGCTTCATTAATATGATAAAACTATACTCTTGATCCCTAAGTTCGAGCTTTTTTTTCCTATCAAATCCTCTAAACTTTGAGTTTTGTCCCATCAGATCATTGAAATTGTATAGCTTTCTATAATTAAAATTCCTTCAGCTCCAAATCTAACTAATTGGAACTGACATTCCTTTTTCATTAACATTTTTTTTTTTCACTATTTTATTCTCATCACCTACGTATTCTTTCTATCCTCAATTTTATGGCCTACCATTTAATTACATGAGCAAACTAATAAAAATTTAGCATAGTACACTAAATTAGTATTTCTCTTCTTCCCAATTCTACAATTTAGGGGTGATGTCAACAACTCTATATAATGATTTGTAGGAATCTAATCCATTTAAAAATTCAAATCTGTAGACGAGTTAAAAAATGTATAGTACAAAAGATATAAAGTAATTCCACGTGTCTCTCTTTCTCCCACGTTACCCAATCACATTGCATTCTCACACCATTCTTGTTTGATTCCCCTTTGATAAGGACCGTGTTGTGTAACACAAATCTTAATTATTTCCTAATTACAGTCTTATTCCCACGATGGTCAATGTTCTTTTTTTTGTTTGTCTAGTTCTTATTCGTCTAAGGTGATTGCTAAAAAAAAAAAAAAAAAATTCCTTTTAGTTACATCACATCAAAAAGATTTGATGACACTAAAACTATTTCTTCATTTTTTTTGGGCGTGGAGGTCACGACTAATCAGAGCATAATTTGGAGTTAATTAAAGGATGTAAATCCAATCACAATCAAATGGTCCTATATGTGGAGAGTATTTGATCATCATGGGAGGCAAAGTTGACTTGCCGTGCACTTTGATGCAAAGCACCTAAGTCGCTTTCTTACATGTGAATAGCTTCGAATTTCGAATTTCGAATTCCCACTTTCTTTGTATAGTCTTTTTCTCTACTTTTGCTTTTGGAAAGTATGGTATCAAACACCCTCCCTTGGATTAGGACCATCTTCACCCATCAAGCACAAGTGATGTATGTATGATAATTAGCTAAAAATCCGATATTATGACTTTACCTAATTGGGTCTTTGTTTATAATTCCTTGATTCTAGGGATACAAGAGCAAACAATAGGTTTGACGGATGAAACATATTGATGTTCTCACGACTTTTCTCATGTGAACTGTCTCGAGTACGCTCTGTCAAAAGGAGGAGGAGAAGAAGGATCGTTTACTTGAGTTGAGTTGAACAATTGGACTTTTCAGTTCATTATCATCTGCCGATGACAACTTGTTTCCTTTTTGACTAGCTATATACCTTTAGGATTAAATATATGCCTGGTTTTTAATTGTTAGTGATATTATATTGAAGATTCTTAAGATTTTCTATAGAATATTATCCTATGTTAAAGACAATTATGACATTACTATTGATTATCTATGTCAATCAAGATTATCAAAAAAGCTCGATCAGACAACATGGTCAGTGTGATTAGTGATGAAACATAGCTATTATGGAAAGGACTCAATTAAATGCTTCCTCCGATGAGACTAGTATTATAATTGACAAATGGAAGTAAAGGTCATTATAAACTGTGAAATAGACCTACTTACATGAATGGTTAATAGTATTCTGTTTCTGAGAACTCAAAAATCAGGATTTGTTATGCGCAGAAACGACTAAAGTCATTGCCCCTACTGACCCGGCAATTCAGATACTGAAAGATAGATTATAGGATTAAGGACACAATTGACACCCTAGGATTACTTTTTCACTTTTTTGCGTGGTTGTCACGACTAATTAGAGTATAATTCCAAGTTAATTAAAGGAAGTAAATCCAATTACAATTGAATGGGCCTATATGTGGAGAGATTTGGTCAATGTGGGAGGCAAAGTTGGTTTGCCGTGCACTTTGATCCAATGCGCCTAAGTTGCTTTCTTACATGTGAATAGCTCCGAATTCCCACCATCTTTCTTTGGCCTTCTTTTGTACTTTTTCTTTTGGAAAGTATAATATTGAACACCCTCCCTCAGATAAGGATCATCTTCACCAATTGGGCACCAGCAGTAACTAGTCAAATCAAGTAAGAACACGTGGTGTGTCTACTAATTAGCTAAAATCCGGTATTATGACTTTACCTAATTGGGTTTTTGTTTGTAATCACTTGATTATGGGAAAATCAAAGCAATGAAAGGTGGGACGGATGAAACAGATTGACATTCCCATGACTATTCCCATGTGAACTATCTTGGTTATGCCATGTCAAAAGAAGGACGTTTACTTGACTTGACTTGAACTATTGCATTATTTCAATTTAATATCATCTGCCAGTGACAACTTGTTTACTTTTTGAATAGCTACATACCTTTAGGATTAAATATATGCCTAGTTTTTTTTTTTAATTCAAATAATTTTTTAAATAACAATGTGGCTATATTAAAATGATAAATATCATAATATAATAGCACGGACTTTGTCATTATTAATTAGTAATTCATCAATTAGTATTCGAGATGCAAAATGGAATTTGCATATCAACGTAACAAGTTCAATGCTGGTACAGCATGGATCTAAAAGGTAGTAGTTTGAAATAAATTCTTATTCACCGATTAGAGATTTTGCCCCCTTTTATTTACATGCATTATTTTCTATTTTAATAATAAGAAATGATATTTCAACCGCATAAAATGGCACATCACAAATGTTTAAATTATGGAAAAGATATGTTTTATAATCGACAAATGGAAGTAAAGGTGATTATAAATTGTGAAATAGACCTACTTACATGTACGGTTCATAGTATTTTGCTCATGAGAACCCGAAAATCAAGATTTCATATACGTGGAAAAGACTAAAGTCAATGCCCCTACTAAACAGCTCGCGCAATTCAGGGATTGAAAGGTAGATTATAGGATAAAGGACACAATTGATAAATAATGAAGAAAACTAAGGCCCCATTGACTGACTTGATCATCAATAATTGCCTTGCTTGTAACGGCCTTGTAATTTTCTCAACTTGTGTGGATGGCTAAAATGCTTGTGTGGTTCCATCTATGTTTTAAGTTCTGTGTGCTTTTCTGTAAGAGACGTGGCTGAAGGAGGTTAGCTTATAAACTCCCCAAAGGGATTGCTCATATATGTAGGAAATATTGGAGGTTGGGAAATCAGTGAAAAAAATATCGAATGTCCAATTAATGACGTGCTAGACAAAGCCAATTATAACATACAAAAATTACGTAAAACTTGTGTTTTTTAGTTGAATCCAATAGGAATCATATTAAGTCTTAATAGGTGATTGGCATAATCAAATAGAGGAATTTTACCAAAGTATCGATTAATTTTCAAGTAGAGCTTTACATTACATTTTGTCAATTTTCTATTAATATATGCGACTTTATTTATATAGTTATTTCTTTAGTCCCAGCGTCAGACATATACATAACTTGATTTCTAATGCCAATGCCAAAGGTCTTCTCAAATAAATTTTTGATAATTTCAAAATCATTTTGGTATTCCAAAAAATTAAAAATATATATATATATATATATATATATTGAATAGCCTTTGGATGACTTGATGGACAAAGTCAATCATAATATGCAAAACCGTGCAAAAACTTTTGCTTATTAGTTGGGTCCAATATGAATCACATTATCTCTTAATATGTGATTGGCATAATATCTCGTATTAACTCAATATAACAACTTTCTCAAGCTTTTCTTCTTTTTTGCTTTAAGGGGAAGTACATTGAACATGGCAACCTACATCATTACCTAGTATATGACGAGCGAAGAGATACTAATGTAGTTCACTGAATACAGCTTCCTACACGCATGAAGTGGTCATGGGAATCATGCTGATCTCTCCGTCTCTCTCTTCTCCGAGTTCTTGCGCAAGCATGTTATTGGCAAAGTAGCGTGATCTCGGTTTGTCCCCATAATTCAACTCGTTTAACGATGTGTCCTTATTTGTAGGGTAAGTCCACTTATCTCATACTACCCCGCATGCTTCATTAATATAATAAAACTATACTTTTGATCCCTAAGTTCGAGCATTTTTTTTCCTATCAAGTCCTCTAAACTTTGAGTTTTGTCTCATCAAATCATTGAATTTGTATAGCCTTTTCTAATTAAAATTCCTTCAGCTCCAAATCTAATTGATTGGAACTAACACACCTTTTTCAATAACTTTTGCATTTTTCACTACTCTATTCTCATCACCTACTTATTCTTTCTATCTTCAAATTTTTTGGCATACCATTTAATTACTTTGAACACACCAATAAAATTTTAGCATATTACACTTAATTAGTATCTCTTCTTACAAATTCTATGGTCTGAGGGTGATGTTTACAGTTTTATATTAAGACTTGCAGGAATCTTATCTATTTTAACTTTCAAATTTGTTGACGAACACCTTCCTTAAAGAATGCGTAGTCCAAAGGACATCAAGCAATTCCACGTCTCTCTTTGTCCCACATCACCCAATCAAGTTGCCTTCTCATGCCATTCTTGTTCGATTCCCCTTCGATAAGGATCATGTCGTGCGACACGAATGTTGATTATTTCTCTTATTCCCACGATGTTTAATGTTCATTTTTTGTTCATCTAGTCCTAATTGGTCTGAGGTGATTACTTAAAAAAATAAATTCTTTTTAGTTCCATCGCACCAAAAAGATTTGACATCCCTAGAACTATTTTTTTCTTTTTCTTTTTTTTTTTTTTTTGCGTGATTTGCGCGACTAATTGGTCTTAGGTGATTCCTGAACTATTTCTTCATTATCTTTTGCGTGGACATCACGGCTAATCAAAGGACAATTTAGAGTTAATTCATGGAAGTAAATCCAATTACTATTCAATGGGCCTATACGCGTTGGAAATTTGGTCGGCGTGAGAACCAAAGATGGCTTACCGTGCACTTTGAGGCGATGTGCCTAAGTTGCTTCCTTACATGTGAACAGGTTCGAATTCCCCCGTTCTTTTATGGTCTTTTTCTCTACTTTCGCTTTTGGAAAATATAACGCTGAACACCCTCCTGCGGACTTTCAATACCGATAGCACGACACAGCACGGCATTTGATATGTCAGATCAATTAAGGACATTGTGGTGCGTGTCTAATAATTAGCTACATTGGTGTTATGGCTTTCCATAATTTGGTTTTTGTTTATAATTCCTTGATTTTAGGGAAGTAAGAACAAACGAAAGGTTGGACAAATGTAACAAATTGACGTTCCCACAACTTTTTCCATGTGAAATGTCTTGATTACGCCCTGTCAAAAGAAGAAAAAGTAGAAAAAAGATCGTTTACTTGACTTGACATGAACCATTGCACTTTTTCAATTAAACATCATATGCCAACTATAAATTGTTTACTTTTTTTACTAGCTATATACCTTTGGGATTAAATATATATGCCTAGTTTTTTTTTTTATTCCAACAATTTATTAAATAACAATATGAATAGATTAAAATGTTAAAGGTCATGGTATAATAGCGTGGGCTTTGTTACTTTCAATTAATAATTCATCTATAAATACTCAAGAAGCAAAATTCAATTTGCATATCAATATAACAAGTTAAATGCCTGTACCACATTGATCTCAACCGTAATATTTTGAAATAAATTCTTTTTTTTTTTTTTTATCATAACAGAGATTTACTCTCTTTTATGTATAACCACCATTTTCAATTTAAATAATAATTCCAAAATGTATGATTTATAGAAAAGATATATACTATAATTAACAAATGAAAGTAAAGTTGATTGCAAACTGTGAAATAGACCTACTTACATATATGGTTAATTGTGTTCTACTTCCAAGGAAAGTAAAGATTTTATGCGAGCAGAAAAGACTAAAGTCGTCGCCCCTACTAAATGGCCCGTAAATTTAGAGATTGGAAAGACACAATTGACAATGAAAGAAAAAGGAGGTCCCCATAGTGTTCTCCGCTTTCATTGACAGACTTGATCATTAATAGTTAACCTAGCATGTCAAGGGCCCCCTTTGAACTGACTTTTCTCATGTGAACTGACTAAAGAAGGAGGAGAATAAGGATCGTTGACCTGATTTGAACTTTCCCACTTCTTCAATCATATATCTTCTGCCAGCTGCAACTTTTTACTTTTTTAATTAGTGTTATACCTTGGAGATTAAATACATACCTTTTTCTTATAATTCCAATAATATGAATATTAATGCGAACTATATCGAAATATTAAAGATCATTACTTTGTTGTTATTAATTAATAATCCATCTATAAATTATTCAAGATGCCAAAAGCAATTTGCATATTGGTATAAGAAGTTAAAGGTCGGTACAACATGGACAGAAAAAGGTAATATTTTGAAATAATCATGGCTCTCCCTTTGAATCCGCATATTTTGGTTGATACGCATGGTTCTTTTTGCTTGGGCAGCTGTGCGTGCATTGACTTGCATTTCTGCATATTAATGATCATCGCCGTGTGCTTTCAGCCGGCCATCTGTGATTGCTCTTGTATTTTCCTTCAATTCTGTTAGAAGTTGTGCTTGCTCCAATCCGAGATTGGCTCTGGGTTTGAGACTCCTAGGGTTTACTCTTGGCATAGGCCAAAACTGGACATGATCACAGTGGGCATTCTTTTTCTCTGTAGTGATTTGATTTAGTTTATTGTGCTTTCTCAACAATGGCTCTGTAAATGAATATTTTCTTATCCTGCTATGATTGTCGAGAATTTTGGAGATCAAATATGCAACTTGATCCATGTGCTCAGCAAGAATTTCACCAAACTATTGGGAAATTTTCAAGTAGAGCTTGATAGTACATTCTATCAATTTTCTGTTATCCTATGCGACTTTCTCTACTGTTGTTTCTTTAGTCTTAGAGCTAGTCACGTACATAACTTGATCCTCACATGTTAAGGATCTTAAATAGATTCTTCATAATGCCAAAATCATTTCATAATTTTGTAAAAGTGAAAATGGGAGCCAAAATAGGAAATCCAGGGATCACGATGAAATAGTGCAAATGTCTGAATTATCAAATTGTGAAGGATGTAATTGAGAACACTGTGACCTAATCACAAAATGTATTAATTATTTCTCTCATTCCCAAGATGTTTAATGTTCATTTTTGGTTTGTCTAGTTCTAATTGGTCTTAGGTGATTGCTTTAAAAAAAATAAATTCTTTTTAGTTCCATCGCACCAAAAAGATTTGACAACCCTAGAATTATTTTTTCATTTTGTGTGTGCGGTCTTTATGACTAATTAGAGGACAATTTGAAGTTAATTAAAGGAAGTAAATATAATTACAATTGAATGGTCCTATACGTGGAGAGAATTTGGTAAGTTTGGGAGGCAAAGTTGGCTTGTCGTGCACTTTGATGCGATGCACATAAGTTGCTTTCTTACATGTGAACAACGTCGAATTCCCACCTTCTTTCTATGGTCTTTTTCTGTACTTTTGTTTTTGAAAAGTATAATACTGAATTAGAATATCTTCACCCATCAAGTTCGGGCACGTAACCAGTCAATCAAGTAAGGACACGTGGTGTGTTTCCAATAATTAATTAAAATTCGGTATTATGACTTTATCGAATTGGGTCTTTGTTTATAATTCCTTAATTAACTAAAATCAAGTAAGGACACTTGATGTGTGTCTGATAATTAACAAAAGTTTGGACGCATGAAAAATATGTTGATGTTCCCATGACTTTTTCCGTGGGAACTGTCTCAATTAGGCGTTGTCAAAAGAAGGAGGAGGAGGACAAGAAAGATGGTTTGCTTGACTTGAATCATCACGCTTTTTCAATTACATGTCATATGCCAATTACAACTTGTTTACTTTTAGACTAGATATTTACCCTTGGGACGAAATACATACCTAGTTTTTTTTATAATTCCGATAATTTTTAAATAACAATACGGCTGTATTAAAATGTTAAAGATTACAATATAATAGCGTGGGCTTTGTTACTATCAATTTATAATTCATCTATAAGTACTCTAGAAGGAAAGTTCAATTTGCATATCAATATAACAAGCTAAACGCGGCTGCAACATTAATCTAGGAGGTAATATTTTGAAATAAATTCTTCTTTATCATAGTAGAAATTTCGCTCTCTTCTATGTATAAGCACTATTTTCAATTTAAATATTAACAAACAATATTCCAAAATGTATAATTTATATATAAAGAAAAATATGTATAATAATTGACAAATGAAGGTAAAGTTAATTTTAAATTGTGAAATAGATCTACCTACATGTGCGGTTAATACTGTTCCGCTTTTGAATACTGGAAAGTCAAAATTTTATATGTATAGAAATCCCTACTAGCCGGCCCGGAAATTCAGGGATTGTAAAAGACACAATTGACAATGGAAAAAAGTAGGCCCCCATGGTGTTTTCAGCTTTCATTGACCGACCTAATCACCATTGTTAACTTGAATGTCACGGCCTTGTAGTTTTCTCATTTTGAGAGGAGGATAAAAATTTATGTCATAACTATTCTTGCATTTGATGATATCATCATGTCTTAGTATGGTCGAACATATTGCCTACTAGTATATATTCACATATTCATGAATTGTTTCGAAACAACGCCAAGAGAGAACCAAAAAGAGTCGAGCTGAGAGCGTTTTGCTACAAATCCTCATGGACCTTACCTTTAGATATCAGCTTTTGCCCATGTCATTCTCATGCCTAACTACAATCATTCTTCTATTAGGGAGTGTCCTAGCTTTAGTAAAAGATGGCCAGGACGAGATTGATCGATTGGCTTTATTAGAATTCAAGGCTCGAATAGCTGATCCTAGTGAGGTTTTGAGATCGTGGAATGATTCTAGCCACTTTTGCAATTGGGATGGTGTCACTTGCGGTCACAAACACCGAAGAGTCACCATACTAGACCTTGGCTCCAAGAAATTATCCGGGGTCGTGCCTCCCCATATCGGTAATCTGAGCTTTCTGAGGGAAGTCAATTTGGAGAACAACAATTTTCATGCCGAAATTCCCCCGCATTTTGGCCGCTTGCTTTGGTTGCAGAAGTTGTTCCTTAATAACAACTCGTTCAGCGGTGAAATCCCTTCGAATCTCTCCCATTGCTCTAATCTGCTCTTTCTTGACTTAGGCTTCAACATGCTCAAAGGAAATTTGCCGACAGAATTGGGCTCATCATCCAAGCTCCGAGAACTTATACTTCAAGCCAACAGCTTGATGGGAAACATCCCGCCGTCTATTGGAAACATATCAGCTCTTCAAGCGTTCGGAATAACGCGGAATAACTTCGATGGTACGATCCCAGAGACTCTTGGCCAGTTGAGAAATCTAAAGATCCTCTATCTCGCCGCAAATAAATTTGTCGGTACAATTCCTATCTCAATCTTCAATATATCTATTCTGGCATGTCTTGATGTAAGTGAAAACCAATTAGAAGGGGGTTTACCTGGTGACTTAGGCCTCACTCTTCCGAATATCGAGATTATTAGTACGTGGCAAAACTACCTCACCGGACCCATTCCCGAGTCAATATCCAACGCCTCTAACCTTGAGGAAATCCAAATCGGCCTTAACAATTTTACTGGGAAAGTTCCTTCTTTTTCAAAGATAAGAGGACTCAATCGGTTTAATATTGACCTCAACAACTTAGGAGGTGAGCAATCTACTGATTTGAACTTCCTCTGCTCTTTAACCAATTCCACAAAATTGGATCTTTTGGATATATCGAAAAATGCTTTTCGAGGACCAATACCCGACTGTATCAGTAACCTCTCAACCACCCTTTCTATGTTTGTATTAGTATACAACCATATTTCTGGAACCTTACCTTCCGGGATCGGAAATCTCATCAATTTGGAGCTCTTGGCAATAAGGGGCAATCACATCTCGGGAAACATTCCTTCGGAGATTGGAAATCTGAATAAACTGAAGTATTTGGATCTTGGCTACAATGAACTCTTGGGGCAAATACCGGAATCTTTTGGGAATTTGAGGATGTTAACCAAATTGTACTTGGATGGCAATAAGTTCTGGGGCTCGATACCATCGTCTCTAAAAAATTGCCAAAATCTACTTCTCTTGAACCTTTCGACCAACAACCTTAGTGGTTATGTACCCTCGGAAATTATGGGCCTCTCGTCTTTGTCGATTTACCTCGACTTGTCTCAAAATAGTCTTACCGGCTCCCTTCCAGAAGAAGTTGAAAAATTGCAGAATCTTGGTGAATTACGTCTCGATGGGAACAGATTATCACAACAGATTCCAAGCAGTATAGGCAATTGCAAAAGCATGGAACGCCTATATGTACAGGATAACTTCTTTGAAGGGTCCCTACCAATTATGAGTTCCATGAGAGGCCTCCAAGTTTTGAATGTTTCCAACAACCAATTGTTCGGCCAAATCCCGAAATTTCTAGAGTCCCTAAATCTGACGAATTTGAGCCTATCTTACAACAATTTCGAGGGTGCATTGCCTACAGGAGGAGTTTTTAGAAGTGCCATTTCAACTTCAGTTGTTGGAAACAAGAAGCTTTGCGGAGGTCTCCCAGATTTTCGACTACCGAAATGCTACTACATAGAGTCAAAATGGACGAGAATAAGCGGAATTGCAACAATTCTTATATCTACAGTCTCTGCTCTTGTTGGAGTAGCCTGCATACTGTCTTTGTTATACTTCTTCTGGTTTAGACACAATAAGAAAGCGTCTACTTCAAGCTCTTTTGAAGATGGGTTTTTGCATATTTCTTATCACACTCTACTAAAAGCGACAGGTGGATTCTCCTCCACCAATCTGCTTGGTGTGGGCAATTTTGGGTCCGTGTATAGAGGACTTCTTGATCAAACTCAGTCAGTTGTGGCCATCAAGATTCTCGACCTTACATGTGATGGAGCTTCCAAGAGCTTCATAGATGAGTGCAAGGTCTTGAGAAGAATCCGACACCGTAATCTTGTGAAGGTGCTCACCGCATGTTCTGGGTTTGATTTTAATGGAAATGATTTCAAGGCACTAGTCTACGAATTCATGTCAAACGGAAGCTTGGATGAATGGTTGCACCCAACTGCATCACAATATACGGAGAGAAGCAAGTTGACTTTACTTGAGAGAGTGAACATTTCCATTGATGTTGCTTGTGCACTAGATTATCTCCATCATCACTGTGAAATGCCAATAGTTCATTGTGATCTAAAGCCAAGCAATATCCTTCTTGATGATGAAAAGACTGCACATTTGGGCGATTTCGGGCTTGCTAGGTTCCTCCCAAAAGCAATGCATAAGTTACTAGCCAACCAATCAAGCTCTGTCAAAGTCAAAGGATCTTTCGGCTACATAGCTCCAGGTAATGATGCACAAGTTAGGTTTTTAAGTTTATCTCTTTTATAAGAACATGTGAAAAAAAGGCACACGAAACATCATTGACATGATATTTCAACATCAATTATTCACCTTGCATCACTATGCTTTGTTTATTGTTGTAGAGTACGGCATGGGAAGTGGGGTATCCACACAAGGAGATGTGTATAGTTTCGGGGTCCTCATTTTGGAGATGTTCACAAGCAAGAGGCCAACCGATGACATGTTTGAAAATGGGTTGGACCTTCATCACTTTGCAAAGGCAACTTTGACAGACCAAGTGGAGAAAGCAATCGATCCCGTTCTACTTCAGCAAATTGAGGAATTGAATAAGAGACAAAGAGTCACTCCAGAGGGCAAGAACAAAAGCTGGAGCAATATTCAGGACTGTTTGGCTTCAATTATGAAAATAGGAGTCGCTTGCTCTTCTGAGTCTCCAAGGGAACGAATGGACATCGGCGATGCATTGACTAAACTCCAAGGAATCAAGAAGAAACTTCTTAATTTCATTCTCATTGCCTAGTTGATGTCAAATCTGAACTTCATATGGAGTAATGTGGTCTTTGTGGTCGTTGCTTTGTCTGGAACTGGATATGTTGTTTTGTCATTCACGAACAGTTTGAATCTAGCTATGACTTAGCAGTTGGAGGAAGGTCAAAATAGTTTGTGTTGTTGTAAGCAAAAGAGCACTATCTTTGAGTTGTATGAAAAATTATTGTACTTTATTTTGTTTTAGCCGAAAGGAAAGAAATTATAACCTAATTGAGAGTTGCACCAAGAAAATGTAATAAATATAAAAATCACCAAAGGATAGCTCCTAATGTAAGTATTTCTAGACATCAGGTAATATGGACTTTTGTCTTGCTCTCTAGCAAACTTGGCCTGTTTGTTTTACCTTTTAAAGTAGCTTAAATGAAAAAACAAAAAATTACTAAATGGATTTCTTGTAAAAGTTAAATGGTGAATTTCATACAAGCTTATGAAAAGGAATATGTGATTACATGTGTCAGTATTTATTCATCTTATATCTATAGATGAAGCCAGTGCTGAGAGAATATGAGCTTCTGTGATCGCCAAGTGACAAATTTTACCTCTATTATTGCAATGTGCAAACCATATGGCATAATCGTGCCACAAGGCCCTTATTCCTTTGATTAGTATTAGTTTTATGATTATCATCCTCAGGTATCTATCATTTATTGTATTTGAATTCAAACTCAAGAACGGATGAAAAGCAGTATTATTCTAGTGTATTGGTCAATAAAAAATAAAATAAAATAAAATCTAGCAATACATTTCGATTATCCTTCCTAAAGTTTATCTTCTTTTGACTTATGTGATTGATTTTATATTTGAAAAGAGAGAAAATAAAGATAAAGTCTCTTAAATTAAGCAACTAATCTATTTAATTTGAAATTAATTCAAAAAAATAAATATATCATATTAAATGGATAACTCTCTTAATTTTTGAAGTACAGTTCGAGTTAATTACATGAATAAAATCATCAATTATCCATTTAACTCAAAATTAAATTCAAATAATGTGATTGATAACTAATTTGATTGCTTGAATAAATTTTATTTAATATGCACTAAATTTAAAATGTTCTTTCCCAAAATCCACTTAATTTGACAAGGAATCATTTACATTTATGCAATTTAAATTTGAAATAGATTGAATATACCTTTTAATTCCATATTATGAAAGGAAAACCCTAAATTTATCAACTCAAGTACGAGGATAGAGAGTACTTTCCTTTTTGTGAATGGGGCTGTCCATTTATTTCGATACCTGTGATGGACAAAGAAATACCAAAAATTTATCGAATTGTTCTTTCTTGGATATAGCATATTTCATACAAACACGAAGCTCTACTGGATTCAAGGTTGTCACGACCTAAGGATTTGAAATTTTTTGAGTTATTTGAGATTAAGCCGTGAAGGCCCTCAATTTTTCAGTGCTAATATTTATCAATGTTGAAGATGAAAATAAAATATGCTTCATAATAACTTAATATTGAATACCAAATAATACTTTGGTAAAATATTTAGCAAGATTCTTATTGCAAATAACTATCTTTTTTTCCATCGAATGATTAAGTGGCCTTTCCTTACCTAGCAAATTTGTGGTTTTCTAACTTAATTAAACCTTTTAAGTTTATTCTTATTATGATAACTGAATGTGTTTAATTTTATTGAGCGCTAAATATTTAATTTTTCAAGACTCAATCGAGTTATCAAATAACCTACAAATTTCAAAAATACTCTCCTCGGGTTTATTCTTAGTAAACACCATTTCAATGTATTTGTAGCATAGATGTAAATTTTGCAACTATATATAAAATTTAAATGCAAAATGGTAAGTTACTGATTACCTTGATATTGAAATTCAAATATTATATATTTCATGTAGACTTTGGGAATTTTAAATATGAGATAGTAATTTCTTGAGAAAATTTCAAATAAAGACTTGAAATATTCTCAGTTTCTCAAATAAGGACTTGAAGTAGATCTAGTGTGTCAAGTAAGTGTAAGAAGTGGTCATGTTAATCTCAAATTAGAGCCTGAAGTAGTTATGATTAAATAAGCTGGATCTCGCCAATCACCGGCCAGCTAGATATTCTAGCCGATCAAGGGTATTTTTGTCAAAAATAATTTCAATTTTATTTATTTTCTTTTACTTTTTTTCTTTCCAATAAGTGTCGATAAGGGCTAACAACCCTCGTTGACCACTGGGCGAGGGCTTGCAAGCCCTTGTCGGTCACTAGCGAGGATTGCGACCCTTACCTAGATCTGGTGAGGGCTTGCCTCACTTAAGGTTGACGAGGCCGTGCCTTGTTTATGGTTAGGGCATTGCTAGTGGCTAGCCATAACTTGAGAACAGCCACGGGCAAAAAAGATAGGGAAAACCAAAAAAAGAAAAGAGAAAGAAAAAATTCAAAACAAAATAAAGGATGGAAATGCCTTTGACCAACTGTAAAGTCAAGTTCTTTTTTGAAATTTACATTATCACTTTAAGATCTTATTTGAAACCAAATTTATTTTGAATCCTTATTTGAAATAAGATCAATTTCAAGTCATTATTTAAGAAAATAAGGGTATTTCGGACTATTATTTAGAATTTTCCTTAATTTCTTTTATCATCAAAAAAAGTGGAAATAGACAATCGCGAGTTACTCTCTAGATGTTAGGTCTCATTATCATTGCAGAAAATTAGATTTTAATCATGCCTTTTCAATGCAATTGTAAGTATACGAACACTTTGAGCTAGAAATTTTTTTCAGCACATTGCTTGATTGTGATTAACTCTTTTATATTCAGTTGCCTCATTGGGTGATACACAAGAAAGTTTCTTCTTAATATGAAAAATCGGACTTATGAAATGTTCTCTCACATATTTTTTATAAAATAAATACCGTATATATTGGACATTGCCAAATCCCAGATAATTATCGTGCATTGAATTTTTGCATTTTTTATAATTAATGTTTCCGACGCCGTCAGTTTCCGACCATGTTCATCTCCTCCCTTCCGTCCGGCGGCTCTGCTCAAACTGAGAGGCTTGCAAAGAGTTTAGAGAGAGAGAGACTCTCTATCCTCATCTCCCTCCTCCCTCAATCCCTTCGTCTCCTCCGGCTCTCGCGAGGTTCCGCTTGCGGTGCGTTCTTAGCTTCGCTGCGGCTGACACGGCGGCGGCGGCGGCGGCGGCGGCGGAGTTGACGGTGAGGATGGGAAGGCAAATCGGCCGTGGATGGAGGCGAGGAAGCCTCAGCCGTCTGCTCGGATGTCATAATTCTCGACGTCGGAGTAAACCCCTCTCTCTCTTTATATATTTCTCTCGCAGTTTATGTGAATGTACGAGCTAAAGCTTCGATTTTGTCTATGCGTGTCCAACTTTCCCTGCAACATATTGCTGAAGATGTTACTCCACGGTGCATATCATTAGTTTTTTTTTTTTTCCTTTTCTTTTGTGCGGTCAGTTGAGTGGCTCTGTTTCGTCTCTGCAGGGAATGACTTGTGGGGGATGTGCAGCGAGCTTGAAGAGAATTCTGGAAAATCAAGTGAGTTCGCCATTTGCTTTTGTCTTTCTTCTAATTCGTGAAGAGTGTTTGCTATTATATTCTCTAAAGTAACTAGGATCCTCCATTTTTCACATGAAGATAAACCGTCATCAACTTGAATTGAACTTAGTGTGAGAGGATATTCATCTAGTGGGTTAAGTGAAATAAGGTTCCAAATTATCCCCTATGTTGGTGGAAAGAATTGCAGGAGAAATGGCTTTCATCAATTTTTGTGCTAAGATTTGAACTTAGTGTGAGAGAATATTCATCTAGTGGGTTAGGTGAAATAAGGTTCCAAATTATCCCTTATGTGGGTGGAAAGAATTGCAGGAGAAATGGCTTTCATCAATTTTTGTGCTAAGATTTGAACCCTGTGTGTTTTTTATTTTTCTTCTCTAACTTTGGACAGCCAGAGGTATCCGCCGCAAGGGTCAATCTTACAACTGAGACAGCAATTGTATGGCCTGTTTCTGAAGCCAAGGCTATACCTAATTGGCAAAAGGAGTTGGGGATAAACACTTGCAAATCACTCAGACAAATTGTGGCTTAAGTCTAAGTGAGTTTACCATTGCTTTTCTCTTTCTCGTAACTCGTGAAGAATCATCCATTTTTCCTCATGAAAAGAATCGCCATTGACTTCAATTAAACTTAGTGTGAGAAATGTCATTTTCTGGGTGTGATTTGAACCGGGCATGGTTTTCTCTTTTTTCTGCTCTAAACATTGGACAGCCACAAGTATCTGCCACCAGCGTCAATCTGACAACCAGGATAGCAGTTTTATGGCCAGTATCTGAAGCCAAGGATGGCAAAAAGTGTTGGGAGAAACACTTGCTGAAGACTTGACAAATTTTGCCTTTATGTCTAACCCTCGACATAAGTAGTTTTATTCACCATCTGCTTATTGCATCTGAATGAGGTTTGGCTGACATTTGTGAATATCATTGCCACATATAACGTACATTTTATCACAGTTTTTCTGTGTTGATGACTCCATCTAAAAGTTGGAAGTACAATTTCTTATATCTGTAATTTTCCCTGTCATATAATACAAACTACCTCGGATAAGAATATTTTTAATGCAGGGGGTGGTTGACAAGTTCTCTGGATGCTCTCGTGGATTTGGTTATGAGAAGCAAGTGATGGATGAGGCTATTGAGGAAATGAATGGACTTATCATTGAGGAAAAAGTTCAGCCTCAAGGTTCAGGTAGAGACTGAGATGGTGATCGTAGTCGTGATTGTGGTCATGATTGTGGCCCTAGTTGGGACTCTGGTGGTGGACATGGAGGTGGAGGTGGAGAGTGCTTTAAGGGTGACAAGCCTGGGCATTGTGGAAGGGAGTTTCCTCGTGAAGGGGGCTGGGGAGGTAGGTATGGGGGGAGGGATGACAGGTATGGAGTTGGTGGTGGTGGGCACTATGGTCCTGACCGAAATGGTGATTGATCTGGAGTGTGCAATAGGGATAGTGGTACTCAAGGAGGATCAGGAGATGCTCCTATAATCAGGACCGTTCTGGTCCCTATGAATATTGTGGTATAGGGAACTTCTATCCGGGGTAGAAGGAATACTACTGATAGCTATGCACATAATTTTTTCCAGTTATAGTAAAGCAGTTAATTCTGCGCTGATTGAAAAATATTTTGTGCTTGTAGCAGAGCAATTGGAGGTACTGCTGTTACTCTCTGGAGGTGTCAAAGTCCTTCCGCTGAATCTCTTCTTTATTATTCTCTGGGTGGACAAATCTGCTTGATCAGTCTTGTGTTGTGCGAACTTTGGCTAAAATATTCAACTGTTTAATATCCGTGAATGCTTGTTTTGATGTTATGGTCTGACGGCATTGGTTGCTTGACTTAAATAACCCAATTTGGCCTTAAGCTTTCAATGATATGATCGGTAGTGGATTCTCTTGCACTTACATGCTTTAGCAATTGCAAATGCATCGGAGATCAATCTTGGTCGACTTCTTCATTGGCATTTGTGACTATGGAGTGCAGACAGCTTTTTGGTGTCCATATGGCTCTTTTGAGGATAGGGCAAGAAATTCACCTGTGGACGTAATGCTTTTTTTCTATGCAAAAGAGAAGCTGCTTTAGAAATGGATGCCCATTTTGGCTACAAATTTTCAGATGTCTTACTTTTTGAAAAGGAGTTAAGCGGGTAAGCTCTATGTTTTTTATACACATTTGGTTAGCACTCTATTAATCCTGCTAAGTTTCTGGCGGGATTATTGGCTGTTTTGATGCATGGTCATGTTGCTTTCATGTCATAGGACATGGCTGTAGTCTTAAAAATTCTGAAAAGTCCTTTTGGCCTCAAGAAGCTATTCCTTTATGCAATTAACTCCGTAAAATCCAGTAGCACCTTCCCCACATGATTGCTGGTCTCTGTCTCCTCCATGTCCATGGTGCTGCTATTGTCTTAGGTTTCCTTGATAAATTTCCCTTTCAGGTGTAATGATGTCTCTTCCTATGAATAGGCAATGTTGTTATAAACACATGGTTCTTTTCACTTCAGTGGCTTTGCGTGCATTGACTTGCATTTCTGCATTAATGATCATGTATCTTCCCCTAATTCTTTTAAAAGTTGTGCTTGCTCCATTTGTAATCGATACTGGGTTTGTAACTCCTAGATGAGATACACTCTTGGCATTAGCAAAAACTGGATATGATCATTTCCTTTTCAGATTTTCTCTGTAGTTACTTGGTTAAGGTTATTGTGCATTCTTAACTACGGCTCTATAAATGTTTGAAGTCATTTTAAGTTGGAGAAATCTCCCCAGCACCCCCTAAACTTTTTTGTTCTAGTCAGTATACAAAATTGTGGATTGTTGTTTCGCACGTCTCATAGTCTGAGTAATATAACCATTTCTTGCCCATTGTTCACTTGCAAGCCTCATTCACATACCCAGCAGAGGCGGTTCTTGAACAGAGCAAGCCTTGCCTCCGTTTCACATTCTTGAATGACCCGGCAAGGGTATTTTGAGCAACCGCGCTTCATGAGATGCAGACCTTAAAATGACTCAGAGGGGATGATACACCGCTTCGATTCCCTTTTTACCAATTCAAGAAAGATGACAGGATTTCGTTCTAGCGAGCTCAACGACTGCAAAATTTAATTGATCAGAACAGGGTGCGTTGTGCACGCGGGTCCCGTTCTTTATGGGGCGGAGTGTTTTTGTCTGTTACGCCTCCATATACGACAAGCAGGGACAGCACATCTCAAAGATAACGGTACAGTCTCGGGGTGTCGCCAGGATGAGCACATTTAGCGACATGATGTTGTGAGTGCCCCAAGCTTTGACTCTTCCTATATAAGAAAAGCTCGAGGCAGGAGACCCACCACAGCCCAATCTCGCACGGACCTTAGAAAGGGAGGCGTCTCCGATGGGTGATCTTGGCAACACAGGCACTGTTCCTTTGCATGTATCCGGTATTCATTCATACGATTATATCAGCGCCTGTGTTTTCAGGTCACCCCTTTGAGATGATCACACTCTTTCCCTTCCATATATCGATAATGACCCTCCCAAATTAATCGGTATGGCTTCTTTGTCTCACTGAGATCAGGTGACTCGCTTTTAGGGTTCAACATGGTGATTGAGGTGCTTTGGAAATTCATTTTCATGGTTGTACTAAGCTTCTTTTTCCATATTTGTAATAAGAATCTCTGTGCTAATTTTTTGTCGCCATTATTTCTAGGGAAGTATACTACAATTATGTAAAACTACTGATTGTTGCTCTAGCCGCTTCCTCTGGTCATGACGAGTTTGAGATTAAAGTGCTCGTTAGTGATTCACCCCAGTAGAGCATGAGTGAGGTCATAATAACCTCTTGGACCAGAGGTGGTGTAGAAGAAGTAAAGTCTCTCCAATTCCTCCTCACAGTTTGGATGATCTTGAACAGGTTGACAGTTTGATGTGGTGCAATTTTATGCCAAAAACTTAAGGTACAAGTGGTAAATATGAAGAAATGGTTTTACGTCTGAAATGTCCGACCCTCGCCAGCCACAAGTGAGGGTGTGGGTGCTTGGTCCCTTACCCAGATCTAGCGAGGGCTGCAATACCCTTGCCAGATTTGGCCAGATGAGGGCATGGTGGCCCTCACTCGATCTGGGCTTGCCTAGTGCTAGTGAGGGTCAGCCGGCGACCATTAGCAGCCTAAATGGAGGAAAAAAAAAAAAAAGAGTAAAGAAAGAGAGAGAATTATAAGATATTACTAATTGGTTGTGGAAGTGTCGTAGAGAGAATATGAGAAAACTGTACCAGGCAACTTGAGAAACATTTATACCTAATATGACAAAACTGTACCAGGCAACTTGAGAAACATTTTAGTTCAAAAAAAAATAAAAACTTGAGAAACATTTATACCTAATTGTAGTACAAGTATAACACTCCAATAAAATATCGTCTCCCACAACTATTACATTTTAATTTTCTCGCACCACATGCAAAACACTTAAAGCAAACTAGCTTTTATGAAGACACCCGCAGCTCTTATTTTTCTCTCCCTTACGGACGGGCAACTTTCTTTTTTCTAATTGTGAAGCTATTGCCGTTGCGGCTTTTGTGTGGTTTTCACCAAAGCTCATCGTTTTGTGGCTTGCCAAACGAATGCTTCTGATGGCCTTAATGCATAGCTAGGATAAGTACCAAATTAGTTTTAAATTTATTGTACGTATGCCAAATTCAGTCATAACTTCTTTAATTTTCTAAATGTAGTCTTAAATATTTGCGTGAAATTCTAATGTAATTTTTTTGGCTAATTGCCATCGAGAAAATTGCCAGCATGATGTCGGCTGTCCTATATGGCACTGGACAACTTTATTCAAAATAATGTTTTATGGATCACTACGAGAATTTCTGTTGGTAAAAAATTCAACGGCCATATTAAGTTGCTTTTGGAACTCTTCAACTGCCTTATCTTCTTCCTTTAACCACTTCAATTGTATGCGACTATCGAAAGAAGACGAATAGGGTTGACTAGACTTGAATTCTCGCACTTCTTCAATTAAGTGCATTTGCCAATTACGGCTTGTTTACATTTCTAGCTAGCTGTATATCCGCGGGATTCAATACAATCGCATGGTTATAATATGAGAATGTGGACTCTGTTATTAATAAATGATTCATCTAGAACTATTGAAGATGTAAAATTTACTTTCCGTATTAATATGGGTCTAAAAAGTAATATCCTTTTAAGTAAATTCTCCTTCACCATGGTAGATTTTGCTCTCTTCTCAGTGTAAGAACTATTTTAAATTTCAAAATGAAAAACCATATTCAACCACATAATAGGCCACATTACACATGACACTTTTAGCTAGAACAATCCACAAGGGAAGTAGGATTTAAATTCCTTTGGTCCCTCTCACTTTTGTTTTCTTATTAATGAAAGAGAAGATAGCAATGTTTTCAGGGGAAGGTAAGTTAGAGACAATGAAACAAGATGGGGCAAGGCACCCATCCTTCAAGGAAATGCTCATTTTGCAGAACATATTCCTTCCCACCAAATCTGTGCAGAAAGGTGGTTTGCGGTCGCCAGTCATGCACGTTCCCCCCAAACCGAGCATAATCACCTCCGAATCTACATTAGAAGCAAACTCCACTTTTAAATTCCATTTGTTTGAAGAAAAACTGTTTTTGAAAAGTTATTTTCTGACTTGCGGCATTTGTATGATATAAAATTAACCGATCTATCGAAAACGTTTTCCAAAAACTGAAAACAACAATTGTAGATAAGAGGAAAAGGATTTCTCTTTCTGATAAGATGGAAATCACTTTCCCAAATGACTAAACAAATGAAAATTAACTATTTTCCTTGAAAATGATTTTCATAATAAATATTTTTCTTTATCATAAAATTTCAGTGAAACAAATACATCCTTATTGTCAACCCATGACACAGTTTAGATTTTCCTCCATCCCCTATCCATCATGTTCCACTAGTTCCCCATTGAATCACCACGATTTTCAGAGATCTCTCATATGTTCTGCTGGCACATTTCAACCACCGTTCTACTTAGCCGCTACCGTCACAGAAAGTACAAGCACAACGACATACTTAAATGTCCCATCGCCTAATCTGCTCTCACGGGTTGTTCTAGAACACAGTTGTCCTCCATGAATTTCATTTTAGAAATTTTCACGAGAAAATGTTATAATCTTCTTGATATTGTGTGGAAGAACAAACTATATTATCATGACATCGTAATTCATGGAAAAGGCGTATATTATAATTGATATCCGGAAGTAAAGTTGATTATCAGACTTTTTAAATAAATGTACTTGCTTAAATTGTGAAATAGACCTACTTAAGTATAAATTGGCTATGATTGTTTTCTCTGCTTGCAAAGAAAAATAAAGAATTATTATTCCTTAATTGTACAAAAATTAGCTTACCATCAAAAAAGTTATTATTGAAATATGCCTTGAGTTTGAGCCGACGAAATTTGATCCAAGTAGGAAGTTTCCTAATTTGAATAAGTTTTCTATATTGGATCATATTCTTTAATATATATAAGAAGTGGGTCTTCTTTTGTGAAGAGTATCGAGAAGATGGCTTTTTCATGAATTACACCATGAAGCAATGTGAGAGTGTCGAAGCTAATTAATTCTTGTGGATACAATTAGTGAATTCCTTTATGAGATTAAGATATTATTTTATGAAGAATTATGAGGACTAAATACTTTTTGAGTTATTTGATATAATTAGAGGCTGGAAATAGTTAGAATACTTGATTAACTCAAGTGTTGTTGTAATCTTTATTTTATTGCTTGATCTACATCTATGCTGCTCTCATCCTAAAATAAATCTAGTGTCTGATTTATTTCTTTATTCTATTTATCTTATTATTCGATCGCTTATTTTCAGCAACATTTATTGTATCTAAATGCTTATTTCTTCCAAATTAGCACTCGACCAAAATCGATCAAGCCCATCATCACTCAGATTCATAAGGCCAAGAAATATGGGAAAAAAATAATGTCAAGAAGCAGTGAATTCACGACCGAACTTACGCGAAATCATTATTCCTAGTATAAACAAACGAAAATTGAATAGATAAACTATTCAATTGATGTAGTAGCACTTAATCCAAAGTTATAATGTACATATCTTCTAGTAGTTGAAGTAAGGTGCATGCAAACTTATAATACACTCATAGCCCAAGATTCAAAGTCTTATAAAATCAAGAATATTTTGTGCACGTTGTTCGGAAGGTTGGAACCCTCCCGAAGGCTATAAGATGTCCTAAGGAGGTTTGATGGATCACTAAGCACGCACAAAGGCTCCCCTTGCGAGGTGGTATTAGCACTTGGTATAGGCTTCCCAAATCCTACTAATTTCAACTTGATTTTCTCATTTGATTATTGAATTTGATTTACTCTAGAGTAGCCGATAACCTTTTTTGGGTTGGTTAATAGCTTTGGAGCCCATCTTACTCTTCTGAACACAGATTTTCACAAGTTTAAGTACTTGGTTATGCTAGAATAATCTAATGCCTTTTTACTAGCTTTTTTTTTTTTTTTTTTTTTTTTTACGTAACACATTTTTCATGTAATATTTTCACTTTACTCCTTAACATGGTTCTAGATGTCCATGCACGAATACTCAAGCAAATTAATCGATAATAAAGCATATAAAGTATGGAAAGAAAAATAGCCCGAGCCACATGGCGCAAAATTAATACAATACCTCGTTAATGATCTTTGCCATGCACTTTCAGCCAGTCATTTGTGAGCATTTATCTTCCCCTAGTTCTTTTAGAAGTTGTGCTAGCTCCATTTGAAATTGATACTGGGTTTTTGACACCTAGATGTGGTATATTCTTGGCATAAGCCAAAAAGCCGATATGATCATTTCCTTTTCAGTTTTTTCTCTGCAGTTACTTGGTTAAGGTTATTGTGCATTTTAACTATCGTTCTGTACATGAATTTTTTATTTTCTCGTTATGCTTGTCAGAAAGTGTGGAGATCAAATAGGCAATACATGCTCAGCGGGGAAGAGTTATCTATTCTTGTTGGAATTTGGTTAATTTTCAAATAGAGCTTGACAGTACATTCTATCAATTTCCTGTCGGGTATGCACACATCCTTCTACTTGGTCGATTTTATAATGCGATATCCCAAGACTAAGTATTGCCGACCCTTTGATTTATTGAGCACATGCGGAAGCAGTTATAAATCCCCAAACAATAACACAATGGGATAGGAAAGCAGACCATATTTTTCATATTGAAATTCACAACCACACTTTTATTAACAGCATAACTCATAGTATATTTACAATACTATTCACAGCATACTTGTCTCACACCTATCTACACTAAGACAGGGTTTACAAAAGGGATGGAATCTTAATCCACATTCGGGTTGTACTCAAGATCCCTCTCTAGATCATCTTCTGCTTCAAAAATCTTTCTCCTCCTCAGGTTTCACATTAGTGCTCTCCTTCTTAGGTTCCTCCTCCTTGGCTCCCCCTCAGGGTCCTGAAATGGTTATTCAATAACCAATGAGACCACGTCTCAACAAGTTCTATCCCCTAAGACTCGATTAGTAAACCAATACACTACTCGGTTGCCTAAGCACAGCACGAGTCAGAGGACTTACCTTTACCTCAAATTCCATCTGCATATTAATACAGTTCAATAGGTACTCAAACAATCACATCACCGATCGAAGCATTGATCAAATCGACCTAATCGATTACATTTGTCACGTCCCGATCCTCGGGCACGCACACATCCTTCCACTTGGTCGATTTTAGAATACGATATCCCAAGACTAAGTGTCGCTGACCCATTCATTAATTAAGCACATGCGGAAGCAGTTATAAAATTCCCAGACAATAAAACAATGGGATAGAAAAGCAAGGCCATATTTTCATATTGAAAACACGTAACCAAGCTTTTATACATAGCAAAAGCCAAGTATTTCACAACTATTTACATTATCAAGGTCTCACTTTATTTACACCTAGATGGGGTTCACAAAAAAAAGGAGGATAAACTCTCAATCCTCATCAGGGTCATAATCAGGGTCATCCTGATCCCCTTCTGGTTCTTCCTCGTCTGGTTCATCCTCGTCGAACTCCTCATCTACCGGCTCCTCTTCCACCGGTTCCTCCTCAACAGGCACCTCCTCATTCTCCTCCCACTCCTCGTCCACTTCCTAGTCTTAATCTCCCGCTGGGCCTTCTGCCTCCTGATCGAGGATCATTGGTTCTCCTCCATTCCAATTGGCATCACCTCCAGAGTGCACAGAAGAGGTAAGCTCAACCGCCAATGCAGGGTCACTAGCGTCAACCACACCACCGCCCTCAGGATCAACTGTCCCAGCCCCAAAGGCCTCCTCAAGGACGATGAATGGTACTTCCTTTTCTGGTATGAGACCTATCTACCTCCCATCAAAATAATGGCGATACCAAGCTCTATACTCATAGGGCACCAGATCATCCCTGCCCTTATCAACCTAGACAGTAGTCTTGACCAACACATACTCTAGTCCCTCAGGGTCAGGGTGAATATGAAAATGAGTGGTCTTCTCGGCGATGTTCTTTGGGATACCGGACTCTTCAAGAGGAGAGATAGGAGGAGGTCCTGGTGCTGCCATCTAAGGGCCTGAAATGGTTTATATCAACTAATGAGACTATGTCTCAGCGAGTTCTACCCCCTAAGACTCGATTAGGGAACCAATACGCCACAAGGTTGCCTAAAAGCACAACATGAGTCAAAAGACGTACCTGAGACATAGCTTATAAATTCACGTATATAAACCACGGTCCTTAGGACATAGCTTATAACAGGTGGGAATCACAACTCCACCAAGCATATCTCAGTACTCAATGGCTTTACGGTCCCACTCGACCCATTTCAATATATAAATGGCTTTATGGTCCCACTTGACCTTTTTCAATACTCAAATGGCTTTATGGTCCCACTCGACCTTTTCTTGATACTCAAATGGTTTTATGGTTCCACTCGACCTTTTTCAATACTCAAATGGCTTTATGGTCCCACTTAACCTTTTTCTCAGTAGCCAAATCAGCATGAAATAAAGCTCAATTAAATAAACGGATTGCACCACGACAATCAACACGAAATTCCGGTCACCGGCCATCCCGGGTGAATTTCCAAAAAAATAAATAATTAAATAAATAATTTCAAAAATTAAATAAATAAATACGTAAATTCAATTTAGAACAATATAAAGCTCAATTCGGCCTGCACCACGATCATCAGCATAAAATCCCGGTCACTGGCTATCCCAGTTGAAATTATGGGAAATAATTAATTAATTAAATTAATTTCGAAAATTAATAATTAATTCCTAAAAATTCATTTTAAGCCTGAATTATTAAATTGACATCCGATAAGGGACGAGAAAAATCCCAAGAAGCATCCAATAAGTAATAGGACATGTCTACTTGCTAATTGCACATCCAATTTGACTAACATGCCTTAATAAATCTCTAAATTAATTATTTTAATCTAATCTATCCACCTAATTGCAATTAAATAAATCTAACCAACCCTTAGGCATAATTAATCTACTAAGAAAGCATCAGTGAGTAAAACTCACTTGCACGACATGACGACCAGGACATCGTGACGACGATGCAACGACAGCCGAACTTGGGCCGGGCCAAGAACTTCGCAAGTCCTTAGAAACTTCTGGGCTTAGACTTGGGCTTGGGCCAGAATCTTGGGCTTAACTTGCTGGGCTTCAAAGTTTGGACTTGCCTTTGGATGAGTTGACCTTTACAAGTTGGGCCGAACTTGTCAAATCTGTGGGCTTCGCTGGACAAGAAAGTTGTTGGGCTGCTCGGTGGAAACGTGGGCTGGAGAATTTGCTTTGCTGGGCCGTTGATGGAGCTACTGAGCTTCGAGACTTCAACTGGCCGAAGGCACTGGAATCCGCGGCTTGCTTCATGCGATTCCCATGGCCAAATGGAGACAGTAGCTGGGCAGGAGGACACGCGGAGGAGGACGGATGGAGCGGCTGTTTCGTGGAGAAATTTTTAGGCTTCGTTGGCATCACCGCTGTTGATGACCATAGGAATTGATGAAGGCTGATGTGTGGCGTGGGTGGCCGACCAAACTCAGTGGAGTTGGGGGCTTCAAACGGTCAACCAAGATGGGGGAAGCCGCTGGTTTTGCTGACTGACGGATGAAGACGTGAAGATTGAGGGGTCTTCAATGCTATTTGTTGACTAAACACCTAGCAGATGCGGCCAGGTGGCTGCGTGAAAAAGGGAGAGCTTCAGTGGGGGTGTGGGCAGCTTCTTTCTTTCTTTCTTTCTTTCTTTTTTTTTTTTTTTTTTTTTTAATATTTCTGGCTTCTTCCTCGATATCTGAGAGAACTCGAGTGAATGGAGAGAGAGATGAAGCTGCGGAGGGGGAGATTGGCGAGTGATGATGAAGACCGAAGATGCAGCGCACGTCCAGGAGAAGCTAGCTAAGAGGAGACCAAAAATCAGAAATCTTAGCCAATACATTTAATGTTTTGGCCCCACAAGACCACCATTCACTCCTCTTTGTCCCCCTAATCAAATTCAAGCTTATTAACTCACAATTAAACAATTTTAAACTCCCAAAATTGCTAACCAAAAGCCAATTCCGAATTTCATTTCTTTTTCTTCGGTGTCCGATTTTCCGAACAAATAAATTCCGTTGGGGTCCAAATTGAAGTCAGAAAAAGCCCAAACAACTTTCATTCGCCGAATCACATACACTAGATGTCAAAAGTCTCTTCAAAATTGCCAACTTGAGTTTTCGTTCATTTTCCATATTATCCGACCCGATTTTCCGTAAAAATCTCAGGGCCTCTGAAAAATCTTCTGAGATTGAGTCGATGTTCCTCAAATAGCTCGTGACACCACAGAACTTTCAATTTCTGAAATCTGACTCAATTTGGAGGTTAATTTCATTCCGGCGCGCTTTTAGCGTGACCTAGACTATCGGGTAGTTTTCAGAACTTTTCAAGGCAATTAACTCGTGGTCGATTTTCTTCGAGCCACAATAAACCCACTCGACATATTAGCGACTTTCGATTGTCGTGAAAATCTCGAGGGCTCAATTATAGACACAGGGTACCAAGACGATAGAAAAATCAAATTAGTGCCGGTCGACGAGAATTTTCCAATTTAGTGGAGTCACCCACGATCGGCCACACATCTCAGTCGAACCAACCTATCTCTGATCTCAATTCGATTTTTAACTGTGACGTGATGACCTTTAAAGATGAACACGGTCGAGAAGCTGATTCCTGGTCGAATTCTCAAGTCTATTGCCTTAAAAGTCTTTAATGGCTTACTCAGCTAATCTAGTTATCTCAAGAGTGATTAGCTCTGAGAACAACCCTATAAACGCATCAATGAAATGCCCGATTAATTTAATAGAAAATAGCACTGGAAATTCTGGATGTCACAACATTTCAGTCGGATCATCTCTAGGTCATTCATCCCACATGAAGCAACTTTTTTAGATTTAGTAGCTTTACGGTCTCACCCGACCCTTTCTGGATCTAGTGGCTTTATGGTCCCACCCGACCCTTTCAAGACCTAGTGACTTTACGGTCCCACTCGACCTTTTCAAGATTTAGTGGTTTTACGATCCCACTCGACCCTTTCAAGATCTAATTTAGGAATGAATCTTAAAATCACTCACAAATTACTTTAGCACCAAATAAAGCTCAAATAAATAAACAAACCGCACCACGATGATCAGCATGAAATTCCGGTCACCGACCATCCCGGTTGAATTTCCGAAAAAATAAATAATTAAATAATTAATTTCAAAAATTAAATAAATAATTATAAAAATCCAATTTAGGCCCGTAATGCCGAATTGGACACCGAGATGAGCCCGGAAAATTACTGAGACTCGTTCCATAAATCACAGCACCTTTCTATTTGTTAATGACTAAATCTAACCACCTAACATGCATTGGTAAGTCACTAATTAAATTATTCTAAACTAACCTAACCACCTAGTTGCACTTAATTAAATCTAACCAACCTTTAAGTATAATTAGCAAACTAAGAAAGCATTAGTGAGTAAAACTCACTTGGTAAAAGCGGAGACTGAATCACCGCAACGGCGACATGACGGTGGCCGAAATCGGGCTTTCGAGAACACCGGCGGGCTTGGACCGGGCTTTAAGCTTAGGCCTAACAAATCTCAGCCCAACTGAGATTTGTTCTTGCTTTAGGGCTAGACCCAAGTTGGATTGGGCCTACTGAAGATGGGCTTCAAGTGCTGGAAATTTGGCTTCAAATGGGTTAATTCTCCGGGTTTGATGGGCTACAGATTTGGACCGTTGGGCTCGTGAATTTGCTGGCCCAACCGTGGGCTGAGCCGCTGGACCAAACAAGAAGCAATTGGGACGTGAAGACGTGTGGAACAGGCGGCCTTGTGCAAGAGACGCGGACGAGCTGTGCTGCTTCGTTGTGAATTAGCGTGGCAGCAGCTTTCGTCTTCGTGGCGTTGAGGAGATTCATGAGGACGAGTGGCCGATAGAGTCAACTAACGGTGGAATCATGGACTGCTCGTGGACGATGGAGGACGCCTGGCAGCGCGAGGGAGAGTCTTGGTCTTCGATGGATGGCGTGGCTGACTGCCTCTGATCCCGCAGCTTCTCTGTTGGTGTGGCGTGAGTGGCCGACCAAACTCGATGGAGTCGTGGGCTTCCTCAAGCGGTGCTGTTGGCAAGGCACGAACGAAGATGCTGGACTTTGGGTCTTCGGTGGTAGCGCGAGAGAGAAGCAAACCGTAGATGGGGCTTCGATTAATCTTCAGTGAGGAGAGTTGACTGGCGGGGGACAGCAACTAGTGGAGAGGAGCAGCTCGATTGAAGATCTTGAGGTTGGTGTGAGCGGGGGCTTGTGAACTTCAGTTGGTGAAGAAAAGCAACGAAGCTGTAGAGAGGCTGGGTGGGGACTGCTTCGCACGGTAGAGAAAATGAAAACAAAAGCAGGAATAATGAGTGGATGGAGGGTGCCGAGCGTGAGGGAAAGGATAGATATGAAAGATGAGGGGCCCTTTGCTTTTAATTCTCACACAAATATCTCCCAAAAACCATTCTTAGCCATGTATAGTTTCCTTGGCTCACAATGGACCACTCATGCACTCTTCTAGAAGCCAAAATGGTCCAAATGTTGTGACTAGGTGGGGGTACACGAATTTGGGGGGAGGATTGGCTTAAATGAACTCAAATTCTCTCTTGAATTAATCTCGAATGACCTCAACAAAAATCACTGGACCTCTGAATGCCTCAATTGATAATTTTCCTCATCCTAGAATCCATCATACTTCTCAATTTTGCAACCAAAGACCATCTTCAACATTTTTTGTACAAAAATGTCCCGGCGACGACTTTTTCCCAAAAAGTGTCTGGTGTCAGAAAAATCTTTTGAGGCTGAGTCATGGATCCTAAAATTTATTGTGACATGACAGAACCTTCAATTTCTGAAATTGGACTTGAATTCGCGGTTAATTTCCATTTGGCGCGTTTTTAGCGTGACCTAGGCTATCGGGTGGTTTTCAGGACTTTTTAAGGCAAATGACCCGTGGTCGATTTTCTTCGAACCACTATGCACCTATTCGACTCAATGGCGACTCTCGATTGTAGTGAAAATCTCGAGGATTCAAATACGGACACAGGATACCAAAACGACAGTAAAATCAGATTAGTGTCGGTTGACGAGAATTTTCCAATTAGTGGAGCCACCCACGATCGGCCACACATCTCAGTCGACCAGACCTATCTCTGGTCTTAAATCGATTTTTAACTGTGCCACAATGGCCTCTAAAGATGAGCACGGTTGAGAAGTTGATTCCTGATCGAATTCTCAAGTTTATTGCCCTAAAATTTCTTAATTACTTACCTAGATAGTCTAGTTATCTCAAGAGTGGTCGGCTCTGAGAATAGCCTTATAAACGCATCAACGAAATGCCCGATTAATTCAGTAGAAAGCGGGTTGAGAAATTCAGGATGTCACAACTCTTCCCCTCTTATAAAAATTTTGTCCTCAAAATTTAAACCGTTACAAGACTTGATAAAAAAGGTGGGGGTATAATTCTCTCATCGACTCCTCAGTCTCCCATGTCGCTTCTTCTGTACCATGGTGTTGCCAGACCATTTTGACCAACGGGATGGTCTTTGTACGCAGAACTTGCTCTTTGCGATCGACAATCTGAACCGGGCTTTCAACATATGACACACGGTCATCCACGTCCAATTCTTCAAATTTGAGCACGTGGGTCAGATCAGGCTCGTACTTCCTTAACATCGACACGTGAAAGACGTCATGCACTTGTGCCAATCTTGGCAGTAATGCAAGACGATACGCTAGGTTCCCGATTCTTTCAAGAATCTCAAACGGACCCACGTACCTTGGACTCAGTTTGCCTTTGTTACCAAAGCACGAAGTTCCTCTCATTGGTGACACTTTCAGAAAGACATGATCACCAACTTGGAATTCCAAAGACCTTCGGCGCTTTTCGGCATAACTTTTCTATCTGCTCTGCACTGTCTTTAATCTGCCTCTGATCACTGTCACGACATCTACTGACTGCTGAACCAACTCTAGGCCTGTTATCTTTGTTTCCCCGACTTCATCCCAACACACTGGTGTTCTGCATGCTCTGCCATACAATGCTTCGAATAGAGCCATCTAGATACTCTGCTGGTAACTATTGTTGTAGGCGAATTCTACCAGATGAAGCTGATCTTCCTAACTTCCTTTGAAGCCTATTACACAAGCTCTCAGCATATCCTCGAGAGTTTGAATTGTCCTCTCGGACTGGCCATCCGTCTAAGGACGATATGCCGTATTGTACTGAAGTTTTGTACCAAGAGCACTTTGCAAGCTCTTCCAAAAAAAGGCAGTAAACCTCGGGTCTCGATTTGACGTTATCGTAACCGGCACTCCATGCATTCGAACCACCTGGCGCACATACAGGTCTGCATGCCTATCTAGACTGAGGTCCTTTCGAATTGCAATGAAGTGAGCCGACTTTGTCAGTCTGTCGACTACTACCCAAATTGAATCATTTCCTTTTTGACTCCTTGGTAGTCCAGTCACGAAATCCATCGTGATATGCTCCCATTTCCATTCTGGGATCGTGAGAGGTTGCAGAAGTCCTCATGGCTTGCAATGCTGGGCCTTTACTTACTAATACGTCAAACACATCAAACACTTGGCCACATGTTTGGCGATATCCACCTTCATACCTGACCACTAATAGTGTTGATGCATATTCTAATACATCTTAGTGCTTCCAGGATGAATGCTGTAACTATTACGATGTGCTTCAGATAAAATTTCTTCTCTAAGCTTTACATCGTCAGGTACAACCAAACGTCCTTGGAACCTTAGTGTCCCGTCATCAGTGATCTAAAAATCAGCCTTTCTTTTCTCTGTGTCTTCCTGAAGAATTCTCTGTACATCTAGGTCTGTCGGTTGGAGTTGTTTAATTCTAACCTGGACATCCGGTTCAATTCTGAGGGTGGCCATAAAACTTGAGAGGTAACCTACCTCAAATTTGAATACCGAATCCCGAGCTCTCTCGATTAAGTTCCACTCCTTAATTAGTATATGAGCCACTGAAGACTTTCGACTTAAAGCATCGGCGACCTTGTTCACCTTTCCTGGGAGATATAAAATATCACAGTCGTAGTCTTTCAGCAATTCCATCCATCTACGTTGTCTCATGTTTAATTCCTTCTGAGAGAACAAATACTTGAGACTTTGATGGTCTGTGAAGATCTGAAACTTTTCCCTGCACAAATAGTGCCTCCAAATCTTCAGGGCAAAGATAATCATTGCGAGCTCTAAGTTATGCGTCGGATAGTTCAATTCATGAGGTCTCAACTGATGAGAGGCGTATGCAACAACTCCGCCATCTTGCATTAGCACACAACCCAACCCTCTAAATGACGCATCACTGTAGATCTCGAATCCTCTAGGACCAGATGGAATTGTCAGTACCGGTGTGGTAGTCAGCTTTTCCTTCAGCTCTTGAAAACTACGCTCGCACTTGTCTGTCCATATGAACTTCTCGTCTTTCTTCGTGAGCTTTGTTAGAGGCGAAGCTAATGATGAGAAACCTTTCACAAACCATTTGTAATACCCTGCCAAACCTAGAAAACTTCTTATCTCTGTCACTGGAGTCGGTCTTGGCCACTTGATCACGGCTTCTACCTTGCTCGGGTCGACGGAGATTCCTTCTCCGGAAATCACATGACCTAAGAACGCCACACGAGTCAACCAAAACTTGCATTTGCTAAACTTGGCATACAGTTGGTGAGTTCTTAAGGTCTGGAGCACTAATCTTAGATGATTCTCATGCTCCTCATCACTTCTTGAATAGACCAAGATATCGTCAATAAACACTATCACAAACTGATCCAGATATTCATTAAACACTATGTTCATCAAATTCATAAAGGCAGCTGGAGCATTTGTCAACCCGAATGGCATCATTATGAACTCATAATGGCCATACCGAGTACGAAATACTGACTTAGGAATGTCCTCCTTCCTTATTCTTAGCTGATGGTATCTTTTCCTTAAGTCAATTTTTGAGAATATTGATGCTCCTTGAAGCTGATTGACCAGATCATCGATCCTTAGGAGGGGATACTTATTCTTAATGGTTACCTAGTTGAGTTGTCGATAGTCGATGCATAGACGTAACGGACCATTTTTTTCTTAACAAATAGAACTGGTGCTCCCTAAGGTGATGCACTAGGGCGAATAAATCCTTTATCCAGTAACTCTTGCATCTACACCTTCAGTTCCTTCAACTCAAATAACGCCATCCAGTAAGGTGCCTTTGAAATCGGTTCTGTCCCTGGTGCTAATTCAATTACAAATTCAATCTCTCTTTCTAGCAGTAACCTTGGCAATTCCGTTGGAAAGACATCTGGAAATTCCTGAACCACTGCAATATCTTCCATTTTCAGTTCCTCAACTGTCATATCCACGACAGTTGCCAGGTACCCTCGACAACCTTCGTCTAATAGACGAGTTGTCTCTTGTGACGAGATCAAGATAATCGAGGGTCCTCCTTGATTCCCGACAAACTCGAAGCTCTTATCCCCTAACGGGTCAAACTGAATCGCTTTACGATAGCAGTCCATTTTAGCTCGTTGATTGGTGAGCCAGTCCATGCCAATTATCAAATCAAAATCATACATGGCTAGGACTAACAAGTCAATTTTCCCCACTCGCTCACCAATCTCTAACTTGCACCCCGAACATCCCAAAGCAGCAATAACTTTATCTTTCAAGAGTGTAGATATGCAAATTGCCGACTCCAACAATACAGGACTCAACCCTAGCATCCTAACATATTGCTCGGCAATGAAAGAATGGGTTGCTCCCGAATCAAACAAAGCATAAGCAGGTTGGTCGTTGAGCGAGATTGTACCTGTGATCACGTCAGGCGCGGCTTCTGCCTGACCTTGCGTAATTGCGTACACGGTACCCTGAACTGGAGGCCTCAGCTGTCCTCCCCGTGGCATGTTTTGAGGGGCATACCCTCCGATCTGTCCTCGTGGCGGTGGCGGTGGTAGCTGCGGTTGTCCCCTTGGCTTCTTGGGACAATGTCTAGCTATGTGGCCCTGTTGGCCACATTCGTAACACGCACCCATCCTAGTTGGACACGGTGCTGACTCATGTCGCCACCCACAAAGGCGACACGTCCCATTCTATCATCCATCAACCTACCAAATCCACCCTTCTTGCTAGGCAGACCTTGGAATCTGTTCCTTGACATCGGCCTCTTCCCTTGCCTAATTGCTTCCTGGTTAACACCAAATCTCGACCTCGATGAGGCAGCTTGTTCATTCAATCCTCGCTCTATCATCTGGGCTTGACGATAAACCTCTCTGTAATCTTTCAAGTCCCATGGTAGTAAAGGTTGTTTTAATTCAGCACGAAGACCGCTTTTGAACTTTCGAGCTTTCTCTTCAGGGTCTTCTATCAGTTTAGGAGCATACTGTGACAATTCTGCGAACTTGACCCCATATTGGTCAACTGTCATGCTCCCTTGGCGGAGATGGTGGAACTCCTCTATCTTTTGTTCCCGAGTAGTACTCGAAAAGTACTGATCATTAAAGGCTCTAAGGAAGGTGTCCCACACTTGGACCACACATTCCGAGAACACTATATCCTTGGCAACTCTCCACCATATATTGGTGTTACCTTGAAGTTGGTACATAACTAGTAACACCTTTTCCTCCTCATTGCACATCAGAAGTGCAAATGCCTTCTCCAAATCCTATACCCACAGAGATGTGGCCTCAGGGTCTACGGTACCAATGAATTTCGGCGGATTCATTTTTAGGAACTGATCCACTAACTGGTGAATCGGCCTCCCAGCGGCCACAACTCCCGGTAGTATATCAGCAAGGGCGACAGCAGGCGCAACTGCAGGTGCTGCAACAGGGGCGGCTTGAGCAGTTGCGGCAGCTACGGCAGTGGCGGCGGCTTGAGAGGCGACTTCAATTGTAGCGGCTTACTAATCCATTCTCGTACCCATTGCTTCCAGAACACGCAAGATCCCATCCAACCTGAGATCATTAGGGGCTGCTATCCTCGCATCTACGACAGGTGGAATCACCCCACTAGCGCTAGCCTGTGCTGGTGCTCGACCACATCTGCCTCGGGTACCGACTCTAGTCGGAGCTCTACCCCAAACAACGACCTTACTGGTCCTCTTCACAGGAGTCCTCGGCTCTTGATCGCTCATAATGTTGTTTTAAATCTACCAACACCTTCTTCTAATTCAACACTGAATTAGAAATAGAACGATCCAAACAATAAGCAATTTTAGCACTCAGCTAACACAGACATGCACCAGCATGAATTTAAAGGCCTTTTCTACAAACTATCCCATGGTCAACGCTCCTTATCACTCCAATCTTGAACTTCGCTCTGATATCACAAAAAGGGGATGTCACACCCTGATCCTCGGGCACGCACACATACTTCTACTTGGTCGATTTTATAATACGATATCCCAAGATTAAGTATCGCCGACCCTTTGGTTTATTGAGCACATGCGGAAGCAGTTATAAATCCCCAGACAATAACACAATGGGATAGAAAAGCAAGCCATATTTTTTATATTGAAATTCACAACCACACTTTTATTAACAGCACAACTCATAGTATATTTACAATACTATTCACAGCATACTTGTCTCACACCTATCTACACTAAGACAAGGTTTACAAAAGGGAAATCTTAATCCACATCCGGGTTGTACTCAAGATCCCTCTCTGGATCATCTTCCGCTTCAAAAATCTTTCTCCTCCTCAGGTTTCACATTAGTGCTCTCCTTCTTAGGTTCCTCCTCCTTGTCTCCCCCTCAGGGTCCTGAAATGGTTATTCAATAACCAATGAGACCACGTCCCGACGAGTTCTACCCACTAAGACTCGATTAGCAAATCAATACACTACTCGGTTGCCTAAGCACATCACGAGTTAGAGGACTTACCTTGGCCTCAGATTCCATCTGCATATTAGTACAGTTCAATAGGTATTCAAACAATTTCATCACCGATCGAAGCATCGATCAAATTGACCTAGTCGATTACATTTCAGTCGGACCATTTCTAGGTCATTCATCCCACACCAAGCAACTTTCTTAGATTTAGTGGCTTTACGGTCCCACCCAACCCTTTCTGGATCTAGTGGCTTTACGGTCCCACCCGACCTTTTCAAGATCTAGTGGCTTTACGGTCCCACCCGACCCTTTCAAGATCTAATTTAGGAATGAATCTTAAAATCATTCATAAATTACTTTAGCACCAAATAAAGCTCAAATAAATAAACGGACTGCACCATGACGATCAGCACAAAATTCCGGTCACCAACCATCCCGGTTGAATTTCCGAAAAAATAAATAATTAAATAATCAATTTCGAAAATTAAATAAATAATTATAAAAATCCAATTTAGGCCCGTAATGCTAAATTGAATGCTGAGACGAGCCCAGAAAATTACCAAGACTCATTCCATAAATCACAGCACCTTTCTATTTGTTAGTGACTAAATCTAACCACCTAACATACATCGGTAAGTCACTAATTAAATTATTCTAAACTAATCTAACCACCTAGTCGAACTTAATTAAATCTAACCAAGCCTTAAGTCTAATTGGCAAACTAAGAAAGCATTAGTTAGTAAAAATCACATGGTAAAAGTGGAGACCAAATCACTGCGATGGCGGCCGGAATCGAGCTTTCGACAACATCGGCGGCCTTGGACCTGGCCTTAAGCTTAGGCCCAACAAATCTCAGCCCAACTGAGATTTGTTCTTGCTTTAGGGCCAGACCCAAGTTGGATTGGGCCCGCTGAAGATGGGCTTCAAGTGCTGGAAATTGGGATTCAAATGGGTCAATTCTGCGGGCTTGATGGGCTACAAATTTGGACCGTTGGGCTTGTGAATTTGCTGGCCCAACCGTGGGCTGAGCTACTGGACCAAACAAGAAGCAATTGGGCCATGAAGAAGTGTGGAACAGGCGGCCTCGTGCAAGAGATGCGGACGAGCCGTGCTGCTTCGTGTGAATTTGCATGGCAACAGCTTCTGTCTTCGTGGCGTTGAGGAGATTCACGCGGATGAGTGGCCAACAGAGTCAACTAACGGTGGAATCATGGACTGCTCGTGGACGATGGAGGACGCCTGGTAGCGCGAGGGAGAGTCTTGGTCTTCGGTGGATGGCGCGGCTGACTGCCTCCAATCCCGCGGCTTCTCTGTTGGTGTGGCGTGAGTGGCCGACCAAACTCGGTGGAGTCGTGGGCTTCCTCAAGCGGTGCTGTTGGCAAGGCACGAACTAAGATGCTGGACTTTGGGTCTTCAGTGGTAGCGCGAGAGAGAAGCAAACTGTAGATGGGGCTTGGATCAGTCTTCAGTGAGGAGAGTTGATTGGCGGGGAACAGCAACTAGTGGAGAGGAGCAGCTCGATTGAAGATCTCGAGGTTGGCATGAGCGAGGGCTTGTGAACTTTAGTTGGGGAAGAGAAGCAACGAAGCTGTAGAGAGGCCGGGTGGGGACTGCTTCGCATGGTAGAGAAAATGAAAACAAAAGCAGGAACAATGAGTGAATGGAAGGTGTCGAGCGTGAGGGAAAGGATAGATATGAAAGATGAGGGGCCCTTTGCTTTTAATTCTCACACAAATATCTCCCAAAAACCATTCTTAGCCATGTATAGTTTCCTTGGCTCACAATGGACCACTCATGCACTCTTCTAGAAGCCAAAATGGTCCAAATGTTGTGGCTAGGTGAGGGTACACGAATTTGGGGGAGGATTGGCTTAAATGAACTCAAATTCTCTCTTGAATTAATCTCGAATGACCTCAACAAAAATCACTTGACCTCTGAATGCCTCAATTGATAATTTTCCTCATCCCAAAATCCATCATACTTCTCAATTTTGCAACCAAAGACCATCTTCAACATTTTCTGTACAAAAATGACCCAAAAATGACTTTTTCCCAAAAAGTGTCTGGTGTCAAAAAAATCTTCTGAGACTAAGTCGTGGATCCTAAAATTTATTGTCATATGACAGAACCTTTAATTTTTGAAATCGGACTTGAATCGGCAGTTAATTTCCATTTGGCGCATTTTTAGCGTGAATTAGGCTATCGAGTGGTTTTCAGAACTTTTTAAGGCAAATGACCCATGGTCGATTTTCTTCGAACCACTATGAACCCATTCGACTCAATGGCGACTCTCGATTGTCGTGAAAATCCCGAGGATTCAAATACGGGCACAGGATACCAAAACGACAGTAAAATCAGATTAGTGTCGGTCGACAAGAATTTTCCAATTTAGTGGAGTCACCCACGATCGGCCACACATCTCAGTCGACCAGACCTATCTCTGGTCTTAAATCGATTTTTAACTGTATCGCAATGGCCCCTAAAAATGAGCACGGTCGAGAAGCCGATTTCTGATCGAATTCTAAAGTTTATTGCCCTAAAATTTCTTAATTACTTACCTAGACAGTCTAGTTATCTCAAGAGTGATCGGCTCTGAGAATAGCCCTATAAACGCGTCAACAAAATGCCCTATTAATTCAGTAGAAAGCGGGTTGAGAAATTTAGGATGTCACCACAATTATCAGCACAAGGATATTAATCATCAATTTACAAAGTGCACGGGGAGGTGGTGGGGGGTTCACATCTGGAGCATTGAATTGGATGGTGAAGCCCTTGTTTTTTTTTTTTTTTTTTTTTTTTTTTGGCCGGTGAAGCCCTTGTTGAAGGGTTGGCAAAGGATCGCATTGTGTGGATGGCTGAAATGCTTGCGCGACTCCATCTATGTACCAGGCTCTGTGAGCGCACACTCGCTTATGTGCGTGAGAGAGCGCAGGGTTGAAGGAATGTTGGCTTTTGTTTTAACTAGGAACTCTTCATATATGTAGGAAACAGTGATGCTTTAAGAATCAAAGGTAAATATATTGGATATCCTTTGAATGACCCGAGGGACATAGTCAATCATATTATGCGGAAACTGTGTGGACACTTTTGCTTTTCAGTTGGATCCATTTAAATTACATTATCTCTTAATATATGCTTGGCATAATATATTTTATTAACTCTATATAACAACTTTCTCAAGCATTGTTAATCATTTTTCTTCTTTTACACTATAAGGGGAAGTACATTGAGCATGGTAACCTATAACATTACCTAGTATATAACCTGCAAAAGAAGAGAGACTAATGCAGTTCATTCAATACAACTTCCTACATGCATGAAATCATGCTAATCTCTCTGTCTCTCTCTTCTTCAAGTTCAAGCTCCTCCATGTTATTGGCAAAGTAATGTGATCCTTCCTTTGATTAACTTGTTTTATGATGTGTCCCTATTCGAAGGGTAAGTTAACTTGTCTCATATTCCCCATATGCTTTATTAAAATGACTAAACTATACTTTTGATCCCTAAGTTTGAGCATTTTGTTCTTATCAAATCCTCTAAACTTTGAGTTTGTCTCATCAAATCATTGAATTTATTTAAAATTTTTTCAGCTCCAAATCTAATTGATTGGAACATTAGATTTGGAGCTGACACCTTATTCAAAAACTTTTGCATTTTTCACTATTTTATTCTCATCGCCTATGTATTCTTTCTTTCTTAATTTTTTTGGCATACTATTTAATTACCACAAACACACCAATACAATTTTAGCATATTACACTTAATTAGTATATCTCTTCTTACAAATTCTACAATCTAGGGGTGATATCTACAACTTTATATAACGACTCTCAAGAATCTAATCCATTTTAATGCTTTGTTTGTTTCATGGAAAATAAATGAATTGGAAAATATTTTTTTATAAATGTTCACTTGTCTCGCTGAAGCAAATCGTCTATGGAAAATATTTTTATTATCGACAATAATTTTTATCTAAACTTTTTCATGGGTGATGAATATATTTTTTGTTCATTCATTTTTATAAGCAATACAAGCCATTAGTTTTTAGAAAATATTTTCCAAATTATTTATTTTTTTATGAAATAAAAATGACATTAATTTCAAATTTGTTGACAAAGACTTTGCTTAAAGAATGCATAGTACGAAGGACAAAAAGTAATTTCACGTGTTTCTCTTTGTCCCGTGTCACCCAATCACATTGCTTTCTCATGCCATTCTTGTTTGTTTCCCCTTTGATAAAGGTCATGCCGTGCGACACGAATCTTAATTATTTCCTAGTTCTTTAGTTACATCACACCAAAAAAGATATGAAGAGCCTAGAACTATTTTTTCCTTTTCCTTTTCTTTTTTTGTGTGGTCATCATGACTAATTAAAGGATAATTTGAAGTTAATTAAAGGAAATAAATCTGATTACGATCGAATGGGCCTATACGTGGAGAGAATTTGGTCATCGGGGGAGGCAAAGTTAACTTGCCGTGCACTTTGATGCAATGTGCCTAAGTTGCTTTCTCACATTTGAATAGCTTCAAATTCCCACTTCTTTCTATGGTCCTTTTCTCTACTTTTGCTTTTGGAAAGTATGATTTGAACACCCTTCCTTGGATTAGGATCATCTTCACCCATCAGGTACGGGCACATAACCAATCAAATTAAGTAAGGGCATGTGGTGTATGTCTAATAATTAGCTAAAATCCATAATTACAACTTCACCTAATTGGGTCTTTGTTTATAATTCCTTGTTTCTAGGGAAAAAAAGAGCAAACAAAAGGTTGGATGAGTGAAACAGATTCACATTCCCACGAATTAGTCGATGTAAACTCTCTCAATTACACCCTATCAGATGAAGGAGGAAAAGAAGGATCGTTTACTTGACTTGGCTTGAACTATCTCACTTTTTCAGTTTACTATCATTTGCCAACGACAACTTGTTTACTTTTTGACTATCTATATACCTTTTGAATTAAATATATACCTAATTTTTTTTATAATTCCAATAATTTTTAAAATAACAATGTGACTATATTAACATGTTAAAGATCATAATAGTAGAGTGGACTTTGTCATTATTAATTCACCTATTAGTATTCAAGATGTGAAATAAAATTTGCATATCCATATAACAAGTTCAATGCCAATACAGCATAGATCTAAAAGGTAGTATTTTGAAATAAATTATTCTCCACCAAAGTAGAGATTTTGCTCTCTTTTTTTTTGCCATTCTTGTTTGTTTCCCCTTTGATAAAGATCATGTCGTGCGGCATGAATCTTAATTATTTCCTAATTACAGTCTATGATGGTGTAAAGTTTATTCTTTTGTTCATCTAGTTCTAATTGGTCTTAGGTGATTGCTAAATTAAATAAATTCTTTTTAGTTACATCACATCAAAAAGATCTGATGACCCTAACACTTTTTTTTTTTTATTTTCTTTTGCATGGGCGTCATGATCAATTAAAGCATAATTTGGAATTAAATAAAGGAAGGAAATCCAATTACGAATGAATGGGCCTATACGTAGTGGAAATTTGGTTGGGAGGCAAAGTTGGCTTGCCCTGTCCATGGATGCCATGTGCCGAAGTCGCTTTCTTACATGTGAACAGCTTCGCATTCCCTCCTTCTTTTTATGGTCTTATTCTATACTTTTGCTTTTAAAAAGTATGATATTGAACACCCTCCCTCGGATTAGGATCATCTTCACCTATCAGGCATAGGCACGAAACCAATCAAATCAAGTAAGGACATGTGATGTGTGTCAAATAATTAACTAAAATCCTGTATTATGACTTTACCTAATTGAGCCTCTGTTTATAATTTCTTGATTCTAGAGATATAAGAACAAATGAAATGTTGGACAGATGAAACAAACGTTCCCACGACTTTTTTTCATGTCAACTGTCTAGATTAAGCCCTGTCAAAAGAAGGAGAAGGAGGCGTAGGATCATTTACTTGACTTGATTTTACAGATACAAACAGTTTTGTACGTATTAAATTCGGTCAATCATGTGTCGCATTGCTTTTTAAGATTCTTGACAACTGACTTGTCCCTATGATCTTCCTTTTACTTTGGGCTGTCCGATCTTCCAGTTCTATCGTGACACGCTGTGAGTGTAGGGGTTATCAGCAATTGTTAACTTGTCTGCTTTTGGTTGTTAAGCATTATCCTGTTGGGCAGGTTCTGGAGAAATAGACGGTGACTAGTCTTGTGTGAATTCTCGCTCTCACAGGCGCTGCTTATCAGAGTCTATCCAATTCAGTCAAAAAAGGAACCCGACTAATTGTGAGTCTTGCAATAATTGAAGTCTGGCTAAAAGTTTCACGTGAATGTTAAGTAAAATGAACATAAAATTTGTTAAAATAATAATTGACTCTTGGATACCGAATTATACTAGTTTCTCACCGAATATATAGTTGCGAGCACTTTAATAGGTTTTTTTGCAATATTGTTAACAAGATACGAGGTGCCACTGAATATCTTTTTCTGTTGGATGAATTCAGCCCCCAAGAAGATTCCTTTCTTATTAATTGCGTTAAAACTGTTTCAAATGAAGGATACTGATCTAGATCTTGTTGAAGAAGCAGCACTCTGATCTCATGTGGTACAGATCATGGCCACCGGTGAAAATTCCCCTCTCTCTCTGTCAGCAAATCCCCTCATCTTCCAAAAACTCTTCCATTTTTAGAAGCTCCCTTGTAGTCTCTTGGCTTTAGTTTTTGAAGCTGAGAACCTACTTAGAATTTGATTTTTTCTTTTCTTTTCCTTTGATTGTATTTTCCTTTCTCTTCTCATCTGTTTCGGGAGTTTGTGCACGTGAACAAATTTCTACGGCCGATTTTGGGTGAATGTGGAGATTAGTTTGGCCATTCGTCCAATTAAGCCATCAAGGAGGATATTTGTGACGTGACTTCACAACCTCTTCGAGATTAGGTCTCTCCTCTCCTGATTTAGACTTAGATCTAGATATGGGGGGTTTTACTCTCTCGATTTAAATTTAGGTTTAGATTTGGGACTTCCTTATAGATATTTAATCTATATTTTTTGAACATATTGACGTTGGTGTTTCTACACAACAATGGTGATGAGGACGTTGAACCTAGACATGTACCACAAGTTGTTGCAATGGAGTGGGGGGTTTTTGGTGTGAGCTCTTCACTAAATTTGGTGATCGGTTGTCGGACGTTATGGTGATAAATCTGGTCTTGAGGGATGAGAGGGTACTTTGAGGTATAGATTGTGCTTTGTTATTTGCATTTTGGCATTTGCTTTGTTCGATAGTTATTTGGGATTTATTAGGCTTGAAAGTCTTCTACGTGCCTCTTGAGTATTATCCTGAGAAGTTAATGAAATCTTCCTTTCGACCAAAAAAAAAAAAAAAAAAATCTCATGTGGTTATGGAAGAGACAAAACTACCAAACGAATATATTCATCTTTTTTAAAAAAAAAAAAGTTACTGCATTCAATTCAATGTAAATTACTCTAGTCACATCCCAATCTTCATCAAAATGAAACATCCATTCATGAAAATTATTAAAATGTCCACACATTTTGAGAATACTCTGATTGGGCTCTTGTTACGGAAACAAGCGATCAAAGATTAAAATTGAACAAGATAATAAATCAGACACTAGATTTTCATGATTCGGTTGATGTGACCTATGTTCACAAGGAAAAAACAAAGAATTTCAATATAAATCTAGCAATATAACAAAGATTACAACCATATTCGAGTCACTCAAATACTCTTAATGTTTCCTAGCCCTTAATTACATCCAATAGCTCACACAATGTTTAGTCTCAGAATTTCTCATGAAATAATCTCTCAATCTTATAAAAAGATTTTAAAAATCTTAACACAAAATTAATTAGCTTCAAAACCTTTAATTGCTTTAGGATGTAATTCACAAGCAATTCACATCTTGGATGCTCTTCACAACAAATACAATTCGTATATAGAGACAATAGCGAAATCCAAAATAGGGAACTTACTCAGGCTAGGTAATCATCATCAAATAGGAAACCAACTCTAAATAGGAAAATTATCCAAATTAGGAAAGTTCCATTTTTAGGCTCAAACTTGAGATATGTTATCAATAATCTCCATCGTGATTCAATGCGTGAGTCAGGTCACAATCGATTCGCCGTAACCCAAAAATTTGCCCCTACTCTCTTACGGCCCTTGATTGATTCAACCGCCACAAACATATTTCAAGTCCAAATGGTGCTTGAACTTCGTTAGGACCATTATTCAAGAACTTTTGCATTTTTTCACTATCCTATTTTGATCACCTACGTATTCTTTACATCCTCAATTTTTTTTTTTGGCATACTATTTAATTATTACGAGCACGCCTACGTAATTTTAGCATATTAAGCTTAGTATTTCTCTTGTTAAAAATTCTACAGTGTAGAAGTGATGTGTACAATTCTATATAAAATTTAAATTTGTTGACGAAGACTTTGCGTAAAGAATGCATGGTTAGTATAAAGGACGCTAAGTGGTTCCACGGGTCATTCTTTGTCCCACGTCACCCAATCACATTGCCTTCTCATGCCATTCTTGATTGATTACCCTTTCCAAATTACATTTTTACTCCCAAGATGGTTAATGTTCATTTTTTGTTTGTCCAGTTCTAATTGGCCTTGGGTGATTGCTAAAAAGTAAAATTATTTTTAGCTACATCGCATCAAAAAGATAATTTGGAGTTAATTAAAGGAAGTAAATCCAATTATGATCGAATGGAGCCATACATGGAGGAAATTTGATCAGCTTGGGAGACAAAGTTGGCTAGTTGAGCACTTTGATGCGATGCTCCTAAGTCGCTTTCTTAGGTGTGAGCAACTCTGGATTCCCACCATCTTTTTATGGTCTTTTACTCTCTACTTTTGCTCTTGCTTTTGGGAAAGTATAATTTCCCTACTTTTGCTTTACAAAACTTCGGGTTCCCACCTTCCTGGTCATTTTCTTTCAACTTTTGCTTTTGCTTTTGGGAAAATATACTTTCTCTACTTCTGCTTTTGCCTTTTGAAAAGTACAACCCTGAACACTTGCCCACAGATTTTCAACATGAAAGGATCATCTTCACTCGTTAGGCACGGGCACGTAATTATTCAGATCATATAAGGACATATGCTGTGTGTCTAATAATTACCAAAAATATGGTATTATGACTTTCCATAATTGGGCTTTTTTTCTTTGTAATTCCTTGATTTCAAGGAAGTAAGATGTTCCCATAACTTTTTTCATGTGAACTGTCTTGGTTACATCCTGTCAGAAGAAGAAGGAGAAGAAGGAGCGTTTACTAGACTTGAACTATCACACTTATTCGATTTAATGTCATTTGCCAACTACAACTACTTTAGTGACTAGCTATATACCTTTGGGATTAAATATATGCCTAGTTTTTATAATTCCAATCATTTTTTATATAATAATGTGCTTTTATTAAAATATTAAAGATCATACTATAACAAGGTTAATTTTGTCGTTATTAATTATTAATTCAACTATAAGTATTCAAGATACAAAATTGAATTAAAATATTAATATAATAAGTTAAATGCCAGTTCCACATGGCTTTTTTTTTTTTTTTGGTAGTTTTTGGTCTGTAGCCCCACATCAGTTTAAAAATTAATATATCGAAATAAATTCTTCGTCACCATAGTAGAGATTTTGCTCTTTTATGTATTAAACTATTTTCAAATTTAATAATAACAAATGATATTCCAACTAAATATAACGGGACATCATAAAATGTATAATTCAGGGCAAAAATATACATTATAATTGAGAAATTAAAGTACAGTTGATTATAAATTGTGAAATAGTCCAACTTCAATGTTCGGTCAATACTGTCTACTTTTGAGTACAGAAAGTTAGGACTTTAGATGTGGGGAAAAGACTGAAGTTGTCCATTCCACTAAATGACCCTGTAATTCAGAAATTGGAAAGACACAATTGACAATGGGCAAATCAAGGGCCCCACGATGTTTCAGCTTTATTGACTATCAATAGCTAGTTAGGTACTATGCTTGTCGCGGCCTTGTAATTTTTTTGACTTGAGAGGACCGCAAAAAGATCTGTCATACCATTCTTGAATTGATGACATCAGCATGTCTTAGTATGGGAAAATACATTGCCCCCAATTATATATTCGGATTTACTTTGAAACAACATCGCAAGAAAACCAAAAAGGACTCGAGTTGAGAACGCTCTGTTACAAATCCTCATGGACCTTCCCCACAGAGATCGAGTTTTACCCAGGTTATTCTCATGCTTAACTACTATCATTCTTCTATTAGGGAGGGTCTCACCTTTGTTAGAAGTCGGCGGGCACGAGATTGATTGCCTGGCTCTGTTGGAATTCAAGACCCGAATAGCTAATCCTGGCTGGGTTTTGAGTTCGTGGAATGATACTAGCCACGTCTGCGAATGGTACGGTGTCACATGTGGCCGTAGACACCGCAGAGTCATCATATTGGACCTCAACTCCCAGAACTTGCTCGGGTTCATACCGCCCCACATTGGTAACTTGAGCTTTCTTAGGGAAGTCAATTTGCAAAACAATAGTTTCCACTCTGAAATTCCCCTGCAAATCGGTTGCTTATTTCGGTTGCAGAAGCTGTTCCTCAATAACAACTCTTTTAGCGGACAAATTCCTTCGAATATCTCCCATTGCTCTAATTTGCTCGTTCTTGACTTAAGTTGCAACATGCTTGAAGGAAATTTGCCTACAGAACTCAGCTTCTTGTCCAAGCTCCAAAAACTTGTGCTTCACAAAAATAGCTTGACGGGAAACATTTCGCCGTTGGTTGGAAACTTATCCTCTCTTCAAAGATTCTCAGTATGGTCAAATAGCCTCAGTGGTACGATTCCCGAGATTCTCAGCCAACTGAGAAATCTGAACCATCTCTCTCTCGGCTGGAATAATTTTGTTGGTACGATTCCTATCTCAATTTTTAATATATCCACCATGATAATGTTTGACGTGGCTGAGAACCAATTAGAAGGGGGCTTACCTAGCAATTTAGGCTTCACTCTTCCGAATCTCGAGAGACTCTATTTGAATGGCAACCACCTCACTGGACTCATTCCTGAGTCAATATCCAATACCTCTAATCTTACTCTATTCCAAATTGGTATTAACAACTTTACCGGGAAAGTTCCTTCTTTCTCAAAGATGAGAAGACTCCATTGGTTTGTGATTGTGGAAAACAACTTTGGAAGTGGGCAATCTGCTGATCTGGACTTCCTATGCTCTTTAACCAATTCCACAAACCTTAAATTAATTGGTTTAGTGAACAATGCTTTTGGAGGACCAATCCCTGATTGTATTGGTAACCTCTCTATCACCCTTTCAGAGTTATATTTAGGTTTCAATCATATCTCTAGAACCTTACCTTCTGGAATTGGAAATCTCATCAATTTGGAGATCTTGCAGATGACGCTCAATAACATCTCTGGGAACATTCCTTCCGAGATAGGAAATTTGAACAATATAAAGGCTGTGAAATTCTCCCGAAACAATTTCTCGGGGCAGATACCAGAATCCATCGGGAATTTAAGGATGTTGATCATCTTGTCCTTATATGGCAATAATCTTTCAGGCTCAATACCTTCATCTCTAGGAAATTGCCAGAATCTACTTCTCTTGGACCTTTCGATCAATGACCTCAGCGGTACCATACCCCCGGAAATCATGGGTCTCTCATCTTTGTCGATTTCTCTCGATTTGTCTCAAAATAATCTTATAGGCTTCCTTCCAAGAGAAGTTGGAAACTTGAAACATCTTGGTGAACTATGTCTTAATAGGAATAGATTATCTCAACAGATTCCAAGTAGTATCGACAGTTGTACATCCATGGAACGCCTATATATACAAGACAACTTTTTTGAAGGGCCCCTACCATCAATGAGTTCCATGAGAGGCCTTCAAGTTTTAAATGTTTCCAACAACCGATTGTCTGGCCAAATTCCGAAATATCTAGAGTCGCTCAATCTGACGAATCTAAGCCTATCTTACAACAATTTTGAGGGTGCATTGCCTACAGGAGGAGTTTTCGGAAGTGCCATTTCAACTTCAGTTGTTGGAAACAAGAAGCTTTGCGGGGGTCTACAAGATTTTCAACTACCCAAATGCAACTACAAAGTGTCAAAATGGACAAGGATAAGTAGAATTGCAAAAATCATGATATCCACATTCTCTACTCTTGTAGGTGTAGTTTTCATACTCATTTTGTTATACTTCTTCTGGTTTGGAGATAATAAGAAAGCATCAGCTTCAAACTCTTCTGAAGATGGGCTTTTGCATGTTTCTTATTATAGTCTATTGAAGGCAACGGGTGGATTCTCCTCCACCAATTTGCTCGGCATGGGCAATTTTGGGTCCGTGTACAAAGGGCTTCTTGATCAAACTCAATCGATTGTGGCCATTAAGATTCTCAACCTTGCACGTCATGGAGCTTCCAAAAGCTTCATAGCCGAGTGTCAAGCCTTGAGAAGAATCCGACACCGTAATCTTGTGAAGGTACTCACAGTATGTTCTGGGTCTGATTTTAATGGAAATGACTTCAAGGCACTGGTCTATGAATTCATGTTGAACGGGAGCTTGGATGAATGGTTGCACCCAACTGCATCACAATATACAAAGAGAAGCAAGTTAAGCCTACTTGACAGAGTGAATATTGCCACCGATGTTGCTTGTGCACTAGATTATCTCCATCATCACTGTGAAAAACCGATAGTTCATTGTGATTTAAAGCCGGGCAATGTCCTTCTTGATGATGAAATGACTGGACATGTAGGCGATTTTGGGCTTGCCAGGTTCCTTCCAAAAGCAACGCATGAGTTATTAGGCGATCAATCAAGCTCTATCGAATTAAAAGGATCTTTTGGCTACGTAGCCCCAGGTAATAATGCAACAGTTAGGTCTTTTAGTTTATTTCCTTATATCAAACATGCAATTGGAGATAGGTTCTTTAAAAAAAAAAGGTATAGACATGAAACATCACCAAGACTATATTTCAATCTCAATTATTCATTATGCATCACTATGCTCTATTCTGCTCACTATTGTAGAGTATGGCTCGGTAAATGCAATATCCACAAAAGGAGATGTGTACAGCTTTGGAGTCCTCATTTTGGAGATGTTCACAGGCAAGAGGCCAACCGATGACATGTTTGAAAATGGGATGAACCTTCATCGCTTCGCTAAGGCAGCTCTAGTAGATGAAGTGGAAAAGGCAATCGATCCTCTTCTACTTGAGGAAATCGACAAGTCGGAGAAAAGACAAACCGTCCCTCTGGATGGCAAGAATAAAAGCTGGTTTAGTTCTGTGGAGTGTTTGGTTTCGATCATCGAAATTGGAGTCATTTGCTCTTTTGAGTCTCCACGGGAACGAATGGACATCTACGATGCATTGATTAAACTCCAAGGAATCAGGAAGAAACTTCTTGAGTTCATTGCCATTGCCTAGTTGATGTGAAATCTGAACGTCACATAGAGTCATGGGGTCTTCTTGGTCATTGCTTTGTGTAGAATAGGATGTGGAATTTCGCCATTATTATACAATTTGAATCTGGCAACAACATAACCACAAGTGATGGAGACTAGTGACTTAGCAATCCAAGGAAGATCAAAATAGTTTATGTTGTTTTACGCAAAAGATCACTGTCCTTCAGCTGTGTGAAAAATAAATGTCCTTTGTTTTGCTTTTGTAATTTGTTTGAGAAGTACCTAATATAAGTACCTGTAGACATCTGGTAACATGGATTTTTATCTTGCTCTCTTGCAAACATGGCCTTTTTATTGTGGAAAAACCATATGCGTTGTAATGGAGACCGAATAAGAGTGCAGACAGCTTTTGGGTGTCTAGGTGGCTCTTCTGAGGATAGGGCGAGAGATTCACCTGTGGAAGTAACGCCTTTTCTCTTCGTAACAGAGAAGCTGCCTTAGAAATGAATGCCCGTTTTGGCTACAATTTTTCAGTTGTCTAACTTTTGAATGGAGTTAAGCGGATAGACTCTATGTTTTCTACTACACATTTATTATGTGAGCTTTCTGTCTATAGTTTGCACTATAGAAACTCTGCTAAGCTTTTGGCAGGATTCTTTGCTGTTTGTGGTGTTGCGATACATGGTCTCGTCATTTTCATGTCATAGGACATGGTTTTAGTCTTCAAAATTTTGAAAAGTCCTTTTAGCTCAAGAAGTTATTCCTATATGCAATTCACTCGGTACAATTCAAGATAAGAATAGTAGGAATATTATAACTTTCATACGACGTTCACTTGATATAGAGGAGTTCCTTTCTCAGTAAAATGTGATCTTTCGGAAGCTTCGGTGATCATGGCAATTCGATTTATTGTCTTCTTCCTAGTGATCTCCTGTCTCTTATCACCCTCACCAGTGGAAGATTGCTGGTCTATGTCTCCTCCGTGTGCATGGTGCTGCTATCTTGTTAGGTTTCCTGGATTAGTTTCCCTTTCAGGTGAAATGAGGGCTCTCCCTCTGAATTGGCAATTTTGCTCATAAATACATGGTTCTTTTTGCTTGGGCAGCTGTGCGTGCATCGACTTGCATTTCTACATTAATGATCATTGCTGCGCACTTTCAGCCGGCCATTTGTCATTGCTCATTTATTTTCCTCTAATTCTATTAGAAGTTTGTGCTTGCTCCAGTCTGAGATTGGCTCTGGGTTTGTGACTCCTAGGGTTTACTCTGGGCATAAGCCAAAACGGGACATGGTCATCTCCTTTTCAATGGGCACTCTTTTTCTCTGTAGTGACTTGGTTAAGTTTATCGTGCATCCTCAACAACGGCTCTGTAAATGAATATCTGTTTGTACTGCTGTGAATGTCAAAAAATTTGGAGATCAAATTTGCAATGTTATCGATATGCTCAGCAGGAATTTCACCAAACTTTTTGGAAATTTTCAATCATGAGCTCGACTATACAAATCTATCAAGTTTCTGTTATTCTATATGACTTTCTTTAAAGATTCAGAGCTAGTCACATACATAACTTGATCCTCAGAGGTCAGGGATCTTCTTAAACATATTCGTCGTGATGCCAAAATCATTTCATAATTTTGTAAACGAGAAAACGGGAGCTAAAATAGGAAGCCCAAAGGACCACAATGAAATGGTCCAAATGTCTGAATCATCAAATTGCGAAGTACAAGGATGTAATTGAGAACACCGTGACCTAATCACCAGAAGTGTTATGATAAATGCACGTGAAACGATAACAACCTCAACAAACCACGAAATTGAAACTTAAGAAAATTCAAGAAGTGAAATTAAGAAGGGCACAGCTTGGCGTAAAAGGCCTGGGATCACAAAGTTAGGTTGATGGAAGAGGAGATCATACTGGCAAGCATGGATTGCATTTTCATCTGGTGCTGAAGCTTCATCTTCATAAGTCCTGTATCATCAGCCTCATCTCCTCCATCATACTCCGATGCTTCCACTGCTTCAGGCTCCACACAGCCCAAGTGTGGGCGGTAACCATAGTCCGTGCGCCAGCAGCCCTCGCCGATGCTTCCCCAGCACGTCATTGATCAGGCTCTGCTCTTGCGATAGGGATGATATAATGGGAGATGCTTGTGGTCCTCGTGCTTTGCCGTTGCCGCCAAGTCGGCGCACTCCGGGTGGAGGTCATAAAATGACACAAGTACTTTTGGTCCTTTTTTTCCTAGTCGATTGAAGTTGTATAACTTTTGTAATCAAGTCCGTTCAGCTCCAAATCTAAACAATTGGAACTGACAATTCTTATTCCCATAATTTCACATTTTCCTCTATTCTACTTTGATGACCTACGTGTTCATCCAATCCTCAAATTTTTCTTGACCCGAACATAGTATTAGATTCAATCGTCTCACCTTTGATAGACAAGCATACTAAATTTCAAACAGGCGAAAGAATCTATTGAATTTTACTTAATTAAAGGGACTATCCATTTAGTATACTCTCAAGCGAGTAATCTTTCTTACTCTTCGTTATATAACAATGAGCCGTTTGGGTCAAAGCAATTGACTAATCCCCTTTGAGTATGCAGTCCCCCTACCCCATATAACATGGTTAATTATTGGTGATATATAGGTCTATGCTCTTGGTACCTCAAGAAAAATGCACAAGTGCGGTAATTCAAACTCAAATCATGAGCGAAAAAGACAGACACGATGGGAATTTTCTGCTACAAGGGTGTTTTTTTATCAATTAGGATCGGTCTATTTCACGAGACATATATGAACCCACCAACCAAATTTTACCATATTAATTGATTAGTATATCTCTCCTTACTAATTCAACGATCTACAGGTGATTTGTACAAACTTATATAATGAGTCGCAGGAATCTAATCCGATATAAATTATACGTTTAATTGTAGCCTCATGTTAGGGAAGTGTGCTACTTCTTGTTAGTGTATAATTCGATCTGAAGGAATCTTATAAAAAATTCGGCCAAGAAATGAGCCGGTGCATATGAACACGAGTTAAAGCGTCTGGTTTTTTTTATTCGGATTGATCCTCCGATAGTTAAGTTATTGAAGAAAATATCTGTGTAGGTACTAATCTTAACAGGAAGAAAATGAGGGAAAGACCGGAAACTTTACTTGAGACCTTTATGCAGCATTTTATAGACAAGCTTACAACTAACATAATGTGATTTGGTTGAGACATATGTATGTGGGGACTTTGCCATGACAGATAATGGTTTGGTTGGAATGTATTCTTTTGGGACAATTATTAAAAAAAAACTCCTCAATTTACTGTATGGCCGCTAATCCAGTATTAAACGTGTCAATGTGGCCAATATAGTCCTAAGCCACCTGACAATTTTTCAATGCAATCCATCTGACTAATTTATTACAAATATCATTAATATGACGGTCCAATCAGCGTTTCCCATTATACATGACATGATCGGCAATTAATGTAGACAAAATTTTAAATGCAACTATGTTATTTTGAATTTTTTTTAAAAGATTTTTTCCTTATTTTCTATTCTTTTTTTTTTTTTTTTTTTAAATTCTTTTGTTATGTTGTTCATCATTTTCCCTCTACTTGTCATCAAGGACTCAAAATGATTAGCGAAGGTTGCAGCTACAAGCAATGGTCGTGACGCCCTCGCATAGATTTGGGTGATGGTCTAAGATCGCCCTCGGCCAAATTAGGCGACGATGTTGTAGCCCTTGCCATGCTCTTGCAAGCCAATGCTGAGACCCCAAGGAATAGTGAGGGGATGAAGATGAACAATAGAAGGAAAGAATAGCACAAAAAAGAGAGAAAAGAAAAACTCAATTTTTGAATATGTGGTCCATTATTCATGTTAAGGAGATAACTTTTTCAAGTAGCATTAAATGTGGTAGCCCCATGTAAAAGAGTTTTACACGCTGAGATCACCTTCAAGCCATGTTATCTAGCCCGATATTTTCGTATACTTAAGAGTCATGACTCAAACTCAATATCTCGTAATGAATGTGAGATTTGACATTTGCCTACGTATTCTTTCTATTCTCAATTTTTTTTTTTTGGCATACCATTTAATTATTACGAACGCACCAATAAAATTTAGCATATTACACTTAACTATTATTTTAATTTCTTACAAATCTATAGTCTGGGGTGATATCTACAATTTTATATAACAACTCGCAAGAATCTAAATTTATTTTGATGCTCCATTTATTTCACAGAAAACGAATGAATTGGAAAACTTCTTTCTATGAATGATCTCTTGTATTACTAAAAGAAATTATTAATGAAAAATATTTTCATTATCGACAACAATTTTTGTCTAAACATTTTTATGGGTAAAAAAAATAATTTTCGTTTATTTAGTTTTGTAAGTGACACAAGCTATTAGTTTTTGGAAAATATTTTACAAATGATTTATTTTTCATAAAACAAACAAAGCTTAAATTTCAATTTTGTTGACCAAGCCTTTGCCTAAAGAATGCATCATACAAAGGACATAAATTAATTCCACGTGTCTTTCTTTGTCCCACATCACCCAATTACATTGCCTTCTCATACCATTCTTGTTTGATTCCCCTTTGATAAAGATCATGTCGTGCGACACAAATGTTAATTATTTCCTAATTACAAGTCTTATTTCCAACATGTTTATTGTTCATTTTTGGTTTGTCTAGTTCTAATTGGTCTTACGTGATTGCTAAAAGAAAAAATAATTTTTTTTTAGTTACATTGACCAACAAGATTTGAAGGCCCTAGAACTATTTTTTCATGGTTGTCACAACTAATTAAAGGATAATTTGAAGTTAATTAAAGGAAGTAAATCCAATTACAATCAAATGGGTCTATACATGAAGAGAATTTGGTCAGCATGGGAGGCATAGTTGGCTTGCCGTGCACTTTCTTACATGTGAACTACATCGAATTCCCACCTCCTTTCTATGGTCTTTTTCTATACTTTTGCTTTTGGAAAGTATAATACTAACATCCTCCCTCATATTAGGATCATCTCCACCCATCAGGCACGGGCACATAACCAATCAAATCAAGTAAGGACAATTAGCTAAAATCCAGTATTATGACTTTACCTGATTGGGTTTTTGTTTATAATTCCTCAACTCTAGGGAAATAAAAGCAAACGAAAGATTGGGCAGATGAAATATTATGATGTTCCCATGACTTTTTTCATGTGAACTGTCTCAATTACGCCCTATCAAAAGAAGGAGGAGGAGGAGAAGGATCGTTTACTTGACTTGACTTGAACTATCACATTTTTTCATTTTAATATTATTTGCCAATGACAACTTCTTTATTTTTTGACTAATTATGTGCTTTTAGGATTAGATAGAAGAAGTAAAGTCTCTCTAATTCCTCCTCCCAGTGTGGATGATCTTGCACAGGTTGACAGTCTGATGCGGTGCAATTTTTTGCCAAAAACTCAAGGTACAAGCAGTGAATATGAAGAAATGGCTTGATATTTGAAATGTATGTTGACCCACCACAAGTTTGAGGGTGTGGGCGCTTGGCCCCTTCCCTAGACCTAGCAAGGGCCACAACGCCCATGCTAGTTCTAACCGGGCAAGGGCATCACAACCCTCACCCAATTTGGGCCTGCCTAGTGCCGATGAGGGTTAGCCAGCGACCGTCACCAGCCCTAAATGGAGGGAAAAAAACTAAAGAAAAGAAAAGAAAGAAAAAGAATTAAAAAATATCACTTGTTGGGTGTGGAAGTGTCGTAGAGTTAATATGAGAAAATTGTACCAGGCTACTAGAGAAACATTTATATCTAAATGCAATACAAGTATGACACTCCAATAAAATATCGTCTCCCACAATTATTACAATTTAATTTTCTCACACCACACGCAAATCACTTAAGCAAACTAGCTTACATGATGAAACACCCGCAACTCTCATTTTTCTCTCCCTTACAAACGGGCAACTTTCTTTTGTCTCTCTTATTGTGAAGCTATGGCTGTTGCGGCTCTTGAGTGGCTCTCACTAAAGCTCATCTTTTGTGGCTTGCCAAACGAATGCTTCTAATGGTCTTATTTATGGGATAAATACTTGAAATCTATTATACATATATCAATACAGTCATAAACTTTTCATTTTTCTTAATGTAGTCTTAGATCTTTGTGTGAAATTTTAAATGTAATATTTGTGGTCAATTGCCATCGAGAAAATTGCTGACATGATGTTTAATCATTGCCAGCTGTCCTAGATAGCACTAGACAACTTTACTCAAAAATAACATCCTATGGATTGCTACGATGATGACGGTTTCAGCAACCATGTTAAATTACTTTTGGGACTCTTCAAATGCCTTGTCGGCTATTGCAACCTACCCCTCGAGGGGAGGGGATAGGTTTAGGGGTATTACCTAAATGACGAACTTAAGGCCCATGATTAGGCACGGGCTCTCACAAGTCCATACTGTGACATCCCGATTTTCGGGTCCTAAATTCGACTGGATAAATAGGGCCGTGTTCGTTCAGTTGAAGCCGAGGGTTGTGAAATTGAGGAATATGAGGGATTTTTGGATAAAGAAAATAATCAATTTGATAAGTGAGACATCAATTGATTTTATGGGAGTCAATTTGAATTGAATTAAGGGAAATTATAAGGTTCGCCTATGGTCGTACTTTTGGGATTTAAATTGGTTCTATGGACGAGCCAAGGTGTGAATTAAAATATGGGAACATTGGATTAATTTTTGTGGACTTCAATTGGATTCAATTGAAAGGAAAATTGAAGAAATTTGGAACGTGCAAGAATTGGACCCCGGCGGAAAGTTAATCGCGCCCATTGAATTAAGTCATGGAAGGGGAGGGGGATAGTGGACCATGACATCATAGTGAGGTCATGGTGGGCCACTAGAGGAAAGAAAGAAAGAAAGAAAGAAAGAAAGAAAAAGGAAAAGAAAAAAAAAGGAAAAAGGAGGAGAGGGAGTGTCATCTTCCTCCTTGGGAAGAAAAGAAGAGAGAGAAGAAGGGGAGGAGTGAGAGGGCCAACCAGCAGCTCCCCCGTCCGTCGACCGCCAGCCGCGCCGCCTCACCCGTCCGCCGTGCCTCGTCGCCACCGCCGCCCCCTCTCCTCCGCCCGAATAGCCGTCGTCTCCCCCTCCTTCGGCCATGGACAGCAACCCAGAAAAATGGGTATGGCAGCCCGCTTTGGGGCCGTTTTGGCCGCCTTCCCGGCCCCGGATGCTAGGCCCGCTTTGGAGTTTATTGTTCCCCTCGTCGCGCTCGTCGTTTTGGTCCATCCGGTGTGTTAATCGGGTGAGTTACCTCACTAATCCTTGATTAGCCGGTTAATTATGCCCTAAGTGTGTTTAATTTGAATTAAATGTGTTTAGGTGGTTAGATTAGATTATTTTAATATAAGTTGGATTAAGGAAATTAGATTAAGTTAATTTGGGTTTAATTAAGGTTAAAAGTGATTTGTTTAATGTTAAGTGTGATGTGACATATTAGAATTTAATTTAGATTTATTTAATTGGTTCGAAATTCGATTAATTAAAATAATATTAAAATATTCCGAAATTAATTAAATATTATAAAAAAACGGGAAAATTTATTTTTAGCCTCGGTTGTTCAGAATTTCGTGCTGATCGCTGTTCGTAAAATTCTAAATGCAAGTGCACGCGTCGAACAAGTAATATAATGATGAGAAAAAGTATCGTCCCACAGAGATCGATGATTAATAAACCAATTAAATACTAAAATAGACTAATTCTAAAATTTATCTAACAAATCAAAATATAATTATGAATAAATTAAAAACGATAATTGTAGACTAAATGCAGTAAATTAATCAGATAAATATGTTAGAGCATCCGATTTCACCATAACCACTAGATATGAATTTCAAATTATTATGAATACAAGAACGATATCAAACATGTGATAGCGGAATTTCCTAACCTATTTACTATCCTATCTCTAGGTATAGCAAACCTACTCAGCTTATTAATCCACTATATCTCTATGTGAATTAAAATAAACATGAGTGCATTAAAAATTATGAATATTCCCGGCTTACAATGAGTCTTTTGGATCACTTTATCACCGAAAGCTACACAAATAACGCGGTATATTTCTATCCACGTTTAATTCATGGTTATACATTATAATGAGCAATTGCATATTATCACTTCTCGTCTCAAACATGCACATCGATCATTCAAGTGGTGGCCAGTCACTCAAAAGCATTAAACACAATAATATATAACTCACATGAATAAAATCAATTATAAAATATAAAAATCATGAAATTCACATCATCATGGTTAGGCTACATCGTAGCCCTAACAAAAGAAAATTAGAACATAGTAGAAGAAAAAAAAAATAAAAATTAAACTCAGCATCTTGAATCAAAGAACAAGAATTCTATCATCACTTTGGTCTTCTCTTCAAAATACTTGAAAAGCTCTCAGAAGAATGAAAAACGATCTAACCCCTCTCCCAAAACCTAGCTACTCTCTCTTTTCTATTTATAGGAGATCCAAAATATCAATCTCCCAACGCTTGCGAGATAACATTAGGGAACAAAATCAAAAATTTCCGATTTGATATCCATCTTCCATCGCTGCTTGTATTTGAATTCCTAATAGTTGCAATTTTTTCCTTATCTCCTCAATATCTCATTATTCTGCATAAATAAGGAAAATTCAAATAATCAGAAGGAAATCCAAATATTTGCTCTAAAATATTGCATTAATTGTTGCCTAAAATAGGTAAAATAACTCTATTTTTATAGAGTTATCAATCGCTACTGTGATGTTAGAATTTAAATTTGATGCTTGATTGGTGGCGAATTGAGTGTGATTGCGTAAATTAGAGGTTATGTGTAGAAATTCAAATTGTAGAAATTGATGGGGATTTGGCCGTGGTTGATCGCCTATTAGAGGCCGTGCCTATTGAGGCCGTGATGGACCGCCTAGGAAAGGCCGTGCCGAGTGAGGCCGTGATGCCACTAGTTGTTGAACCGCCTAGGAAAGGCCGTGCCGAGTGGGGCCGTGATGCTATTAGTTGTTGACCGCCTAGGAAAGGTCGTGCCGAGTGGGGCCGTGATGCCACTAGTTGTTGACCGCCTATGAGAGGCCGTGCCGAGTGGGGCCGTGATGCCACTAGTCGTTAACCGCCTAGGAAAGGTCGTGCCGAGTGGGGCCGTGATGCCACTAGTTGTTGAACCACATTTTCGAAGGTCGTGCCACGTGGGGCCGTGATACCACCGATTGTTGAGTCTACCCTAAAGGCCGTGCCGAGTGAGGCCGTGATGCCACTAGTTGTTGAACCACATTTTCGAAGGTCGTGCCACGTGGGGCCGTGATACCACCGATTGTTGAGTCTACCCTTAGGGTTGTGGTTGGGAGCAGTGATTGATTTGATAGAATGACATGTAATCGGCCGAGCCGATTGATCGCTGAGACGGTCCAAGTGGTTGATTGATTGATGACATGATTGTACCTTGGTTTATTTAATCGTCATAATTGCACGTGATTGAATAATATGAATTGTACTAACCTGCAGGCGCGGACTATTGCAAGGTAAGTCTTCTTGACGTGTGGTTAAGTCATGCTGGAGTGTATTTTCTTTCTAATAGGGGCTTAGGAGGGGTGAACTTGCTGAGACAATGTCTCACCCAGTTGTGGGAAACACATTTCAGGGCCGTAGATGATGATCCCAGCGGAGTCAAGTGGACTGCCGGTGCCGTTGGGCAAGGAGTTGCAGAGTCAAGAAGATGGAGGATCGACGATCGAGTCCGGCTAGTAGTTTTAGGACTGTTCCTTGTTTTTGATTTGGCCTATCCTGAGTGTGTAGATTCCGATCCGTTTTGACTGCATGTAAATCTTGTTTGATTTTGTGACAGCATGTTGGTTTGCATTAAATGGATTTTGATTCCTGCTATTCTATCCCGCTTTTAAATTGTCAGGGGATTCTTAATACGTTCCGCATGCGCTTAAATAAATTAATTTGGGTCGGCGACACTACCTGGGAATGTCGTGATTGCACGACCATGGCAGGTTGTTCACGTGTCTCGGAGCTCGGGGCGTGACAACCCCGTTTAAGTGGTATCAGAGCATGGTCAGTGAATGGAGTGATAAGGTGCGATGAGTCACGGGATAGTTAGTAGGAAAGACTTTTAATATTCTAATGCATGTGATTGATAGTTGCTTGGTAGCTTGCTTGTGTGGTTGCTTGGTGTTTGTTTTGGAAGCGGGCGTCTGTGTTGAGCCTGCTGCGTGAGTGACCGAGTGTCGAGGGCCGCCCAGTGAGGGTAGTAGGCCCTATGTTTCGGGGCAGGCCGCTGTTGAAAGTTGGTGCCCGTTGTGCCCCGGGTAGAGTGCAAGTTGAGGCCAGTGTGAGTGGTGAAGCATTGTCTCTAGTCAATGCTGGGGTAGTAGCCCCCGAAGGCTCAAAGTTTGCTCGGTTTTTTGTGGATGCTTGAGAGGTTGGGAGACAGAATGGTCAGTAGGCCGCCACTTCAGTCGCTGTTACCGCTGTCACCATCAGTGCCGCCAGGGCCGTGACCGCCGTTGTTGTCGTTGCTTCTACCGCTGCTAGGGTTGTGACTATTGTTGTGACCATGCCTGTTGAGGCCTGTTATGGAAATATGATCGAGGATCAAGCTATCGTATCTGAGTTGAGGTTCAAGGGTTGCCCCGTTATTGAGAATGAATTATTCCTGGCATTTGGTAAAGGTGTAGGTCTTGCAAATGATAATCCCTCGGAAGCAATTGCTGGAAAATGCCACGTCATCTGCACTTCAAAGGATACAAGGAATCCGCAACCTTCACGTGAAGATCTTCAAAAAGCTGACTTCGTCTTTTCTCGTACATTTGATGTCGCGCATCTCAAAATAATGGATAAGATGCTGGCGTTGAAGTTAAGGACATCCTTAATAGAAAAGGTGTTGAAAAGGTTATCTGTCACGACAAAGTGGATGAAGACCCTCACAATAATGCGTTGCTAAGTGAGGCAATAGTTAAACCATTGGACGATCACAATAGGCCATTGGAGAAACGAAGATTGGATGCTTCAGAGATATTCGTGGGGGATGAGCTCAAGAATGATGAAGGCATGTCAATTGATGCTGTCGAGCATCAGGCTCCACTACAAAGTGGAAGTGCATCTGAGAATAAATTGAATAAAAAAATCTCAATGAATCTCTGAAAGGAGAGAGAGACCTCTTTTTGAAGCCAAAGGAGAAATTGATGGAACTCTCTTATGGGAAGTTGGATGAAGTGTCCTGTCATCAAAAGGATGACAAAAGCAACTATGAAGCACTGCAAGCTCCTTTGCCAATTGATGTTGACAAGAACACGTGGCTCAAGAAGCTCTCTGTTAGTTTGAATCGTGACAGTATTATAATTCAGTTTGTTCAGTTAACGTATGGAAGTTGGAATCATTGAAAGTCAAAGAAGGACTTAAATCCGTGTAAATCGTCATGGAAGATGACCTGATTCAGTTCGTTAGTTATCGAATCTACGCGGCAACGGTAAGGGATGCATCAGTTGAGGGATCGGACATGGAGAATATAATTGTAGCACAGGAGTCTTCTAAAGTATGTTATGGAGAATTGTCGGGTTGGTTGTCAGGGTTGTTGTCAGGAAGGGAAATAGAGTGGTGATTGGATAAGTACCCGGAACAGAGCCGGTCCCTAAGGCTCCTTACCGAATGGTGTTATCTCGAGTTAGAAAGGATGAAGGGGCGGATGCGGGAATTTGGATAGGGATTCATCCATTCCAAGTGCATCACCTTGGGGAGCACCTGTTCTATTCGTGAAGAAGAAAGTTGGTTTGTTGTGGTTGTACATCGATATTTCTCAAGACCGATTGGAGGTCAGGGTGTCACCAATTGAGGATCAAGAAGAGAGATATACCGAAGTTGGCATCGTGTATTCAATACAGCAGTCATGAGTTCACTGTAACGTGATGTGGCCTGACAGATACCTTAGCTGTTTGTTTGGGTCTCATGAGCGGAATGTGTAAGGGTACTTAAATCAGTTGTGATTGTGTTCAGTGAAGTTATCCGGGTGTGTTCAGAGAATGCCGAGGGGCACGAGAGACAATTAAAGATGTTACTTCAGACCTTGAGGGCTCTTGAATTTTGTGCTAAGTTTAGTTAGTGCAAGTTTTGGATGGCTTGTGTATCGCACGTAAGTCACGTGATTTCAGGCGAAGAAATCTTCATGGACCCCGTCAAGATTAAAGCAGTGAACAGTTGGCTGAGATTGACTACAGTAACAGAGATCTAGAGTTTCTGAGTTTAGTAGAGTGTTACAGACAGTACGTATATGGGTTTTCTTTCAGTGTTAGCACCACCGTTGACAAGATTACCGAGGAAGGAAGAAAAGTTCGTGTGGATAAATGAGTGAGGGTGTAGTTTTCAAGAGTCTAAGAAGAGGCTGACAACTGCACCTATGTGGGCCATTCTGTCTGGTCCTGGAGGGTGTGAGATTTTCAGTGATGCATCATTTAAAGGATTGGATTGCTTAATGATGCAGCAGGATAGGAGTATTGCACATGTGTCCCGTCAGTTGAGACCTTATGAACCGAATTACCTGATAGACGACTGGGAACTCACGACAACAATTTCCGCTCCGAAGATCTAGAGATATCAGTGGTGTGAAGAAAGACTCCAGATCTTTGTCGACTGTCAAAGCCTCAAAGTATGTATTCTCTTAGGAGGAATTGAATGAGATAGCGCTGTGAACCAGATCTTTCGAAGGACTTGAATAGTGGTATCTGGTATCACCTGGAAGGATGAAAGAAGTCACTGATGCATTGAGTCGAGAGTCTTCAATTGTGCATAGACTGGCTAAAGTATAGATTTTACTTTTAAAAAAAAGGGGGTTCAAAATCTGGTTTTCAAAAGTGAGGGAGGCTACCCCTTTGAAATTGAATTAGATGTTCAAGTCTTAATCGGCGCCTAATCGATAGACAGAGATGTTCAAAAAGTCTGATAAGAGGATACTAGTAAGGAAGAGATTGATTTTGAGATTTCTGAGGATGGAAAGTTCGAGTTCCATGAGTGATTGAATACACCTGATAGTGTAGCACTCAAGGAGAAAATCTTGTCAGAAGTTCACTATGGTATTGCGGTTGGACCAGATGGTACAAGTAAGTCAGAATCAGCGTCAGTGAAATTGGTAGGCGGTTGTGAAGATAGATATTGCCGGGCAGGTTGCAAGTGCCAGAGTTGTCAGTAAGTGGAAGTTCAGTAATGCAGACTCAGAGGATTTTAACGTCACTCGAGAGTCCAGAGTGGGGATGAAAATATGTCACAATGGGACATTGTGCTGAGCTTACTAAGGATTCAAGAAATTACTGATACCATTTGAGGACAGTGGCCAATTGATGGGCGGAGTTGGTCCACTTTGATGATACGAATGGATCTTGTTTTGGGTGTGCAACATCCAGGTTTATGGATTCTGACTTTGATTGGATAAGTTGGGCGTTTCATCGGTGCGACTTTAGTGTTTTTCTCTGAGTTGGCCACTCATGAGGTAACTAGACTAGCTGGGTGAGTTATTAAGGGCTTTAAGGCAAATTGACTTAACGATTCAACCAAGAATCGACTTCTCGACCATGTTCATCTTTAGAGATCAATGCGGCACAGTATAAAATCGAATTAAGATCAAAGATAGGTCAGTTCGATTGAGATGGATGACCAATCGTGGGTGACCCCACTGAATTGGAAAACTCTCATCAACTAGCACTAATTTGATCTTACTGTCGTTTTGGTACCCTGTGTCCGTATTTGAATCCTCGGGATTTTCACGACAATCGAGAATCGACACTGTGTTGAGTGGGTTCATTGTGGATCGAAGGAAATCGACCACGGGTCATTTGTCCTAAAAAGTTCTGAGAACTACCTAGTAGCCTAGGTTACACCAAAAGCGCGTCAGAGTGAAATTAACCGCTAATTTAAGTTCGATTTCAGTAATTAGAGATTTGGTCGCATCTCGGAGTGAGTATATCGAAGTGTGTGGGCATCAGATAATTCACCGGCATAGAGTGCCGGGGGTGATTTATATTTTGAATCCAGATCGGAGATTACAGGTTTTGGCAGAGTTTTCAGAGGGATTCTTTCAGGGGTTCTTTCTTAAGCAGTGCTTAACAGAGGGTACAGAATCCAGTGGTGAAAAGAGAAGGTGAAGAAAGATCACAGACCATAGTCGGCTCAGAAATCAGTGGTTATAGTGGTCAGATCAGTGTCAGAGTGAATGCTAGACAGGACTGTCAGAAATTTTCTGTTATTAAGTTTCAAGGGTACATCGGGGAGTTGAGAAGAAGAAATTGGATGGGAACGGCAGAGTGCCTTATATGAGAAGTTCAGTTCGGTGGTCGGTTCAGAAAGAGCAGATTTTGTATACCAAGATGGTATCCTTGATCAAAATGGTCGAACAACACCATGAGACCGAATGATTAGTTTGGAATAGTGAGACTCAGTGAAACGAAAATACCCCACCTTTTGTATAAGGATTGGTAAAGGTTTAAATTTCGAGGACGAAATTTTTATAAGAGGGGAAGAGTTGTGACATCCCGATTTTCGGGTCCTAAATTCGACTGGATAAATAGGGCCGTGTTCGTTCAGTTGAAGCCGGGGGTTGTGAAATTGAGGAATATGAGGGATTTTTGGATAAAGAAAATAATCAATTTGATAAGTGAGACATCAATTGATTTTATGGGAGTCAATTTGAATTGAATTAAGGGAAATTATAAGGTTCGCCTATGGTCGTACTTTTGGGATTTAAATTGGTTCTATGGACGAGCCAAGGTGTGAATTAAAATATGGGAACATTGGATTAATTTTTGTGGACTTCAATTGGATTCAATTGAAAGGAAAATTGAAGAAATTTGGAACGTGCAATAATTGGACCCCGGCGGAAAGTTAATCGCACCCATTGAATTAAGTCATGGAAGGGGAGGGGGATAGTGGACCATGACATCATAGTGATGTCATGGTGGGCCACTAGAGGAAAGAAAGAAAGAAAGAAAGAAAAAGGAAAAGAAAAAAAAAAAGGAAAAATGAGGAGAGAGAGTGTCATCTTCCTCCTTGGGAAGAAAAGAAGAGAGAGAAGAAGGGGAGGAGTGAGAGGGCCGACCAGCAGCCCCCGGTCCGTCGACCACCAGCCGCGCCGCCTCACCCGTCTCGCCGTGCCTCGCCGCCGCCGCCGCCCCCTCTCCTCCGCCCGAACAGCCGCCGTCTCCCCCTCCTTCGGCCATGGACAGCAACCCAGAAAAATGGGTATGGTAGCCCGCTTTGGGGTCGTTTTGGCCGCCTTCCCTGCCCCGGATGCTAGGCCCACTTTGGAGTTTATTGTTCCCCTCGTCGCGCTCGTCGTTTTGGTCCGTCCGGTGTGTTAATCGGGTGAGTTACCTCACTAATCCTTGATTAGCCGGTTAATTATGCCCTAAGTGTGTTTAATTTGAATTAAGTGTGTTTAGGTGGTTAGATTAGATTATTTTAATATAAGTTGGATTAAGGAAATTAGATTAAGTTAATTTGGGTTTAATTAAGGTTAAAAGTGATTTGTTTAATGTTAAGTGTGATGTGACATATTAGAATTTAATTTAGATTTATTTAATTGGTTCGAAATTCGATTAATTAAAATAATATTAAAATATTGCGAAATTAATTAAATATTATAAAAAACGGAAAAATTTATTTTTAGCCTCGGTTGCTCAAAATTTCGTGCTGATCGCTGCTGTGATGTTAGAATTTAAATTTGATACTTGATTGGTGGCGAATTGAGTGTGATTACATAAATTAAGGGTTATGTGTAGAAATTCCAATTGTAGAAATTGATGGGGATTTGGCCGTGGTTGACCGCCTATTAGAGACCGTGCCTATTGAGGCCGTGATGGACCGCCTAGGAAAGGCCGTGCCGAGTGGGGTCGTGATGCCACTAGTTGTTGAACCGCCTAGGAAAGGCCGTGCCGAGTGGGGCCGTGATGCCACTAGTTGTTGAACCGCCTAGGAAAGGCCGTGCTGAGTGGGGCCGTGATGCCACTAGTTGTTGAACCGCCTAGGAAAGGCCGTGCCGAGTGGGGCCGTGATGCCACTAGTTGTTGACCGCCTAGGAAAGGTCGTGCCGAGTGGGGCCGTGATGCCATTGTTGAACCGCCTAGGAAAGGCCGTGCCGAGTGGGGCCGTGATGCCACTAGTTGTTGACCGCCTATTAGACGCCGTGCCGAGTGGGGCCGTGATGCCACTAGTCGTTAACCACCTAGGAAAGGCCGTGTCGAGTGGGGCCGTGATACCACTAGTTGTTGAACCACATTTTTGAAGGTCGTGCCACGTGGGGCCGTGATACCACCGATTGTTGAGTCTACCCTAAAGGCCGTGCCGAGTGGGGCCGTGATGCCACTAGTTGTTGAACCACCTTTTCGAAGGTCGTGCCACGTGGGGCCGTGATACCACCGATTGTTGAGTCTACCATTAGGGTTGTGGTTGGGAGCAGTGATTGATTTGATAGAATGACATGTAATCGGCCAAGCCGATTGATCGCCGAGACGGTCCAAGTGGTTGATTGATTGATGACATGATTGTGCCTTGGTTTATTTAATCGTCATAATTGCACGTGATTGAATGATATGAATTGTACTAACCTGCAGGCGCGGATTGTTGCGAGGTAAGTCTTCTTGACATGTGGTTAGGTCATGCTGGGGTGTATTTTCTTTCTAATAGGGGCTTAGGAGGGGCGAACTTGCTGAGACAATGTCTCACCCCGTTGTGGGAAACACATTTCAGGGCTGTAGATGATGATCCCGGCGGAGTCAAGTGAATCAAGTGCCGGTGCCGTTGGGCAAAGAGTTGCGAGTCAAGAAGATGGAAGATCGACGATCGAGTCCGGCTAGTAGTTTTAGGACTGTGTTCCTTGTTTTTGATTTGGCCTATCCCGAGTGTGTAGATTCCGATCCGTTTTGACTGCATGTAAATCTTGTTTGATTTTGTGACAAAGCATGTTGGTTTGCATTAAATGGATTTTGATTCCTACTATTCTATCCCGCTTTTAAATTGTCAGGGGATTCTTAATACGTTCCGCATGCGCTTAAATAAATTAATTTGGGTCGGCGACACTACCTGGGAATGTCGCGATTGCACGACCATGGCGGGTTGTTCACGTGTCTCGGAGCTCGGGGCGTGACACATACCTCTCGTGATATTGAGGTGTTCTTAAAAAATTCGCAAAAATGAGTTGCCACTAGCCTAGTGGAGTCACTAGCCTATTGAGGTAAGCTAAAACCAAGTGAGGCATGAGAGCGTACCTCACTTCCTACGCGACCAGATAATTTAGGATCGAGGACTTAATTACACTAATTAACCAATTAACGCCATTTCGGTACCTAATCTTGTTCATTTTATAAAATATGTTTTTGTGGAGTAATCTGGATTGATTTTACACCTATCCACTAACATGCGAAATGATCATACGGGTGTACAATCGTTAAAATAACAATTACTAGCTAAGGAAAAAGCGATTAAATAAATTGCATGAAAGAGTAGAAATTTAATATCAAACAAAAGATAAATGTTAATCATAACTAGACTAAAGGGAAGTCAAATTCAATATACCAAAATTGCATAATCAAGGGTATTCGCCTTTAAGAACAATGTAATCTTAAGGCGAAGCCCTAAAGGCTTATTAAATTTCGAGCACAATCTCAGACCAAAAGACTCCCACATTTTAAGAAAAGATTATCTAAGAACTGATTTTTTAAGCTTTTCTAGGAATTTTAATTTTTTAAAGAATTTTTTACGAATGTCATTAATATTTCTTAATATTAACATGTAAGAAAACTGACCGGGTCAATAGAACTGACCCAAGTAAACCAACCCGAACCCTATCCGATTGGATTAGATGAAAAATATTAACCCTAAAAGCCCACTGGGAATTAAATAAACCAACCAAAGAGCACTTTCTCTTGTTCTTAATTTTTGGCCCAAACTCTAAAAATAACGTAGCCCATAACAAACCAGCCCAAAACCCTTCTTTTCTTACGGACGACCAACCCACAACTAAAAAGCCCGAAGCCCACGTTACTTTCTATTTCTCTATTTTTTGGGTTTTTCTCTTTTTATCTCTTTGCTTTTATCGTTTTTGTCTTTTTCTGTTTTGTCCTCTTCCTCTTCATCTCCTACCTCTCTCTCCCTTCTTCCTCCCCGAAGTCCTCCCACGTCTGCAACAAGCCGAACGCCAAATGGATAAATGCAATCCTCAGCCGAAATCCGGTTTTCATGGGTTATCCCTCGCTGGTCAGCTATTCCGACCCGCTCTATGCTGCCGCCGGCCTCTGGCTGGCCGGAGGTTGTCATCGACGCCGAACTAGCTCTGGCGAAGAACTTTCATGCTCTAGAATCTTGTAAGACGAAAAAGATCTAATGATTCGGGCATTAGCATCGGAACGGACAAAGAAACACGAAGAAGAGGAATCAAGTTCATATAAAGATGGTATCAAAGAAACGAATCTCGCAAAACTCAGTTCAGACTCTCATTTAGGCATTTTATCAAACATGCTGTGTGCACTAAAGAAACAGGTGACCTCCGACTCATCCGCGGCTCAAACTCAGACCGAGACTGTCAACAGGCATACTAGCGTACACGGCAAGCACACTAGAGTGTACAACAACCTTAACGGGGCCATCGGAGCCGGGGTTCGCGTGATTCACGTACGGACGAGGGGACACCTACGGTTCAAGCGCGGTGCTATGGGGGGACGGCGATCGACGGATCGGCCTCCGATGAACGTCGGCTCCTCCTTCCTTTCTCGTGCAAGCGAGCTCCTCCAGTTCCTCTCCTTCTCACTCTTGACTGCCACTCTTCTGCCCCTGCTCCGTTCTCTTTCTTTCTCCCGGTGCCTTCATCCCCCCTCGGTTCACCCCTTCCTTCTGTCCTGTCCGCTCCTTCTTCTCTGTCCTCATCTGCCCTTGCTCTCCCTGCTTTCTGCTGTCTTTTCTCCTCTGCCCTTGCTCTCTGTCCCCTGCTGTTGCTGCTTTTGCTTTCTGTAGGTCTTTTCTCTTCTTTTTTTCCTATTTTGTTTTACTTTGTTGTTGTTTTTCTTTTTTTAATAAATAGGTATCAACACCGGCTTCTTATCTTACCTTTACCAAAAAAAAAAAAAAAAAAAAACACCGGCTTCTTCCTTTAACCACTTCAATTGTATGCCACTATCGAAAGGAGAAGACGAGCAGGGTCGACTGGACTTGAATCCTCGCACTTCTTCAATTAAGTGCATTTGCCAATTGTAGCTTGTTTACTTTTCTAGCTACCTCACGGAGTTCAATACAACACCTAGGTTTATTTGCAATCACATAGTCATGATATGATGATGTGGACTCTGTTGTCATTAATTAATGATTTGTCGAGAACTATTCAAAATGTAAAATTTACTTTTCGTGTTAAAATGGGTGTAAAAACAAAATTTTTGAAGTAAATTCTCCTTCACCATGGTAGACTTTGCTCTCTTTTCAATCTAGGAACTATTCAAATTTTAAAATAAAAAACTATATTAAAACGCATAATGTGCCACATTACATACAACACTTTTAGCTAGAACAATCTACAAGATCTAGTGGGTGCAAAAGGGATAGTGGTACTCAAGGAGGATCAGGAAATGACGCTTTAATTGGTTCCATTCTTGTCCCTATGAACGTCGCGGTACAGGAAACTTCCATTCGGGTAGAAAGAATACTCCTGAGAGGTATGCACACAATTGTTTTCGGTTATAGTAGAGCAATTGATTATTTGCTGATTGAAAAATAATTTGTACTTGTAGCAAGGCAATTGGAGGTGCCGGAGGTGTTAAGGTCTCTTCTGTCGCATCTCTTCTTCATGGTTGTATAGGTGGACAAATCCGCTTGAGCAGTCTTTCTATGTGCGAACCATGGCTAATAGATTCGACTGTTTGATGTCTGTGAATGCTCATTTTGATGTTTTGGTTTGATGACATTGCTTGCTTGACTTCTAAAGTCAAATTTGGCCTTACTCTCAATTCTTTGATGGGTACTGGATTCTCTTTCGGCTATATGCATTAGCGATTGCAAATGCATCTAAGATCATTCTTCGTTGGTCGACTTCTTCATTGGCATTTGCAACTGCATAGTGCAAACAGCTTTTTGGTGTCTAGAAGGTTCTTTTGAGGATAGGGCGAGAGATTCACATGTGTAAGTAATGCCTTTTCTCTTTGCAAAAGATATAGTAATTTTCATATTTTCCTATAGTTGAAGTACCATGCATGCAAACTTTATATTACACTCATGGCCCTAGATTCAAAGTTCTATGAAATCAAGAATATTCTAATCACATTATTAGGAAAGTCGCAACCCTCGCGAAGGCTATAAGATGTCCTGAGGAGGTTTGACGGATTACTGAGTGGGCACAAATGGTCCCTCTTGCCCGTTGGTGCTAGCACTTGGTACAGGCCTCCCAAACCCTACTAATCTCAACTTGGTTTTCTTATTTGATTTACTTTGGAATCATCATTAACCCATTATGGGTTGTTTAGAAGCTCAAGCAAGGCACAGGAGCCCATTTTACTCCTATGATCAAGAGATTCGCAAGTGTGGGTACTTGATTGCGCTAAATTAACTTAATGCACTTTTACTACCTTTTCTTTTTTAAAGAGGATTTTTTCTTGCAATATTTTCTAATTTTACTCCTTAACGTGCCTCTAGATGTCCATGCACACACACTCAAGCAAATTAATCAATAATAAAGCATATAAAATATGGAAAGCAAAATAGCTGGAGCTGTATCGGACAAAATTAATGAAAACCTTGCAAGACCCCCGTGAGCGGTAAATGGAAAGTATAATCAATAAGTAATCTAAACCCTGTGGATGTCTTAAGCTACCTTTAAAGCCCCAAAGCTCATTTGCAAAGTTTAATCTTTTTCTTTTTATCAGTTTTTATCCTTCACATTTATTTAGTGATAAAAGCCAATCAAAACCTAAGAATAAACTAAATGCTGACCAATCTTGTAATACGATTCCAAATCTTACAAAATTAGCACCGATGACTAACTGACATTCATTTGGACTTTTAACTTCATGTTTCCTGCAGGAACGGAGTTAGCACACGCCGAAACAAAACAGGACGTAACGCAATGATGAAAATCAAGACGAAAACTTAATTAAACCTGATGTAAGGATGGAGGACACAAACATGCGCGAGTAAACAGTGTTGCCAAATTAGTCATTAGAAGTGAAGAAAGCACCTATTTTTTTTTTTTTTGGTCGAAAATAGCTAGCGATATATTATATAGCAAAGTCTTTGCGCATCGATGGCGGATTACAATCAAAAGCTAAAATATTACGGAGGGAGAAGGGTGGGGATTGCACCCAGGCGCTGGACAGCTGGCTTTTCTTGTGCTGGCGTGCCACCCAATCAGCGGCCGGATTTGCGTCGCGGGTACAAGATCGGACGGCCAAGGAACTATTGTGAGATAACACCGTCTGACAAACAGAGATCAAGTCTTTGACGTTCCACGGAGGGGGAAGCCGGCCCAAGACGCTATCGACAAGTGAGGAATTGTCAGATTCACAAATCAGTTTGGAGAAGTCTTTGGGTTCCGCCGCTTGCTTCAAGGAGAGAGAGTGCAGAAAGCGAAGCCCCATCACCAGCGCCTCCGCTTCCGCTTGGATGGCCGAGGAAGCCCTAACTGTGGCCGCGAAGCCGTCAAGAAGCCTACCGTCCGAATCTCGTAGGATTCCTGCAGCTGAACCGATGAGATCGTCTCGGCACCAGGACGCATCAACGTTCAATTTCAGCTCAGATCTCCGCGGAGGGTTCCAGATTTGAGGTAAGCTCTCTCTGAGAAAACTGGTCGCCTTCGGTTTTAGCCTTTTGATCATCGTCTGGCTGTGTTCTCGTGCAAGATCAAGAGTGGCTCGCGGACGGGGGGATTGGTGCCTGAAGACCCACGCGTTTTTGGACTTCCAGATCTGCCATAAGGTTTGCGCCACAGTGATTTGAGTGGGTAGGTTCGGCTTCTCCTTAAAGAATTCCCAAAGCCATTTATCTATCCTCTGGATGTTTTCCTTAGGATTATGGACGGTCAGCTGATTATCTAGCCACACACTTTTGACCCATTTGCAGAGAAACAGGAGATGTTCCGTGGTCTCGACTCCTCGATGACAGATCGGGCAGAGAGGATCTTCAGCAATCTTTCTCCTGTGTAGATTCTCCCTCGTAGGTAGGGCGTTTTGGCAGGCGCTCCATAAAAAAGTACGGACTTTTGGTTGAACGGGGAGCGCCCAAATGTTGGTCCATAGCTGGCGAGGTGGCTGGAAGGATGGAGATGGCTGTTGTGCTCGGCCATTTTGCTGCCTCGACATAGCGCGGTTATACCCGCTTTTGACCGTGTAAGCTCCCTCTCTGTTACCCTTCCATAGCAGACTGTCTGGTTTGGGTATAGGATTTAGAGGGATAGCTAGGATCTCATTAACAATGTTTGCCGGAAAAGTCTGTTCTATCAGAGGTTTGTTCCATGTCCGATTGTCTTCGTCAATTAGGTCTGCAACCCATACCTGTTCCGCTTGTGCATGCTGATTGTAAAGGGGCTCTTGAAGCCATTTATCATCCCAAATCTTTACTGATTTTCCGTCACCTATCTCCCATCTTATATCCTGAATGATTGTGTCTCTTCCTCTCAGGAGACTTTGCCAGCCCCAAGAGGCGCGACGTTTCGGCCTAGCCTTCCAGACATTGGTGGATGGGAAGTAAATACTTTTGATCACTTTCGCCCACAGAGCTTGGGGATATTGGTGAAGGCGCCACACCTGTCGGCCTAACATAGCATCATTATAGGTAGGCAGGTCCTTGAAACCGAGACCCCCTGAATCTTTTCTGTTTTTAAGAACTGACCAATTTTTCCAATGAACACCAGGCTTGGAGTCGCCTTTTTGCCACCAGAAAGCCGCGGTTCTGCTTTCAATAGCCCTACAGACAGAAAGCGGTAATTTAAAGACCATCATTGCGTAGGCCGGGAGGGCCTGTGTCACGCTCTTGATCAACACCTCTTTCCCCGCCTTGGTAAGTAAGGATTCCTTCCATCCCTCCATCTTTGATTGGACACGAGTTAGTATCCATGAACAGATCTCCTTTTTGGATTTTCCCCAGTCAGTTGGCATACCTAAGTAGTTTCCTGTCTTTTCTATGATAGGAACTCGTAGCTCTTGGGCCAGATTTCGCTTGAGATTTGCTGGACACCATTTACTAAAAGATACACCAGACTTGTTCAAATTTATTGCCTGACCCGTTGCATGGCAATATTGAGCCAGGGTAAGTTGTAAATTTTGACATTCGATAAGAGTCCCTTCAATGAAGAAAATAGCATCGTCTGCGAACAGCAGGTGAGTCAATCTAGGGCTTGATTTGTTTAAATGGATACCCTTAATAATACCATCAGCTACAGCACGTTGCATCATCCAAGAAAGTACATTAGAGATAATTATGAATAGATAGGGGGATAAAGGATCACCTTGCCTTAAGCCTCTAGACGGGGTGAAATAAGGCGTAGGGGCACCATTAACTTTAAGGCTGAAGGTAGTAGTTGAGATGCATTGCATAATGAGCGCAACCCATCTTCTTGAGAAGCCCATTTTAAGCATGCATGCTTGGACGAAATTCCATTCCACCCTGTCATACACCTTTTGCATGTCTAACTTCAAAACTGCTTGGTGGTGCCTGGTGTTCTTGGTAATGTGCATTTGATGTAAGATTTCCTGCACGATTAAAATGCTATCTTGAATCTGTCTCCCCTGCACAAAAGTACTTTGTTCGGGTGCTATTATTTCAGGAAGCCACCGTTTTAATCTGTTTGCGAGTACCTTAGAGATGATTTTGTAGCTAACATTGCAGAGACTGATCGGCCTGAATTGGTTTATGGTTTCAGGGTTTTTGACTTTTGGTATCAGCACAAGTTGGGTTCGGTTGAGCTGCGGGTCCATAATCCCTAAGGTAAAGAAGCCTTGAACCATTTGGAACAGGTCTGCCTTTAGTTCATTCCATGAGTGTCGGTAGAAATTCCCATTGAATCCATCGGGACCTGGTGCCTTAAAAGCCCCCAGTTGAAACACCGCAGTTTTCACTTCCTCCATGGTAAGTTCTGCCTCTAGATCTGCATTAATGTTATCAATAATAGGTGATAAACACTGGTCCAACACTGGTTGATAGTATCTCGGCCCCTCCGACTTGTATAATGCCTTGTAGTATTCTAGGATATGTGTCCGAAGAGATTCAGCATCCCGACACCATCTGTTCTCCCTAATTAGCAGCATCTTGATGTTATTGCGACGCCGTCTTTGTATGGTAGAGGCGTGAAAAAACCTGGTGTTGCTATACCCCCACTGCAGCCATTTTATTCTCGAGCGCATCCCCCAGTAGAGTTCTTCTTGCTGTCGGAATTTTTCAATCTGATTAATCATGCTTTTGATTTGTTGCAGATTGTCGTGCTGAGATTTATCATTTGTGAGATTAACGATTTGCTCTGATAGTCGTTGGATTTCCCTGGGTGCATGGCCGAATCTTCCCTTACTCCAAGACAGCAATTTGTCCTTCGTTGCTCTCAGCTTGTCCGAGAAAGAGCTGTCGAGAGGGGAGTGTGCTGCCATATAGAAGATATAATGGGTTGGTATTCCTCGTCGTCTAACCAGAACGCTTCAAGTTTGAACTCTTTCTTCCTTTTTGGGGCTTCCTGGTATAAGGATAAGACAAGGGGGCTGTGATCGGATCCAATGGCCGGCAAAGCTTGAATCATAGCTTGAGGGTAATTGGCTTGCCACTCAACAGTGCATAACATTCGATCAAGCCTCTTCTTTACTAATTCCTCCCCTTCCCTTTTGTTGGACCAGGTATACGCGCAACCTTGACTTTCTAGGTCCAATAAGGCTGTGGCATTCAGCATACTTCTGAAAGCTGCAATACGGGTACCATCAGCTTCTCTCTTCCCGACTTTCTCCCAAACGTATAGTATTTCATTAAAATCCCCCATGCAGAGCCACGGGGTCGAGGATGGTGGACTGAGGGCCTGGAGGTGCTGCCAGAGTTGGAGCCTTTCATTGAAAATCGTCGAAGCATAAACGCAGGTAATTTGCATACTTCTATTTGTGTCTGCCTCCGTACATACAGCATTAATATGTTGCTTAGAGCTTTCGGTGACCTCTACTATGGCAGGTTCATTCCACATCAACGCCATTCCACCTGCTGTGGCTTGGGGGTTAACTATAAATAGGTTCTGAAACTTGAATCTTTTGCTTATGTTCTCCACCATCGAAGCTTTATTCTTTGTTTCCATTAGAAATACTAGACTGGGCTTTTCTCTGAAAATAAGAGCCTTAAGCTCTTGAACTGTCAGGGGGTTGCCCAACCCCTGACAGTTCCAACTTATTAATCTCATGTCGTCTAGGGTGGCTTATTAGGGCCAGCCACCAGAGCCCGTTCAGCTTCATCCTGGACCAGCTGGACAGGGGTTTCCATCGGGTCCAAATCATCAATGAGAGGTATATGAGATTCCAGTATACATTTCTGTTTCTTGGCCCTCTGAACCCTCATGTTTTTCTTACTGATTTTCCCTATTTTCAGTGAGTTAGGGACTGAATCTTCGATACTAATAACTTGCTTCCCCGTGTTCCTGCCCTGTAGGCCCGACTCTTTCAGCTTCCTTGAGGGAGAAGTAGTCCCACTGAGAGGCTCGTGGACAAGCTCCATCTCTGATCTTTTGGCATGACACGTTTTGCACATATTTTCGAAAATCATACCCACGAGAGATGAAACCTTGAAAATAAAACAGATTAGTGATCCAGAAAAGCCAATATGAATCATGATCCGTATAATCGAAGACAGGAAGATGAAGATGGTGTAGATAGCAGACGATGATGAAGAGGCCTCAGAAAATAAAAATAAAGCGTGAGATGGATGGTGTTGGTAGTGGATGATAATGGCCGAATTCCTTTGATCTGCTCCCCTCTTGTTATTTTGTTTCGTTTCCCAGTCGCATTTGTTTTCCTCTACTCCCCCTCTTACTCAAATTCGATGCCGACACAACATTCTTAAATAGAATGTCCCTCATTTCTAAATGTGGAAGAATAATATAAAGAATAAAATTGCAACGATGCATAGTATGGATTTTTTTGTTTAGGGACAATATTATGTCATTATCGACAAGTTCGATCCATAATTTCTACAAAATGAATGATGAGTATGCTAGTGAAAATTTAGGTGTGAACAAGGAAGATCAAAGGAAAAATTGGATTGAATGGCACTGAAGGTGAAGATTAATTTTATCCCAAAGTAGAAAAAAATCTACTACTAAAAGGCACAGGCAAAGTGGATTATAAGATGAGGGCACAAGTGAAATTGAATCAAACTAGGCCTCATGATGTTTCAGATTTCATTAACTGAATTGATCATTAATAGTTTCCTTGCAACTCGCAGCCTCACTCTTTCCCCTCAATTTGAGAGGCCCACGATATCTCTGTCATCGACATGCCTTAGTATAGAAGAGCCCATTGATGCCTTTCAAATTGTTTCAAAACACCTAAAGGGACTCGAGCTGAGAGGGCTTTACTACAAATCCTCATGAACCTTCCAGATAGAGATCGAGTATTATCCGAGTCATTCTCATGCTTAACTACCGTCATTCGTCCGTTGGGGAGTGTCGTAGCTTTGGTAGAAGCCGAGGGGATGAGACCGAACGGCTAGCTCTATTGGATTTCAAGACTCTAATAGCTTTTCCTGGTGGGGTTTTAAGCTCGTGACATGATAATAGCCGCATCTACAGAGGGTACTAGTGCCATATGTGGTTGTAGACACCACAAAGTCACCATATTGGACCTCGCCACTGAGAACCTAGCCGAGGGAGGTCAATCTGCAGAACAAAGGTTTTGGCTCCGATATTCCTATGTAATTTGATTGATTGTCTCGGTTGCAAAAGTTGTTCCGTATAACTTAATTACTATTTCTATTCTTACAAATTTTACAGTTTAGGTGTGATGTATGCAACTCTATAGAATGAGTTGTAGGAATCTCATCCAAATAAAATTTAAACTTGTTGACGAATACTTTGCTTAAAGAATGCATAGTTTGTACAAAGGATGCAAAGTAATTCCACAGTTCCCTCTTTGTCCCATGTCACCCAATCACATTGCTTTCTCATGCCATTCTTGTTTGATTTCCCTTGGTTAAGAAGGGATCATATCATTCAACAAGGATCTCAATTATTTCCCAATTACAGTCTTATTCCCATGATGGTTAATGTTCATTTTTTGTTTGTCTAGTTCTAATGGTCTTAGGTGATTGCTAAAAAAATTAATTTTGTTTTATTTATGTTGCATAAAAAATATTTGATGACCATGAAACGATTTTTTCATTTTTTCAAGTGGATGTCACAATTAAGCAAATAATAATTTGGAGTTAATTAAAGAAAATAATCTAATTATGATCTAATGGGCCTATACGTGGTGGAAATTTGGTTAGTGAAAGAGGTACAATCGGCTTGCCGTGCACTTTGAGACGATGCGCCTAAGTCGCTTTCTTACACGTGAATAGCTTTGAATTCCAACCTTCTTTTTATGGTCTTTTTTTCTCTATTTTTGCTTGTGGAAAGTATAACACTAAACACCCTCCCTGGATTTTCAACATCAAAGAATCATCTTCGTCCATCAAGCACGGGCATGTAAGCGGGTCGATTATATAAATATAGGTAGTGTGTGTCTAATAATTAGCTAAATTCGGAACTATGACTTTCCGCATTTCGGTTTTTCTTTTAATTCCTTGTTACCAAGTCAAAGAGCAAATGAAAGGTTAGATGGATTCGTTCGCAGGACCTTTCCCATTTTCCATGTCAAAAAGCAAATAAAACGTCGGACAGATGAAACACGTTCCTACGACTTTTCCCATTTTCCCATGTTAACAAAGTAAAAGAAAGGTTGAACGGATGAATGTGTTTTCCCATTTTCCCATTCAAAGAGCAAACAAAAGGTTAGACAAATGAAATACGTTCCTACGACTTCTCCCATTTTCCCAAGTCAAAGAGCGAAGGAAGGTTTGGATAGATGTCCTTGTTCCCGAGTCAAAGAGCAAATGAAAGATTGGACGGATTCGTTCGCAGGACCATTCCTATTTTCCATGTCAAAGAGCAAATAAAAGATCGGACAGATGAAACACGTTCCTACGACTTTTCCCATTTTCCCATGTTAACGAGTAAAAGAAAGGTTGAACGGATGAATGTGTTTCCCCATTTTCCCATGTCAAAGAGCAAACAAAAGGTTAGACAGATGAAATACGTTCCTATGACTTCTCCCATTTTCCCATGTCAAAGAGCGAAGAAAGGTTTGGGTAAATGTCCTTGTTACCAAGTCAAAAAGCAAATGAAAGGTTGGACGGATTCGTTCGCAGGACCTTTCCCATTTTCCATATCAAAGAGCAAATAAAAGGTCGGACAGATGAAACACGTTCCTACGACATTTCCCACTTTCCCATGTTAACAGAGTAAACGAAAGGTTGAACGGATGAATGTGTTTCCCCATTTTCCCATGGCAAAGAGCAAACAAAAGGTTAGACTAATGAAACACGTTCCTACGACTTTTCCCATTTTCCCATGTTAACAGAGTAAAAGAAAGGTTGAACGGATGAATGTGTTTCCCCATTTCCCCATGTCAAAGAGCAAACAAAAGGTTAGACAGATGAAATACGTTCCTACGACTTCTCTCATTTTTCCATGTCAAAGAGTGAAGAAAGATTTAGACAGATGTCCTTGTTACTGAGTCAAAGAGCAAATGAAAGGTTGGACGGATTCGTTCACAGGACCTTTCCCATTTTCCATGTCAAAGAGCAAATAAAAGGTCGGAGAGATGAAACACGTTCCTATGACTTTTCCCATTTTTCCATGTTAACGAGTAAAAGAAAGGTTGAACGGATGAATGTGTTTTCCCATTTTCCCATGTCAAAGAGCAAACAAAAGGTTAGACAGATGAAATACGTTCCTACGACTTCTCCAATTTTCCCATGTCAAAGAGCGAAGGAAGGTTTGGATAGATGTCCTTGTTACCGAGTCAAAGAGTAAATGAAAGGTTGGACGGATTCGTTCGCAGGACTTTTCCCATTTTCCATGTCAAAGAGCAAATAAAAGGTCGGACAGATGAAACACATTCCTACGACTTTTCCCATTTTCCCATGTTAACAGAGTAAAAGAAAGGTTAAATGGATGAATGTGTTATTCCTATTTTCCCATGTCCAAGAGCAAACAAAAGGTTAGACAGATGAAATACGTTCCTATGACTTCTCTCATTTCCCATGTCAAAGAGCAAATGAAGGTTTGGATAGATGTCCATGTTACTGAGTCAAAGAGCAAATGAAAGGTTGGATGGATTCGTTCGCAGGACCTTTCCCATTTTCCATGTCAAAGAGCAAATAAAAGGTCGGACAGATGAAACACGTTCCTACGACTTTTCCCATTTTTCCATGTTAACAGAGTAAAAGAAAGGTTGAACGGATGAATTTGTTTCCCCATTTTCCCATGTCAAAGAGCAAACAAAAGGTTAGACAGATGAAATACGTTCTTATGACTTCTCCCATTTTCCCATGTCAAAGAGCGAAGGAAGGTTTGGATAAATGTCCCTGTTACCAAGTCAAAAAGCAAATGAAAGGTTGGACGGATTCGTTCGCAGGACCTTTCCCATTTTCCATGTCAAAGAGCAAATAAAAGGTCGGATAGATGAAACACGTTCCTACGACTTTTCCCATTTTCCCATGTTAACAGAGTAAACGAAAGGTTGAACGGATGAATGTGTTTCCCCATTTTCCCATGTCAAAGAGCAAACAAAAGGTTAGATAGATGAAATACGTTCCTACGACTTCTCTCGTTTTCCCATGTCAAAGAGCAAAGGAAGGTTTGGAGAGATGTCCTTGTTACCGAGTCAAAGAGCAAATGAAAGGTTGGACGGATTCATTTGCAAGACCTTTCCCATTTTCCATGTCAAAGAGCAAATAAAAGGTCAGACAGATGAAACACGTCCCTACGACTTTTCCCATTTTCCCATGTTAACAGAGTAAAAGAAAGGTTGAATGGATGAATGTGTTTTCCCATTTTCCCATGTCAAAGAGCAAACAAAAGGTTAGACAGATGAAATACGTTCCTACGACTTCTCCCATTTTCCCATGTCAAAGTGCGAATGAAGGTTTGGATAGATGTCCTTGTTACCGAGTCAAAGAGCAAATGAAAGGTTGGACGGATTCGTTCGCATGACCTTTCCCATTTTCCATGTCAAAGAGCAAATAATAGGTCGGACAGATGAAACACGTTCCTACGATTTTTCCCATTTTTCCATGTTAACAAAGTAAAAGAAAGGTTGAACGGATGAATGTGTTTCCCCATTTTCCCATGTCCAAGAGCGAACAAAAGGTTAGACAGATGAAATACGTTCCTACGACTTCTCCCATTTTCCCATGTCAAAGAGCGAAGGAAGGTTTGGACAGATGTCCTTGTTACCGAGTCAAAGAGCAAATGAAGGGTTGGACGGATTCGTTCGTAGGACCTTTCCCATTTTCCATGTCAAAGAGCAAATAAAAGGTAACACGTTCCTATGACTTTTCCCATTTTCCCATGTTAACAGAGTAAAAGAAAGGTTAAACGGATGAATGTGTTTCCCCATTTTCCCATGTCAAAGAGCAAACAACAGGTTAGACAGATGAAATACGTTCCTAGGACTTCTCCCATTTTCCCATGTCAAAGAGAGAATGAAGGTTTGGATAGATGTCCTTGTTACCGAGTCAAAGAGCAAATGAAAGGTTGGACGGATTCGTTCGCATGACCTTTCCCATTTTCCATGTCAAAGAGCAAATAATAAGTCGGACAGATGAAACACGTTCCTACGATTTTTCCCATTTTTCCATGTTAACAAAGTAAAAGAAAGGTTGAACGGATGAATGTGTTTCCCCATTTTCCCATGTCAAAGAGCGAACAAAAGGTTAGACAGATGAAATACGTTCCTACGACTTCTCCCATTTTCCCATGTCAAAGAGCGAAGGAAGGTTTGGACAGATGTCCTTGTTACCGAGTCAAAGAGCAAATGAAGGGTTGGACGGATTCTTTCGTAGGACCTTTCCCATTTTCCATGTCAAAGAGCAAATAAAAGGTAACACGTTCCTACGACTTTTCCCATTTTCCCATGTTAACAGAGTAAAAGAAAGGTTAAACGGATGAATGTGTTTCCCCATTTTCCCATGTCAAAGAGCAAACAACAGGTTAGACAGATGAAATACGTTCCTACGACTTCTCCCATTTTCCCATGTCAAAGAGCGAAGGAAGGTTTGGATAGATGTCCTTGTTACCGAGTCAAAGAGCAAATGAAAGGTTGGACGGATTCGTTCGCAGGACCTTTCCCATTTTCCATGTCAAAGAGCAAATAATAGGTCGGACAAATGAAACACGTTCCTACGATTTTTCCCATTTTTCCATGTTAACAGAGTAAATGAAAGGTTGAACGGATGAATGTGTTTTCCCATTTTCCCATATCAAATAGCAAACAAGAGGCTAGACAGATGAAATACGTTCCTACGACTTCTACCATTTTCCCATGTCAAAGAGCGAATGAAGGTTTGGATAGATGAAACACGTTCCTTTGGCTTATCCCATGTGAACTATCAAAAGAAGAACGAGAAGAGGGATCCTTGACTTGACTTGAACTCTCAAACTTCTTCAATTAAATATGATCTACCCACTGCGACTTTTTGCTTCTTCTACTAGCTATATACCTTGGGATTATTTTCATACCTAGTCTATGATAATTCCAACACTTTGAAAAATTAATGCCGACAATATCAAAATGTTAAATATCATAATATAATAGAGTGGACTTTGTTATAACAAAGCAATAATAAATCATATAGAGTAAGGAAAGCAAAATAGCTTGGGCCGGACAAAATTAACACAAAATCTTGTTAGTACCCCCTGGGACAAGAATCCCGTGAGCAATAAATGGAAAGCACAATCAATAAGGAATCTTGACCCTAGTTGTCTTAAGTTGCCTCTAGAGCCCCTAAAGCCCATTTATAAAGTCCAACCTTAATTATCAACGTTAAAATCTACAAGAAAGTAAAAAATAAAACATGAAATGTTTTTTTTTTAGCTTTTTCTTTCTATCGTTTTTTATCCCCTTCATTTATTTAATGACAAAAGCTAAACAAAACCCAAAAATAAACTGAATGCTGCCCAATCTTGTAATACGATTCCAAATCTTACAAAAATTAGCGCCAATGAATAACCGACATTCATTTGGACTTGCAACTTTAAAAGTTTCTCGCAAGAACAGAGTAAGTACACGTCAAAACAGGATGTTACGCAATGGTGGAAACAAAGACGAAAAGCTTAACTAAACGTGACGTAAAGATGGAGGACTTAAATACGTGCAAGTAAGCAGTGTTGCCAAATTAGTCATTAGAAGCAAAGAAAGAACCTATTGGCATGACACGTTTTGCACATATTTTTGAAAATCATCTCCACAAGAGATGCAACCTCGAAAACAAACAGATTGGTGCTCCAGAAAATCCAATATGAATCGTGATCAGTGTAATTGAAGATAGGAAGATGAAGCTGGTGTTGATAGTGGATGATGCTGAAGAGTCCTCAGAAAATTAAATGATAAGGGTGAGATGGATGGTGTTGATAGTGTGGATGATATTGGCCGAATCCCCTTTGATCTGCTTCCCGCTTGTTCTTTTATTTTGTTTCCCACTCACATTTATTTTTCCTCAAGTACCCCTCTTACTTAACTTCGATACGGACATGCCATTCTTAAATAAAAGATGTCCTAATTTCTAAATGCGGAAGAATGTATTAAAGAACGAATATGCAACAATGCACAGTTTGGATCTTTTTTTAGGGATAAAATCATGTCGTTATCGATGAGTTCAGTCCATAATTTCTATAAACTGAATGATGAGTCTGCTAGCGAAAATTAAGGTGTTAACAAGGGAGATCAAATGGAAAAAGGGGATGGAATGGCATTGATTGATTTTATCCCTAAACAGAAAAAATCCACTAATAAAAAGGCACAGGCAAAGTGGATTAAAAGATGAGGACACAAGTGATAATGAGCCAAACTAGGCCCCGTGATGTTTTAACTTTCATTGACTGACTTGATCGTCAATTGTTTCCTTGCAACTCGCAGCCTCATTGTTTTTTTCAACTTAAGAGGCCCACGAAATCTCTGTCATTGACATGCCCTGGTATTGAAAATTTTTTTTCCGGTTGATGTATTTCGCAAATTGTTTCAAAAAACATGGAGAATCGAGCTAAGGACACTCTATTACAAATCCTCATGGACATTCCCCACAGAGATTGGGTTTCATCCGGGTAAATCTCATACTTAACTACCCTCATTCATTTGTTAAAAAGTGTCTTAGCTTTGGCAGAAGCCGGCGGGGACGAGACTGATCGGCTGGCTCTCCTGGAATTTAAGACCTAAATAGCTGATCCTGGTGGGTTTTTGAGGTTGTGCATGATTTTAGCCACATCTGTGAATGGTACAGTGTCACATGTGGTCGTAAAAATCACAGAGTCACCCTAATAGACCTCGGCTCTGAAAACCTGGCCAGGGACGTGCCACCCCATTTTGGTACCTTGATCTTTATGAGGGAATTCAATCCGCAAAACAAGTAGTTTCCCCACCAAAATTTCCCCGCAATTCAGCCGCTTTTTTCGGTTGCAGAAGTTGTTCCTTTTAACTTAATTAGTATTTCTCTTTCTACAAATTTTATGGTCTAGGTGTGATGTGTAACTCCATATAATGAGTTGCAAGAATCTAATCCAATATAAATTTAAATTTGTTTATGAAGACTTCGCTTAAAGAATGCGCATTTAGTACAAAGGACATGAAGTAATTCCACATATCCCTCCTTGTCCCATGTCACCCAATCACATTGCTTTCTCATGCCATTCTTATTTGATTTCCCTTGGATAAGGATCATGTCGTGCGCCAAGAATCTTAATAATTTCCTAGTTCCAATCTTAATCCCAAGGTGGTTAATGTTCATTTTTTGTTTGTCTAGTTTTGATTGGTCTTATGTGATTGCTTAAAAAAATAAACCCTTTTAAGTTATATCACACCAAAAAGATTTGATGACCCTAAAACTATTTTTTTCATTTTTTTGCGTGGACATTATAAGTAACTAAAGGATTATTTGGAGTTAATTAAAGGAAGTAAATCCAATTACGATCGCATAGGTCTATAAATGGAGGAAATTCAGGGATTGAAAGATGGATTATAGGATAAAGGACACAACTGATAAATAATGAAGAAAACTAGGCCCCATGGTGTTTCACCTTTCATTGACTGACTTGATCATCAATAATTGCCTTGCTTGCAGGGCCTCGTTATTTTCTCAACTTGTGTGGATGGCTGAAATGCTTGTGTGGTTCCATCCATGTTTTAAGTCGTGTGCTTGTCTGTGACGGAAGTGGAGGAGGGAGGTTGGCTTATAAACTCCACAAGGAATTTTGCTCATATATATAATAAATATTGGAGGTTTGAAAATTAGTGAAAGAAATATCAAATGTCCCCTTAATGACGTGCGGGATAGAGTCAACTATAATATACCAAATTTATGTAAAACTTATGTTTTTCAGTTGGATCCAACATGAATCACATTATCTCTTGATAGTTGATTGGCATAATCTATCGAGGAATTTTACCAAAGTGTGGATAATTTTCAAGTAAAGCTTGACAGTACATTCTATCAAGTTTCCGCCAATCTATGCGACTTTATTTATATAGTTATTTTCTTTAATCTCACAGATAGTCACATACATAACTTGATTTCTATTGTCAAGGATCTTCTTAAATATATTTTTCATAATTCCAAAATCATTTTGGAATCCAAAAAAGAATATTGAATATCCTTTGAATGACTCAATGATTCAGTTGGATTCAATATGAATCAAATGATCTCTTAATATGTGATTGGCATAGCATATCATATTAACTCTATATAACAACTTTCTCAAGCAATGTTAATCATTTTTCTTTTTTTCGCACTTTAGGGGGAAGTACATTGAACATGGTAACCTATAACATTACCTAGTATATAACATGCAAAACAAGAGTGACTGATGCAATTCACTGAATACAACTTTCTACATGCATGAAGTGGTCTTGGAAAATCATGCTAATCTCTCTGTCTATTTGTTCTTCGAGTTCATGCTCGTGCATGTTATTGGCAAATTAGTGTGATCTCGGTCTATCCTTGTAATTTAAATTTGTTTCACGATGTCTCCTTATTTGAAGGGTAAGTCCACTTGTCTCATATTCCGCATATGATCAATCAAAATGATAAAACTATAATTTTGATCCCTAAGTTTGAGCTTTTTTTTTTTTTTTTTTTTCCTGATCAAATCCTCTAAATTTTGAGTTTTGTCTCATCAAACCATTGAATTTGTATAGCTTTTTCTAATTAAAATTTCTTTAGCTCCAAATGTAACTAATTGAAACTGACATTATATTCATTAACTTTTGCATTTTTCACTATTATATTTTCATCACCTACGTTCTACCCTCAATTTTTTTGGCATACCATTTAATTATCATAAACACACCAATTATTTGTCAATTGTGGTCGCAGACACCGAAGAGTCAATGTTCAGTTTCTTATTTCCGTGATGGTCAATGTTCAGTTTCTTTATTTGTCAAGTTCTTATTGGTCTAGGTGATTTCTATAAAAGAAAAAACAAATTCCTTTTAGTTACATTGCATCATAAAGATTTGACGATCCTAAAACTATTTTTTTCATTTTTTTGGCATGGATATTGTGACTAATTAAAGGATAATTTGGAGTTAATTAAAGGAGGTAAATCCAACTGCGATCAAATGGGCCCATACATGGAGGAAATTTGGTGTGGGCGGCAAAGTAGGCTTGCCGTGCACTTTGAGGCAATGTGCCTAAGTCACTCTCATAGGTGCGAACAGCTTTCAATTCCCATCTTCATTTTATGGTCTTTTTCTCTACTTTTTCTTTTGGAAAGTATCACATTGAACACCCTCTTCCGAATTTTTAATACCAAAGGATCATCTTCACCCATCAAGGACGGACGCATAACCAGTCAAATCAAGTAAGGACACATTGGGTGTGTCTAATAATTAGCTAAAACCTGGTATTTTGACTTTTTATAGTTGGGTTTCTTGTTTATAATTCCTTGATTTTAGGGAAATAAGAGCAAATGAAAGGTTGGACAGATTAGACACGTTCCCCTAACTTTTACTGTTTTCCCATGTCAAAGAACAAATGAAAAGTTGGACGGATGAAACACGTTCCTTTGGCTTCTCCCATGTGAGCTGTCAATAGAAGAAGGAGATAAAGGATCGCTGACTTCACTGGACTTTAACTATCGCACTTTTTCAATTTAATATCATCTGCCAACTACTATTTGTTTACTTTTTGACTAGCTATATACCTTTAGGAGTAAATACATTACTTAGTTTTTTAAAATTCCAATAATGTTTTCAATAACCGTGTGACTATATTGAAATGTTAAAAATCATAATAGAATAGCGTGGACTCTATCATTATCAAGTAGTAATTCATCTATTAGTGTTCAAGATGCAAAAGTCAATTTGCATATCCATATAACAAATTTAATGCCAGTACAACATGGATCTAATTGGCAGTAGTTTGAAATAAATTCTTCCTCGCCAAAGTAGAGATTTTGCTCTCTTTTATTTATGAGCATTATTTTCAATGTTAATAATAATAGATGATATTTCGACCGCATAAAAGAGGACATTACAAATGTATAATTTATAGAGAATATATATATATATATATATATTATAATTGACAAATGGAAGTAAAGGTGATTATAAATTGTGAAATAGACTTACACGGTTCATGGTGTTCTGCCTTTGAGAACCCAAAAGTCAAGATTTTATATGTTTGTGAAATAGACCTACATTGGCAGGGGTTTGAGCCAGCGAGCGACGACCCTTGGCCTGGCTAGGCGAGGGCCGCCGACCCTCGTCGAATCTAGGGGAAGGCCTCAACCCTCGCACCAAATCAAGCGACCCTAGCCTACCTTTACCCCACTGTCGTCGGCCCTTCCCAATGACGATAGGAGGCGACGACGAGGGCTTGCACAACCCTCGCCATTCTACAATCTCTTCCCCTTCTCTTAATATTTAGTTTTAAATTAAATTAAATTAATATTTACATTAAGGTTCAAATTCGAGATAAAATGACGTTTTTGATTTATCTAGCCACGTTAGTATGCAAAATAATGTCGTTTTCAGTTTATCTAACCACGTCAACATGCAAAATAACGTCGTTTTATACTTGTCTCGCCGGAAAAATACCACGTCAGTATTTTGGCTAGATTTTCTTGCTGTTGGCACGTAACTAATCAATTTTACTTTGATTTTAGTAGTTATGCGTATCTTTCCAAACTTTTGGCACTTACATATTTCTCCGTGTCAAGTTTTGACACTTCTGGTATTCATATCCTTTATTGTCTACAATCCCACATGGGTTTAAAATGTAATACATCGAAATAAATTCTTTGTCGCCATAGTAGAGAGTTTGCTCTCTCTTAGTTTTAAATTTAATAATAACAAATGATATTCCAACCAAATATAATGGGACATCATAAATGTATAATTCAGAGCAAAAATATACATTATTGTTGACAAATAGAAGTAAAGGTAATTATAAATTGTGAAATAGTCATACTTCGGGAAAATTACCTAAAAAGTCCTAAACCTATTGCAATTATTCCAATTCAGTCTTAAACTTTTTTTTTTTGGTCCAATTAAGTCCTAAACCTTTTGTTTTTGTTCCAGTTCAGTCCATCCGGCTAAAAATGGCTGGCCGGCACCGACGTGGCAAGCGGCCGGCGGCGGCGACATTTTTTAATAATATTTTATTTTTAAAAATTTTAAAATTTTTTTTTTTTAATCTTTTTTCCCTTTTTTTTTTCTTCTCCCTCTCCCTCTCCCTCCTCCTCTCCTCCTTCCCTTGGCTCCGGCGACCAGCTAGAGGGGAGGGCTAGCCTTGCCGGGACCGAGGCGGCCGGCGGGCGAGCCCCGCCGGATCCGGTGAGGGGGCCTCGTCGTCGCCTGGTCTGGCGAGGCCAGCCTCGCTAGTCGCCACGCGCCCGGCCGATGGCGGGGCAAGCCCCGCCGGATCCGGCAAGGGCTGCCTCGCAGATCGCCGGGCGGGCGAGCCCTCACCGGATCCGGCGAGGGGGCCTCGCCATCGCCGGATCGGCCGGGCGAGCCCCGCCGGATCCGGCGAGGGCTCGAGGGCTCGCCTCACCCGGCAACGGCGAGGCGAGCCCTCGAGTCGTCGCTAGATCCGGCGGGGCTCGCCTCGCCGATTGGGTGACGGCGAGGCCCCCTTCGCCGGATCCGGCGGGGGCTCACCCGGCCGGCCGCCTCGGTCCGGCGACCGGCCAGCCCTCCCCTCTAGCCGGTCGCGAGCCAAGTGAAGGAGGAGAGGAGGAGGAAGGAGGGAGAGGGAGAGGGAGAAGGGGAAAAAAAAAAAGATAAAAAAGATAAAAAAAATTTTAAAAATAAAATATTATTAAAAATTTCGCCAGCCGGATGGACTGAACTCGGAATAAAAACAAAAGGTTTAGGATTTAATTGGACAAAAAAAAAGTTTAGGATTGAATTGAAATAATAGCAATAGGTTTAGGACTTTTTAGATAATTTTCCCGTCCTACTTCAATGTACGGTCAATAGTGTTTGGTTATGAGAATCGGAAACTCAGGATTTTAGATGTGCGGAAAAGACTAAAGTCGTCCATTCTACTGACCAACCCAATAATTCAAGGATTGGAAAGACACAATTGAGAATGAACAAAACAAGGGCCCCACGACGTTTCAGCTTTCATTGATTGACTATCGAAAGTTACCTAGCTTGCCGCAGCCTTGTAATTTTTTAAACTAAAGAGGACCGCAAAAAGATCTGTCATACTATTCTTGCATTGATGACATCAACATGTCTTAGTATGAGAATATATGTTGCCCCAATTATATATCGGAATTACTTCGAAACAACATTGCAAGAAAACCAAAAAGTAGGCCCCCATGGTGTTTTTAGCTTTCATTGACCGACTTTATCACCAATTGTTAACTTGAATGTTACGGCCTTGTAATTTTCTCTTTTTGAGAGGAGGATAAAAATTTCTGTCATGACTATTCCTGCATTTGATGATATCATCATGTCTTAGTATGGTCAAACATATTGCCCGCTAGTATATATATTCACGAATTGTTTTGAAACAACGTCAAGAGAGAACCAAAAAGACTCGAGCTGAGAGCATTTTGCTGCAAATCCTCATGGACCTTGCCTATAGATATCAGCTTTTGCCCATGTCATTCTCATGCCTAACTACAATCGTTCTTCTATTAGGGAGTGTCATAGCTTTAGTAAAAGATGGCCGAGACGAGATTGATCGATTGGCTTTATTAGAATTCAAGGCTCGAATAGCTGATCCTAGTGGGGTTTTGTGCTCGTGGAATGATTCTAGCCACTTTTGTGATTGGGATGGTGTCACTTGTGGTCGCAGACACCGAAGAGTCACCATACTAGATCTTCGCTCCAAGAACTTATCCAGGGTCGTGTCGCCCCATATTGGTAATCTAAGCTTTCTGAGGGACGTCCATTTGGAGAACAACAGTTTTCATGCCAAAATTCCCTCACATTTTGGCCGCTTGCTTCGGTTGCAGAAGTTGTCCCTTTATATGAACTCGTTTAGCGGTCAGATCCCTTCAAATCTTTCCTATTGCTCTAATTTGCTCATTCTTTACTTAGGCGACAACATGCTCGAAGGAAATTTGCTGACAGAACTCGGGTCATTGTCCAAGCTCCAAAGTCTTGTGCTTGAAGTCAACACCTTGATGGGAAACATCCCGCCATTTATTGGAAACTTGTCATCTCTTCAAGAGTTCGGAATATTAGGGAATAACTTTGGTGGTATGATCCCAGAGACTCTTGGCCAGCTCAGAAATCTAAAGATCCTCAGTCTCGCCGTAAATAAATTTGTCGGTACAATTCCTATCTCAATATGCAATATATCCGCTCTGGCATTGCTTGATGTAGCTCAAAACCAATTAGAAGGGGGTTTACCTAGCAACTTAGGCTTCACTCTTCCGAATATCAAGATTATTAGTACGTGGCACAACCACCTCACTGGACCCATTCTCGAGTCGATATCCAACGCCTCTAACCTCAAGATAATCGAAATCGGTGAGAACAATTTTACTGGGAAAGTTCCTTCTTTTTCAAAGATGAGAGGACTCAAGTGGTTTAGTATTTCCCTCAACAACTTAGGAGGTGAGCAATCTACTGATTTGGACTTCCTCTGCTCTTTAACCAATCTTACAAAATTGGAACTTTTGGACATAGAGAAAAATGCTTTTCAAGGACTAATACCCAATTGTATCAGTAACCTCTCCACCACCCTTTCCATATTTACAGTAGCAAACAACCATATTTCTGGAACCTTACCTTCTGGAATCGGAAATCTCATCAATTTGGAGGCCTTGGAAATGCTGGACAATAACATCTCGGGAAACATTCCTTCGGAGATCGGAAATCTGAACAATCTGAAGCATTTGGATCTCCGCCAAAATAAATTATCGGGGCAAATACCGGAATCATTTGGGAATTTAACGTTGTTAATCGAATTGCTTTTGGACAGCAATAATTTTCGGGGCTCGATACCATCGTCTCTAAAAAATTGCCAAAATCTACTTGTCTTGGACCTTTCGACCAACAACCTCAGTGGTCATGTACCCCCAGAGATTATCTTTGTCGATTTACCTTGACTTGTCTCGAAATAATCTTACTGGCCCCATTCCAGAAGAAGTTGGAAAATTGCAAAATCTTGGCGAACTATGTCTTGATGGGAACAGATTATCTCAACAGATTCCAAGAAGTATAGGCAGTTGTATAAGCATGGAACGCCTATATGTACAGGATAACTTCTTTGAAGGGCTCCTACCATCCATTATGAGTTCCATGAGAGGCCTTCGGGTTTTGAATGTTTCCAACAACCAATTGTTCGGTCAAATCCCGAAATTTCTAGAGTCGCTAAATTTGACGAATTTGAGCCTATCTTACAACGATTTCGAGGGTGCATTGCCTACTGGAGGAGTTTTCAAAAGTGCCATTTCAACTTCGGTCATTGGAAACAAGAAGCTTTGCGGGGGTCTCCCAGATTTTCAACTACCCAAATGCTACTACAAAGAGTCAAAACGGACAAGAATAAGTGGAATTGCAAAAATTCTTATATCCACAGTCTCTACTCTTGTTGGAGTAGCTTGCATGCTGTCTTTGTTATACTTCTTCTGGTTTAGACACAATGAGAATGCATCAGCTTCAAGCTCTTCTGAAGATGGGCTTTTGCACGTTTCTTATCACAATCTACTAAAAGCAACGGGTGGATTCTCCTCCACCAATCTGCTTGGCGTGGGCAGTTTTGGGTCTGTGTACAAAGGGCTGCTTGATCAAACTCAGTTGGTTGTGGCCATCAAGATTCTCGACCTTACATTGATGGAGCTTCCAGGAGCTTCATAGCCGAGTGCGAGGTCTTGAAAAGAATCCGACATCGTAATCTCGTGAAGGTACTCACGGCATGTTCTGGGTTTGATTTTAATGGAAATGATTTCAAGGCACTTGTCTATGAATTCATGTCAAACGGAAGCTTGGATGAGTGGCTGCACCCAACTGCATCACAATATACGGAGAGAAACAAGTTGAGTCTACTTGAGAGAGTGAATATTGCAATCGATGTTGCTTGTGCACTAGATTATCTCCATCATCACTATGAAATGCCAATTGTTCATTGTGATCTAAAGCCAAGTAATGTCCTTCTTGATGATGAAATGAATGGACATGTAGGTGATTTTGGGCTTGCCAGGTTCCTTCCAGAAGCAACACATAAGTTGCTAGTAGATCAATCGAGCTCTGTCGGAGTAAAGGGATCTTTTGGCTACGTAGCTCCAGGTAATGAAGCATATCTTGGGTCATTCAGTTTGTTACTTTGAACACATAATCGTAGATAGATCCTTAAAGAAAAAAGGCATAGACATAAAACGTCACTAAGTATAAATTTCAAACTTAATCATTCACCTTGCATCAATAGATTGTTGATTGTTGTAGAGTATGGCATGGGAAGTGTGGTATCTACAGAAGGAGATGTTTATAGCTTCGGAGTCCTCGTTTTGGAGATGTTCACAGGCAAGAGGCCGATTGATGACATGTTTGAAAATGGGTTGGACCTTCATCGCTTCACAAAGGCAACTTTGGCAGATCGAGTTGAGAAGGCAATTGATCCCATTTTGCTTCAGGAAATTGAGGAGTTGGAGAAGAGACGAACAATTGCTCCTGAGGGCAAGAACAAGAGCTGGTGTAGTATCAAGGATTGTTTGGTTATGATCATCGAAGTAGGAATCACTTGCTCTTTTGAGTCTTCGAAGGAGCGAATGGACATCTATGATGCATTGAATAAACTCCAAGGAATGAGGAAGAAACTTCTTGAGTTCATTATCACAGTCTAGTTGATGTCAAATTTGAACTTCATATGGAGTCATGTGGTCTTCATGGTCCTTGCTTTTTGGTTTTTCTTCCTTTGTAATCCGACCATTCTCTATATGTTATGTTTTGTATTTCAACAATTTAGTCTTCATGGTGGGTATGCACTACTTGTACCTATAATTTTAGTAAATGTTAATTTTGTTGCATCATGCGGACCAATAAGCTAGGCTCTGAAACACAGTACTTCATTCTTTTTTTGTTTCTTGTTTGTGTGTGTGGCTGCTATTAGTGGTGCCTTTGGCTTTGCATAAACTTTCGGACCCACCACAGCACGGTGGCATTGCGGTGGTGGGTCCGAAAGTTTTCAGCTCAACCTTCAAAGACTGAGGCAAAATGACCTCAAAAGATTGCATAACGCTCCTTCAACGGTTTTAAAATCAATTGAAAACGAATTATGGTGGCAAGGAAGGGAGGACAACAATTTCGCTTCAGCAGTAGGCAAAGGAGGAAGCAAACGGTAGAAAAAGCAAAGGAGAAAGCAAACAAGAAATCTAATTCATGCATTTTTTAATTCAATTGCAAATTTTGGACGAGAATTTCAGTCTATCGGAAGAAGTCGGCTAATAAATATTTGATTGGCCGGCGAACTCAGCCCCTTAATTGAGATTATCTTAATAACTTATTTGAAGGACGGGGTCGGAGATCTAGAGCTCGGGCGGCTCCTCCTCCTCCTCCTCCTCCGCCTTCTGGCGGGAGGGCTTGCGTAGACGGTTGCGGTTCTTGACGAAGAGGTCGATGAGGCAGGTGGGGAAGCAGGTCTGACGAGGGAGCCGCCGCGGCACGGGGAGGACTAGAGGTCGGCGACGAGGGGGCAGATGGAGGTGACTCTCGACTTCTTCCATGGCAGGGGCATGATCCCCCCCTTCTGCGACATGCGCAGAGAAAGATCGAAAAGGAGAGAGATGGTCGAGATGGTGGAGGGAGGAGGTTGAAGGGGAATGATGATGATGATGATGAAGAAAGAAGAAGAAGGAGAAGGAGAAGGAGAAGGAGAAGAAGGAGAAGAAGAAGGAGGAAGAAAAAAAGGAAAGATCGATGAAATGGTTCGGTGAAGTGGAGGGGGAAATGGAATTTCCACGGTGGGATTCAAACGTTTGTTTTTCACTTCTTATTTTCCTCGCCGTTTCTCCCTCTCTCTCTCTCTCTCTATCAGAGGATGTTTCTTAACGTGACTCGAATAGGGGAGAGTGGGAGGGGAAATCTGCGCCGTTCTCCGTGCCCACGCGAGCCCTGCTCGACCTCATCCGTCGAATTATGCGACCGTGGGCAGGACCCATAAATCCGATGGTGGATACTCGTTGGGCTCACGTAAGTCCTGTCCACGGAAATATTGCTCGGAAATTGGCGCTAGCTGCTAGACAAAGGGCGCGAGAAGAGGGGGGGGAATGGAAAGTGGGAGGAAATGATGGGTGTTGCGACCAAAATTTTCAGGTGTGAACCACCTAGGGTTTGACTAATGGATTGTTAAGCCTAAACTTAACTCGGGCTCTCTCAAGCTCATACCAATTCGCGACTTAGGTTCAAATTCTTAACATGCAATTGATTTTCAATTAGGAGTCGCCACTACTCTATTTTTGGTGGGTCAATTAGAAACCCAAGTAAAGTAATGGGAGTTTTACTTTACTCTTACGAACCAGAGATTAAGGGTGCGGGGACTTGGTTACGCTAGATTTCTCTAACGCCCTTTCGGTACCTTTCTTTTTTATTCTTTGAAAAAATGTTTGGCAGGCAGTTTAAATTGATTTTAATTATCTCCCTAACATGTGAGGTGATCATGCGGGTGCGCAAACCACCAATTTAACACCCAGATAAAATAGTAAATAAATTGCTAAGACTTACCTTATAGCAACGAAAGCATCTGCATTGTTAGATCATAATTCACATCATCAACCCTAGATATGATTTTTAATTAACACGCAATTTCTCTTTTTTTGTTTTCCCTTTGTTTAATGAGAACTTATTCTATATGCAATGCATGCTAATAATCTAATATGACATGGCAACATGACCTAAATTACATGACATGGCAGTATGATCTAAACTATATGACATGAATAGGCATGCATTCTATCCTTAAACATGAAATGGATTTATTCTAAATTTTTTGTATTTTCCATGAAATTCGAAATTAAAGAAATGCAACTATTAAATATGCAATCTAAATTAATCAAATGACCTAATTCTACATGACATGCGCATGATTTTTTGTATTTTTTATGAAAATTCGTAATTAAAATTGCTAAAAGTCAAAATCTTACTAAAGTGAGATATTATCAATTTTAAGTTAGGAAATAGACTGATCTGAATCCTATCTTAACTTAGAGATTTATCTCGACATGCAATTTAATTGAAAGATATTATCTAACCTATATACTATCTAAACATGCATGTTGATATAATTAAAGAAAAAATCTGACTATTCTATCATGCAATTCTATCTAGGAAATCAATTCTAATCTACATGATATGCAAATGCAGTTTTTTTGTATTTTTTGGGATAAATAAAGCAATTACAAGATAAGCATCAAATCATTCACGGTCATCAAAGACATTATCCATCGTTCGAATTTGAAAACGATATCTAATCAAACTTGATTATTTCGCTAATGAAATCGATAAATTGATCTTAAGCCTTAAAGATCAAGATATCAATTTCATTCCCGCGTGATTAATTATTCCATCTAAAGCCTTATAGATGGAATAAAAAAATCGACATGCGGTTGCGGATTAGGCAATAAATCCTAAATGGGAGATATGTCTATCACTTATAAATATGCATATCAGACACTAATAGACATATATCAAGCAATCAAATATCGAAATTAAATTTGGATAAAATAATTACCTAATGTTGCAAGTACTATTTCCAAATTTAAGCTCGACGGAATCAGCTCGACAAATGACCGGGAATAGCTCGTGGGGTGAGGCTCGGCACAACAGATGGATCTCGGGTCAACACACGACAAGGGACTCGTGTGGTGATGGCCTTAAGGATGGCCCGAGCAAGTGTCCACAACCACGACGAAGCAATTGGCAGTGAGAACAAAGTCGCACCATAGGCGTCCTCAACCACCAGGGAATTTGCACACGGAGAAATTTCTGCACTAAACAGGTGTAAAAGGACAATTGAAAGAGTTATATGTGCATTGCTTGAGGTAGCATCATTATCAATGAGAAACTGCAAGATGTCCAAATTTGCAAGTGACACCAAGGACAACACCAGGAACAGCACGCCAAGACGAACGAAGGGGTTGAACCGGGAGTCAACGTTGTTGGTGCGAGGCCTCAGTTGATGGCGCGGTGAGGAAGATCGACGATCCATAGCATGCACAGTCGCTCGGTAGTCGTTGGATGTGTTCCGCAAGACCGAGTACTTTGAAATTCTATCGCTTGTGTCCATTGAAGAATGTAGACTCGCCGATATCGCCAAGAACCTGCAAAGGAAAAAGTGCGAGCGTGATTGATGCGGGGGGGGGTCGCTGGCCGCAGGATTCTAGTCGGCATCACATGACTCGGTAGGTAGATATCAAGACAGCATCGCCATGCTGCGGGGAGCTGAAGGTGCAGCCCGGTAAAGAGGAATTGTCGGTGCTCGATGAGTAGTGTCACCGGGTCAATGGAGCGTTGGGAGTGCTCCTCAAAATAAATTGCAAAGATTGTTTGCAAGGTGGCCAAAGATGATGACGAGATGCACTGACGATGTGATGAAGTGATCTGCGTATTTTTGATGGTGTAGCCACATGTGGATTCTATGAAGCCCCCCTCAACGTGGCCTCCCCCCCTAAAAGTTTTCTTCCTGATTAGTGGGTAGTTGAAAGAAAGTAGAGAAAATAAAAAAAATAGAACCCAAATTCGAGGCATGAATCTGAAGTGATTCATGGGATCATGGCGGTGGCTTGTGATTGACGGACAGTGGATCGAACGGTGGCCGATGTTGGTTGGTTGCTCGTGATGGAGGTTCCTCGATGGCTACTTGCGGTTTTGGAATAGCAAAGCAGGAGACGTCGGTGGTTTGCAGCTTCGTCGCTGGGCTGTCGACGCACAAACTAGCTATTGGGCACTCGAAAATTTGCCAAGAAACCTGGACTCCTTGATGATCGCCAAGGGACTCCCGTTGGATCACCAAAATGGAAGAGCACCTACGGAGAGCAACCGAGAACTAGAGCAAAGTTCTGCTTCTCTTGGGATTTTGAGCGCTTGTATGAACATCTTCTCCTCCTTGGACTATTCTCTCTCGTGGCCGTGTATTCAATACTTGTGGCCCCCTCAAAACCCTATGCTTATTTTCTTTTTATAGGCCACCGATTAGGGTTTTCTTAATTTCCCAAAACCATATCAACGAAGATTTCCTTTCCAAACGCAATATTTGATTTTTTTTCAAACGCAATATTTGCTTTTGAATCGAAATCTCACAAAGATAAATCCGTAAAATCTCCTTGAGAATACGGGTTTGGGCCAATCTGCTCTCTTCGTGAGCTTAGCCCGACTCATCAAATTAAAGCTCAGGATCACTAATTTGAATCCATTCGCTATTGGTCCAATAAATAAATGCAAAAATGCGAATGCACCTAAATTTATATGCTATGTAATTAATTAATTTTTTTAGGGATAAAACTAACTCCTAATTTTTTAATGCGATAAATGAATAAACGGATCATCAAAATTTAGGTGTCAACAATGGGAGTGAGCTAACGCCTCGATTTTTTTTTATTTTTTTGGTGTGCGGTCACTTGAGAGTCTCTATTTTGTCTCTGCAGGGAATGACTCGTGGGGATGTTCTCCTGAATTTATGCTTTTCCGTACTATATAGCTGTCCCGCTGAATGTTCACAGCCCACTCACTGAACCCCAAAAAAAAAAAAAGAAAAAAAAAAACAAGAAACCAGAGACACCGTAGTGATCAGCAGTCAAAGAAAGGACACCCGCCAAACCCGGAAGAAGATCAGGGGGGAGAGAACTCACAATCGATTCAGGTCGGCATGCCCGGTGCCGACGTCCTTGGCATGGAGATGCTCGAGCTGGGAATTGATGTTGAACCTGTCGCTGGCCTGCACGAAAAAAACGCGAAAGATTACAAATTGAGGAGGCGTAGGGTTTTTCGGGGGCTCGCTCCAAGGAGGAGCAAGAAGACACCGCCGGCGTCGGCGTCGGCGTCGGCGGTGGCGGTGGCGGCGAAGAGAGATTGCGGCTTACCTGCATGTTCGGATGTTGAGGATGCTCGATAATCTCGTCAAGCCTTTGACGAGCCCCATTTCGCCCAATTATGTTGTTGTAGGACCCTTTTTTATTTCTTTTTTTTTTTAAAGCTATTTTGGTTTATGAAATGAAAACTCTTTTTATTTTAGGATAATTACACAAATAATTTGTAAAAATTGATTGAATGTGTAATATCTTGCATGAACTTTTAATCTATTCAATAAATTTTTTAAACTTTAACTCAATGTATAAAGTCATAATTTAGTCCATATACCCCATTCTTTTACCTTGATAAGAATTAAGTAGCACTAGTATCGTACGCGATACAGTACAACAACACGTAATTTCTTAAAAATTTTGGATTCATTTTAATTGTTTTTATTGTTCAGATTACAATTTGTCACGCTCCGATCCTCAGGCACGCGCACATCCCTTACCTTTGGTCGATTTTAAAATGCGATATCCCAGGACTATGTATCGCCGACCCTTTCATTTATATATGCACATGCGGAAGTAGTTAAAAATCCCCAGACAATCAAACAATGGGATAGAAAAGCAGGTCATAATTTCTCTTATTGAAATTCACAACTATACAAGTACAGATTTACAAAGAGGATAGGACTAAGCCGGGATCATCATCCCAGTCCTCCTCAAGTCTTTCACCACTAGATTCAATTTCTTCAAACTCCATCTCCTTCTTCTCGCTCATCTTTGACTTCGAATGCTGGCCAACCTTCGGGAAATCTAGGGGCCTGAAATGTAATCCCACAACCGGGATGAGACTATGTCTCAGCAAGTTCTACCCTTTAAGACCCGATTAGTAAACTAATACACCTTAGGGCTGCCTAAGCACAACATGAGTCAGAGGACTTACCTTGGCCTCAGATTCCACCTGCATGTTAGCTCAATTCAAAACAGGCACCCAAGCAATCACATCACAGATCAAAGCATCGATCACATCGACTTAGTCGATCACACGCCAACAAGACTACTCATGGTCATTCTTAATCAATCAATCAATTCACCGCAACATCAGATCAAAACGATGATCAATCGATCTAGTCGATTTCATATCCAACAAACTAAGCAGTTCCCATAATGCATGTCAAGATGTCGAGCACACGTGCATTCTCTTAGGCATTAGTTCGCCAAAGTGATGCATCAAATCACCGAGCCCACGTGTCTCTTTTATGATGCCATACTTAAATCTCTGGGCCCACGTGCCTTCTTCAAAGTGATGCATCAAGTCACCGAGCCCACATGTCCTTTTTACGATGCCAAAATCTGTCACCGAGATTAAATGGCTTTACGGTCCCACTCAACCCTTTCAAGATTCAATGGCTTTACGGTCCCACTCGACCACTTGCAAGATTTAATGGCTTTAAGGTCTCACTCGACCAAGGTCCCACTCGATCTTTTCAAATTCAATGGCTTTATGGTCCCACTCGACCACTTGCAAGATTTAATGGCTTTAAGGTCTCACTCGACCAAGGTCCCACTCGACCTTTCTCGCATTCAATGGCTTTTAGGTCCCACTCGACCAAGGTCCCACTCGACCTTTCTCAGATTCAATGGCTTTTAGGTCCCTCTCGACCAAGGTCCCACTCGACCTTTCTCAGATTCAATGGCTTTTAGGTCCCTCTCGACCAAGGTCCCACTCGACTTTTCTCAGATTCAATTTAGCATGAAATAAAGCTCAATTAAATAAATGGACTGCACCACAATGATTAGCACGAAATTCCGGTCACCGGCCATCCCGGTTGAATTTCCGGAAAATAAATAATTAAATAATTAATTTCGAAAATTAAATAAATAGATAAATGCAATAAATTCAATTTAACACAATATAAAGCTCAATTAAACAAACGGTCTGCGCCACCATCATCAGCATAAAATTCCGGTCCCTGGCCGACCTTCTTGAAATTTCGGGAAATAATTAATTAATTAAATTAATTTCGATAATTAATCATTAATTCCTAAAAATTCATTTTAGGCCTGAATTATTAAATTGACACCCGATAAGGGACGGGAAAAATCCCAAGAAGCATCCAATAATTAATAGGATAAGTCTACTTGCTAAAAGCACATTCAATTTAACTAACATACACTAACAAGTCTCTAATTTAATTATCTTAATCTAATCTAACCACCTAATTGCAATTAAATAAATCTAAACAACCTTTAGGCATCATTAGCAAACTAAGAAGGCATCAGTGAGTAAAACTCACTTGATAAACACGAAGACCGGGTCACCACACGACCACGCGACGGCGGCCGAAACCCGAACTTTCAACGGCATCGACAGACACTCGGGCCGGGCCCAAAAGCCTTGCATGCCCACTGTAAAAGCTGGCCTTGGGCCGAACTTGGGTCGACTTGCTTCACAGGCCCAAGATGGGCTGAACTTGCTGGGTCTCATTGAAATACAATTGGTGCTGGGCTTGAAACTTGTGCTGAGATGGGCTTGAAACAAAACTGAACTGAACTTGTTTTTTAAACAACTTGGGCTGCTGAATTTACGGAACCTGGGCCGTTGATGGACCCAATGAAGTTTGCTGAGCTGCTGTTGAGGATGGGCCGTTCAATTTGTTGGACTTGCTGGAATTCGCTTGGGCAGAGGATACGCGGAGGAGAAACGAATGAAGGGACTGCTTCGGCTTCGCTGGGAGTTGAGGGCATGAGCTGCACGTGTGGCACCACGGGGGAAGAAGTGAGCTTCGGCCATAGAACTCACACGAACGAGGGACAGCTTCAAGAGGGATTCTTCAATTCGGCTTGTTGACCGAATTACCGGCAGGTGCTGCCAAGTGTCAACGAGGCCATACTCGTTGGTCAAATGAGAAGCCTCGGTGGCTTTCTTCTTGAACAAAGAAGCCCAAGATGCTGGCAGGTGGCGTCTTCAAGCAGCTGCAGTTGTGGACAATTTCACAAGGTGTGAAGACAGAAGCAAAGTCGCTCTCGGCCGCGTGGAGAGGGACGCCTGTCCCGGCTGCTTCGGTGGTCAATAACCGGTTTTGTTAAGTGTTGAGTTGACCGAACGTGGACTGACGAAGATGGAGAGAGAACTCCGTTGAAGATGGAGGGCATTCGTTGGCAGCTTCGGTCCATCATGCCTCACCGAAGAAGAAGTTTGACCGAAGGGTTTCAACCGAGGATGCGTGGAGGCTGATGGACGTGAGGTTGGAATCCGCAATTACTCTGACCAAAATCCACTAGCTTTGCTGAGCTGAAGACGTTGAGCTAGTGGGATTCACGTGGCAGCTTGTTCGGTGGAGACACTGAAGACCAAGCTGGTGAAGGGCGCTCGTGAGTGGGCTGGTGCAGTCAATCGATGAGCTCCGTTCTTGCAGGTGTTGACCAAGAGATGCCAGTTGATGAACATGTGGCGAGGATGAGGGGATGATTCAAGAATGGCTGCTGTGGGTTTTCAAGTTGGAGAGAAAACGAAGCAACGAAGCTTGTCCGAGAAAGCTGAAGTGTGCGGATGAGTGAAGAGGAGATGTCCAAAGGAGGGGGTGGCGTACGCAATTGAAGAAGTCGGCTAAGAGGGAACAAAAATCAGAAATCCTAGCCAATGCATTTAATGTTTTGGCCCCACAAGACCACCATTTACTCCTCTTTGTCCCCCAATCAAATTCAAGCTTATCAACTCACAAATAAACAAGTTCAAACTCCCAAAATTGCTGCCCAAAAGCCAATTCCGAAATTCATTTCTTTTTCTTCGGTATCCGATTTTCTGAACAAATAAATTTCGTTGGGGTCCAAATCGAGAAAAAGTTCTCAAACAACTTTCATTTACCGAATCACATACACCGGATGTCACAAGTCTCTTCAAAATGGCCAATCCGAATTTCCGTTCATTTTCCGCATTGTCCGACCCGATTTTCCGTAAAAATCCTAAACTTGCCGGAATTTTCTCAAAATGTGAGTCGACGTTCCTAGGATAGCTTGTGACACCACAGAACTTTCAATTTCTGAAATTGAACTCAAATTGATGGTTAATTTCACTCCAGTACTATAGTCGCGCCGATAAAATGCCCAATCCATCTAATTAAAATCAAAACCCAAAAATCTGGATATCACACAATTTGCATCTATTTGTGAGAAAATACACGGGTAAATTTTGTCACACGATATTGGTGTTACAGGAAAAAGAGGATCCGTGTTCATTTTACTAATAAGTTAGAGCTTGTAAAATTTTTAAATTATCCTTTTTTTTCTAGCTAATTTTAAATTTAGTGGATCATAGATAAAATAATTTTTATTTTTATTTTGATCTCAATGAACTCTTTTAAATGATTTCAGATACACTTAAAGAAAAGAAATCCAAACGTAAAAAGTAAAAAAAAAAAAAAAAAAAAAAGTGCAAAAATTGTACGGGCATTTTACATGCAATTTTCCGTGCCTTGGCCATGGGCATTTTTCTTCCCAAATTATTGAAACATAATCTAAATTTCCTCAATTTAACCCTAATCACCAAATCTCCAAAATTTTCAAATTGAATATTATGTTTATTTATTTATATAAGAAAAGGGCGCATTCACTTTATCTGATAAGCCCCATCTCTTATCAACTCCATATCTTTCAATCCGCCATTCCGGATCACATTCTCATCTAACGAACCAGCCTCTATCTATGAGAAAACGCATGATTAACCTCAGTCACACGATGACCATTTGGCGTTGCAGAAAAACAATTGAGATTAGGCTATAAAGGCCCTTAATTTTTCAGTACTTATATTTATCAATGTTGAAAATGAAAGTAAAATATGCTCCATAATAACTGAATATTGAATACCAAATAATACCAGTTTGTTAACTAAGCATGAGCACATTTAATAAGGTTTTTGCAAAATATTTAGCAAGATTCTTATTGCCAGTAAGCATCTTTTTTCTATTGAATGAATAAGTGGCCTTCCCTTGCCTAGCAATTTGGTGATTTTCTGACTTAATTAAACCTTTTAAGCTTATTTTAACTATGATAACAAAATGTGTTTAATTTTACTAAGTGCTAAATATTTAAGTTTTCAAGACTTAATCAAGTTATCAAAAAACCTGCAAATTTGGAAACTACTCTCCTCGGATTTACTCCTAGTAAACACCATTTTAATGTATTGTAGCATAGATCTAAATTTGTTGACTATACATAAAATTTAGAGGCAAACCAGTAAGTTACTGATCACCTTGACATTGAAATTCAAATATTAGATATTTTCTGTTGACTTTAGTAAATTTAAAAATGAAGTAGTAATTTCTTTTACAAGTAAAAAAAAAAAAAGGTGAAAATAGGCGATCAGTATTTACTCTCTATATGTTAGGTCTCACTGTCATCGTGAAATATTAGATTTTAACCATGACTTTTCAATGCAATAGTAAGTATACAAACATGCCGAGTCGGGATTTTCTTCCTAACATTGCTTGACTGTGATTAATTTTTTTATATTGGGCTACCACGTTGGGTGATATACAAGAAACATTAAATATTTTTACATATCTACGAATTAAATTGAACATACATCAAAAGTCCATTAAACCACATTGAAAAGATTAAAATCCAAAGATCACATCGCATATTGAATTAAAGTTCAGCTCATATTAAATAAATTAAAGTTGACAGACCATGTTGTACACTGTGCCTAAGTTCAAAAATCATTCCGAAGCCCTAGGCTTATCATGGCACAACCCAAGACAAACTCATCAACTGAGTCCACTCTACGCAGCCCATTCCCTTCAAGCCCATCAGAATTGAATTCGCCAGGTCCACCCATTATTCTCAGTCAAGGCTTTGAAACTCGCCTGTAACTGACTTCACGTTCAGGCCAAGAGGTTGAGAGGGAAACGGCGATTCTTTCGATTACGGTTGGAGTCGCTTCTCCTCGCCGATTTAAATTTTAAACTCCGCGCCATCACTACAGAGGACTTCCCTCGTCGCCCTCCCCACGCCTTCGGGCATCTTTTTGCCGCTGTTTCTCGCCATTCCGAAGCCGTGCGCACCCCCTTGTTTCCAAGACGACCGGGATCCCGAGGCGCGCTGACATCCAGTTTGAAGCTCTTTCGCATGTATATTGGACATAAGTGGAAAACGAGTATTATAAATGTAGGTAGATATCAATGGCCGGGCATGACGAATGAATGAATAGAATCTAATTTTGGCTAGAGGAAGCTCGAGATACTCTAATGGCTTTTGGTTTTCAATATATAATATAGATAGAAATATAATTTGATAGGTTGAAATTCATAATTGATTCCTCAAATCTACGCATTGAAACGAACTTTTGATAAGTTTGTAATAGCTAGATTGGTCTAACAATAAAAAGTAGCTTTTACGCTTTTTTTTTTTTTTTTTTTTTTTTTTTTTCAGGTTAATCTCTCGAGTGATGATAATATGACAGTTTAAATTTGGAGACAATATTAAATATTTTAATATAATTCATAGACTAAATTGAACATATATTGAAAATCTAGGGACCTCATTGTACAATAAATTAGAATTTAGGGACCATATGAAATAAATTCAAAGTTAATGGATGAATTATGCAATTTTATCTAACAAAGGTAGTTTTGAGGAGGGAAGCGCAGGGATTTTTAAAGCCGTCTTTTTGGGGGGATCCGGAGGTCTTCTTCATCCGCGAAAACCGTCTGGAGCGTCGGTTATCGTAGATAACCGCAGCGGTTTTCTTCTTCGGAGGCGCCGTTTTTTAGAGAGAGAGAAACGGATACCGTACGCAGAGAGTCAAAGAGGCTTCGAGAGAGTGAAAAATCGATCTGTTTCTCCCCTGGCCGAGAAGTCTGATTGATCCCGGTCTCCATTGAAGCTTCGTCACCCGGCCCGTATCTTCGTCGGCAACGAGTTTCCATGGCTGTCTCGGGGTTTCGCTTGATCATCAATCGTGATTAGAACTCCGTTTCATTGAGGCGTTTCGCGGTCGTGGACAGTGCTGGTCTATCTGTGAGAAGTGGCCCGGAGTTTGTGTAACGCTTCGACAATGATGACCGGAGGTGAGCTTTTCTCCATCTTTTTCTCCTTTTATATATTCATCGTGCTGTTCGTGTGTTGAATTATTATCTGTGACACTGTGTGTTCGAAAATCTTCGAACGATTGGTGGCGGTCCATGGCGGTGTTGTAGTAATGGATGGTGTTCGGAGGCGACGGCCATGGCAGCGATGATTTTCGGTAAGATTTGAACCCTGCGTGTTATTTTCTTTTTTCTGCTCTAACATTGAACAGCCACAAATACCTGCCGCCAGTGTCAATCTTACAGCCGAGACAGCAGTTATATGGCCTCTATTCACTTGACAGATTGTGGCTTTGAGTCTAACCCTCGAGGTAAGCAACTTTATTCACTCTATGCTTGTTGCAGTAGAATGAGGTTTGGCTGTCATTTGGGAATATCAATGCTGCATATAACGAGCCTTTTACCACACATTTTCTGTGTCGATTACTCCATCTACTAGGTTGAAGGTGTAAGCTTTTATATCTCTTTGGCTTGTCACAGATACATATCCAGAGTTGGGTTTTACTCGCTTAAGATGCACTTCCTTGTTAGAAGGAGAAAATGGCCAAAGGTTACGTAACAAGGAAAGCTGTTGGGCTGATTGGAAAAGGTTTTCTTTTGAAATATTGAATTGGCTACTTTAGGAATCTTTCTTTAGTATGGAGAATCTGATGTAGAACAACATGCAAACGCCTTTATGAAAACATTGGAGCATCATAAGAGCGGGCGGTCCCACAAATCAAAGAGGATTGCGTGATCTTTGAGATTACAACCGCAAGTCAAAGAGGATTGCGTGATCTTCGAGATTACAAATAGATTACAATATTTGATTTACGCGTTTCCCTTAATTTGTTATTTGATTTCAGATTTTCTGGTTTATCAATATCTTTTCCTTAATTTTGTTATTAGATTTCAGTTATTTGATATTATCTAGATTACGATCTTCCTTATAAGTAGACGTCGAGATATTGTAATCGGCACTTCTTGATTGAAATAAAACACCATCTTTTGGAATTCTTCCCAAGCGTAGCTTTCTTTGCGTCATTTGGTATCAGAGCAGGTCTCTCTTGTGACGATGGCTAATAACACTAATGATAATCTCCCCGTAGCTGAAGGCCGTAGAAACGAGCCTATTACACGGGATGAGTTCAACCAATTTGCGGAGCAAACTGAACGGAGGTTTCAAGAATTACTTGTCGCCATCCGGCGTTTGTCTACCAACCCCACACCTGGTAATCTTCTAGCTGAACATGCTCAGGTAGCTCGAGATCCGGAAGTAGCTATGGAACGTGCGGCAAATACCCGACGAGAGGCAACCAGCCTATGTCGAGGACTCAAGGAGAAGAAGAGTTCATGGATCGGCCTGTTCGTGGAGGCCACCGGAATCGGGGATATCGACGAGACCCCGAGCAATATCAACTTAAGGTTGATCTTCCAACCTTTAATGGCAATTTGAATATTGAAGACTTTTTGGATTGGCTTTGGGAAGTTGAAAAATTCTTCGATGCCATGGAGATTGAAGAGGATCGCCAAGTAAAATTGGTGGCATATAAATTGAAGGGTGGCGCCTCAGCGTGGTGGGAGCAGACACAACTAACCCGACATCGACGAGGAAAAGCTTCCATCCGAACATGGACTCGGATGAAGGAAATGTTGAAGGTTCGGTTCCTCCCAACCGATTATGAACAATTATTATTTCAACAATTTCAGAATTGTAGCGTTAAGCCGCTCACCCAAGCTTACACGGAGGAGTTTCTCCGACTTTCCGCTCGTAACAACTTGGCCGAGTCGGAGGCACAACAAACCGCCGTGTACATTAATGGTTTACGACTTAATATTCAAGACCGTGTTTCTCTACATCGTTTGTTCTCTCGTTGAGGATGCTCAAGAGATGGCCCGAAAGGTTGAGATGCAATTAGAGAGAACTAGCCCCATTAATAGGGCTAACAATTATTCTGTTCGAGGGTCATCGGAAAGGGGAGACAACTAGATGTTCCAGAATCCTCCAACCAGCAAACCAACACTATGAACCGAACTCCGGGAAGCAATACTGGGGTACGCAAGGAACCAAGTCATTACAAACAACCGTAACACCAATCAGAATGCCCAGAACCCGTACGCTAAGCCACTACCAATCAAATGCTACAAGTGTAACGAATTGGGACATCGTTCGAGTGATTGTCCAAGGCGGAAGATGGCCAATGTTGTTGAGCATGACGATGACTTATATGAAGATGAATGGATTGATGAGGAAGAAGTGGAGGACGAGGAGGGCGAGCATGTCAACTGCATTGTTAGGAGACTATTGCTCACTCCGCGAAGAGAAGACACGCAGCGGAATAGCCTTTTTCGTGCTCGTTGTACCATCAACGGCAAAGTTTGCGATGTCATCATCAACAGTGGGAGTTGTGAGAACATCGTGTCCAAGGCTTTGGTGGACCATCTACAACTAAAAACAGAGTTACATCCCTCTCCTTATACTATCGGGTGGATTCGTAAAGGGGCTGAACTTAAGGTGACATAGGTATGTCATTTACCTATTTCAATTGGAAAGTCCTATAAGGACACCATAATTTGTGATGTAGTGGAGATGGATGCATGCCATGTCCTACTGGGACGACCATGGCAATACGACGTTGATATCACTCACAGGGCTCGAGAGAACACATATTCTTTTGTGTGGACAAAGACGAAGATTATCTTGAAGCCAATGAGTAACACTTCCCAGGCTCCAAAGAAGCAAAGTGTAGGGATTATGTTAAATATCCGTAAACGTGAGGGCATGTATATGATTGTGGAGAAAGGCAATCAAGAAGCCATAATTCCCATTCCGGTGACTCTTCAACCTTTATTGAAGGCATTCAGCGACGTTATTCCGGAGGATCTACCTGTTGGATTACCACCCTTGAGGGATATCCAACATGAAATTGATTTTCTTCCAGGAGCAAGCCTCCCTAATTTGCCGCACTACCGGATGAATCCAAAGGAGAACCAGATTTTGCAAGACCAAGTAGCAGAACTTCTTCGAAAGGGCTTCTTGTGCGAAAGCATGAGCCCTTGTGCGCACCCGCACTCCTCACTCCGAAGAAAGATGGAAGCATGCGTATGTGCGTTGATAGTTGGGCAATTAATCGGATTACCTTGTCAAGTACCGATTCCCAATCCCTCGTCCGGATGACATGCTCGACCGGCTTGCGGGATCAAAGGTCTTTACAAAGATTGACCTACGTAGCGGATATCACCAAGTACGCATCCGCCCTGGCGATGAATGGAAAACAGCCTTCAAAACAAGTGAAGGTTTGTACGAATGGCTTGTCATGCCATTTGGCCTCACGAACGCGCCTAGCACATTCATGCGTTTGATGACTCAGGTTCTTAAACCTTTTATTGGCAAGTTTGTGGTGGTCTACTTCGATGACATTCTCATATATAGTACAGATGATCGACAGCATTTGGAGCATTTAAGGGATGTCTTCTCGGCCCTGCAGACGAACCAATTGTACATTAATTTGAAGAAGTGTAGCTTCATGACTGATCAACTTCACTTCTTGGGGTTTATTGTCGGAGCGGAAGGCCTTCAAGTTGATGCAGAAAAGGTAGCTACCATCCGCGACTGGCCGACTCCCCAGACCGTTGGGGAGGCGGGTAGCTTCCACGGGCTTGCAACATTCTACCGACGCTTTATTCGAAATTTCAGTTCTATTATGGCTCCGATCACCGAGTGCTTGAAGAAAGGAAAATTTCATTGGGGTGATGAAGCAGAAGCCAGCTTTGCTCTCATCAAGGAAAAACTTTCTACGGCACCAATACTGATGCTCCCGAATTTTGAAAAGGTATTCGAACTAAACTGTGATGCTTCTAGTGTAGGAATCGGTGCTGTTCTCTCTCAGGAAGGTAAGCCTATTGCTTATTTTAGCGAGAAACTTAATGATGTTTGCAAGCGATGGTCTACCTATGAGCGGGAGTACTTTGCCGTAGTACGAGCTATCAAGCATTGGCAGCCTTATCTTTATCAACATGAGTTTGTCCTTAACACCGACCATCAAGCACTCAAATATATTAAGAGCCAAAGACATCTAAATCGAATGCATGGACGTTGGGTCTCCTTTTTGAGCAATTCAATTTCGTGCTTCGACACAAGGCGGGCCATTTGAACAAAGTCGCTGATGCACTTAGCCGTCGTGCTGCAACACTTGTCACCATGCGCACTGACGTTGTGGGTTTTGATCACCTCTGTGCGCTTTATGCTGATGATGAAGATTTTCAGGAAATTTGGGAGAAATGTTCTGCGACAGGTTCTCACGGCGACATGATTGTTCAAGACAATTTTTTATTCTTTAGCAACAGGTTGTGCATTCCTCGAAGCTCTTTGCGGGAACAACTTATTCGAGAGCTACATGGTGGCTCCCTTGGAGGACATTGTGGGCGAGATAAAACCGTTGCCTTAGTTGAGGAGCGGTATTATTGGCCTTAATTGAAACGAGACGTTGGACGATTTGTGAAAAAGTGCTACATTTGTCAAACAGCGAAAGGCCATTCTTAGAACACTGGACTTTACACCCCTTTACCTATTCCTTCTGGACCTTGGATAGACATTTCAATGGATTTCGTGTTGGGGCTTCCCCGAACCCAACGTGGTATGGATTTTGTTTTTGTGGTAGTGGACAGGTTTACAAAAATGGCACACTTTATCCCTTGTAAGAAGACTTCTGATGCTTCCCATGTAGCGAGTTTATTTTTTCGAGAAGTAGTTCGGTTGCATGGTGTTCCAAAACTATCACCTCGATCGTGACACCAAATTCCTTAGTCATTTTGGAGGACCCTATGGCGTTTATTTGGGACGGATTTGCAGTACAGCAGCTCCTTTCATCCTCAGACTGATGGTCAAACTGAAGTTGTTAATCGAACTATGGTGGACATTATTCGGTGTCTTTGTAGTGACATGCCAAAGCAATGGGACTGGTATCTTGCTCCTGCTGAGTTTGCTTTTAACAACACTGTTAATCGTTCCACGGGCAAGTCTCCATTTGAGGTCATCTACGGGCGAATGCCACAACATATACTGGATCTCGTGCCTTTGCCCAAGGTCCCAGGATATAGTGTTGCAGCTGAAAACTTAGCAACTAAATTACAGGAGATACAAGAGGATGTGAAGCAACAGTTAGAAGCTTCCACTATCAAGTTTACAAAGCTCTTGCAGATAAACATCGTCGCCTCAAGGTATTTTTGAGGGTGACGAAGTGATGGTCTACCTCCGCAAGGAACGCTTTCGTTGGTACATATAACAAGTTGAAGCACAAGAAAGTTGGTCCCCGTCGAATCATGAAGAAAATCAATGATAATGCCTATGTTGTTGATCTTCGGTGACCTCAACATCTCCTCGACATTCAATGTAGCGGATCTATTTGAGTATCATCCTCCGAGATACTACCTCTTTATTCTAATCATAACTCGGGGGTCGAGTTCTTCGAAGTGGAGGAGACGATGTAGAACAACATGCAAACGCCTTTATGAAAACATTGGAGCATCATAAGAGCGGGCGGTCCCACAAGTCAAAGAGGATTGCGTGATCTTTGAGATTACAACCGCAAGTCAAAGAGGATTGCGTGATCTTCGAGATTACAAATGGATTACAATATTTGATTTACGCGTTTCCCTTAATTTGTTATTTGATTTCAGATTTTCTGGTTTATCAATATCTTTTCCTTAATTTTGTTATTAGATTTCAGTTATTTGATATTATCTAGATTACGATCTCCTTATAAGTAGACGTCGAGATATTGTAATCGGCACTTCTTGATTGAAATAAAACACCATCTTTTGGAATTCTTCCCAAGCGTAGCTTTCTCTGCGTCAGAATCTCAGTCACGATTATAATCAAATAGTTAGAGTTGTCGCCAGTACAGAAATGTTGCCAGCCCTTGAGTTGCTACATTAGTTCAACATGGTGCTTGCAATAACTGTACCTTTTTTGTGTCATCGTCATTGGTCAGCCTTGCCTTCATGAATCTTTGTTGCTCATTGAGATTATTCTGGAAATTCTTACTTCAACCGAGCTCAACATGGAGTTGGAATCTTTGTTGCTCATTGAGATTTGGCGTACTTATTGCTTTTTAAATGGATCAGAGTTGGTACTCCATGTTCATTGACGGAACTCACCAAGTTTTGGATTGGTGCTCTCATCTACAACATGGTTTGTGTCATCTATTAGGACATTGTACACTTTTTTGATAGAACAGTTGACAGAGCACATCTGGAGATGGAAAATGTGTGTGAAGTTGTATTTCCCAATGTGAGCTAGTGTGGGTCCCCATAATTTTGTAATTTGATCAGTGTATGGGCAATAACTGCTCTAGCATTGTGGTTAGTTTGCGTGCTTGAGATCAATTAACTCTAGAAACCTAAGGTTTTCAATTTTTCGAACATGAGATGTATCTTTGCTGAAATTTCATTTAGTATAGTTACTATCATATTAATGTCATACAGCATAATTGCAAAAACCATCCTCAATTTTGTGAGGTTTTGCTTGCGGTGTGTTCCGAGCTTCGCTGCGGCTGACATGGCAGCGGTGGCGGAGTTGACGGTGAGGATGGGAAGGCGAAATCGGCCATGGATGGAGCCGAGGAAGCCTCAGCCGTCTGCTTGGATGTCATAATTCTCATCGGCGGAGTAAGCCTCTCTCTCTTTATATATTTCTCTTGCAGTTTATGTGAATGTCCTAGCTAAAGCTTCAATTTTGTCTATGCGTGTCCAACTTTCCCTGCATTATATTGCTGAAGATGTTATTCCATGGTGCATATCATTTTTTTTTTCATTTTCCTTTTCTTTTGTGCGGCCAGTTGAGTGGCTCTGTTTCGTCTCTGCAGGGAATGACTTGTGGGGGATGTGCAGCGAGCTTGAAGAGAATTCTGGAAAATCAAGTGAGTTCGCCATTTGCTTTTGTCTTTCTTCTAATTCGTGAAGAGTGTTTGCTATTATATTCTCTAAAGTAACTAGGATCCTCCATTTTTCATATGAAGATAAATCGTCATCGACTTGAATTGAACTTTATATTCATCTAGTGGGTTAGGTGAAATAAGGTTCCAAATTATCCCTTATGTGGGTGGAAAGAATTGCAGGAGAAATGGCTTTCATCAATTTTTGTGCTAAGATTTGAACCCTGTGTGTTTTTTATTTTTCTGCTCTAACTTTGGACAGCCACAGGTATCCACCGCAAGGGTCAATCTTACAACTGAGACAGCAATTGTATGGCCTGTTTCTGAAGCCAAGGCTATACCTAATTGGCAAAAGGAGTTGGGGATAAACACTTGCAAATCACTCAGAAAAATTGTGGCTTAAGTCTAAGTGAGTTTACCATTGCTTTTCTCTTTCTCGTAACTTGTGAAGAATCATCCATTTTTCCTCATGAAAAGAATCGCCATTGACTTCAATTAAACTTAGTGTGAGAAATGTCATTTTTCTGGGTGTGATTTGAACCGGGCATGGTCTTCTCTTTTTTGCTCTAAACATTGGACAGCCACAAGTATCTGCCACCAGCGTCAATCTAACAACCAGGATAGCAGTTGTATGGCCAGTATCTGAAGCCAAGGATGGCAAAAAGTGTTGGGAGAAACACTTGCGGAAGACTTGACAAATTTTGCCTTTATGTCTAACCCTCGACGTAAGTAGTTTTATTCACCATCTGCTTGTTGCATCTGAATGAGGTTTGGCCGACATTTGTGAATATCATTGCCACATATAACGTACATATTATCACAGATTTTCTGTGTTGATGACTCCATCTAAAAGTTGGAAGTACAAGCTCTTATATCTGTAATTATCCCTGTCATATAATACAAACTACCTCGGACAAGAATATTTTTAATGCAAGGGTGGTTGACAAGTTCTCTGGATGCTCTTGTGGATTTGGTTATGAGAAGCAAGCAATGGATGAGGCTATTGAGGAAATGAATGGACTTCTCATTACGGAAAAGTTCAACCTCGAGGTTCAAGTAGAGGCTGAGATGGTGATCGCAGTCGTGATTGTGGTTATGATTGTGGCCTTAGTCGGGACTCTAGTGGTGGACATGGACATGGAGGTGGAGAGTGCTTTAAGGCTGTGTTTGGAAAAGCTTTTGGGAAAAGCCTTTAAGGAAATGCAAAGGCCTTTGGCCTAAAGGGTTTTGATGAAATGCAAAAACTGTTTGGTAAAGTATAATTGAAAAGCGCCTTGAAGATGCAACTTTGGGGAAATGCTGTTTGGTAAACACATGTATTTGGAAAGTCCTTTAGAGAAACCAATTTAAGTTTTTAATTTTATTTTTTTAAATTGAAAACAAAAATAATGACTACTTTTTTTTTTTTTTTTTTTTTGCATTGAGATGTATATATAAAAGAGATATATTAACAAATTCAATGACTTTTTTTATATATATTTGTACCGAGATGTATATATAAAAAAGATATATTAACAAATTCAATGACTTATATATATATTTGCACTGAGATGTATATATACAAGAGATATATTAACAAATTCAATGACTTTTTTTTTTTTTTTTTTTTTCATTCGAGTGTAACCAAAACTCATCCACGTTCAAGATGCATAATACACCGCAACAACCATGTACACAACAATGTTCCAATGTATAAAATTAAGAACAAACTTAAGTATTCTAAGCTTTGCAGCATGTCGATTCCAACAGCCACACTATCCATCCCTTGGCGAAAAGAGGGTATGCGAAGCTTCAACTTGACTACATGAGAGGGATGGAAGACGGTCCGGTGATGGCAGCCACTTTTTGCGCTTGCTGCGCTTCAGACCTGTAAAGCTCCTTCATTTCCTTTTTCATGCGGCGTGCTTCCCGCCTTTCCTCCTTCACGGCAGCCTGCATTTATATATTCAGATGAACATCTTAAACAATTAGGATACAATTGAAGGAACCGCTCACTTAAGGGCCAAACCGAAGCACACCATGCAATATGTCCTCTCTCCCTCTTGTCAAAGCAACAAAGGGATGAAACTCAAATGGCTTGAAAAAAATTGTCGATAAGAAAATCAAGAAAGAAGCAGGTGATTACCTTGCGCTCTTTCTTCTCTTCCTTCGACTCTTGACCACACTGTTTCCTCCTAGGCTGCTCATTCCTTGACACGCCGCCACCCTTGACCTTTTCCACTGAAGGCTTCATGCCCCGTGGCAAATAGTCAATAGGAAGTTTTTCCTTTCCTTTGAGGGATATTAACGGATTGGCAGCACCTAAAGCAATAGAAATTGTACTGGCCAATTTCTTCTTTCTGGCTACCATCGGTGCTTCAATTTTGCCTGGGTGATTATCGAGATTTGAATATGTAGAGACAATAGTTTCACAGTCCCATACCTCAGATTCATCACTACTTTTCTCTACAATAACTACTTCTTTGTCATCATTCTCATTTTCATACTTGTCTGCATATTCCACACAACGACGGATCAAATCAGCAGCAGAATCCTGTAGCTGTTTGCTTTTCACTTCATTGTCTTTCAATAAATCAGCTGGAACTCTATACTTGTCATCAATTTCCAAGTCATCCACAACTTTGTCATCAAACGCCCGTTTGAGTTTCAAAGCAAGGGATTCGTCTTCTTCAGCCATATAACCACCATAACCGTCATCGCCATCGTCCTCCTCAGATCCATACTCCGGAGAGACAAGAACAGGGCAACAACTCTGGAAGACAAATACTTAAATCAAGAGCTGAATTGGATTTTAAATAAGCGGATGGCAAATGCCAACATCCACGCCAAATGCAAAATTTCACTACATTTGAGACAGAGAATAATGTGCAGGGATTCTACTTACTTTAAAGAGTTTCTTAATGAAGTTTCTAAATCTTAGAGCTACTGAGGTCTCCTGCTCGGATCCACAACCGAACGACCAGTCCAAGTCCCCTTAGCAAAGAAATTGTGTGAGCCTCTTCAATTTACAAGTATCCTACATCGCATGTTTATAAACCTAGCTATGTACATGAGAACGGAATCAAGGTATTTTCGAACAATCTCAAACTTTCATGAAACAAACGAAGCCAATGTTCTTATAGACATAATCACAAATAATTCATGCCATAATACCGCCCCTACACCATGCTACTGTCATAGCTCGAATGAATACACAAAACCAAATTCACAATCGACCAACCACATCAAAGAACTTGCTAGGCCAAACAAGACCACTGCGAGCAATACTATGTTTATTGAAAACAATCTCAAAAATTGATTCATAAAGTGATCCTGGAAATTGCAAATCGGGGCACTTGATTAAATAAGCACTTTACGTAAAACACTCAACAAAAGGAAGAAATTCTAGGGGTCGAATAGAGAAGGAAAGGGAGGCGTGGGTTGGGTTTTGGGGAGGAAGGACACCATCTTCTAGAATGATCTTAACCAACATGGAATCTCACGATAGGACTGAGTTACATGTGCATTCAAGCATCTGGAAATTTCATCTCATCTGGAAATTTCATCTCTTGACGTTACCTACTCTCAAGTCTCATTTTCAGTCAATCCGCCTGTCAATAACCCAAAAGAAAAAACCCCTCTTATCTTCATCACTTTCAATTTGGCACAGAACCCAAAATTTTGATTCGGAGTAGCACCTACTCTCCCGCAGAATCGAAGCTTTCATCAATCACGAATTAGCCAAACCATTCCACCATACTTTTCCTATACGGATCCCACGAATGCTCCGACTCAAATCTGCTCTAATAGCAAGCTCAGTCCAGAATTTCCCCCAACTTTTTCAAGAATTTGATAGCACGCGAGCCTAATCGAAAAGGAAAATGGGAAAACTTGGAACGGTAGGTGGTGAGAGAGTCCAACCTGTGAGTGATCAGAGAGGGAACTCTCGCTGCAATCTATGACTCCAACCTGATCGGCGACGCACCAGAGAGAGAGAGAGGGGGTTCGGCCAGCCGATCATCTCATCACCCTTGGAGCCCAGGCGAGGGTTCGTGCGGCGAATAAGACAGGCGAGAGAGCTGCGTTTCGTTAGACGAGTGATCGAGTGAAGAGAGGCGAGGGAAGAGAGACGCGAGGCAAGGAGTGAAGAGAGGCAAGGGAAGAGGAGACGCGATGCAAGGGAAGAGAGAGGCAACGGATTAGGGTTTTTACGTTAAAAGGGGTAAATGTGGAATTATGGTTAATGAGTGAGGGTAAGATTGGAAATTCAAAAATTTATTAACCGACCACCGTTGCATGCCGAGAATGCCGAATGCCAAAGCAGGGGGGACCCAGCCTTGAGCTAAGGGCCTTTAGAGGGCCTTACAAATGCTAACATTTCCCAAATGGGCTTCCAAAAATAATTGCCAAACACACTTTCATTTGCCCAAAGGGCTTTAGGGGTTCAAAGGGCTTTGCAAAGGCAAATCCCAAACGCAGCCTAAGTGTGACAAGCCTGGGCATTGTGCAAGGGAGTGTCCTCGTGAAGGGGGCTGGGGAGGAAGGTATGGGGGGAGGGATGATAGGTATGGAGTTGGTGGTGGTGGGCACTATGGTCCTGATCAAAATGGTGATTGATCTAGAGGGTGCAATAAGGATAGTGGTATTATAGGAGGATCAGGAAATGCTCCTATAATCAGGACCGTTCTGGTCCCTATGAACGTTGTGGTACAGGGAACTTCCGTTCAGGGTAGAAAGAATACTACTGATAGCTATGCACATAATCTTTTCCAGTTATAGTAAAGCAGTTGATTCTACACTGACTGAAAAATATTTTGTGCTTGTAGCAGAGCAATTGAAGGTACTGCTGTTACTTTCTAAAGGTGTCAAAGTCCCCTCTGCTGAATCTCTTCTTTATTATTCTCTAGGTGGACAAATTTGCTTGATCAATCTTTTGTTGTGCGAACTTTGGCTAAAAGATTCAATTGTTTAATATCCGCAGATGCTTGTTTTGATGTTATAGTCTGACGGTGTTGGTTGCTTGACTTAAACAATCAAATTTGGCCTTAAGCTTTCAATGATATGATTGGTAGTGGATGCTCTTGCACTTACATGCTTTAGCAATTGTAAATGCATCCGAGATCAATCTTGGTCGACTTCTTCATCGGCATTTGTGACTCTGGAGTGCAGACAGCTTTTGGGTGTCTAGATGGCTCTTTTGAGGATAGGGCAAGAGATTCACCTATGGAAGTAATGCGTTTTTTCTATGCAAAAGAGAAGCTGCCTTAGAAATGAATGCTCTTTTTGGCTACAAGTTTTCAAATGTCTTTCTTTTTGAAAAGGACTTAAGCGGCTAAGCTCTATGTTTTCTTATACGCATATAGTTAGCACTCTATTAATACTGCTAAGCTCCTGGCAGGATTCTTGGCTGTTTGTGGTGTTTTGATACACGGTCACGTTGCTTTCATGTCATATGACATGACTGTAGTCTTAAAAATGCTAAAATTCCTTTTGGCTTCAAGAAGCTATTCCTTTATGCAATTAACTCTGTAAAATCCTGTCTCACATTCCTCACATGATTGCTGGTCTCTGTCTCCTCGATGTGCATAGTGCTGCTATCGTCTTAGGTTTCCTTGATAAATTTCCCTTTCAGCTGTAATGACGTCTCTTCATAAGAATCAGTAATGTCATAATAAACACATGGTTCTTTTCACTTCGGCGGCTTTGCGTGCATGGACTTGATTTCTGCATTAATGATCATGTATATTCCCCTATTTCTTTTAGAAGTTGTGCTTGCTCCATCTGAAATCGATTCTAGGTTTGTGACTCCTAGATGAGGTACACTCTTGGCATAAGCAAAAACTGGATATGATCATTTACTTTTCGGATTTTCTATGTAGTTACTTGGTTAAGGTTATTGTGCATACTTAATTATGGCCCCGTAAATGTTTCAAGTCATTTTTAAGTTGAAGAAATCTCCCCAGCACCCCCAAAAACATTTTTGTTCTGGTTGGTATACAAAATTGTGGATTGCTGTTTCGCACGTCTCATAGTCCGAGTAATATCATAATTTCTTGCCCATTGTTCACTACAAGTTTCATTCACATCCCCAGCAGAGACATTTCTTGAACAGAGCAAGACTTGCCTCCCTTTCACATTCTTGAATGACCCGGGAAGGGAATTTCGAGCAACCGCGCTTCATGAGATGCAGACCTTAAAACGACTCAAAGGGGATGATACGCGGCTTCGATTTCTCCCTTACCAGTTCAAGAAAGATGCCAGGATTTCGTTCGAGTGAGCTCATTGACCGCGAAATCTGGTTAAACGTATCGGGATGCGTTGTCCACGTGGGTCCCGTTCTCTCTGGGCTAGAGCGTTTTCGTCACTTACACCTCCATATACGACAAGCAGGGACAGCACATCTGAAAGGAACACTTTCAGGGTGACTCTTCCTATATAATAAATGCTCGAGGCAGGAGACCCACCGCCCCAGATTCGCACAGGCCCTAGAAAGGGAGGCATCTCCGATGGGTGATCTTGGCAACAACACAGGCGCTGATCCTTTGCGTGTATTCGTATTTGTCCATATGATTTGTCCTATTATATCAGCGCCTGTGTTTTCAGGTCACCCCTTTGAGATGATCGTATTCTTTCCCTTCCGCATATCAATAGTAGCCCTCTTGAATCAATCTTTAAAGGGTAAATGTGTGTTGCCAAGAGTGGTGGGTTCCGATGACTCTATTTCGTCGAGATCAGGTGACTCACTTTCACTTTCACGGTTCAATGCTATGATTGAGGTGCTCCCGCTATTCATTTTTGTGGTTGTACTTAGCTTCTTTTTCTCTAGTTATAATAAGAACATCTGCGTCCCCATTATTGCTAGGGAAGTATGCTACAATTAATATGTAAGGCTACTTATTATCGTTGAGATTTTTCGAACCTTTCTAATGGTTCCTTTCGTTGCTTCCACTGGTCACGCTGAGTTGAGATTAAAGTGCTTCGTTGGTGACATTCGGTGCTCGTGTTTTGTCGAGTCATTTTAGCTTTTCGTTAACGATTCATCACAGTAGAGCACGAGTGAGGTCATTTTAGCCTCTTGGACCAGAGGTGGTCTAGGAAAAGTAATTTCTCTTTGACTCCTCATCGTAATGTGGATGATCTTGCACAGGATGCCAGTTTGATGCGGTGCAATTTTGTGCTGAAAACTCAGGGCACAAGCGATGAATATGAAGAAATGGCTTTCACGTTCGAGATGTATGCTGACCCTCACCGGCCATCAGGCACGGGCATGTAACTGGTCAGATCAAGTAAAGACAGGTAGTGTGTGTCTAATAATTAGCTAAATCCGGTATTATGACTTTCCGCAATTTGATTTTTCTTTTAATTCCTTTGTACCGAGTCAAAGAGCGAATGAAAGGTTGGACGGATTCGTTCATAGGACCTTTCCCATTTTCCCATGTCAAAGAGCAAATAAAAGGTCGGACAGATGAAACACGTTCCTACGACTTTTCCCATTTTCCCATGTTGGAACGGATGAAACCCGTTCCTATGACTTTTCCCATTTTCCCATGTTAATAGAGTAAATGAAAAGGTGGAACGGATGAAACACGTTCTTACGACTTTTCCCATTTTCCCATGTTAACAGAGTAAATGAAAGGTTGAACAGATGAATGTGTTTCCCTATTTTCCCATGTTATCAGAGTAAACGAAAGGTGGAACGGATGAAACACGTTCCTACGACTTTTCCCATTTTCCCATGTTAACAAAGTAAACGAAAGGTGGAAGGGATGAAACACGTTCCTACGACTTTTCCCATTTTCCCATGTTAACAGAGTAAACGAAACGTTGAATGGATGAATATGTTTCCCCATTTTCCCATGTTAACAAAGTAAACGAAAGGTGGAACGGATGAAACACGTTCCTACGACTTTTCCCATTTTCCCATGTTAAAAGAGTAAACGAAATGTTGAATGGATGAATGTGTTTCCCCATTTTCCCATGTTAACAAAGTAAACGAAAGGTGGAACGGATGAAACACGTTCCTACGACTTTTCCCATTTTCCCATGTTAACAGAGTAAACGAAATGTTGAATGGATGAATGTGTTTCCCCATTTTCCCATGTTAACAAAGTAAACGAAAGGTGGAACGGATGAAACACGTTCCTATGACTTTTCCCACTTTCCCATGTTAAAGAGCGAAGGAAGGTTTGGACAGATGAAACACGTTCCTTTGGCTTATCCCATGTGAACTGTCAAGAGAAGAAGGAGAAGAAGGATCCTTGACTTGACTTAATCTCTCAAACTTCTTCAACTAAATATGATCTACCCATTGCGACTTTTTTCTTCTTCTAACTAGCTGTATACCTTGGGGATTATTTTCATAACTAGTCTATGATAATTCCAACACTTTGAAAAATTAATGCAGGTAATATTAAAATGTTAAATATCGTAATATAATAGAGTGGACTTTGTTATAACAAATCAATAATAAAGCATATAGAGTAAGGAAAGCAAAATAGCTTGAGCGGGACAAAATTAACACAAAACCCTAGGACAAGAATCCCGTGAGCAATAAATGGGTGTGCGGAAAAGACTGAAGTCGTCCATTCTACCAACCGACCCGATAATTCAAGGATTGGAAAGACAACTGAAAATGAACAAAACAAGGGCCCCACGACGTTTCCGCTTTCATGGACTGACTATCGATAGTTACCTAGCTTGTCACGGCCTTGTAATTTTTCAAACTAAAGAGGACTGCAAAATGATCTGTCATACTATTCTTGCATTGATGACATCAACACGTCTTAGTATGGGAATATATGTTGCCCCCAATTATATATTCGGAGTTACTTCTAAACAACATCGCAAGAAAACCAAAAAGGACTCGAGCTGAGAGCGCTTTGTTACAAATCCTCATGGACCTTCCCCATGGAGATCGAGTTTTACCCAGGTCATTCTCATTCTTAACTACTACCATTCTTCTATTAGGGAGTGTCTCACCTTTGTTACAAGTGAGCGGGCATGAGATTGATCGGCTGGCTCTGTTGGAATTCAAGACCCGAATAGCTAATCCTGGCCGGGTTTTAAGTTCGTGGAATGATACTAGCCACATTTGCGAATGGTACGGTGTCACATGTGGCCATAGACACCGCAGAGTCACCATATTGGACCTCAGCTCCCAGAACTTGCTTGGGTTCGTGCCGCCCCACATCGGTAATTTGAGCTTTCTTAGAGAAGTCCATTTGCAAAACAATAGTTTCCACTCTGAAATTCCCCCGCAAATCGGTCACTTATTTCGGTTGCAAAAGCTGTTCCTCAATAACAACTCTTTTAGTGGGCAAATGCCTTCGAATATCTCCCATTGCTCTAATTTGCTCGTTCTTGACTTAAGCTACAACAAGCTCGAAGGAAATTTGCCTACAGAACTCAGCTTCTTGTCCAAGCTCCAAGAACTTGTGCTTCACAAAAATAGCTTGATGGGAAACATTTCTCCGTTGGTTGGAAACTTATCCTCTCTTCAAAGATTCTCAGTATGGTCAAATAGCCTCAGCGGCACGATTCCAGCGATTTTCGGCCGATTGAGAAATCTAAACCATCTCTTTCTCGGCTGGAATAATTTTGTTGGTACGATTCCTCTCTCAATTTTTAATATGTCCACCTTGATAAAATTTGACATGGCTGGGAACCAATTAGAAGGGGGCTTACACAGCGATTTAGGCTTCGATCTTCCGAATCTTGAGAGAATCTTTTTGAATGACAACCACCTCACTGGACTTATTCCTGAGTCAATATCCAATGCCTCTAATCTCAATCTATTCCAAATCAATACGAACAACTTTACCGGGGAAGTTCCTGCTTTCTCAAAGATGAGAAGACTCAATTGGTTTTCGATTAATGAAAACAACTTTGGAAGTAGGCAATCTGCTGATTTGGACTTCCTCTGCTCTTTAACCAATTCCACGAACTTAAAAGTAATTGATTTATCAGCCAATGCTTTTGGAGGACCAATCCCCGACTGTATTGGTAACCTCTCTATCACCCTTTCGAATTTATGGTTACATTTCAATCATATTTCCGGAGCCTTACCTTCTGGAATTGGAAATCTCATCAATTTGGAGATCTTGCATGTGTCAACCAATAACATCTCTGGGAACATTCCTTCCGAGATAGGAAATCTGAACAAAATGAAGGATCTAAATTTCTCCCAAAACAATTTCTCAGGGCAAATACCGGAATCTATTGGGAACTTAAGGATGTTGACCAAATTGTCCTTATCTGACAATAATCTTTCAGGTTCAATACCTTCATCTCTAGGAAATTGCCAGAATCTACTTCTCTTGGACCTTTCGATCAATGACCTCAGCAGTACCATACCCCGGGAAATCGTGGGTCTCTCATCTTTGTCAATTTATCTCAATTTGTCTCATAATAATCTTATAGGCTCCCTTCCAAGAGAAGTTGGAAACTTGAAAAATCTTGGCGAACTATGTCTTAATAGGAACAGATTATCTCAACAGATTCCAAGCAGTATTGACAGTTGTACATCCATGGAACGCCTATATATACAAGACAACTTTTTTGAAGGGCCCCTACCATTAATGAGTTCCATGAGAGGCCTTCAAGTTTTAAATGTTTCCAACAACCGATTGTCTGGCCAAATTCCGAAATATCTAGAGTCGTTCAATCTGACGAATCTGAGCCTATCTTACAACAATTTTGAGGGTGCATTGCCTAAAGGAGGAGTTTTTGGAAGTGCCATTTCAACTTCAGTTGTTGGAAACAATAAGCTTTGCGGGGGTTTGCAAGATTTTCAACTACCCAAATGCAACTACAAAGTGTCAAAACAGACAAGAGTAAGTAGAATTGCAAAAATCATGATATCCACATTCTCTACTCTTGTAGGTGTAGTTTGCATACTCATTTTGTTATACTTCTTCTGGTTTGGAGATAATAAGAAAGCATTGGCTTCAAGCTCTTCTGAAAATGGGCTTTTGCATGTTTCTTATCATGGTCTATTGAAGGCAACAGGTGGATTCTCCTCCACCAATTTGCTCGGCGTGGGCAATTTTGGGTCCGTGTACAAAGGGCTTCTTGATCAAACTCAATTGATCGTGGCCATCAAGATTCTCAACCTTGCACGTCATGGAGCTTCCAAAAGCTTTATAGCCGAGTGTCAGGCCTTGAGAAGAATCCGACACCGTAATCTTGTGAAGGTACTCACGGTATGTTCTGGGTTTGATTTTAATGGAAACGACTTCAAGGCACTGGTCTATGAATTCATGTCGAACGGGAGCTTGGATGAATGGTTGCACCCAATTGCATCACAATATACAAAGAGAAGCAAGCTAAGTCTACTTGATAGAGTGAATATTGCCACTGATGTTGCTTGTGCACTAGATTATCTCCATCATCACTGTGAAAAACCGATAGTTCATTGTGATTTAAAGCCAGGCAATGTCCTTCTTGATGATGAAATGACTGGACATGTAGGCGATTTCGGGCTTGCTAGGTTCCTTCCAGAAGCAACGAATAATTTATTAGGCGATCAATCAAGCTCTATCGAATTAAAAGGATCTTTTGGCTACATAGCCCCAGGTAATAATACAATAGTTATGTCTTTTTAGTTAATTTCCTTATATCAAACACGCAATTGGAGATTGGTTCTTGGAAAAAGAAGGCATATACATGAAACATCACCAAGATATTATTTCAAACTCAATTATTCATTATGCATCACTATGCTCTATTCTACTCACTATTGTAGAGTATGGCTCGGTAAATGCAATATCCACGGAAGGAGATGTGTATAGCTTCGGAGTCCTCATTTTGGAGATGTTCACAGGCAAGAGGCCAACTGATGACATGTTTGACAATGGGATGAACCTTCATCGCTTCGCCAAGGCAGCTCTAGTAGACCAAGTGGAAAAGGCAATCGATCCTCTTCTACTTGAGGAAATCGAAGAGTCAGAGAAAAGACAAATTGTCCCTCCGGATGGCAAGAACAAAATCTGGTTTAGTTCTCTGGAGTGTTTGGTTTCGATCATCGAAATTGGAGTCATTTGCTCTTTTGAGTCTCCAGGGGAACGAATGGACATCTACGATGCATTGACTAAACTCCAAGGAATCAGGAAGAAACTTCTTGAGTTCATTGCCATTGCCTAGTTGATGTGAAATCTGAACGTCATATAGTCATCGGGTCTTCATGGTCATTGCTTTGTCTAGAATAGGATGTGGAATTTCGCCATTATTAGACAATTTGAATCTGTCAACAACATAACCATAGGTGATGGAGACTAGTGACTTAGCAATCCAAGGAAGATCAAAATAGTTTATGTTGTTTTACGCAAAAGATCACTGTCCTTCAGCTGTGTGAAAAATAAATGTACTTTGTTTTGATTTTTCCCAAAAAGATAGAAATTGTAATTTGTTTGAGAACTACCTAATATAAGTATCTGTAGACATCTGGAAACATGGATTTTTATCTTGCTCTCTTGCAAACTGTGACATCCCGAATTTTGGGCCCTAATTTTGACTGGATAAATAGGGTCGGGTTCGTTCAATTGAAGCCGGGGGTAGTGAAATTGAGGAATATGAGGGATTTTTGGATGAAGAAAATAATCAATTTGATAAGTGAGACATCAATTGATTTTATGGGAGTCAATTTGAATGGAATTAAGGGAAATTATAAGGTTCGCCTTTGGTCGTACTTTTAGGATTTAAATTGGTTCTATGGACGAGCCAAGGTGTGAATTAAAATATGGTGACATTGGATTAATTTTTGTGGACTTCAATTGGATTCAATTCGAGAAGAATTGAAGAAATTAAGAGGTACAAAATTTGGACCCCGGCGGAAAGATTAATTGAACCTATTGGAGAAGTTGAGGGAGATAGTGGAGTGTGACGTCATGGTGATGTCATGCAGTGGGCCCCCTTTGGAGGAAAGAAAGAAAAAGAAAGAAAGAAAGAAAGAAAGAAAGAAAAAGAAAAGAAAAGGGGGGAAGAGAGAGAGAGAGAAGGTGGGGCCCACATCTTCTTCAACCTTGGACCAAAGCAAGTGAGAGAAAGGGGAGGGGAAGGGGGAGCTCGACGGAGGGAGGGGAGGCCGCGCGCCAGCCGCCTTGCGCGCCACCGCCGTCCGCCGCTCGGCCACCCAGCCGCCCGCGCCGTCCACCACGCCTCGCCGTCGCCCGGGGCTCGCCCGCCCGTCCGCGCCCCGCGCTCCCCCTCACGTCCAGCAGCCCCGTGCCGCCCGCCGCGCCCATCGCCGCCGCCGTGAGCCGCCGCTAGCCACCCCTCTCCCCCGCCGTCTCCGCCTCCTTCCCCGCCGTTCCTCCACCGCCGAGCCACCTCCGTCGCGCCTCCTCCGGCCATGGACAGCAGCCCAGAAAAATGGGTATGGCAGCCCATTCAAGGGCCGTTTTGGCCGCTCTCCCGGCCCCGGATGCTATGCCCGCTTTGGAGTTTATTGTTCCTCTCATCGCGCTCGTCGTTTTGGTCCGTCCGGCGCGTTAATCGGGTGAGTTACCTCACTAATCCTTGATTAGCCGGTTAATTATGCCCGTTTAATTTGAATTAAGTGTGTTTAGGTGGTTAGATTAGATTGTTTTAATATAAGTTGTATTAAGGAAATTGGATTAAGTTAATTTGGGTTTAATTAAGGTTAAAAGTGATTTGTTTAATGTTAAGTGTGATGTGACATATTAGAATTTAATTTAGATTTATTTAAATTGGTTCGAAATTCGGATAAATAAAATAATATTAAAATATTCCGAAATTAATTAAATATTATTATTTAAAAAAACGAAAAAATTTATTTTTAACCCCTAGGTTGCTCGAATTTCGTGCCGATTCTTGTAATCTTAAAATTTTAATTTGATGCTTGATTTGTGGCGAATTGAGTGTGATTGTGTAAATTAGGGGTTATGTGTAGAAATTCCAATTGTAGAATTTGATGAGGATTTGGCCATGATTAACTGCCTATTAGAGGCCGTGCCTATTGAGGCCGTGATGAACCTCCTAGGAAAGACCGTGCCGAGTGGGGCTGTGATGCCACTAGTTGTTGAACCGCCTATGAGAGGCCGTGCCTTGTGAGGCCGAACCACCTATTAGAGGTCGTGCCTTTGGGGCCGTGATAACCACATTTTTGAAGGTCGTGCCGAGTGAGGCCGGGATGCCACTAGTGTTGAACCACCTTTTCGAAGGTCGTGCCACGTGGGGCCGTGATACCACCGATTGTTGAGTCGACCCTTAGGGTCATGATTGGGAGCAGTGATTGATTTGATTGATTGACATGTAATCGGCCGAGCCGATTGATCGCTGAGACGATCCAAGTGGTTGATTGATTGATGATGTGATTGTGCCGTGCTTTATTTAATTGTCATATTTGCAAGTGATTGAATGACATAAGTTGTACTAACCTGTAGGCGCGGATTGTTGCGAGGTAAGTCTTCTTGATGTGTGGTTAGGTCATGCTGGGGCGTATTTTCTTTCTAATAGGGGCTTAGGAGGGGTGAACTTGCTGAGACAATGTCTCACCCCGTTGTGGGAAACACATTTCGGGGCCGCGGATGAGGATTCCGGCGGAGTCGTGGACCGCCCGGTGAAGTTGGGCAAGGAGTGCGAGCCAAGAAGATGGATGGTTGAATCGATTAGTAGTCATAGGACTGTTCTTTCTTTTGGTGGGCCGATCCCTAGTGTATAGACTCCGCCCTATTTCGGCTGCATGTAAACCTTGTTGGATTTTATGATTGTATGTGGTTTGAATTAAATTGATTTTTGTTCCTGCTATCCTATCCCGTGTTTAATTTATCAGTGGATTTTTAATACGTTCCGCATGCGCTTAATTAAATTAATTTGGGTCGGCGACACTACCTGGGAATGTCGCAATTCTACGACCATGGCGGGTTGTCCACGTGTCTCGGGGTTCGGGGCGTGACAACTCCGTTTAAGTGGTATCAGAGCATGGTCAGTGAATGGAGTGATAAGGGCGATGAGTCATGGGATAGTTAGTAGGAAAGGCTTTAATATTTTAATGCATGTGATTGATAGTTGCTTGCTAGCTTGTTTGTGTGGTCGCTCTGTGTTTGTTTGAGAAGCGGGCGTCTGTGTTGAGCCTGTTGCATGAGTGACCGAGTGTCGTGGGCCGCTTAGTGAGGGTTGTAGGCCCTGCGTTTCGGGGCAGGCCGTTGTTGAAAGTTGGTGCCCGTGGTGCCCGGGTAGTGTGCAAGTTGGGGCCAGTGTGAGTGGTGAAGCATTGTCTCTAGTCAATGCTGGAGTAGTAGCCCCTGAAGGCTCAAGGCTTGCTCGGTTTTTGTGGATGTTTGAGGGGTTGGGAGACAGAATGGTCAGTAAGCCGCCATTCCAGTTGCTGTTGCTGCCGTCACCATCAGTGCCGCCAGGGCCGTGACCGCCGTTGTTGTCGTTGCTTCTACCGCCGCTAGGGTTGTGGATCGTTGTTGTGACCATGCCCGTTGAGGCTCGTTATGGAAATCGATCGAGGATCAAGCTATTGTATCCGAGTTGAGGTTCAAGGGTTGCCCCGTTATTGAGAATGAATTATTCGGCATTTGGTAAAGGTGTAGGTCTTGCAAATGATAATCCTCTGGAAGCAATTGCTGGAAAATTCCACGTCATCTGCACTTCAAAGGACACAAGGAATCCGCAACCTTCACGTGAAGATCTTCAAAAAGCTGACTTCGTCTTTTCTCGTACATTTGATGTCGCGCATCTCAAATAATGGATAAAATGCTGACATTGAAGTTAAGGACATCCTTAATAGAAAAGGTGTTGAAAAGGTTATCTATCACGACAAAGTGGATGAAGAACCTCACATTAATGCGTTGCTAAGTGAGGCAATAGTTAAACCATTGGACAATCACAATAGGCCATTGGAGAAACGAAAATTGGATGCTTCAGAGATATTCGTGGGGGATGAGCTCAAGAATGATGAAGGCAAGGCAACTGATGTTGTCGAGCATCAGGCTCCGCTACAAAGTGGAAGTGCATCTCGAGAATAAATTGAGTAAAAATCTCAATGAATCTCCGAAGGGAGAGAGAGACCTCTTTTTGAAGCCAGAGGAGGAATTGATGGAACTCTCTCATGGGAAGTTGGATGAAGTGTCCTGTCATCAATCTCCTCAAAAGGATGACAAAAACAACTATGAAGCATTGCAAGCTCCTTTTCCAATTGATGTTGACAAGAACACATGGCTCAAGAAGCTCTCTGTTAGTCTGAATCGTGATCGTATTATAATTCAGTTTATTCAGTTAGCGTACGGAAGTTTGGAATCATTGAAAGTCAAAGAAGGATTTAAAATCCTTGTAATTCGTCATAAAAGATGACTTGGTTCAGTTCGTTAGTTATCGAATCTACGTGGCAACTGTAATGGATGCGTCAGTTGAGGGGTCGGACATGGAGAATATAATTGTGGCACAGGAGTCTTCTCAAGTATGTTATGGAGAAATTGTCAGGTTGGTTGTCAGGGTTGTTGTCAGGAAGGGAAATAGAGTCGTGATTGAGTTAATACCCGGGACAGAGTCGGTCCCTAAGGCTCCTTACCGGATGGTGTATCTGAGTTAAAAAGGACTGAAGGTGCAGATGCAGGAATTGGAATAGGGGATTCACATATTCCAGTGCATCACCTTGGGAAGCACCTGCTCCATTCATGATGGAGAAAGTTGGTTTGTTGTGGTTGTACATTGATATTTCTCAAGACCGACTGGAGGTCAAAGTGTCGTCAGTTGAGGATCATGAAGAGAGGCATATCGGAGTTGGCATCGTGCATTCAATACGGCAGTTATGAGTTCACTGTAATGTTGTGTGGCCTGACGGGTACCTTAACGGTTTGTTTGGGTCTTATGAGCAGAATGTGTAAGGGTACTTAAATCAGTTGTGATTGTGTTCAGTGAAGTTATCCGGGTGTATTCAGAGAATGTCAAGGGGCACGAGAGACATTTAAGGATGATGCTTCAGAACTTGAGGGCTCTCGAATTTCATGCTGAGTTTAGTTAGTGCAAGTTTTGGATGACTTGTGTACCGCTGGTAAGTCACGAGATTTTAGGCGAAGAAATCTTTGTGGACCCTGTCAAGATTAAAGCAGTGAACAGTTGGCCAAGATTGATTACAGTGGCAGAGATCAGAAATTTCTGAGTTTTCTTTCAGTGTTAGCATCGCCGTTGACAGGACTACCGAGGAAGGGAGAAAAGTTCGTGTGGGTAAATGAGTGCGGGTGTGGTTTTCAAGAGCCTAGGAAGAGGCTGACAACTGCACCTGTGTGGGTCATTCCATTTGGTCCTGGAGGATGTGACACCTTCAGTAATGCATCATTTAAAGGATTGGATTGCTTAATGATGCAGTATGATAGGGTTATTGCACGTGTGTCCCATCAGTTGAGACCTTATGAACAGAATTACCTGACAGACGACTTGGAATTCTTAGCAACAATTTCCGCTCCGAAGATCTAGAGATATCAGTGGTGTGAAGAAAGACTCCAGATCTTTATTGACCGTCAAAGCCTCAAAGTATTTATTCTCTTAGGAGGAATTGAATGAGATGACGCTGTGAACCAGATCTTTTGAAGGACTTGGATAGTGGTATCTGGTATCACCCGGGAGGATGAAAGAAGTCAATGATGCTTTGAGTCGAGAGTCTTCAATTGTGCATAGACTGGCTAAAGTATTGATTTTATTTAAAAAGGGTTCAAAATTTGGTTTTCAAAATTGAGGTAGGCTACCCTTTGAATTTTATAGCCGCCCTAAAAAAAAAAAAATTTGAAACTTGTAAAATTGAACCGTATGCTCAAGTTTTATTCGGCGCCTAATCGATTACGATTTAAATGTTCAGAAAGTTTGATAAGGGGATGCTAGTAAGAAAGAGATTGACTTTGAGATCTCTGAGAATGGAAAGTTCGGGTTCCAAGAGTGATTGAATACACCTGATAGTGTAGCACTCAAGGAGAAAATCTTGTCGAAGTTCACTAAGGTATTGCGTTTTGACCGAGATGGTGCAAGTAAGTCGAATCGGCGCGCTTAGTTGGTAGGCCGATGTGAAGATGAAAATTGCCAAGCGGTGTTGCAAGTGCCGAGTTGTCGTAAGTGAAAGTCCAAGAATGCGGACTCGGAGAATTTTACCATCACTTAAGAGTCCCCAATGGAAATGAAGATATATCACAATGGAACAGTGTGATGAGCTTACTAAGGATTCAGGAGATTACTGATACCATTTGAGGACAGTGGCCGATTGATAGATGGAGTTGGTCTGCTTTGGTACAATATGAATGGACCTTGTTTTGGGTGTGTGACATCCAGGTTTATGGATTCTGACTTTGATTGGATAAGTTGGGCGTTTCATCGGCGCGACTTTAGTGTTTTTCTCTAAGTTGGCCACTCACGAGATAACTAGACTAGCCAGGGTGAGTTATCAAGGACTTTAAGGCAATTGACTTGACGATTCGACCAGGAATCGACTTCTCGACCATGTTCATCTTTAGAGATCATTGCGGCACAGTATAAAATCGAATTAAGATCAAAGATAGGTCAGTTCGACTGAGATGAATGACAAATCGTGGGTGACCCCACTAAATTGGAAAACTCTCATCGACTGACACTAATTTGATTTTTTCGCTTTTGGTACCCCGTGTCCGTATTTGAATCCTCGAGATTTTCACGACAATCAAGAATCGACACTGTGTCGAGTGGGTTCATTGTGGCTTGAAGGAAATCGACCACGGGTCATTTGTCCTAAAAAGTTCTGAGAACTACCTAGTAGCCTAGGTCACACCAAAAGCGCGTTAGAGTGAAATTAACCGCTAATCTAAGTTCGATTTCAGAAATTGAAGATTTTGTCATGTCACAGAGTGGGTATATCGAAGTGTGTGGGCATCGGACAATTCACCGGCACGGAGTGCCAGGGGTGATTTAAATTTCAAGTCCAGATCAGAGGTTACAGGTTTGGCAGAGTTTTCAAATGGGTTCTTTCAGGGGGTTCTTCCTTAAGCAGTGCTTAATAGAGGGTACAAAATTCAGTGGTAAAAAGAGAAAGTGAAGAAAGATCACAGACCAGGGTCAGCCCAGAAATCAATGTTTGTAGTGGTCAGATCAGTGTCAGAGTGAAGGTTAGACAGAGCTGTCGGAAATTTCAGTCATTGAGCTTCAAGGGTTCATTAGAGAGTTGAGAAGAAGAGATCAGATGTGAAAGACAGGGTGTCGGGTGGGAGAAGTTCAGTTCAGTTGTTGGTTCAGAAAGAGCAGATTTGGTATACCAAGATGGTATCCTGGATTGAAATGGTCGGACATCATGAAGAGACCGAATGACTAGTTTGGAATAGTGAGACCCATGGAAACGGAAATACCCCACCTTTTTGCATGAGGATTGGTAAAGATTTAAATTTCGATGACGAAATTTTTATAAGAGGGGAAGAGTTGTGACATCCCGAATTTTGGGCCCTAATTTCAACTGGATAAATAGGGCCGGGTTCGTTCAATTGAAGCCGGGGGTTGTGAAATTGAGGAATATGAGGGATTTTTGGATGAAGAAAATAATCAATTTGATAAGTGAGACATCAATTGATTTTATGGAAGTCAATTTGAATGGAATTAAGAGAAATTATAAGGTTCGCCTTTGGTCGTACTTTTAGGATTTAAATTGGTTCTATGGACGAGCCAAGGTGTGAATTAAAATATGGTGACATTGGAATAATTTTTGTGGACTTCAATTAGATTCAATTGAGAGAAGAATTGAAGAAATTAAGAGGTACAAAATTTGGACCCCGGCGGAAAGATTAATTGAACCTATTGGAGAAGTTGAGGGAGATAGTGGAGTGTGACGTCATGGTGATGTCATGCAGTGGGCCCCCTTTGGAGGAAAGAAAGAAAAAGAAAAGAAAAGGGGGAAGAGAGAGAGAGAAGGTGGGGCCCACATCTTCTTCAACCTTGGACCAAAGCAAGAGAGAGAAAGGGGAAGGGAAGGGGGAGCTCGATGGAGGGAGGGGAGGCCGCGCGCCGCCCGCCGCGCGCCACCGCCGTCCGCCGCTCGGCCGCCCGCCCGCCCGCGCGTCCGCCTCGCCTCGCCGTCGCCCACGGCTCGCTCGCCCGCCCGCGTCCCGCGCTCCCCCTGTCCAAGCAGCCCGTGCCCGCCCGCCGCCCATCGCCGCCGCCGCTAGCCACCCCCTCCCCCCGCCGTCTCCGCCTCCTTCCCCGCCGTTCCTCCACCGCCGAGCCACCTCCGTCGCGCCTCCTCCGGCCATGGACAGCAGCCCGAGAAAAATGGGTATGGCAGCCCATTCAAGGACCGTTTTGGCCGCTCTCCCGGCCTCGGATGCTAGGCCCGCTTTGGAGTTTATTGTTCCTCTCGTCGCGCTCGTCGTTTTGGTCCGTCCGGCGCGTTAATCGGGTAAGTTACCTTACTAATCCTTGATTAGCCGGTTAATTATGCCCTAAGTGTGTTTAATTTGAATTAAGTGTGTTTAGGTGGTTAGATTAGATTATTTTAATATAAGTTGGATTAAGGAAATTGGATTAAGTTAATTTGGGTTTAATTAAGGTTAAAAGTGATTTGTTTAATATTAAGTGTGATGTGACATATTAGAATTTAATTTAGATTTATTTAAATTGGTTCGAAATTCGGATAAATAAAATAATATTAAAATATTCCGAAATTAATTAAATATTATTATTTAAAAAAACGTAAAAATTTATTTTTAGCCCAGGTTGCTTAATTTCGTCTTGATCATTTCTTGTGATGTTAGAATTTTAATTTGATGCTTGATTTGTGGCGAATTGAGTGTGATTGTGTAAATTAGGGGTTATGTGTAGAAATTACAATTGTAGAATTTGATGGGGATTTGGCCATGATTAACTGCCTATTAGAGGCCGTGCCTATTGAGGCCGTGATGAACTGCCTAGGAAAGGCCGTGCCGAGTGGGGCCGTGATGCCACTAGTTGTTGAACCGCCTATGAGAGGCCGTGCCTTGTGAGACCGAACCACCTATTAGAGGTCGTGCCTTTGGGGCCGTGATAACCACCTTTTTGAAGGTCGTGCCGAGTGAGGCCGGGATGCCACTAGTGTTGAACCACCTTTTCGAAGGTCATGCCACGTGGGGCCGTGATACCACCGATTGTTGAGTCGACCCTTAGGGTCGTGGTTGGGAGCAGTGATTGATTTGATTGATTGACATGTAATCGGCCAAGCCGATTGATCGCTGAGACGATCCAAGTGGTTGATTGATTGATGATGTGATTGTGCCGTGCTTTATTTAATTGTCATATTTGCAAGTGATTGAATGATATAAGTTGTACTAACTGCGCGGGCGCGGGACTGCGAGGTAAGTCTTTTTGATGTGTGGTTAGGTCATGCTGGGGCGTATTTTCTTTCTAATAGGGGCTTAGGAGGGGTGAACTTACTGAGACAATGTCTCACCCCGTTGTGGGAAACACATTTCAGGGCCGCAGATGAGGATTCCAGCGGAGTCAGGTGGACTACCGGTGAAGTTGGGCAAGGAGTGTAGAGCCAAGAAGATGGATGATTGAATCTGATTAGTAGTCATAGGACTGTTCTTTCTTTTGGTGGGCCGATCCCTAGTGTATAGACTCCGCCCTATTTCGGCTGCATGTAAACCTTGTTGGATTTTATGATTGTATGTGGTTTGAATTAAATTGATTTTTGTTCCTGCTATCTTATCCCGTGTTTAATTTGTTAGGGGATTTTTAATACGTTCCGCATGCGCTTAATTAAATTAATTTGGGTCGGCGACACTACCTGGGAATGTCGCAATTCTACGACCATGGCGGGTTGTTCACGTGTCTCGGGGTTCGGGGCGTGACACAAACATGGCCCTTTAATTGTGGAAAAACCATATGCGTTGTGATGGAGACTGAATAAGAGTCCGGACAGCTTTTGGGTGTCTAGATGGCTCTTCTGAGGATAGGGCGAGAGATTCACCTGTGGAAGTAACGCCTTTTCTATTCATAACAGAGAAGCTGCCTTAGAAATGAATGCCCCATTTTGGCTACAATATTTCAGTTGTCTAACTTTTGAATGGAGTTAAGCGGATAGACTCTATGTTTTCTACTACACGTTTATTATGTGAGCTTTCTGTCTATAGTTTGCACTATAGAAACTCTGCTAAGCTTTTGGCAGGATTCTTTGCTGTTTGTGGTGTTGTGATACATGGTCTCGTCATTTTCATGTCATAGGACATGGTTTTAGTCTTTAAAATTTTGGAAAGTCCTTTTAGCTCAAGAAGTTATTCCTTTATGCAATTCACTCAATACAATTTGGGATAAGAATAGTAGGAATATTATAATTTTCATACGACGTTCACTTAATATAGAGTAGTTCCTTTCTCAGTAAAATGTGATCTTTTGGAAGCTTCGGTAATCATGGCAATTCGATTTATTGTCTTCTTCCTAGCGATCTCCTGTCTCTTATCACCCTCATCATTGGAAGCTTGCTGGTCTATGTCTCCTCCGTGTGCATGGTGCTGCTATCTAGTTAGGTTTGCCGGATTAGTTTCCCTTTCAGGTGTAATGACGGCTCTCCCTCTGAATTGGCAATTTTGCTCATAAATACATGGTTCTTTTTGCTTGGGCAGCTGTGCGTGGATCGACTTGCATTTCTACATTAATGATCATTGCTGCGCACTTTCAGCCGGCCATTTGTCATTGCTCATATATTTTCCTCTAATTCTATTAGAAGTATCTGCTTGCTCCAGTCTGAGATTGGCTCTGGATTTGTGACTCCTAGGGTTTACTCTGGGCATAAGCCAAAACTGGACATGGTCATTTCCTTTTCAATGGGCAGTATTTTTCTCTGTAGTGACTTGGTTAAGTTTATCGTGCATTCTCAACAATGGCTCTGTAAATGAATATTTTTTTGTACTGCTGTGAATGTAAAAAAAAATTGGAGATCAAATTTGCAATGTTATCAATATGCTCAGCAGATTTCACCAAACTTTTTGGAAATTTTCAATCATGAGCTCGACTATACAATTCTGTCAAGTTTCTGTTATCCTATGTGACTTTCTCTAAAGATTCAGAGCTAGTCACACACATAACTTGATCCTCAGAGGTCAGGGATCTTCTTAAACAGATTCTTCGTGATGCCAAAATCATTTCATAATTGTGTAAATGAGAAAACAGGAGCTAAAATAGGAAGCCCAAAGGACCACAATGAACTAGTCCAAACGTCTGAATCATCAAATTGCGAAGCACAGGGATGTAGTTGAGAACACTGTGACCTAATCACCAGAAGTGTTATGATAACTGCACGTGAAACGATAACAACCTCAACAAACCACGAAATTGAAACTTAAGAAAATTCAAGAAGTGAAATTAAGAAGGGCACAGCTTGGCGTAAAAGGCCTGGGATTACAAAGTTAGGTTGATGGAAGAGGAGATCATACTGGCAAGCATGGATTGCATTTTCATCTGGTGCTGAAGATATCATCTTCATAAGTCCTGTATCATCAGCCTCATCTCCTCCATCATACTCCGATGCTTCCACTGCTTCAGGCTCCACACAGCCCAAGTGTGGGCGCTAATCATAGTCCGTGCGCCAGCAGCCCTCGCCGATGCTTCCCCAGCACGTCGCTGATCAGGCTCTGCTCTTGCGATAGGGATGATATAATGGGAGATGCTTGTGGTCCTCGTGCTTTGCCGTTGCCGCCAAGTCGGCGCACTCCGGGTGGAGGTCATAATGGCAGATCAAGCAGTGGTGGGAGGATATGTCCCCATCGTTCAGGGGGAAGTGCATTAAACATGGCTATTTATGACATTACCTAGTAAATATAATTGTTTGCACCGAAGTTTGAATTCAAATTCGAGCAAAACAATAATGTGCACGAAGAAGATTGAAAATTGGTCAACCATCTCGCACTCTCTCTCTCTCTCTCTCTCTCTCTCTCTCTCTCTCTCTCTCTCTCTCTCACTAATGAAGCTGGGGTTAACTAATGAGTTTCCCACATGCGTGAAGTGGTCGTGGAAATATATACAATTGGACAGCTAATTTACCGACTTATTTTATGTTCCTCGTATGCTTTATTAAAATGACACAAGTACTTTTGGTCCTTTTTTTCCTAGTCGATTGAAGTTGTATAACTTTTCTAATCAAGTCCGTTCAGGCTCCAAATCTAAACAATTGGAACTGACAAATCTTATTCCCATAATTTCACATTTTCCTCTATTCTACTTTGATGACCTACGTGTTCATCCAATCCTCAAATTTTTCTTGACCCGAACATAGTATTACATTCAATCGTCTCACCTTTGATAGACACGCATACTAAATTTCAAACAGGCGAAAGAATCTATTGAATTTTACTTAATTAAAGGGACTATCCATTTAGTATACTCTCAAGCGAGTAATCTTTCTTACTCTTCGTTATATAACAATGAGCCGTTTGGGTCAAAGCAATTGACTAATCCCCTTTGAGTATCGCAGTCCCCCTACCCCATATAACATGGTTAATTATTGGTGATATATAGGTCTATGCTCTTGGTACCTCAAGAGAAATGTACAAGTGCGGTAATTTAAACTCAAATCATGAGCGAAAAAGACAGACACGATGGGAATTTTCTGCTACGAGGGTGTTTTTTATCAATTAGGATCGGTCTATTAAATGATACATATATGTACCCACCAACCAAATTTTAGCATATTAATTGATTAGTATATCTCTCCTTACTAATTTAACGATCTACGGGTGATTTGTACAAACTTATATAATGAGTCGCAGGAATCTAATCCGATATAAATTATATGTTTAATTATAGCCTCATGTTAGGGAAGTGTGCTCCTTCTTGTGAGTGTATAATTCAATCTCGAGGAATCTTATAAAAAATTTGGCCAAGAAATAAGCCGGTGAATACGAACACGAGTTCAAGCGTCTGGTTTTTTTTTATTCCGATTGATTCTCCGATAGTTAAGTTATTGAAGAAAAGATCTGTGTAGGTACTAATCTTAACTGGAAGAAAATGAGAGAAAGACCGGAAACTTTACTTGAGACCTTTATGCAGCATTTTATAGACAAGCTTACAGCTAACATAATGTGATTTGGTTGAGACATGTATGTGGGGACTTTGCCATGACAGATAATGGTTTGGTTGGAATGTATTCTTTTGGGATAATCATTAAAAAAAATCCTAAATTTACTGTATGGCCGCTACTCCAGTATTAAACTTTTCATGTGGCCAATATAGTCCTAAGCCACCTGACAATTTTTCAATGTAATCCATCCAACTAATTTATTACAAAAATCGTTGATATGACGGTCCAATCACCGTTTCCCATCATACGTGACACGATCGACGGTTAACATAGACAATTTTTTAAACGCAACGATGTTATTTCGAAATTTTTTTTAGATTTTTTCTTTATTTGCTATTCGTTTTTCTTTTTTCTTTTTTTTATCCATTCTTTTGTTATGTTGTTCATCATTTTCCCTCTACTTGTCGTCAAGGACTCAGAATGACTAGTGAAGGTTGCAGCTACAAGCAATGGTCATGACGCTCTCGCATAGATTTGGGTGATGGTCTAAGATTGCCCTTGGCCAAATTAGGTGACGATGTTGTAGCCCTTGCCATGCCCTCGCAAGCCAATGCTGAGACCCTGAGGAATAGTGAGGAGATGAAGATGAACAATAGAAGGAAAGAATAGTACAAAAAAGAGAGAAGAAAAACTCAATTTTTGAATATGTGGAAAAATATATAACAAGTCCATTATTCATGCTAAGGAGATAACTTTTTCAAGTAGCATTGACTATTGTAGCCCCGTGTAAAAGAGTCACACTGAGATCACCTTCAAGCCATGTTATAGAAAAATCTTAGCCCGATATTTTCGTATACACTTAGAGTCATGACTCAAACTCAATATCTCGTAATGAATGTGAGATTTGACATTTGCCTATGTATTCTTTGTATTCTCAATTTTTTTTTTTGGCATACCATTTAATTATTATGAACACACCAATAAAATTTTAGCATATTACACTTAACTAGTATTTTAATTTCTTACAAATCTATAGTCTAGGGTGATATTTACAACTCTATATAACAACTCGCAGGAATATAAATTTATTTTGATACTCCATTTATTTTGCAGAAAATGGATGAATTGGAAAACTTCTTTCTATGAATGATCTTGCATTGCTAAAAGAAATTATTAATGAAAAATATTTTCATTATCGACAACAATTTTTGTCTAAACATTTTCATGGGCAAAAAAAATATTTTTCGTTTATTTAGTTTTGTAAGTGACACAAGCTATTAGTTTTTGGAAAATATTTTGTAAATAATTCATTTTTCATAAAACAAACAAAGCTTAAATTTCAAATTTGTTGACCAAGCCTTTGCCTAAAGAATGCATCATACAAAGGACATAAATTAATTCCACGTGCCTTTCTTTGTCCCACGTCACCCAATCACATTGCCTTCTTATACCATTCTCGTCTGATTCCCCTTTGATAAAGATCATGTCATGCGACACGAATCTTAATTATTTCCTAATTACAAGTCTTATTTCCAACATGGTTGTTCATTTTTGGTTTGTCTAGTTCTAATTGGTCTTCCGTGATTGCTAAAAGAAAAAAGAAATTCTTTTTAGTTACATTGACCAACAAGATTTGAAGGCCCTAGAACTACTTTTTCATGGTTGTCACAACTAATTAAAGGATAATTTGAAGTTAATTAAAGGAAGTAAATCCAATTACAATCAAATGGGTCTATGCATGAAGAGAATTTGGTCAGCATGGGAGGCATAGTTGGCTTGCCGTGCACTTTCTTACATGTGAACTACATCGAATTCCCACCTCCTTTCTATGGTCTTTTTCTATACTTTTGCTTTTGGAAAGTATAATACTAACATCCTTTCTCATATTAGGATCATCTCCACCCATTAGTCACGGGCACATAACCAATCAAATCAAGTAAGGACACGTGGTGTGTCTCTAATATTAGCTAAAATCCGATATTATGACTTTACCTGATTCGGTTTTTGTTTATAATTCCTTGACTCTAGGGAAATAAAAGCAAACAAAAGATTGGGCGGATGAAATAGATTGATGTTCCCATGAATTTTTTCATGTGAACCGTCTCAATTACGCCCTATCAAAAGGAGGAGGAGGAGAAGAAGGATCGTTTACTTGACTTGACTTGAACTATCACATTTTTTCAATTTAATATTATTTGCCAATGACAACTTGTTTATTTTTTTGACTAATTATGTGCTTTTAGGATTAGATAGAAGAAGTAAAGTCTCTCTAATTCCTCCTCCCAGTGTGGATGATCTTGCACAGATTGACAATCTAATACGGTGCAATTTTGTGCCAAAAACTCAAGGTACAAGCAATGAATATGAAGAAATGGCTTGACGTTTGAAATGTATGTTGACCCATCACAAGTTTGAGGGTGTGGGCGCTTGGCCCCTTCCCTAGATCTAGCAAGGGCCGCAACGCCCATGCTAGTTCTAACCGGGCAAGGGCATTGCGGCCCTCACCCAATTTGGGCCCACCTAGTGCTAGTGAGGATCAGCCAGCAACCGTCACCAGCCCTAAATGGAGGGAAAAAAACTAAAAAAAAAAAGAAAGAAAGAAAGAAAAAGAATTATAAAATATCATTTGTTGGGTGTAGAAGTGTCGTAAAGTTAATATGAGAAAATTGTACTAGGCTACTAGAGAACCATTTATATCTAATTGCAGTATAAGTATGACACTCCAATAAAATATTGTCTCCCACAATTATTACAATTTAATTTTCTCACACCACACACAAAACACTTAAGCAAACTAGCTTATATGATGAAACACCCGCAACTCTCATTTTTCTCTCCCTTACAAACGGGCAACTTTCTTTTTTCTCTCTTATTGTGAAGCTGCAGCCGTTGCGGCTTTTGAGTGGCTCTCACTAAAGCTCATCTTTTGTGGCTCGCCAAACGAATGCTTCTGATGGCCTTATCTATGGGATAAATACCTGAAATCTATTATACATATACCAATAGAGTCATAAACTTTTCAATTAACTTAATATAGTCTTAGATCTTTGCATGAAATTTTAATGTAATATTTGTGGTCGATTTCCGTCGAGAAAATTGCTGACATGATGTTTAATCATCGCCAGCCGCCCTACATAGCACTAGTCAACTTTACTCAAAAATAACATTCTATGGATCGCTACGATGACGATTTCCCTCATTAAAAAATTCAACAACCATGTTAAATTACTTTTGGAACTCTTCAACTGCCTTGCCGGCTATCACGACCTGCCTCTCGGGGGGAGGGAATAGGTTTAGGAGTATTACTTGAAGGACAGACCTAAGACCTATAATTAAGCACGGGCTCTCCCAAGTCCATACCTCCCGCGACATTGGGGTGTTCTTAAAAAATTCACTAAAAGGAGTCGCCACTAGCCTATTAGGGTCAGCTAGAAACCAAATAAGGCATGGGAGTGTACCTCACTTCCTACGCAACCAGAGAATCTAAGGTCAGGAACTTGATTACACTAATTAACCAATTAGTGTTCTTTCGGTACTTAATTTTGTTCATTTTATAAAAATATGTTTTTGTCGGGCAATCTAGATTGATTTTATACCTATCCACTAACATGTGAAATGATCACACGGGTGCACAATCATTAAAATAACAATTATCAGCTAAAGAAAAGCGATTAAATAAATTGCATGAAAGAGCGGAAATTTAACATCAAACAAAAGATAAATGTTAATCCTAACTAGACTAAAGGGAAGCCAAATTCAATATACCAAAATTGCATAATCAAGGGTATTCGCATTTAGGACCAATTGAAATCTTAAGGCGAAGCCCTAAAGGCTTATTAAATTTCGAGCACAATCTCAGACCAAAAGACTCCCACATTTTAAGAAAAGATTATCTAAGAACAAATTTTTTAAGCTTTTCTAAGAATTTTAATTTTTTTAAGAATGTTTTACGAATGTCATTAATATTTCTTAATATTAAGGGATATATGCATTAGAAGTCCTAAAACTTATCATAAAAATGCAGTTGAGTCCTAAAACTTTCAAAAAGTGCAATTAAATCCTAAAACTTATCATGAAAGTTCAATCAAGTCCTAAAACTTTCAAAAGGTTCAATAAAGTCCTAAAACTTATCTTGAAAGTGCAACCGAGTTCTAAGATTTTCAAAAATGCATTCCATGGAAGGACTTTGATCAAACCATTTTGATAAGTTTTAGGACTTGCACTTTTTGAAAGTTTTAGGACTTAGTTGCACTTTGTGACAAGTTTTAGGACTTAATTGCACTTTTTGAAAATTTTAGGACTTAATTGCATTTTTATGACAAGTTTTAGTACTTTCAATGCACTTATTCCTAATATTAACATGTAAGAACACTGACCGGGTCAAGAGACCTGACCCAAGTAAACCGACCCGAACCCTATCGGATCGGATTGGATGAAAGATATTAACCCTAAAAGCCCACTAGGAATGAAATAAACCATCCAAAGAGCACTTTCTCTTGTTCTTAATTTTTGGCCCAAACTCTAAAAATAACGTAGCCCACAACAAACCAGCCCAAAACCCTTCTTTTATTACGGACGACCAACCCACAACTAAAAAGCCCGAAGCCCACGTTACTTTCTATTTCTCTATTTTTTGGCTTTTTCTCTTTTTCTCTCTTTTCTTTTATTGTTTTTGTCTTTTTTCTGTTTTGTCCTCTTCCTCTTCATCTCCTACCTCTCTCCCTTCTTCCTCCCCGAAGTCCTCCCACGTCTCAACAAGCCGAACGCCAAATGGATAAATGCAACCCTCAGCCGAAATCCGGTTTTCATTGGTCAGCTATTCCGACCCGCTCTATGCTGCCGCCGGCCTCTGGCTGGCCGGAGGTTGTCATCGACGCCGAACTAGCTCTGGCGAAGAACTTTCATGCTCTAGAATCTTGTAAGACGAAAACAATCTAATGATTCGGGCATTAGCATCGGAACGGACAAAAAAACACAAAGAAGAGGAATCAAGCTCATATAAAGATGGTATCACAGAAACGAATCTCGCAAAACTCAGTTCAGACTCTCATTTCGGCATTTTATCAAACATGCTGTGTGCACTAAAGAAACAGGTGACCACCAACTCATCCGCGGCTCAAACTCAGACCGAGACTGTCAACAGGCATACTAGCGTACACGGCAAGCACACTAGAGTGTACAACTACCTTAACGGGGCCATCGGAGCCGGAGTTCGCGTGATTCACGTACGGACGAGGGGACACCTACCTGGTTCAAGCGCGGTGCTATGGGGGGACGGCGATCGACGGACTGGCCTCCGATGAACGTCGGCTCCTCCTTCCTTTGTCGTGCGAGCGAGCTCCTCCACTCCCTCTCCTTCTCACTCTTGACTTGACTCCTCGTCACTACACGCCAAGGAACGAGGCGGTTTTGACGTACCGGAACTCGAGCTCGACTCGAGGTCGCCCGGCTCCGACGGCACGCTGACTTTTTTCCAGCGAGACCGGATGCGGAAGCAGGAGAGGCGGTTCACCCCGTGCTCCTTCCGACTGCCACTCTTCTGCCTCCGCTCCGTTCTCTTTCTTTCTCCCGGTGCCTTCATCCCCCTTCTGTCCTGTCCGCTCCTTCTTCTCTGCCCTCATCTGCCCTTGCTCTCCTTGCTCTCTGCTGTCTTTTCTCCTCTGCCCTCTCTGTCCCCTGCTGTCGCTTTCTCTTTGTGCAGGTCTTTTCTCTTCTTTTTCCTATTTTGTTTTTGTTTGTTGTTGTTGTTGTTGTTTTTTTTTTTTTTTTAATAAATAGGTGTCAACACCGGCTTCTTCCTTTAACCACTTCAATTGTATGCCACTATCGAAAGGAGAAGACGAGTAGGGTCGACTGGACTTGAATCCGCGCACTTCTTCACTGAAGCGCATTTGCCAATTGCAGCTTGTTCACTTTTCTAGCTACCTATATATTGGCGGAGTTCAATACAACACCTAGGTTTATTTACAATCGCATATTCATAATATGATAATATGGACTCTGTTGTCATCAATCAATGATTCGTCTAGAACTATTCAAGATGTAAAATTTATTTTCCGTGTTAATATGGGAGTAAAAGTAAAATTTTTGAAGTAAATTCTCCTTCGCCATGGTAGACTTTGCTCTCTTTTCAGTCTAGGAACTATTCAAATTTTAAAATGAAAAACTATATTAAAACGCATAATGTGCCACATTACATACGACACTTTAAACTAGAACAATCTACAAGATCTGGCAGGTGCAATAGGGATAGTGGTACTCGAGGAGGATCAGGAAATGACGCTTTAATCGGTTCCGTTCTTGTCCCTATGTATGTCGTGGTACAGGAAACTTCCGTTCGGGTAGAAAGAATACTCCTGAGAGGTATGCACATAATTGTTTTCAGTTATAGTAGAGCAATTGATTATTTGCCGATTGAAAAACAATTTGTGCTTGTAGCGAGGCAATTGGAGGTGCTAGAGGTGTCAAGGTCTCTTCTGTCGCATCTCTTCTTCGTGGTTGTATGGGTGGACAAATCCGCTTGGTCAGTCTTTCTATGTGCGAACCATGGCTAATAGATTCGACTGTTTGATGTCCATGAATGCTCATTTTGATGTTTTGGTTTGATGACATTGCTTGCTTGACTTCTAAAGTCAAATTTGGCCTTACTCTCAATTCTTTGATGGGTACTAGATTCTCTTTTGGTTATATGCATAAGCGATTGCAAATGCATCTGAGATCATTCTTCGTTGGTCAACTTCTTCATTGGCATTTGCAACTGCATAGTGCAAACAACTTTTTGGTGTCTAGAAGGTTCTTTTGAGGATAGGGCGAGAGATTCACATGTGTAAGTAATGCCTTTTCTCTTTGCAAAAGATATAGTAATTTTCATATTTTCTTATAGTTGAAGTACCATGCATGCAAACTTTATATACACTCATGGCCCTAGATTCAAAGTTCTATGAAATCAAGAATATTCTAATCACATTATTAGGAAAGTCGCAACCCTCGCGAAGGCTATAAGATGTCCCGAGGAGGTTTGACGGATTACTGAGTGGGCACAAATGGTCCCTCTTGCCCGTTGGTGCTAGCACTTGGTACAGGCCTCCCAAACCCTACTAATCTCAACTTGGTTTTCTTATTTGATTTACTTTGAAGTCATCGTTAACCCATTATGGGTTGTTTAGAAGCTCAAGCAAGACACAGGAGCCCATTTTACTCCTATGATCAAGAGATTCGCAAGTGTGGGTATTTGATTGCGCTAGATTAACTTAATGCACTTTTACTACCTTTTCGTTTTTAAAGAGGATTTTTTCTTGCAATATTTTCTAATTTTACTCCTTAACGTGCCTCTAGATGTCCTACTCAAGCAAATTAATCAATAATAAAGCATATAAAATATGGAAAGCAAAATAGCTGGAGCTGTATCGGACAAAATTAATAAAAAAACCTTGCAAGACCCCCGTAAGCGGTAAATGGAAAGTATAATCAATAAGTAATCTAAACCCTGTGGATGTCTTAAGCTACCTTTAAAGCCCCAAAGCTCATTTGCAAAGTTTAATTTTTTTCTTATTATCAGTTTTTATCCTTCACATTTATTTAGTGATAAAAGCCAATCAAAACCTAAGAATAAACTAAATGCTGACCAATCTTGTAATACGATTCCAAATCTTACAAAATTTAGCACCGATGACTAACTGACATTCATTTGGACTTTTAACTTCATGTTTCTTGCAGGAACGGAGTTAGCACACGCCGAAACAGGACGTAACGCAATGATGAAAATCAAGACGAAAACTTAATTAAACCTGATGTAAGGATGGAGGACACATATATGCGCGAGTAAACAGTGTTGCCAAATTAGTCATTAGAAGTGAAGAAAGCACCTATTGGCATGACACGTTTTGCACATATTTTCGAAAATCATACCCACGAGAGATGAAACCTTGAAAATAAAACAGATTAGTGATCCAGAAAAGCCAATATGAATCATGATCCATATAATTGAAGACAGGAAGATGAAGCTGGTGTAGATAGCGGACGATGATGAAGAGGCCTCAGAAAATAAAAATAAAGCGTGAGATGGATGGTGTTGGTAGTGGATGATAATGGCCGAATTCCTTTGATCTGCTCCCCTCTTGTCCTTTTGTTTCGTTTCCCAGTCGCATTTGTTTTCCTCTAGTCCCCCTCTTACTCAAATTCGATGCCGACACGACATTCTTAAATAAAATACGTCCCTCATTTCTAAATGTGGAAGAATAATATAAAGAATAAAATTGGAACGATGCATAGTATGGATTTTTTTTGTTTAGGGATAATATTATGTCATTATCGACAAGTTCGATCCATAATTTCTACAAAATGAATGATGAGTATGCTAGTGAAAATTTAGGTGTGAACAAGGAAGATCAAAGGAAAAATTGGATTGAATGGCACTGAAGGTGAAGATTAATTTTATCCCAAGGTAGAAAAAAATCCACTACTAAAAGGCACAGGCAAAGTGGATTATAAGATGAGACTCTTCGGCCCATTTGTGGACTTCCCCTCTCCCTTTTCCGTTTCGTTCCCTTTTGTACATAGATGCTGTACATGCTGGTTGTCTGCAGCCTTCTTAAGTTTATATATATATATCCTCTTTCGACCAAAAAAAAAAAAAAAAAAAAAGTGGATTATAAGATGAGGGCACAAGTGATATTGAACCAAACTAGGCCTCATGATGTTTGAGATTTCATTAACTGAATTGATCATTAATAGTTTCCTTGCAACTCGCAGCCTCACTCTTTCCCCTCAATTTGAGAGGCCCACGATATCTCTGTCATCGACATGCCTTAGTATAGAAGAGCCCATTGATGCCTTTCAAATTGTTTCAAAACACCTAAAGGGACTCGAGCTGAGAGGGCTTTACTACAAATCCTCATGAACCTTCCGGATAGAGATCGAGTATTATCGGAGTCATTCTCATGCTTAACTACCGTCATTCGTCCATTGGGGAGTGTCGTAGCTTTGGTAGAAGCCAAGGGGATGAGACTGAACGGCTAGCTCTATTGGATTTCAAGACTCTAATAGCTTTTCCTGGTGGGGTTTTAAGCTCGTGGCATGATAATAGCCGCATCTACAGAGGGTACTAGTGCCATATGTGGTTGTAGACACCACAAAGTCACCATATTGGACCTCGCCACTGAGAACCTAGCCGAGGGAGGTCAATCTGCAGAACAAAGGTTTTGGCTCCGATATTCCTATGTAATTTGATTGATTGTCTCGGTTGCAAAAGTTGTTCCGTATAACTTAATTACTATTTCTATTCTTACAAATTTTACAGTTTAGGTGTGATGTATACAACTCTATAGAATGAGTTGTAGGAATCTCATCCAAATAAAATTTAAACTTGTTGACGAATACTTTGCTTAAAGAATGCATAGTTTGTACAAAGGATGCAAAGTAATTCCACAGTTCCCTCTTTGTCCCATGTCACCCAATCACATTGCTTTCTCATGCCATTCTTGTTTGATTTCCCTTGGTTAAGAAGGGATCATATCATTCAACAAGGATCTCAATTATTTCCCAATTACAGTCTTATTCCCATGATGGTTAATGTTCATTTTTTGTTTGTCTAGTTCTAATGGTCTTAGGTGATTGCTAAAAAAATTAATTTTGTTTTATTTATGTTGCATAAAAAATATTTGATGACCATGAAACTATTTTTTCATTTTTTTCGAGTGGATGTCACAATTAAGCAAATAATAATTTGGAGTCAATTAAAGAAAATAATCTAATTATGATCTAATGGGCCTATACGTGGTGGAAATTTGGTTAGTGAAAGAGGTACAATCGGCTTGCCGTGCACTTTGAGACGATGCGCCTAAGTCGCTTTCTTACACGTGAACAGCTTTGAATTCCAACCTTCTTTTTATGGTCTTTTTTTCTCTATTTTTGCTTGTGGAAAGTATAACACTAAACACCCTCCCCTGGATTTTCAACATCAAAGAATCATCTTCGTCCATCAAGCACGGGCATGTAACTGGTCAGATTATATAAATATAGGTAGTGTGTGTCTAATAATTAGCTAAATTTGGTATTATGACTTTCCGCATTTCGGTTTTTCTTTTAATTCCTTGTTACCAAGTCAAAGAGCAAATGAAAGGTTAGATGGATTCGTTCGCAGGACCTTTCCCATTTTCCATGTCAAAAAAGCAAATAAAACGTCGGACAGATGAAACACGTTCCTACGACTTTTCCCATTTTCCCATGTTAACAAAGTAAAAGAAAGGTTGAACGGATGAATGTGTTTTCCCATTTTCCCATTCAAAGAGCAAACAAAAGGTTAGACAAATGAAATACGTTCCTACGACTTCTCCCATTTTCCCATGTCAAAGAGTGAAGGAAGGTTTGGATAGATGTCCTTGTTCCCGAGTCAAAGAGCAAATGAAAGATTGGACGGATTCGTTCGCAAGACCATTCCCATTTTCCATGTCAAAGAGCAAATAAAAGATCGGACAGATGAAACACGTTCCTACGACTTTTCCCATTTTCCCATGTTAACAGAGTAAAAGAAAGGTTGAACGGATGAATGTGTTTCCCCATTTTCCCATGTCAAAGAGCAAACAAAAGGTTAGACAGATGAAATACGTTCCTATGACTTCTCCCATTTTCCCATGTCAAAGAGCGAAGAAAGGTTTGGATAAATGTCCTTGTTACCAAGTCAAAAAGCAAATGAAAGGTTGGACGGATTCGTTCGCAGGACCTTTCCCATTTTCCATATCAAAGAGCAAATAAAAGGTCGGACAGATGAAACACGTTCCTATGACATTTCCCACTTTCCCATGTTAACAGAGTAAACGAAAGGTTGAACAGATGAATGTGTTTCCCCATTTTCCCATGGCAAAGAGCAAACAAAAGGTTAGACTAATGAAACACGTTCCTACGACTTTTCCCATTTTCCCATGTTAACAGAGTAAAAGAAAGGTTGAACGGATGAATGTGTTTCCCCATTTCCCCATGTCAAAGAGCAAACAAAAGGTTAGACAGATGAAATACGTTCCTACGACTTCTCTCATTTTTCCTTGTCAAAGAGTGAAGAAAGATTTGGACAGATGTCCTTGTTACTGAGTCAAAGAGCAAATGAAAGGTTGGACGGATTCGTTCACAGGACCTTTCCCATTTTCCATGTCAAAGAGCAAATAAAAGGTCGGAGAGATGAAACACGTTCCTATGACTTTTCCCATTTTTCCATGTTAACAGAGTAAAAGAAAGGTTGAACGGATGAATGTGTTTTCCCATTTTCCCATGTCAAAGAGCAAACAAAAGGTTAGACAGATGAAATACGTTCCTATGACTTCTCCCATTTTCCCATGTCAAAGAGCGAAGGAAGGTTTGGATAAATGTCCCCGTTACCAAGTCAAAAAGCAAATGAAAGGTTGGACGGATTCGTTCGCAGGGACCTTTCCCATTTTCCATGTCAAAGAGCAAATAAAAGGTCGGATAGATGAAACACGTTCCTACGACTTTTCCCATTTTCCCATGTTAACAGAGTGAACGAAAGGTTGAACGGATGAATGTGTTTCCCCATTTTCCCATGTCAAAGAGCAAACAAAAGGTTAGACAGATGAAATACGTTCCTACGACTTCTCCCGTTTTCCCATGTCAAAGAGCAAAGGAAGGTTTGGACAGATGTCCTTGTTACCGAGTCAAAGAGCAAATGAAAGGTTGGACGGATTCGTTTGCAAGACCTTTCCCATTTTCCATGTCAAAGAGCAAATAAAAGGTCAGACAGATGAAACACGTCCCTACGACTTTTCCCATTTTCCCATGTTAACGAGTAAAAGAAAGGTTGAATGGATGAATGTGTTTTCCCATTTTCCCATGTCAAAGAGCAAACAAAAGGTTAGACAGATGAAATACGTTCCTACGACTTCTCCCATTTTCCCATGTCAAAGAGCGAATGAAGGTTTGGATAGATGTCCTTGTTTTGAGTCAAAGAGCAAATGAAAGGTTGGACGGATTCGTTCGCAGGACCTTTCCCATTTTCCATGTCAAAGAGCAAATAATAGGTCGGACAGATGAAACACGTTCCTACGATTTTTCCCATTTTTCCATGTTAACAAAGTAAAAGAAAGGTTGAACGGATGAATGTGTTTCCCCATTTTCCCATGTCAAAGAGCGAACAAAAGGTTAGACAGATGAAATACGTTCCTACGACTTCTCCCATTTTCCCATGTCAAAGAGCGAAGGAAGGTTTGGACAGATGTCCTTGTTACCGAGTCAAAGAGCAAATGAAGGGTTGGACGGATTCGTTCGCAGGACCTTTCCCATTTTCCATGTCAAAGAGCAAATAAAAGGTCAGACAGATGAAACACGTTCCTACGACTTTTCCCATTTTCCCATGTTAACAGAGTAAAAGAAAGGTTAAACGGATGAATGTGTTTCCCCATTTTCCCATGTCAAAGAGCAAACAACAGGTTAGACAGATGAAATACGTTCCTACGACTTCTCCCATTTTCCCATGTCAAAGAGCGAAGGAAGGTTTGGATAGATGTCCTTGTTACCGAGTCAAAGAGCAAATGAAAGGTTGGACGGATTCGTTCGCAAGACCTTTCCCATTTTCCATGTCAAAGAGCAAATAATAGGTCGAACAAATGAAACACGTTCCTACGATTTTTCCCATTTTTCCATGTTAACAGAGTAAACGAAAGGTTGAACGGATGAATGTGTTTTCCCATTTTCCCATATCAAATAGCAAACAAGAGGCTAGACAGATGAAATACGTTCCTACGACTTCTACCATTTTCCCATGTCAAAGAGCGAAGGAAGGTTTGGATAGATGAAACACGTTCCTTTGGCTTATCCCATGTGAACTATCAAAAGAAGAACGAGAAGAGGGATCCTTGACTTGACTTGAACTCTCAAACTTCTTCAATTAAATATGATCTACCCACTGCGACTTTTTGCTTCTTCTACTAGCTATATACCTTGGGATTATTTTCATACCTAGTCTATGATAATTCCAACACTTTGAAAAATTAATGCAGACAATATCAAAATGTTAAATATCATAATATAATAGAGTGGACTTTGTTATAACAAATCAATAATAAATCATATAGAGTAAGGAAAGCAAAATAGCTTGAGCCGGACAAAATTAACACAAAATCTTGTTAGTACACCCTGGGACAAGAATCCCGTGAGCAATAAATGGAAAGCACAATCAATAAGGAATCTTGACCCTAGTTGTCTTAAGCTGCCTCTAGAGCCCCTAAAGCCCATTTATAAAGTCCAACCTTAATTATCAACGTTAAAATCTACAAGAAAGTAAAAAATAAAACATGAAATGTTTTTTTAGCTTTTTCTTTCTATCGTTTTTTATCCCCTTCATTTATTTAATGACAAAAGCTAAACAAAACCCAAAAATAAACTGAATGCTACCCAATCTTGTAATACGATTCCAAATCTTACAAAAAATTAGCGCCAATGAATAACCGACATTCATTTGGACTTGCAACTTTAAAAGTTTCTCGCAAGAACAGAGTAAGTACACGTCAAAACAGGATGTTACGCAATGGTGGAAACAAAGACGAAAAGCTTAACTAAACGTGACGTAAGGATGGAGGACTTAAATACGTGCAAGTAAGCAGTGTTGCCAAATTAGTCATTAGAAGCAAAGAAAGAACCTATTGGCATGACACGTTTTGCACATATTTATGAAAATCATCTCCACAAGAGATGCAACCTTGAAAACAAACACATTGGTGCTCCAGAAAATCCAATATGAATTGTGATCAGTGCAATTGAAGATAGGAAGATGAAGCTGGTGTTGATAGTGGATGATGCTGAAGAGTCCTCAGAAAATTAAATGATAAGGGTGAGATGGATGGTGTTGATAGTGTGGATGATATTGGCCGAATCCCTTTGATCTGCTTCCCGCTTGTTCTTTTATTTTGTTTCCCACTCACATTTATTTTTCCTCAAGTACCCCTCTTACTTAACTTCGATACGGACATGCCATTCTTAAATAAAAGATGTCCTAATTTCTAAATGCGGAAGAATGTATTAAAGAACGAATATGCAACAATGCACAGTTTGGATCTTTTTTTAGGGATAAAATTATGTCGTTATCGATGAGTTCAGTCCACAATTTCTATAAACTGAATGATAAGTCTGCTAGCGAAACTGAAGGTGTTAACAAGGGAGATCAAATGGAAAAAGGGGATTGAATGGCATTGATTGATTTTATCCCTAAACAGAAAAAATCCACTTCTAAAAAGGCACAGGCAAAGTGGATTAAAAGATGAGGACACGAGTGATAATGAGCCAAACTAGGCCCCATGATGCTTTAATTTTAATTGACTGACTTGATCGTCAATTGTTTCCTTGCAACTCGCAGCCTCATTGTTTTTTTCAACTTGAGAGGCCCACGAAATCTCTGTCATCGACATGCCCTGGTATTGAAAAAAATTTTGCCGGTTGATGTATTTCGCAAATTGTTTCAAAGCATGGAGACTCGAGCTAAGGACACCCTAGTACAAATCCCCATGGACATTCCCCACAGAGATTGGGTTTCATCCGGGTAAATCTCATACTTAACTACCCTCATTCATTTGTTAAAAAGTGTCTTAGCTTTGGCAGAAGCCGGCGGGGACGAGACTGATCGGCTGGCTCTGCTGGAATTAAAGACCTAAATAGCTGATCCTGGTGGGTTTTTGAGCTTGTGCATGATTTTAGCTACATCTGTGAATGGTACAGTGTCACGTGTGGTCGTAAAAATCACAGTCACTGTAATAGACCTCGGCTCTGAAAACCTGGCCAGGGACGTGCCACCCCATTTTAGTCTTTATGAGGGAATTCAATCCGCAAAACAAGTAGTTTCCCAACCAAAATTTCCCCGCAATTCAGCCGCTTTTTTCGGGTGCACATGTTGTTCCCTTTAACTTAATTAGTATTTCTCTTCCTACAAATTTTATGGTCTAGGTGTGATGTGTACAACTCTATTTAATGAGTTGCAGGAATCTAATCCAATATAAAATTTGAATTTGTTTATGAAGACTTCGCTTAAAGAATGCGTATTTAGTACAAAGGACATGAAGTAATTCCACGTATCCCTCCTTGTCCCATGTCACCCAATCACATTACTTTCTCATGTCATTCTTGTTTGATTTCCCTAGGATAAGGATCATGTCGTGCGCCAAGAATCTTAATAATTTTCTAGTTCCAGTCTTAATCCCAAGGTGGTTAATGTTCATTTTTTGTTTGTCTAGTTTTGATTGGTCTTATGTGATTGCTTTAAAAAAAAAAAAAAAAACCCTTTTTAGTTATATCACACCAAAAAGATTTCATGACCCTAAAACTATTTTTTCATTTTTTTGCGTGGACATTATAAGTAACTAAAGGATTATTTGGAGTTAATTAAAGGAAGTAAATCCAATTAAGATCGAATAGGTCTATACATGGAGGAAATTCAACGATTGAAAGATGGATTATAGGATAAAGGACACAACTAATAACCAATGAAGAAAATTAGGTCCCATGGTGTTTCACCTTTCATTGATTGACTTGATCATCAATAATTGCCTTGCTTGCAAGGCCTCGTTATTTTCTCAACTTGTGTGGATGGCTGAAATGCTTGTGTGGTTCCATCCATGTTTTAAGTTGTGTGCTTGTCTGTGATGGAAGTGGCGCAGGGAGGTTGGCTTATGAACTCCACAAGGAATTGCTCATATATGTAGGAAATATTGGAGGTTTGAAAATTAGTGAAAAAAATATCAAATGTCCCCTTAATGACGTGCGGGACATAGTCAACTATAATATACCAAAATTATGTAAAACTTATGATTTTCAATTGGATCCAATATGAATCACATTATCTTTTGATAGTTGATTGGCATGATCTATCATAGGAATTTTACCAAAGTGTGGATAATTTTCAAGTAAAGCTTGACAGTACATTCTATCAATTTTCCGTCAATCTATGTGACTTTATTTATATACTTATTTTCTTTGATCTCACAGCTAGTTACATGCATAACTGGATCTCTAATGTCAAGGATCTTCTTAAATATATTTTTCATAATTCCAAAATCATTTTGGAATCCAAAAGGGAATATTGAATATCCTTTGAATGACTCAATGATTCAATTGGATTCAATATGAATCACGTTATCTCTTAATATGTGATTGGCATAACATATCATATTAACTCTATATAACAACCTTCTCAAGCAATGTTAATCATTTTTTCCTTTTTTTGCACTTTAGGGGGAAGTACATTGAACATGGTAACCTATAACATTACCTAGTGTAACATGCAAAAGAAGAGTGACTGATGCAATTCACTGAATACAACTTTCTACATGCATGAAGTGGTCTTGGAAAATCATGCTAATCTCTCTGTCTGTTTGTTCTTCGAGTTCATGCTCGTGCATGTTATTGGCAAATTAGTGTGATCTCGGTCTGTCTCCGTAATATAGATTCGTTTCACGATGTCCTTATTTGAAGGGTAAGTCCACTTGTCTCATCTTTCGCATATGATTAATCAAAATGATAAAACTATACTTTTGATCCCTAAGTTTGAGCTCTTTTTTTTTTCCTGATCAAATCCTCTAAATTTTGAGTTTTGTCTCATCAAACCATTGAATTTGTATAGCTTTTTCTAGTTAAAATTTCTTTAGCTCCAAATGTAACTAATTGAAACCGACATACCTTATTCATTAACTTTTTTATTTTTCACTAGTCTATTTTCATCACCTATGTATTCTTTCTACCCTCAATTTTTTTGGCATACCATTTAATAATAACAAACACACCAATAAAATTTTAGCATATTACACTTAATTAGTATATCTCTTTTTACAAATTCTACGGTCTGGGTAATGTCTGCGACTTTATACAATGACTTGCAGGAATCTAATCCATTTTAAATTTCAATTTTGTTGATGAAAGACTTTGCTTAAAGAATGCATAGTAAAAAGGACATAAAGTAATCCCGATTGTCTCTCTTTGTCTCAACATGATCCAATCACATTGCCTTCTCATGCCATTCTTGTTTGATTCCCCTTTGATAAAGATCATTTGGTGCGACAGGAATCTTCATTATTTCCTTATTACAATCCTATTCCCATGATGGACAATGTTCGTTTCTTTATTTGTCAAGTTCTAATTGGTCAAAGGTGATTGCTATAAAAGAAAAAACAAATTCCTTTTAGTTACATCGCATCATAAAGATTTGACGATCCTAAAATTATTTTTTTTTTCATTTTTTTGGCATGGATATTGTGACTAATTAAAGGATAATTTGGAGTTAATTAGAGGTAAATCCAACTACGATCAAATGGGCCCATACATGGAGGAAATTTGGTGTGGGCGGCAAATTAGGCTTGCCGTGCACTTTGAGGCGATGTGCCTAGGTCACTCTCTTATGTGCGAACAGCTTTCAATTCCCATCTTCATTTTATGGTCTTTTTCTCCACTTTTTCTTTTGGAAAGTATAACATTGAACACCCTCTTCCAAATTTTTAATACCAAAAGATCATCTTCACCCATCAAGCATGGACACATAACCAGTCAAATCAAGTAAGGACACGTTGTGTGTGTCTAATAATTAGCTAAAATTTGGTATTTTGACTTTTTATGGTTGGGTTTCTTGTTTATAATTCCTTGATTTTAGGGAAATAAGAGCAAACAAAAAGTTGGACAGATTAAACACGTTCCCCTAACTTTTACCGTTTTCCCATGCCAAAGAACAAATGAAAAGTTGGACGGATGAAACACATTCCTTTGGCTTCTCCCATGTGAGCTGTCAATAGAAGAAGAAGGAGATAAAGGATCGCTGACTTCACTGGACTTTAACTATCGCACTTTTTCAATTTAATATCATCTGCCAACTGCTATTTGTTTACTTTTTGACTACTATATAACTTTAGGAGTAAATACATTACTTAGTTTTTTAAAATTCCAATAATGGTTTCAATAACCGTGTGACTATATTGAAATGTTAAAATCATAATAGAATAGCGTGGTCTCTGTCATTATTAATTAGTAATTCATCTATTAGTGTTCAAGATGCAAAATTCAATTTGCATATCCATATAACAAGTTTAATGCCAGTACAACATGGATCTAATAGGCAATAGTTTGAAATAAATTCTTCTTCGCCAAAGTAGAGATTTTGCTCTCTTTTATTTATGAGCATTATTTTCAATGTTGATAATAAGAGATGATATTTCGACAGCATAAAAGAGGACATTACAAATGTATAATTTATAGAGAAGATATATATATATTATAATTGACAAATGAAAGTAAAGGTGATTATAAATTGTGAAATAGACCTACACGGTTCATAGTGTTCTGCCTTTGAGAATCCAAAAGTCAAGATTTTATATGTTTGTGAAATAGACCTACACTGGCTGGGGGTTTGCGTCAGCAAGCGACGACCCTTGGCCTGGCTAGGCGAGGGCCGTCAACCCTCGTCAAATCTAGGGGAGGGCCTCGACCCTCGCACCAAATCGGGCGACCCTAGCCTACCTTTACCCCACCGTCGTTGGCCCTTCCCAACAACAATAGGAGGCGACGACGAGGGCTTGCACAACCCTTGCCATTCTACAATCTCTTCCCCTTCCATTAATATTTAGTTTTAAATTAAATTAAATTAATATTTACATTAAGGTTCAAATTCGAGATAAAACAACGTCAGTTTTGACTTATCTAGCCATATCGGTATGCAAAACAACGTCGTTTTCAGTTTATCTAACCATGTCAGCATGCAAAACAATGTCGTTTTACACTTGTCTCGTCGGAAAAATACCACGTCAGTATTTTGACTAGATTTTCTTGCCGTTGGCACGTAACTAATCAATTTTACTTTGATTTTAGTAGTTATGTGTACCTTTCCGAACTTTTAGCACTTACGTATTTTCCCGTGTCAAATTTTGACACTTCAGGTATTCGTATCCCTTTTTGTCTACAATTCCACATGGGTTTGAAAAGTAATATATCGAAATAAATTCTTTGTCGCCATAGTAGAGAGTTTGCTCTCTCTTAGTCTTAAATTTAATAATAACAAATGATATTCCAACCAAATATAATGGGACATCATAAATGTATAATTCAGAGCAAAAATATGCATTATTATTGATAAATGGAAGTAATGGTAATTATAAATTGTGAAATAGTCCTACTTCAATGTACGGTCAATAGTGTCTGGTTCTGAGTATCGGAAAGTCAGGATTTTAGATGTGCGGAAAAGACTGAAGTCGTCCATTCTACTAACCGACCCGATAATTCAGAAATTGGAAAAACACAATTGACAATGAACAAACAAGGGCCCCACGACGTTTCAGCTTTCATTGACTGACTACCGATAGTTACCTAGCTTGTCACGGCAGATCTTACTATTCTTGCAATGATGACATCAACATGTCCTAGTATGGGAATATATGTTGCCCCCAATTATATATTCGGAATTACTTCGAAACAACATCGAAAGAAAACCAAAAAGCAGGCCCCCATGGTGTTTTCAGCTTTCATTGACTGACCTTATCACCAATTGTTAACTTGAATGTCACGGCCTTGTAATTCTCTTTTTGAGAGGAGGATAAAAATTTCTGTTATGACTATTCTTGCATTTGATGATATCATCATGTCTTAGTATGGTCGAACATATTGCCCACTAGTATATATTCACGAATTGTTTCGAAACAACGTCAAGAGAGAACCCAAAAGACTTGAGCTGAGAGCGTTTTGCTACAAATCCTCATGGACCTTGCCTATAGATATAAGCTTTTGCCCATGTCATTCTCATGCCTAACTACAATTGTTCTTCTATTAGGGAGTGTCCTAGCTTTAGTAAAAGATGGCCGGGACGAGATTGATCGATTGGCTTTATTAGAATTCAAGGCTCAAATAGCTGATCCTAGTGGGGTTTTGAGCTCGTGGAATGATTCTAACCATTTTTGCGATTGGGATGGTGTCACTTGCGGTCGCAAACACCGAAGAGTCACCATACTAGACCTTGGCTCCAAGAACTTATCCGGGGTCGTGCCGCCCCATATCGGTAATCTGAGCTTTCTGAGGGGCGTCAATTTGGAGAACAACAGTTTTCATGCCAAAATTCCCCTGCATTTTGGCCGCTTGCTTCGGTTGCAGAAGTTGTTCCTTAATAACAACTCGTTCAGCGGTGAAATCCCTTCGAATCTCTCCTATTGCTCTAATTTGCTCGTTCTCAACTTAGACTCCAACATGCTCAAAGGAAATTTGCCGACAGAACTGGGCTCGTTGTCCAAGCTCCAACGACTTACGCTTCAAGACAACAGCTTAATGGGAAACATCCCGCCGTCTATTGGAAACTTATCATCTCTTCAAGTGTTCGCAACATCGAGGAATAACTACGGTGGTACGATCCCAGAGACTCTTGGCCAGCTGAGAAATCTAGAGTTACTCGTTCTCGGCCAAAATAAATTTGTCGGTACAATTCCTATCTCAATCTTCAATATATCCAGTGTGACATTGCTTGATGTAGGTGAAAACCAATTAGAAGGGGATTTACCTGGCGACTTAGGCTTCACTCTTCTGAATATCAAGATTATCAGTACGTGGCATAACCACCTCACTGGACCCATTCCTGAGTCAATATCCAACGCCTCTAACCTCGAGCTAATCCAAATCAACGAGAACGATTTTACTGGGAAAGTTCCTTCCTTTTCAAAGATAAGAGGACTCTATAGGTTTAATATTGGCTACAACAACTTAGGAGGTGAGCAATCTACTGATTTGGACTTCCTCTGCTCTTTAACCAATTCCACAAAATTGAAAATTTTGGCTATATCGGAAAATGCTTTTCGAGGAGTAATACTTGACTGTATTAGTAACCTCTCGACCACCCTTTCCAAGTTTTGGTTAGGAAACAACTATATTTCTGGAACCTTACCTTCTAGAATCAGAAATCTCATCAATTTGGAGCTCTTGGAAATGGTGGGCAATAACATCTCGGGAAACATTCCTTGGAGATCGGAAATCTGAACAAACTGAAGTATTTGGATCTCAGCCACAATGAACTCTCCGGGCAAAGACCGGAATCTTTTGGGAATTTAAGGATGTTAACCGAATTGTACTTGAATAGCAATAATTTTCGGGGCTCGATACCATCGTCTCTGAAAAATTGCCAAAATCTACTTCTCTTGGACCTTTCGACCAACAACCTCAGTGGTCATATACCCCCAAAAATTATGGGCATCTCATCTTTGTCGATTTACCTTGACTTGTCTCGAAATAATCTTATCGGCTCCCTCCCAGAAGAAGTTGGAAAATTGCAAAATCTTGGCGAGCTACGTCTTAACGGGAACAGATTATCTCAACAGATTCCAAGTAGTATAGGTAATTGTATAAGCATGGAATTCCTATATGTACAAGATAACTTCTTTAAAGGGACCCTACCATCAATTATGAGTTCCATGAGAGGCCTTCAGGTTTTGAATGTTTCCAACAACGAATTGTCTGGCCAAATCCCGAAATTTCTAGAGTCGCTAAATCTGACGAATTTGAGCCTATCTTACAACGATTTCGAGGGTGCATTGCCTACGGGAGGAGTTTTCAAAAGTGTCACTTCAACTTCAATAGTTGGAAACAAGAAGCTTTGTGGGGGTCTCCCAGATTTTCAACTACCGAAATGCTACTACAAAGAGTCAAAACGGACGAGAATAAGTGGAATTGCAAAAATTCTTATATCTACAGTCTCTACTCTTGTTGGAGTAGCTTGCACACTGTCTTTGTTATACTTCTTCTGGTTTGGACACAATAAGAATGCATCAGCTTCAAACTCTTCTGAAGATGGGTTTTTGCATGTTTCTTATCACAATCTAATAAAAGCGACAAGTGGATTCTCCTCCACCAATCTGCTTGGCATGGGAAGTTTTGGGTCCGTGTACAAAGGGATGCTTGATCAAACTCAATCAGTTGTGGCCATCAAGATTCTCGACCTTACATGTGATGGAGCTTCCAAGAGCTTCATAGCCGAGTGTGAGGTCTTGAGAAGAATCCGACACCGTAATCTCGTGAAGGTACTCACAGCATGTTCTGGGTTTGATTTTAATGGAAATGATTTCAAGGCACTGGTCTACGAATTCATGTCAAACGGAAGCTTGGATGAGTGGCTGCACCCAACTGCATCACAATTTACGGAGAGAAACAAGTTGAGTCTACTTGAGAGAGTGAATATTGCAATCGATGTTGCTTGTGCACTAGATTATCTCCATCATCACTATGAAACACCAATAGTTCATTGTGATCTAAAGCCAAGTAATGTCCTTCTTGACAATGAAATGAATGGACATGTAGGCGATTTTGGGCTTGCTAGGTTCCTTCTAGAAGCAACACATAAGTTGCTAGTAGATCAATCAAGCTCTGTTGGAGTAAAGGGATCTTTTGGCTACGTAGCTCCAGGTAATGAAGCATACCTTGGGTCATTCAGTTTGTTTCTTTGAACACATAATTGTAGATAGATCCTTAAAGAAAAAAAAAAGGCATAGACATAAAACGTCACCGAGAATATATTTCAAACTTAATCATTCACCTTGCATCAATACATTGTTGATTGTTGTAGAGTATGGCGTGGGAAGTGCGGTATCTACAGAAGGAGATGTGTATAGCTTCGGAGTCCTTATTTTGGAGATGTTCACAGGCAAGAGGCCGATTGATGACATGTTTGAAGATGGGTTGGACCTTCATCGCTTCACAAAGGCAGCTTTGGCAGACCGAGTGGAGAAAGCAATTGATCCCATTTTGCTTCAAGAAATCGAGGAGTTGGAGAAGAGACGGACAATTGCTCCGGAGGGCAAGAACAAGAGCTGGTGTAGTATCAAGGATTGTTTGGTTTTGATCATCGAAGTAGGAATCACTTGCTCTTTTGAGTCTTCGAAGGAGCGAATGGACATCTATGATGCATTGACTAAACTCCAAGGAATGAGGAAGAAACTTCTTGAGTTCATTGTCACTATCTAGTTGATGTCAAATTTGAACTTCATATGGAGTCATGTGGTCTTCATGGTCCTTGCTTTTTGGTTTTTCTTCCATTGTAATTCAACCATTCTCTAGATGTTACGTTTTGTCTTTCAACAACAATTTAGTCTTCATGGTGGGTATGCACTACTTGTACCTATAATTTTAGTAAATGTTAATTTTGTTGCGTCATGCGGACCAATAAGCTAGGCTACTAAAAACCCAGTACTTCATTTTTTCTTTGGTTCTTGCTTGTGTGTGGCTGCTATTAATGGTGCCTTTGGCTCTGCATGCACAAAAGTGGTACACCCTTAGTTGTTCGATTGGCTTCCACCTGAAGTATCCTTTGGTCAAAGAAGCTCTAAAAAAAGCTGCTCTAGTGACTCCTGATACTGTCATTGTAAAACAGAGTATCCAGGCATGGGAGCCCCTCTGCAAGTTTCTTCTATTGTGATGAGGATTCTTTCACAGCCATGGAAGAAACCAATTCTTTGCTGTTAATCATTGTGTAGCGCATATTGAAATGGGCAGGATGGTGACCGGCTCTAATGTAGTGGTGGAAACACATCGGTAATTGCCTGTAGTGAGGGAAGGCGTCGGATTTTGGAGACAGTGTGATATTGCTGCTGCAAACTGCTTAGACAGATTTGCTTGAATCTTGACACTATCCAACAATTCGAGCCTTGGATACGTCATGGAGTATGTCACCAGAAGTGCCCGTGAAGATCTCTACTTTGTCCATGTGCCCTTGAGTTTGTCCTAAAACTGTTCTTATTTGCACTTCACTTTATTTTAACTAATTGATTTATTTTTTATCCTTCTATAAGTAAAAAGGAGGATATAAGGATCTCAACATCAAAGTTGTGGGAAACGAGCAATTTTTTTCACAAATGTGAGAGCAAGGGGACTAATGCTATCAAGAAAACCAGCAACACATTTTTCATTGATGTGCAAACGTCGCTCTTTATTTTGTTGTTGCCTCTTGCAAGAGTGATGTGAAGTGATGATGTCAAATGTGGATACGGATTAATGTTTATCAATTTCAGTACCATGATGTTTCAATGATGTGCAAATGTAGCTTTCTTTTGTATTTATTTCCCTTAGAGAATAATACGAGAATGTTGTTTCACAGAGTGTTTTGGCCATAATGGTAACTAGTTTTAGCTTTGATAGTTAAGAACTCTATGTATGTTCATAGCAGATGCAGACGTTCATCATCAACTCATCATTAAACACTTGAATTCATTGAATTTTAATATTCTCATTACAAAAAGAGACAACAACGGTTACAACTTTAATATGTGCCCAAAGCACGCACAACACTATAAGAAAGAGAAGATAACGGATGAGTTTACAATATAGTTAGACCTCCCACTGATCACGTGCAACCTACAACAGCCAATCAAAGTCCTGTCACATCTTGCTACATTATTATCCATGAAATTAACAAACATCCAATAGAATCCTCTCTTTTCTCTTCGTTGAAGGTCAACTTCAGTCGCTTTTCACAAGAGGCCTAAAATGATTTGCTGGAAGTGATTATCACCGATGGGGAATCAATCCACTGGAACCATCTGAGGGGTTTCTGTGAGTTCTCGAAATGGAATGATGCCGGAAAGAATTTAAAGAAATTGCAATTTCCTTGCTACAATATTAAGAGGAAAGAGCATTGTCAGTACACTCAGTATTTCCACATCAAGCAATAAAAAACTGCATATAAAGGAGAATTGTAAAAGTTATATCTAGAAGACCCGGCAAGATTCAATGAGCTAAAACCAACCTAGCAAAGAAGCTCAACCCGACTGCAAACCTAGAACATCTGAAAGGCCGTGAATCGGAAATGAGAGACTTGCTCCAAGGATTGGAAGCACATGGAAAATTTCGAAGCTGAATGATTAGCTTAGCTGAGCAGAACATGCTTCTGTAGTTTGATTCTATTCAAACTAGTCAAAACACATTTATAACTTTCACAATGCAATGTAAGGAAGGTAAAGAACCCATGCATGCACAGGAGCTATATGCCCGATGCATTGGAAACATTCGGTGGACCGGTGGACCTGCCTGTTTGTCATGATTCTGATCCAGCAGTTGAATACGCATCAACGTATATGCAAACAAAATTATATGATACAACCTCTTCATTAGAGTGATTCGTGTAGAACCAGATTATATCCTGTAATGATCCGAGCCCCACTGTGTGATATTATCCGCTTTGGACACTGAGTCGTCACGTCTTTAAAACGCGTCACCTGGGGACAAGGTTGCACTCGGCTATTCCTTTCCTCAAACCGATATTGTCCGCTTTGGAGGCCCCACAATGGGCCCCTCACGGGTTTGTTTTCAGCGCAACGGAAGCATATGTGAAACGCGTCACCTGGGGACAAGGTTGCACTCGGCCATTCCTTTCCTCAAACCGATATTGTCCGCTTTGGCGGCCCCACAATGGGCCCCTCACGGGTTTGTTTTCAGCGCAGCGGAAGTGTACGTGAAACGCGTCACCTGGGGACAAAGTTGCACTCAGCCATTCCTTTCCCCAAACCGATATTGTTCGCTTTGGCGGCCCCACAGTGGGCCCCTCACGGGCTTGTTTTCAGCGCAATGGAAGCGTATGTGAAACGCGTAGATGCAGAGATGCAATCTCGGGAACGAGATGGGCTTTGAGTAGTTGGGAGCTCCCATCGCCACCGCGCGATGAGGCTGAGACGCGTGCGGAGCCTCTGTGGGGCTCTCTCGAAGTTGAATTGGCCGATTCTCACGGTTATTCACTTGGCCCATTGGGGCTAACAGAACGGGGCTTACGCTCCAGTGATTTCTCTTTTTTTTCTTTTGTAACGACCTGGGCCCCACCGTGTGATATTGTCCGCTTTGGACACTGAGTTCTCACGGCTTTAAAACGCGTCACACAGGTTAGAGGGGCCCAAGGCATTATAAACTGGCCCAAGACTCCCTCCTTAAGTGATGTGGGTCAACGACCCCTTCCTTGCGCACGTCCGGGGACCGAGGCACTGACGCACCGCCATCCCTCCTTCCCGCACACCGCTACTCGAGCTGTCACACTCCACGTTTTCGGTTTGTTCTTGTTTGTAATGCCTAGCATGGCAATCATGAAAATGGTAACTGCGCTCCCACCAAACATCAAAACTGTGGACACCGTTCAGGAGAAGCGAATCCAAAAAAAGTGAAATTGCCATACTATTCCATTTGAACCATAAAAGACAAGCTATGAAATTTAAAGGATAATATATTACTGAAGCACTCGGACAATCTATTTCCAGCCTACACTCCAAAAGCCACGAATGGAGATGTTCAATCAAAATCCACTTACAATAAGCAACTAAAAGAAATGGAATGGATCTAGCATCAGTCGAAAGTGAATCGACAAACGTCAAATTCCAAGACCTCATATTCACCTTAGAAGTTGCCAAGAAACCCTACAGGAAGAGGAAGGGGGAGGAGTGGATCTAGCATCAATCGAAAGTGAATCGACAAACGTCAAATTCCAAGAGCTCATATTCGCCTTAGAAGTTCCGAGCTCTGCTGCTCCTCTTGGCACATTCGGCAGACGTGGCCGCGGCGGCGTTGGAGTCGACGGTGAGGATGGGAAGGCCAAATCGGTCGTGGATGGAGCCGAGGAGGCCTCAGGGGTGTCACCTCCGATGTCATAATTCTCGAAGTCGGAGTAACCCCTCTCTCTCTCTCTCTCTATATCTCTCGCACTTTATGTAAATGTATGAGCTAAAGCTTCGATTTTTTATTTTATTTTTTATTTTGGGGTTTGCGGCCACTTGAGAGCCTCTGTTTCGTCTCTGCAGGGGAATGACTCGTGGGGGATGTGCAATGAGTGTGAAGAGAATTTTGGAAAATCAAGTGAGTTCGCCATTGCAAACTCTCTAAGGTAACTGGGATCGTCCATTTTTCATAATAAAAAAAATGGTCATCAACTTAAATTAAACTTAGTATGACGGAACAGTCATCCCCCGGGTTACGCTTTTTGTCCTCTCGTAAATGTGAAGAGAAATAGGATTTCAAATGATTTTATGTGGGGTCAAAGAATGGCAGGAGAAATGGCTTTCATCATTTTTTGTGGTAAGATTTGAACTGTGTTTTTTCTTTTTTCTGCTCTAACATGGAACAGCCACAAATACCTGCCGCCAGTGTCAATCTTACAGCTGAGACAGCAGTTATATCGCCTCTATTTGAAGACGAGGCTGTGCATAACTGGTAAAAAGAGTTGGGAGAAACGGTTGCAAAACACTAGACAAATTGTGGATTTAAGTCTAACCCTTGAGGGATCATCTGATTGTTGCAGTAGAATTAGGTTTGGCTGTCATTTGGGAATATCAGTGCTGCATAAAATGTGCCATTTATCACAGATTTTCTGTGTCGATTACTCCATCTACTAGTTTAAAGTATGAACTCCTATATCTCTTTGGCTTGTCACAGGTACATATCAAGAGTTGGGTTTTACTCGCTTAAGATGCATTTCCTTGTCATCAGAAGAAAACAAAGGCCAAAGGTTTTTTTTTTTTTTTTTTTTTTGGTCAGAAAAGCCAAATATCATTAATTAAGAGAATGACGTACAACCTGCGGCAATCGCATCCGCACAAACAATATCCAAAAGGTGAAAAGGGGGAAAAACAGCCCAGCTATGGATCAATGATGCCCTGTTATGGGCCTTACAAGCCCAGTCAACGACCACATTTGCCTCCCTTCGACAGAAGCTAAGAGAAAGGTTAGGAAAAAGGGTAAACAGAAAGGCAGCTTCCGAAAAGAGGCAGTGCTCCATCCATGGTGGTGGCGACCGACGGTTCAGCGTCTCAACGAGGATGAGGTTGTCTGATTCAATGATCACCCGTGCATTCTCGAGGCCCTGATCAAGAAGACGACGTAGAGCCAAGGAAAATGCTTGGGTCTCAACTTGTTGAGCCGAGGAAGCAGCTACACATTTGGAGAAACCATCAGTAAGTTTACCTTGATGATCTCTACAAATACAAGCTACTTTGCCTTCGTTACTGCCTAATTGGAAAGATCCATCTATGTTGACCTTCAAGACCCCCAGATCTGGGGGGGCGCCAAAGATATTCTCTATTTTGAAGCGAAGTGCTTTTGTAGGTAGAGTATGAAGCAGAAAGCCGATCCACATGAGTGTGAGCCAGCGCAGCCTCCGCAACCTGGATCGAATCAAGGGGGATCCCTCTGAAAATGAATCCATTCCGAGCACGCCAGATCTGCCACAAAACATTAGCAATCATCACCAGACGAGATAATCTATTGTGGCTACCAATAATGGACAAATTCCATGAGTCCAAATGCTGAATGTTGCTGGATGAGATATGAATACCGATCTGGGGATGAGACCACACTCTTTGAGTCCAAGAACAGAGTACAGAAAGATGTTCTAGAGTTTCTGGGAGTTTTTGGTTGCAGAGTGAACAACAGGGGCTGTCACTGATGTGTCTGCGATGCAGGTTAGCTTTGGTTGCTAAGGAGTTGCTGCAAATGGACCACAGGAACGTGTGAATTTTCGGAGCAGTGGGCATCTTCCACAGTTTACGCCAAAACTAGGTAGGATTTCAATAAGATGTAGAAGCACCAGTGTCTATTTGATCTGCAGCTGTCTGAGTGATTAAATGATATGTTGATTTGACTGTATAAGACCCTTGATTAGTAGCAATCCATATAAGCTCATATTTGGCGAAGGTAGGCCTGACAAGGATGCTTGTGATTTGTTGTATAATGTGCAAGTCAAAAAATTTGTGCAGTAAATTAGTCTTCCAGGTGCTGGTAGAATGATCAATAAGATCAACTATTAGTAGGGGTTCTTCTTGGGCCTTTGGTCCACCGAGAATTCCAATAGGTAGCCATCTGTCCTCCCGGATCCTTATTGATCTTCCATCCCCTACTGACCAACATACGTTGGGTAAAATAGCATCCCTCCCACACAAGAGACTCTGCTAGCCCCAAGATGGGCGAGAGCCTTTGGCAGCATTTAAGAAAGTTGAGGAATGAAAGTACAAACCTTTAAAAAGCTTCCCCCATAAAGATGAAGGTTGAAGAAGGAGGCACCATGCTTGTTTACCAAGCATGGCTTTGTTAAAACTAATTAAGTCTCAAAATCCTAAACCTCCAACATCCTTTCTATGTTTCAGCACCTCCCAGCTCTGCCAATAGATCCCAGACTTGCTTGTATCACTGTTCCACTAGAATTTAGCCATTCGCTGTTCTATAGCTTTGCATATAGAGATAGGTACTCTAAAAATAGACATAGCGTAATAGGGAATAGCCTGAACTACAATCATGAGTAAAATTTCTTTCCCACCCTTAGAAATCAGGTTCTCCTTCCATCCCTCCATTTTTGACTGAACTCTGCTCATTAGCCAAAACATATCCTTCTTAGATCGTCCCCAATTAGAAGGTATTCCCAAGTACTTACCACACCTTTGTAAAACAGGCACCCTTAATTCTTGAGCCAAGTTATCTTATAGAAAGGTAGGACAGGTCGGACTGAAAAAAATTCCAAATTTGTTGCGGTTAATAACTTGACCAGTCCCCAGACAATACTGATTCAGTAGATTAGAAAGATTCTGACATTCAATCAAAGTGGCATCAAGAAAGAATATAGCATCTTCTGCAAAAAGAAGATGTGATAGGGTAGGACACCGATGATTCAATTTAATTCCTTTAAGACCACCTAAGTCAATAGCATTCTGAATAAGAACAAATAACAGATTGGCCAAAAGGATGAACAAATAAGGGGATAAAGGATCTCCCTGTCGAAGCCCCCTGGTAGGATAAAATTTCTGCAGATTTTCGCCATTCATTTTAACATAGAATGATGTAGTTGAGATGCACTACATAACTAATCTGATCCAATGGGAATGAAATCCTAATCTATGTAAATAATCATTCAGAAAATCCCATTCAACACGATCATAAGCTTTCTACATATCCAATTTTAAAACAGCCTGAAAATGGCGCTTCCTTTTCCTTGTCTTAATCTAATGAATAACCTCCTGAACAAGTAAAACATTGTCTTGTATTTGCCTACTGCCCACAAATGCACATTGTTCTTCCGAAATTAAGTTTGGCAGCATAGGCTTCAATCTGTGAGCAAGTACTTTGGAAATAATCTTGTAAGCATAGTTGCATAAGCTAATAGGGCGATATTGATCTAGGCTTTCTGGATTAGGAACTTTAGGAACTAACGTAATAGCAATTTGGTTTAGGTCAGAAGGTAATGAACCTGAATTAAGCCAAAGGTTACATAACAAGGAAAGCTATTGGGCATGACTGTAAAAGGTTTTCTTTTGAAATATTGAACTGGCCACTTTAGGAATCTTTCTTTAGTATGGAGAATCTCAGTCACAATTATAATCAAATAGTTAGAGTTGTCGCCAATACAGAAATGTTTCCAGCCCTTGAGTTGCTACATTAGTTCAACATGGTGCTTGCAATAACTGTACCTTTTTTGTGTCATTGTCATTGGTGAGCCTTGGCTTCATGAATCTTTGTTGCTCATTGAGATTAGTTTGGAAATTCTTACTTCAACTGAGCTCAACATGGAGTTGGAATCTCTGTTGCTCATTGAGAGTTGGTGTACTTATTTTAGTGTGGAAATTCAGCAATCACAATGCATGACAGGAGAGGACAACCAAATAAAACTTCATAGTTCTGACTAAACTTATGCAGCATATTCACTTGCGGTTTGAAACCCTGAGAACCTAACTAGGGAAAAAGGGGCAAACTATGAAGGATAAAACATGTTGCTTTTGCTAGCTTTTCTTGTGGAAAAACCATATTCGTGGCAATGGAGACTGAATTGTGATCCCTGATTTGACTGAACAATTTAATTTGATAAGTAGTTTTAGACTCTAAGAATCCTCATTTCTTATTCTTTCCGAATGCTTAGGTTCAGATCACTGGTTGGATTCGAATGAAAAATCTCTTATTGTACTTTTAGGGGCTAGTTGTCACGCCCCGATCCCCGAGCACGCGCCCATCCCTTACCTTGGTCGATTAAAAATTTGCGATATCCCAGAACGTATCGCCAACCTTTTCATTTTCATATGCACATGCAAAAGCAATTAAAAATCCCCAGACAATAAAACATTGGGATAGAACAGTAGGACTAAATTTCAAACCCTTAAAAACCTTCACTCTTACATACAAGGTGAACTGTTATGTTTAATTCACGTTAAGCCAGTTTAAAAACAAGGTCTACAAGCAGAAGTGGGGTTCTACAAACTACGAGTCCCATCCTCCTCTTCATCATCCTCCACACTCCAACTGGAGCCTTCAACAGACCGCACTAGACTTTCGAGATCTTCAAAATCCAAGTCTACTACATCTAAGGACCTGAAATGGTTATTCAAAACCAATGAGACAATGTCTCAGCAAGTTCTAACCCCTAAGACTCGATTAGTAAATCAATACACCTTAGGGCTGCCTATGCACAACATGAGTCAAAAAACTTACCTTGGCCTCAGATTCCACCTGCATATTAACACAGTTCAATAGGCACCCTAGCAATCACATTAAAAATTGATATCTTGATCAATCGACCTAGTAGATTACAAGTAAACAAGACCACTCACCTATCATTTTCATTCAATCAATCAATTCACAACATCATATCAAAGCAATGATCAATCGACCTAGTCGATTACATATCAATCAAACCACTCTTGGTCATTTAAATCAATACTGTCCATTCTATAACATAACCCATCGAGTTATCGAGCTAGTATTTTAAACGAATCAATCTTTGAAATGACATTATAAGTCACCAAGTATATTCATCATAATGTCCATTCTACAAAATGACATATTGTGTCACCGAGCCGTTATGGCATGTCGTCCATTCTCCAAAATGACCTATAGGGTCATCGAGCCGACATTGAATACTATCCATTCTCCAAAATGACCTATACGGTCATTGAGCCGGTATTATATAAATGTCGTCCATTCTCCAAAATAACATATTGAGTCACTGAGCCAACATTGCATACCATCCATTCTCCAAAATGACCTATATGGTCACCGAGCCGATATGATACAACATTCAGATTTTACATCAATTCATCATTTTTATCATGCCCGATAAAAATAGCCGTACGTGGGTACACGGTCAGCCTTTAGCCAAAATACTATAATTTCCTTTCCACAAATCTCACCATTTTCTGTAGTCTACCAAAATATTTTTGGCACTATCAACCGATGCCGGTTATTCTTCAATTGATTTTCCAAAATTATTCAATTTAGGAATAAATCCTAAAATCACTTATAAATCAATTTCTTACAAATTAAGGCTCGAATAAATAAATGGACTGCACCACGACAATCAGCACAAAATTCCGGTCATTGACCATCCTGATTGAATTTCTGGAAAAATAAATAATTAAATAATTAATTTCTAAATTTAAATAAATAAATACTAAAAATCAACTTTAGGCCCGTAATGCCTAATTGAAGCCAAGACGAACCGGGAAAATTCCCGAGACGCGTTCAATAAATATTAGAAGTTCTCTACTTGCTAACGACTAAGTCTAACCACCTAACATGCATCATTAAGTCACTAATTTAATTGTTCTAAACTAATCTAACCACCTAATTGCACTTAATTAAACATAATCAACCCCTAAGTATCATTAGCAAACTAAGAAAGCATTAGTGAGCAAAACTCACTTGATAAACGCGAAGACCGAGACACCGCGATGGCGACGCAACGGCGGCCGAAATCAAGCTTGGACCGAGCCTAAGACTTGGCCCTACAAATTTCAGCAAGGTTGGGCTTTATTGCTGGAATTGGGCCTCACAAAACTCTGTTGATGGGCTGCTGCTGGTGAAATTCGACTGGGCTTGAATTGCGGCCCAAATGGGCTGAGCAAACTACAACTGGAAGCTGAGCTGTTCGGTGGGCTGTACCAAAAAGGCCCGAAAGAAATTTGCTGGGCTGACTTTGCTCGGGCCATTGGGCCGAAAGAAGCAGCAAGGGCTGCTGTTGGGCCTCGAGAATTGAAGACCAACTTCGCTAAAGAAGACCACGCGTGGGAGGAGCAGGCGAGCTGGCCGTTTGCTGGCGTCGAGTTGAGGGTCTTCGGGGTAGAGAGGGCTCCGTGGACGCGTGGGGCTTCGCTCGGTGGAAGGAGACGTTGGTTTTGTTGACCATGGAGAGGCGAGCTGACGGAGAAGCGGACGAGTGGCAGCAAACGGCTGGGCTTCGGTCAAACGAGAGCTTCGTGCGGGGGCGTGGGCTTGGCAGGCATGCGCACGTGCTAGCGGTGATGCAGAGCTCGGTTGCTGAAGAATTTCGGTGGTGAAGACGGCGTTGAATTTTGCCGGTTGAATGGTGAAGGTGGATGTGGCAGCTCGGTCTGTCAAAGATGGGCAGCTTCAGTTGAGAGAAAATCGATGAAATCGGAGCAGCTAGCGGGTCGAAGTGAAGCTGTGGATGAGTCGATGAAATGATGGGGTCAACAGCAGGGGTTTCGTTTGCTAAAGATTGACCGAAGAAAGCGGGCTTGGACGCGTGGGGTTGTTGTTTCGTGGGGCGTGGCTAAGCGGAGAGAGAGAGAGAGAGCTTCGTTCGTGGGCTTATGTGGCCGTGAGAGGGAGGGTGAGTGGAAGAGAGGGGCAGAGAGCGTGATTACTAGCGTGAGGGAAAATGAACACAGAGAGAGATGAAGTCGGTTGGTGTGGCGTCTGAAAGGTGAAGAAGATGAGCAGCAAAAGGGGATGGTCGCACCAATCGAAGGAGGGAGAGAGAGATCCAAGCTTAATAGTCAAAGCCAAATATCTATTTCATCATTAACTTGATCCCCCTCAAGCCCACATGCATATCCCCTTGTCTCCCTTTACTTTCTTATAAGATAATTCCACCAATTAATAAATTTTACTGCCTAAAATGCTGCCCCACACCTTATTCCGAATTTTCCAATTTTAAGATCAATTTCATCACTCAATTTCCCGAATTGAGGTTCAATTTCAATGAAGAAAAATTCTAAACAATTTTCCATAAATCCCCGACACTCACAGGCTTAGCTTGGAAGTTCAAATTTCCTTAAATTTGGCCCGTCCTAATTTCTGTTAATTTCCGAATCATCTGAATTGGTTTTTCGTAAAAACCCCCTGAACTCGATGGAATTTTTCCGAAAGACAAGACATTCTATAAATGAACCGTGACATGCTCGAATGTCCGATTTCTGAAACCGAATTCAATTTCGTGGTTAAAATCAACCGAACGCGATTTTAGTCCGATCCGACCTACTGGGTAGCTTTTAGGGATTTTACCGCGGTTATATCTCTTAACGGCTTCACCCAATAAATTGGTTAACTCATGAGTGATCAACTCAGAGAAAAAGGACCATAGGCGCACTGACAAGATGCCTATTTCATATATTCGGGACATGGTCGAAATTCAGGATGTCACACTAGTCGTATTGCTTTTAGAATGGATCAGAGTCGATATTGGCTGAACTTGCCAAGTTTTGGATTGTTGCTCTTATCTACAAAATGCTTTTGTGTCATCAATTAAAAAATTGTAGACTCTTTTCATAGAACAGTTGACAGAACACGTCTGGTGAAAAAAGGGGTTATTGTGTATGCTCAGGATCAATTAACTCTAGAAACTTAAGGTTCTCATTTTTTGGAACAAGAGATGCATCTTTGCGAAATTTGATTTGGTATAGTTTTTATCCTTGATATGATTATGTGGTGATGAAGTAAGCATATTAATATTACATAGCGTAATTGCAAAAACTATCCTCAATTTTGCTTTTCATATCAAATACCCTCCTCACATTTCAAAATCTATATCGCGCATCTCCCAACCTAAATTAACTTATTTGCCCTTATGCACGCATGAGATCTACACCTAGAAAGTGGAATGCAACATTGAGGATGGGGTAATTCGAGAAATATACGTGGGTGCGAGATGCAACCTGAAATCCACAACCAAAAAAAGAAAAAGAAAATGGAGAGTGATGATTGGATGTCTGAAATATGAGAATAGCGTGTTTGATATGAGTAGCAAATTCCAGGATGATATCTGTAATTTTCCATGTCATATAATACAAACTAACTCCAGGATGAATATTTCTAAAGCAGGTGGTGGTTGACAAGTTCTCTGCCTCGAGGTTCAGGTAGTGACCAACATTGTGATTGCAGTCGTGATCGTGGTCGTGATCATGGCCCTAATCAAGCCTGTGGTGGCAGATGTGGAGGTGGAGATGGAGAGTGCTTGCGGAAAGCCTGGGCATTCTACAAGGGAGTGTCCTAGTGAAGAGGGCAGAGGAGGTAGTTATGCGAGGAGCAATGACAGGTATGGAGGTGGAGGTGGTGGACACTATGGTCCTGATCGAAATGGTGGTCGACCTGGCAGGTGCAATAGAGATAGTGGTACTCAAGGAGGATCATGAAATGACTGCTATAATCAGGACCATTCTAGACCCTATGGATGTCATCGTACGGGAAAACTTCTGTTCAAGGTATAAAGAATTCTCCTGCTAGGTATGCACACAGGATTTTCCTTTTATAGTGAAGTAGTTGATCCTGTGCTGATTGAAAAGTGTTTGTAACAGAGCAATTGAAGATACTGCTGTTACTTGCTAGAGGTATCAAAGTCTCTTCCGCTGCATCTCTTCTTCATGGTTCTCCAAGTGGACAAATCTGCTTGATCAAACTGTTGATGTGCAATCTTTGGCTAAAAGATTCGACTGTTTAATGTATGTGAATGCTCGTTTTGATGTTTTGGATCCAATGACATTGCTTGCTTTACTTAGACAATCAAATTTGGCCTTACTATTTCAATGCTATGATGAGTACTGGATTCTCTTTTGCTTACATGCTTTAGCAATTGCAAATGCATCTGAGATCTATCTTGGTTGACTTCTTCATTGGCATTTGTGACTATGGAGTGTGAACAGCTTTTTGGTGTCTAGATGGCTCTTTTAAGGATAGGATGAGATTCACCTAAGGAAGTAATGTATTTTCTCTTCACAAAAGAGAAGTTGCCTTAGAAATGAATGCCTGTTTTGGCTACGATTTTTCAAATGTTTAACTTTTTGAAAAGGAGTTAAGTGGGTAAACTCTATGTTTTTTTCTACACATTTAGTATGTGAGCTTTTTGTCTGTAGTTTGCACTATATTAACTCTGCTAAGCTTTTGGCAGGATTCTATGCTGTTTGTGGTGTTTTGATGCGCAGTTCCATTACTCTTATATCATGATACGTGGGTTTAATCTTAAAAACTCTGAAAAGTCCTTTTGGTCTCAACAAGCTGTTCTGTGCAATTAACTCGGTAAAGTTTCGTCTCACCTTCCACACATTGTACTGATGGAGGATTTCCTTTCTTAGTAAAATGTGGAGATCTTTTGGAAGCTTTAGTGAGCATGGCAATTTGATTTTCACGATCTTCTTCCTAGCCATCTGATGTCTCTTGTTGCCATCTTCAGTGGAGAATTGCTGGTCTCTTCTCACCTGTGTACATGATGCTGCTATTGTCTTAGGTTTCCTGGATAAATTTCCCTTTCAGGTGTAATGCGGCTCTTCCTATGAATCAGCTATGTTGCTAATAAACACACGGTTCTTTTCACTTCTACATTAATGATCTTCGCCATGCTTTTGCAGCCAGTCATTTGTGATTGATAATGTATCTTCCCTGAATTCTTTCAGAAGTAGTGCTAGCTCCATTTGAAATTGATATTGGCTTTGTGACTCCTAGATGTGGTATATTTTCGCCACAAGCAAAAAAAGCACACATGATCATTTCCTTTTCAGCTCTCTCTCTCTCTCTAATTACTTGGTTAAGGTTATTGGGCATTCTTAACTATGGCTTTGTAAGTGAATATTTTCTTTTCCCATTATGTTTGTCAACAAATTTGGAGATCAAATTGGCAATACGTGCTCAGTAGGAAAGAGTTATCTATTCTTGTTTGAAATTGAAAGGAATTTTACCGAAGTACAGGTTAATTATCAAGGAGAGCTTAATAGTACATTGTATCAATTTTCTGTTAATCTTTGCGACTTTCTTTATAGGCTTATTTCTTTAATGTCAGATCTAGTCACATAGTTAAGTTGATCCCTATCTTAAATAGATTTTTCATAATTCCAAAATCATTTCAGAATCCAAAAGAAAAGAAAGGAAACTGAAACAGGAAACCAAAAGGACCACAATCAAACAATACAATGATCTTAATCATCAATATACAAAGTACACTGGGAGGAGGCCGGGGTTTGGCATCCAGAGCATTGAATTGGATGGTGACGCTCTTGTTGAAGGTTTGACAAAAGACCACGCTGTGTAGATGGCTGAAATGCTTGTGTGACTTCATCTCTGTATTAGGCTGCGCGCGTGCTTATGTGTGTGAAAGGGCGAAGGGAGGGAGGAAGGTTGGCTTTTGTTTTAACTCGGAACTACTCATGTATGTAGGAAACAGTGAAGGTTCAAGAATCAATGTTTAAAATATCGAATATCCTTTGGATGATTTGATGAATAAAGTCAAACATAATATACGGAACTGTGTGAAATCTTTTTTTCCTTTTTTTTTTTTTTTTTTTTTGCACATGGATTCAACATGATTCCCATTATCTCTTAATATGCGATTGGCATAATTTATTGTATTAACTCTATATAACAACTTTTTTAAGCAATGTAATCATTTTTCTTCTTTTGCGCTTTAAAGGGAAGTACATTCAACATGGCTATATGTGAAAGAAGAAAGACTGATGCAGCTCATTGAACACAGCTTCCTACATAAATGAAGTGGTCTTGGAAATCATGCGGATCTCCCCGTCTCTCTCTCTTCTTTCGAGTTCATGCTTGTGCATGTTATTGGCAAAGTAGTGTGATCTCGATTTGGCCCATGATTCAAACTTGTTTCACGATATGTCCTTATTTGAAGGGGAAGTCCACTTGTCTCATATTCCCCGTTACTTCATCAAATGATAAAATTATATATTTAATCCCTAAGTTTGAGCATTCTTTTCCGTTCAAATCCTCTAAGCTTTGAGTTTTGTCTATGGCTTCGATATATGATTTCATTCTTTGCTTCCAATAGCCACTATTGCTTCCATCAAAGTAAGGCAGCTTGTTGGGAGCTTGAGTATCATTGGTAAAGAAGCCACCAAGATTAGCCATGATAAAGGATCTTTGTATTCAGAAGAAATACACTTCTGAAAAGGAGCAATAGAGTTTTGATACCAATTGGTGAGATTAACAATACAACCTAGAGGGAGTGAATATGTTGTTTTCAAACTTTGATGGTCTTTTGCAGAAATTAGCTAATAGCTAAGTAAAGATCACCATGACATGATATTAACCAAACTCACACTAACTGTATGCCAATATGAATGAGAAGATGAAAAACAGCCGGACACAGAGAGTTATAGTGGTTTGGCTTTATTCTCAAGCTTATGTCCACTCTTTAGATTGATAGCCTCAAAATGGGCTGGATTCCACTAACAATATGCTTGGAAAGTTATAACCGGCTAGCATTGATCTTTGTGTGATAGATCGAACTATCTGGACTCACTTACTACTCTTACACTTGTACATTTAATCTGTAGCACAATTGCTATATAGCATGACAAGCAAGACAGTAAAACATAGAGCTTTAATATGAGAATAATAATACGTAAGCTACTTGATCTTTTATGTGCTGCACTCTCTTGGTTCCTAAAGCCTTCTCTTTTATAATCTTTGTCAAACTATTCGTTGAGGTTGATTTAGAGAGATAGGTGATCGTTGAAGAGTTTCCATTGAACTGCTGTCGAGAAAGATATTACCCATATAGTTTCTTTTCTAGGACTTTTGCAGACTGAGCAAAAATGACAACTGCTATTGTCTTCTTACTGCATTTTTTAACTAACTTATCAGACACTCTTAACTACTCTACTACATGCTTTATTTCAATTCTACTGCTTTAAGAATCCAAATCTTACAATGGCTCTTTAGCTAATCCAATGAATATCAACTGACGTAGTTGGTCATTACATCACTGTCAACCTGATCTTTACTACTCTAATATAAATATCATCAATACCTTATCTTTTTGGTTGACTAGTGTCGGTTGTAATAATAGGAGAATCGCAAACTTTTTCCAATTGGTCACACATGGATGTTGCATGGTCCTTTGGTCCAAATATCTGCAAACAACATAATGCGTAATATACTGGCTAGTTTGAGCATAATCAAAATCTCTTGAAGATGTTTTGTCCAATAAAGACTACTTTCCTTTTTGTGACATCCTAGATTTTTAATCTTGTTTTCCGTTGAATAAATCGAGCATTTCATCGACGCGCCTATAGGGCTATTCTCAGAGTTGATCACTCTCGAGATAACTAGACTATCTGAGGAAACCATTAAGGAATTTTAATACAATAGACTTGAGAATTCGACTAGGAATCGGCTATTTGACCGTGTCCATCTTTAGAGGTAGTTACGGTATAGTTAAAAATCGATTAGAGATCGGAGATAAGTCAGTTCGACTGAGATGTGTGGCTAATTATGGGTGACACCATTAATTTATAAAATTCTCGTCGGTCGGCACTGGACTGATTTTTCTATCGTTTTGGTACCCTGTGTCCGTATTTGAATCCTCAAGATTTTCACAACAACCGAAAGTCGCCAATGTGTTGAGTGGGTTCATTGTGGCTTGATGAAAATCGACCACGGGTCATCTGCACTACAAATTTCTGAAAGCCACCCAATAGCCTAGGTCATGCTAAAATCTCACAGAAATGAAATTAATCGTGAATTTGAGTCCGATTTCAGAAATTGAAAGTTCTTTCATATCACAATTAATTGTAGGAGCGTCGACTCGGTCTCAGAAGATTTTTCTGTAAACCGAGACTTTTTCGGAAAAAGTCATCCTAGGGCCATTTTTGTCCAGAAAAAGTCAAGGATCATTTTAAATCCAAATTTGGGATGCAAGGGGGATCAATTGGTGAGGAAGAATACCAATTGGATCGGTGAGGTGTCCGTTGATTTTATAGAGGCCAGTTTGTGATAAATTAAGAAGGAATGGTGTCCAATTGGAGAGGAATCTAAACAAATTCGTATGCCCCCCACCACCATGACTTTTGGACCCTCTCAAGCTTCTATATGGGGGCAAATGGGTCTACAAAATTGCTATGGAAGACAACTATGGATGGGGATCAAGTTGAGGGAGCAAAGGGATAGGAATAAGCCATTGGTAGCCCCCCTTGTCTCCTCTCTCCCCCTTGTAGTTGACAAGCATCTTCCTTAGCCTCCTCCCATCCATTTTGGATGCCAATAACAAGCCAGAAGACCAGCCAATGCCAACCTCACTGCTAGACCACCCATAACGCCATCGCCCACCACCGTTCGCCGTTTTTGCCCCCGTCCGCATGCCGCGCTGCCTCGCGCCTCACCGCGTGTGCCTCCGCCCAGTGCCACTTGTCCAGACATCCTAGGAGCTGTCTCAATTAGCTCAAGCCGTTGTGAGCTGCCTCAAACTGCCTTGAACCGCCCGTCCAAGCCCTTGAAGCCTTCGTTGGTCCATCGCTGCCCTTGCCTCACCAAACCACCTCGTTTTCTCTCTTTTCTAGCCAAGAACAAAGCAGAAAAGAGTGGGTTTCCAGCAACCTTCGAGGCTCTTTTTGGTCCGTTTCCCGGCCTCGAAAGTTAGGCCCGCTTTGGAGAAAAGTGAGCCTCGTTGCGTCCCCGACGATTTGAGCTGATCGGATCACGAAACAAGTGAGTTTAACTCACTAATCATCGCTTAGTAGGTTAATGACGCTTAAGGAATGATTAGATTAAGTTAAGTATGGTTAGGTGATTAGTTAGATTAGATTAGTGAAAATTAATTATTTATCGATGCATATTAGGTGGATTGATAATACAATTAGGGCCTAGACGAGCTCTAGTATTCATCTAGAGTGACTCGGAAATTTTCTAGATCCATTTCGGTGTCCAATTAGGCATTACGGGCCTAAGTTGATTTATTGGCATTTATTCAATATTTTCCGTAATTATTTAATTATTTATTTATTTTTGGAAATTAGACTAGGAAAGTTGGTGACCGGAATTTTATGCTAATTGTGATGGTGTGATCTATTTATTTAATTGAGCTTGAATTTGTGCTTATTTGGTGTAAATTGTGATTTTAGGATTTTATTCCTAAATTAATTAATTTTGGTAATTAATTGAAAAATTACTGGACGTTGGTCTATAGCGCCAAAAATCTATTTTTGGACTTTTGAAAGAAGTGGGAGGATTTAAAAGAAAATTATTATATTTTGGCCAAGGCCAACCGTGTACCCACATATGACTATTTTATACAAAAGTGAAAAATCATTGGACAATACCACCCATGGTGGCGGCGTAGTGGTTGGGCGTTGGTTCCTTTCACGAGAGGTCTAGAGTTCGAATCACTGCATCGTCAAGCGACTTACCTGGGGCAGCAAGGATGGTGGTGACTCTATTGCTCCTCTAGGTTTACTCTGCCGCGAAGTGGCGCTCGGATGTTCCCTAGGTACCAAAAAAAAAAAAAAAAATCATTGGCTGATAAGAACATTTTATATTATGTCGGCTCGATGATTCGGTATGTCATCTTGGAGAGAGACATTATATTATATCGGCTCAGTGACTTGATATGTCATCTTGGAGAATGAATAATATTATACTGGCTCGATGACTTGATAAGTCATATTGGAGAATGAATAGTATATTATATCGGCTCGATGACTTGGTATGTCATCTTGGAGAGTAGATAGTATTGACTGGAATGATCGAAGAATGATCTGATTGACATGTAATCGATTAGATTGATTGATCGATGAGTCGATCTAAGTGAACGATTCGATTTGTTGATGTGACTTGATGGGTTTATGAATTGTGTTGAATTGCAGGGAGGAACTGAGTTCAAGGTAAGTCTTCTGACTCATGATTGTGCATAGACAGTCCTTAGGGCGTACTTGCTTCCTAATAAGGTCTTAGGGGGTAAAACTCGCTGAGACATCGTCTCATCCTGTTGTGGGATAACATTTTAGGTCCATAGATGGTAGCATCTCCAGCTCGTCCGATCATTTTGGTATACCGAAGGAAATCACCGAAATAGGGTATCACATTCCGATACACCCTTACCCCGAAGGATTAGAATATGTACTAGTGAAATCCACCATCTGGGTTGACGTGGGTGGACCCAAAAAGGTGCCCCATGAGTAACGGGCGTGGTGTCATCACTATCATGATGGGCAAAGGGAGGGTCCAGTGCCGGAATCTGATGTACCTCTGTACGTCTTGGGGGTTGCATTCAGGAAGGGGACAACAGATCCTGAGGATGGATTGGTGGTGGATGCGAAGGATCCCAAGCTCGAAGGTGATTTTGACTCTCTGGTGTACTCAGCCGTGGGCTCTAGTTGGAGCGAAGAAGAATGAGAGATCATTGAAGAGGAGAACCCAAAGGAGGATTGAAACCCCACCCCTGTCTTGAGACTTTATTTTTTCAGCTTGCTTGAATAGGACCTCACTTGGTAGCTCACATTATATATATATGCATTATGGTATGCAATGTATATAAGTGTGATTGTGATTTTGATTTTCAGGTTTGAAAAATATGGCCTACTTTCCTATTACATTGTTTTATTGTCTTGAGATTTATTATATGCTTCTGCATGCATATTAAAAATAAATAAGTCGGCGATGCGTTTTGGAATGTCGCTATTTAATCGACCATGGAGGGATGGGTGCGCGCTCGAGAATTGGGGCGTGACACTTTTTGTGGATGGGGGCTATCCATTTATTTCAATACCTTTGATAGACGAAGAAATATCGAAAATTTATCGAATTGTTCTTTCTTGGATACAACATATTTTACCCAAAATGAAGCTCCGCTGAATTCAAGGTCGTCAGGACCTAAGGATTCGAAATTTTTTTTTTTTTTGAGTGATTTGAGATTAGGCCATGTAGGCCCTCAATTTTTTAATACTTGTATTTATCAACGTTGAAATGAAAATATGCTTCATAATAACTGAATATTGTTAACCAAATAATACCAATTTGTTAACTAAGCATGAGCACCTTTAATAAGTTTTTTGCAAAATATTTAGCAAGATTCTATTGCCAATATGTATCTTTTCCTATTGAATGAATAAGTGGCCTTCCCTGGCCTAGCGAATTAGTGATTTTTATACTTAATTAAACCTTTTAAGCTTATTTAGCAGAATGTGTTTAATTTTACTGAGTGCTAAAAATTTAAGTTTTGAAGACTTAATCGAGTTATCAAATAGCGTACAAATTTCGAAACTACTCACCTCGGATTTACTCTTAGTAAACACCGTTTTAATGTATTGTAGCATGGATGTAAATTTTGGTGACTATACATAAAATTTAGATGCAAACCAGTAAGTTATGAATCACCTTGACAATGAAATTCAAATAGTAGATATTTTATGTTGACTTTAGGAAATTTTACTATGAGGTAGCAATTTCTTTTACCAGTAAAGAAAGATGGAATTAAGTGATCAACATTTACCCTCTAAATGTGAGGTCTCATTGTCATCGTGGAATATTAGATTTTAACCATGACTTTTCAATGCAACGGTAAATATGCAAACATGGGGATTTTCTTTCATAACATTGCTTGATTGTGATAAACTCTTTTATATTGCGCTACCACGCTGGGTGATATACGAGATAGTATCTCATTAATATGAAAAATCTGAATCATGTAATGTTTTCTCACATATTTTACGAGATGAATACCATATATATTGGACATTACTCATTACCAATCCTAGATAAATATCGTGTATTTTTTTTCATTTTTTTATAATTAGTGTTTTCAACGCCATCAGTTTCTGACCATGTTCATCTCCTCCCTCCCGTCCGGTGGCCCTGCTCAAACCGAGAGGCTTTACAGAGTTTAGAGAAGAGAGAGGAAGACGAACTTCGATGGAGTCATCCATATCCAAGACTCTCTCTCTCTCTCTCTCTCTCTCTCTCTCTCTATCCTCATCTCCCTCCTCTCCCAACCCCTTCGTCTTCCGCCTCCACCGCTGCATCGCCGATGCCTCCTCTCTCGGCTCATCGCCCGCAGGCTCCGCTGCATCTATGCCGACCGCATGCGCTCCCCGAGCCTCGCTGAGCCGTCTCCGTCTCCCCCGGCTCCCGAGAGGTTCCGCTTGAGGGGCATTTCGCTTCTCTCGGAGCCTTCGGCGGACGCAGCGGCGGCGGCGGCGGTAGCGGCGACGGTGAGGATTGGAAGGTGAAATCGGTGGTGGATGGAGCCGAGGAAGCCTCAGTGTCTCCTCTGATGTGATAATTCTCGACGTCGGAGTAAGCCCCTCTCTCTATGTGAATGTACGAGCTAAAGCTTCGGTTTTGTCAATGTTTGTCCAACTTTCCCTGCATTATACGCGGTGCGTATCATGTTTCTTTTTTCAGTGTGCGGCCACTCGAGTGGCTCTGTTTCGTCTCCGCAGGGAATGACTTGTAGGGGATGTGCAGCGGGTATGAAGAGAATTTTGGAAAATCAAGTGAGTTTGCCACTCTGCTTTTGTCTTTCTTGTATGCCATTTTTCGTATGAAAAGAATCGTCATCGACTTGAATTACACCAAGTGTGAGAACTGTCATTTTCTGGGTGTGATTTGAACCCAGCGTGTTTTCTTGTTTTTTTCTGCTCTAGCATTGGACAGCCTCAAGTATCTGCTGCCAGCGTAAATCTTACAACCAGGACGTCTATTGTATGGCCTGTATCTGAAGCCAAGGCTATGCCTAATTGGCAAAAAGAGTTGGGAGAAACACTAGCAAAACACTTGACAAATTGTGGCTTTAAGTCTAACCCTTGAGGTAAGCTGATTTATTCACCATCTGCTTGTTGCAGTTGAATGGGGTGTGGCTGATATTCGTGAATATCATTGCCGCATATAATGTTCCTTTTATCACAGATTGTCTGTGTCGAAGACTCCATCTACTAGTTGGAAGTACGAGTTTTTATATCTGTAATTTTCCCTGTCATATAATACAAACTAACTCTGAGAAGAATATTTTTAATGCTGGGGGTGGTTGACAAGTTCTCTGAACGCTCTCATGGATTTGGTTTTGTGACTTTCGATGAGAAGCAAGCTATGGATGAGGCTATTGAGGCTATGAATGGGATTGACTTGGATGTGAGAAATATCATTGAGGAAAAGGCTCAGCCTCAATGTTCAGGTGGAGACCAAGATGTTGATTGCAGTTGTAAATGTGGCCCTGATGGGGATAGTGGTACTCAAGGAGGATCAGGAAATGACTGCTAAATCAGGACCGTTCTGGTCCCTATGAACATTGTGGTACAGGAAACTTCCGTTCAGGGTAGAAAGAATATTCCTGATAAGTATGTACACAATTTTTTTTTTTTTTTTCAGATATATTAAAGCAGTTGATGCTGTGCCGATTGAAAAATACTTTGTGCTTGTAGCGGAGCAATTGGAGGTACTGCTGTTACTTGCTGGAGCCAAAGTCCCTTCTGTTGCATCTCTTCTTTATTGTTCTCTGGGTGGACGAATTGGCTTGATCAGTCTTTGATGTGCGAACTATGGCTGAAACATTCGAATGTTTAAAGTCTGTGAATGCTTGTTTTGATGTTTTGGTCTGATGACAATGCTTGCTTGACTTCAAAAATAAAATTTGGTCTTACTCTATCAATGCTATAATGGGTCCTGGATTCTCTTTGGGTTACATACTTTAGCACTTGCAAATCCATCTGAGATCAATCTTGGTTGACTTCTACATTGGCATTAGCGACTGTGGAGTGCAGACAGCTTTTCGGTGTCTTGATGGCTCTTTTGAGGATAGGGCGAGAGATTGACCTGTGGAAGTATTGCCTTTTCTCTTTGCAAAAGGGAAGCTGCCTTAGAAATGAATGTCTGTTTTGGCTACGATTTTTCAAATGTCTAAACTTTTTGAAAAGGAGTTAAGCGGGTAAACTCTATGTTTTCTTATACACATCTGTTATGTGAGCTTTCTGTCTATAGTTTGCACTATATTAACTCGCTAAGCTTTTGGCAGGATTCTTGGCTGTTTGTGGTGTTTTGATACACGATGCCATTACTTTCGTGTCATAGGACGTGGTATTAGTCTTAAAAATTCTGAAAAGTCCTTATGGTCTCAAGAAGCTATTCATATGTGCAATTAACTTGGTAAAATTCCGTCTCGCCCTCCACACACTGTACTGATGGAGGAGTTCCTTTCTCGGTAAAACGCGGAGATCTTTTGGAAGTGTTAGCGTTGGTGAGCATGGCAATTTGATTTGCATTGTCTTCTTCCTAGCGATCTCCGGTATTGTATCACCATCTTCAGTGGAAGGTTGCTGGTCTCTGTCTCCTCTGTTTGCATGGTGCTCTATCTTGTTAGGTTTCTCGGATAAGTTACCCTTTAAGGTGTAATGACGGCTCTTCCTTTGACTTGCATTTCTGCACTAATGATCTTCGCTACACACATTCAGCCAGTCATTTGTGATTGATCATGTATCTTCCCCCTTATTCTTTTAGAAGTTGTGCTTGCTCCATCTAAAATTGGTACTGGGTTTGATACTCTTGGAATAAGAAAAACCGGATATCATCATCTCCTTTTCAGTTTTTCTCTGCAGTTACTTGGTTAAGGTTATTGTGCATTCTTAAATATGGCTCCGTAAATGAATATTTTCTTTTCCCGTTGCTTGTCAAAATATTTGGAGATCAAATTGGCAATATGTGCTCGGCAGGGAAGAGTACACTTCTTCCTTGTTAGAATCAGAGAGGAATTTTATCAAAGTATTGGTTAATTTTCAAGTAGAGTTTGACAGTAGATTCTATCAATTTTCTGTTAGTCTATGCGACTTTCTTTATATAGTTATTTCTTCGATATCTGAACTAGTCACATGCATAACTTGATCCCTAATGTCAAGGACTTTCTTAATAGATTTTTCATAATTTCAAAATCATCCCAGAGCCCAAAAAAAAGAAAAAGAAAAGGAAGCTGAAATAGGAAACCCAAAGGATCTTAATCATTATATTACAAAGTACAAAAATGTCCATTGGAACGCGGTGACCGAATCACCATATGAGTTATAATAACTCCACACTGGGAAATAAAAACCATAGCGGACCACGAAGTCACCTTTATGGAAATTCGGGACAATGAATTTAATTACGTAGAGTACATCTTGGAGGGAAAAACTTGTGCGCGCAATGGTACCGAAGTCTAGTTCTGTTGATGGACGCGGAGACCATAATAGCAAGCATGGACTGCGTTTTAATCTTGTGGTGAAATTTCATCATCATAAGCCCTATGTCTTTAGTCTCATCTCCTCCATTATCCACCGATGCTTCCATTGCTTCAGCCCTGCACAGTCCAAGTGCGTGCCATAATCGCAGTCTGTGCAATAGTAGCACCAGCATCCCTTGGCGATGCTCTCCCGGCACATGTCAGATCAGGCTCTATTCTTGCGTTCGGGAGTAGCACAATGTGAGAGGGTGCTCGTGTTCCTTGCGCTTCGCCATTGTCACCAAGTCGGTTTACTCCGCATAGAGATCGTACTGGCAGATCGAGCAGTTGTAGGAGGATGTGTCCCCGTCGTCCCCACATGCGTTACATGGGTAACTCTCTCCCCTCGTAAGGTGGCGAGGTGAGGAAATGAAGCGGGTGCTCGGGGTGCAACTCACGATGAATAGTTCCCATCGGTTGTCGCTGTCCACCACTGTCTAGTAATGCTCTTGCTACTATGATAGCCCCATGTTATTGCGTTGCTGGGACGACGGTGCCCTGAAGGTTGTTGTACGGAAGTTGGTAGCAGGGGATTGGTGCTCTTCGATAGCCTCCACATTTGGTTGCTTTGCCAATATCCCGAAGCTCGATGCCCTGGCGATGTCCTGAGCCGGTGATTGGTGCTCGAGGTAGGAGGAGAAGAGTCAGGCAGTATAGCTCACGTGTGGGAGAATGATCTCCCGAGGCAGGAGAGGGTTGTTGGTACAATGGACATGGAGGTCGAAGTCGCACGGTGCACTAGAGTAAGAGATGCTGGTGCAAGGGTGGCAAGGGCAGCAGAGGAAGGAGGCAGAGGGGTAGGTTGGGGAGGACATTCGGGTGAGGGGGGTGGGAATGGTGGTGGACAGGGCGCTTCGCATGGAAGCAGTGCAAATGAAGGAAGTAGCTGCACTAGATGCAGGCGAAGATGTCCAATGGCGCTTCGACCTGGGATTCGCATTCGAAGCATTGAATCGGATGGTCAAGCCCTTATTGAAAGGGTTGGCAAAGGATCAGGTTGTGTGGATGGCTGAAATGCTCTTGACTCCATCCATGAATTAGGCTGTGTGTTTGAAAGAGCGAAGGGAGGGAGGAAGGTTGCCTTATGAATTCCACTGGGAACTGTTCATATAGGCAGGAAATACTGGATGTCCAGGAATCAATGGAAAAACATTGAATATGCTCTAAATTATTTGTTGGACAAAGTCAATTACAATATACAAAACTTACGTAAAAACTTGTGTTTTTCAGTTGGATCCAATGTGAATTTTATTATGTCTTGATATGTGATTGGCATAATATATTACACTAACCCCATATAATACCCTCGGGAAATTATTAAAAAAGTCATGAATCCCATATAATACCCTCGGGAAATTATTAAAAAAGTCATGAATTTATTGGATGACGGTCAATTGTATTATAAATCTTTCAACTTTATCAATTTAGTCATAAGTATTTTGACAATTTGCAATGAAGTTTTTCCAATCAAATATGACTAGAAAATCAATAAGGTGAATGTCAGCTACCCTAAATGGCACGACTAATGTTGATGTGGACAACTTTTGTAATTTGAAATTTGTAATTTGAATATATATATATATATATATATATGTGTGTGTGTGTGTGTGTGTGTGTTGGGATTCTGGCTAGTAGAGCCCCCGCAATGACTAGTGATGCCCTAGTCGGCCATAGGCAAGCACCTTCAGGCCCTTGTCAGCTACAAATGAGGGAGTCACAACCCTCCCTTGTGGCCGGCGAGGGTCAATTGGCAACTTCACCAGCTAAAAGTTGGAAAAAAAAATTGAAAAGAAAATAAGACGAGAAAATAAAAATAAAAATAAAAAATTAGAAAAAGATTAGAAAAGCTATCCACATCAACACCAATCGTGTCATATATGATAGTTGGTGTCTACATCCATGATTTTCAACCAATCATTGAAAAATTGTCAAAATGTCTAGAATTAAATTGGTCAAATTGAAATATTTATGATTGTATTGGCTATCGTATAATAAATTTAGAACTTTTTGATGATGTTTTCTAACAACTTCACCAAGTAATGTTAATCGTATTCTTCTTTTGGCTCATTAAAGGGAAGTGCATCCCACATGGCAACCTATGAAATTACCTAGTATATAACGTCCTCAGAGAAGAGAGAAAGTTGGTCAACCATCTCTCTCCCTCCCTCTCTCTCTCTCTCTCTCTCTCTCTCTCTCTCAAGTGAGGTTTACTAATTCAGATCACTGTATACAGCTTCTCACCGGCAGGAAGTGGTCGTGGAAATCATAGCCCATTCTGCTCTCTCTCTCTTCTTCAAGTTCATGCACATGCATGTCATTGGCAGAGTAGGGTGATCCTTCCGTTTAATCGACTCGGTTATTCCTTGTGATCACACTACACCTACAAATTTATAAAAAAACGTCCATTTATTTTTTGGCATCATATGCCCTTACCTAAAGGGCAAGTCACGTTGTTTCTTGTTCCACGTATGCTTTACTAAAATGGTTAAACTACACTTTTGATCCCTGAACTTGAGAACAATTTTTTTTTTCTCCAACCAAATGCTCCTCAACTTTTAGCTTGTTTCATCAAGTTATGAACTTATATAGCTTTTCTAATCAAGTCCCTTCAGCTTCAAATATAGTTAATCGGATCCGACACATCTTTTTCCATAAACTATCACATCTTCCTCATCTATTTTCATCACCTTCGTATTCTTTCTATTCTCAATCTTTCTTTGACACACTGTTAGGTTTAACCGTCTCATTTTTGGTACAATTGCAGATGAGTTGAACCATCAGGAGGAATCTGTTGAATTTTGCTAAATAAAGGGACTCTTCATTGAATAGTCTCACACGCTAGTATTCCTTTTAGTCTTTTTATAACAATGAGATGTCTGGGGCAGAGCACTCTAATCATTACTGAGTATTGTGGTCCTTCATCCCCCTCACATCATGGGTAATCACCGAAAATACATGGATCTGTGCTGCTAGGGTGGCTCGAGAAAAGCGCGAGTGTGGCAATTTGAACTCATGTCATGAGTGAAAAAGAGAAACACAAATTTACCACTTAAGCAACCCCTTGGATTTAAATCTGGAGATTATTCTAAATTGAATGAATATGAGACATGGCAAAGTCTAAAACGGTTATCATTACATGTGAGACATATATGAATACACGGACAAAATTTTAGCATAATATTTAGTTAGTGTTTCTCATCGTTCTGATTCTACAATTTAGGAGTGATTTGTACAACTCTATATAATGAGTCGCATGAATCTAATTCTAATTACTTATAGGTCTTGTTTACAAATGTAATATAGCCTCCTATTAGGGAAGTGTTTTACTTCCTATTGGTGGACCAGTCGATCTTGAGGAGTCTGCCGGAACTCCAGTCTGCACACACAAATACGGGTTGAGGTTTTTGACTATTTAATCTACATTGGCGCTCCGATATTTAAGTTTGTTAGGGAAGAATGTGTGCAGATACTGAGGTTAAGAGGGTGATTATAAGCTAAATGCTATAAACCTTACTTGAGTCCCTTGGCAGTATTTATAGACAAGCTTACCCTGGCGGGTGAATGGTCTCTAACATAATGTCATTTGGTTGAGACAGGTGACGGTTTGCTTGGACATGTGAAGACTTTGACATGCCAGGCGGGTCACTTACAATTTTACAAATGGGTGGAAATTAGTCTATGATATTTGAGCCCAACTCTATATGGGATCTATATGGGTTTTCACAACCCATATTCAACCCATTTCGTTTATCAGCTCCAACCCATAATTTGAGACGAAGAAACTTGTTCGGCTGCAAGAAGAGCACCACTTGGCTATTGTATCCTACATCACGAACATTTTGACTCTTGCAAGTTAATTCTTAAAGAGTTGATAATTGGAAAATATAATTGAAAGAACGAAACTAAAAAGTTTAATGTACGTTATTCACAAGATAAAAGGGAAAATAATAGTGTTATACTTAAGTGAACCTTAAAACCTAAAAAGGTCATGTTAGCATCGAACCAAAGCTTGAACGTGTTTCATAATTTATGGATGGACTTTTACCACCCTCCATAACTGACGCTCAAGCTCCCTCGCTTACTTGACGATTCAGGCCATAGAGCTTCCCATTCTTCAAATGAAACAATTTAAGAAAAAAATTCTTACAAATAGATCATGATGGGTCGGGCACAGGTTGCCGAATTTATACTTTATGTAAATTAGTCAATTTTAGCTGAATATTTTCAACTCAACTCAACAAACCCGTTTGATGGGTGTACATAGACCAATGGGCACTGGAATTTTGAGTAGCGGACCGGCCATTGCTCCCTCTAGTGGATTTATGCAAGGTGGAGGTCTCGTCGAGGGACGACCTATCAAGGGCAATGGACACACCTCATTATCAAAGGATCGCCTTGCCCCATCGAACAAGGCATGTAACATGTTAGATCAGGTAAGGACATGTTATGTGGGTCCAATAATGAGCTGGGCACTGGAATTTTGAGTAGCGGACAAGCCATTGCTCCCTCCAGTGGATTTATGCGAGGTGGAGGTCTCATCGAGGGATGACCCGTCAAGGGTGATGGACATGCCTCATTATCAAAGGATCGCCTTGCCCCGTCGAACAAGGCATGTAAGATGTTAGATCAGGTAAGGACATGTGATGTGGGTCCAATAATGAGTTGGGCGCTGGAATTTTTAGTAGCGGACGAGCCATTGCTCCCTCCAGTGGATTTATGCGAGGTGGAGGTCTCGTCGAGGGATGACCCGTCAAGGGCAATGGACACGCCTCATTATCAAAGGATCGCCTTGCCCCATCAGACAAGGCAGGTAACATGTTAGATCAGGTAAGGACATGTGATGTGGGTCCAATAATGAGCTAGGCACTGGAATCTTGAGTAGCGGACGAGCCATTGCTCCCTCCAGTGGATTTATGCGAGGTGGAGGTCTCGTTGAGGGATGACCCAAAGGGCGATGGACACACCTCATTATCAAAGGATCGCCTTGCCCCGTCGGACAAGGCATGTAACATGTTAGATCGAGTAAAGACATGTGATGTGGGTCCAATAATGAGCTGGGCACTGGAATTTTGAGTAGCAGACGAGCCATTGCTCCCTCTAGTGGATTTATGCGAGGTGTAGGTCTCGTCGAGGGATGGCCTGTCAGGGGCGATGGACACGCCTCATTATCAAAGGATTGCCTTGCCCTGTCGGACAAGGCATGTAACATGTTGGATTAGGTAAGGACATTACAAATAACTGGCTATATACCTGCGTATTTAAATACGTAGCGAGTCTTTTTACAATTGCAAAGAATCTTTTGAAATAAAAATGTGATTTTGTTAAAATAATAGCGTGGACTTTTTTTTATCAGCATTGATTAGTATAATCTATAAGCATTTAAGGTCTAAATATAATTTTCCTATTAATGTAATAAGCCGGTCCGACATGGATCTAAAAAGTAATATTTTTGAAAGGGATCCTTCTTCAACATAGCGGAGATTTTGCTCTCTTTTTCGGTATAAGCACTATTTCGAACTTTGAAATAACAAACAATATTCTGACTACATAAGGTGGGACATTACAAATATATGATATTCATTTTGCAATATTCTACAATTTCTTAACTATTGTGCGGAGAAATGGACTGACTTAACGTGACATTGCAAATTATAGGAAAGATCATCTCAAATACTTGACTCCTCTTGCAACTTTGACCTTTCTCTATGTTTATCATTTCACACTCCTCCGCAACAAAATGCTGATATAACAACTTCATCGAGCCTAGACTTTGTTAGTTTTAGTCTCAATGTGATTGTAAAGAAGATATTTTCTGGAAACTCACGCTAATTATGTTCCATGTACCGGAAAGTCAAAGATTTTATATTCACAGAAAAGACTAAAGTCCTCACCCTTACTAGACGGCACGAGCCAATTAGAGATTCAAATGTAGATTGTAGCCTTGTAGGATAAGGACACAAATGATAATGAACAAAAGTAGGCCAGATGGTGTTTTGGCTTTCATTGACTGACTTTATCGTCAATAGTTTCCTTGCAAAGTGCAACTCACAACCTTGTAATGTTCTCAACTTGAGAGGTCTATAAAAGATCTGTCATGACTATTCTTGCATTGACGACATCCACATGTCTTCATATCAAAGATCATGTTGCCTATTGATATATTTTGCCAATTGTCTCTAAACAATGTCGCACACATACCTTAAGAAACTCAAGTTGGGAATGCTTTTACTAATCCTCATGGACCTTTTCTATAGAGATAGGTTACATTTGGTCGTTTGGATTTCTAATTAGAATAGGATTGAATATGATAAAATATGAAATCTAGTATGTAGAGATTTCAGTAATAAAATCAGATATATTAATATCATATCATACATATTATTTGGTATAAATGGTACATCCGTATAAATAGACCTAAACATAACTGGAGATAGTAAAAATCTCTCATGAAACTTTTGCTTACTTTATTTTTTTATTTTTATTTTATTTTCCTCTCTTTTTTAATTAATTTTTTCCCTTCCATCATTCTTTAATAAGATTTTATTAAATAATAAACTGAACTAATATATCTAAAATACTAAAATTCCTAAAATATTCCAAAATGTATAATTTGTAGTGAAGATATATATTATAATTGACAAATGAGAGTAAAGATGATTATAAATTGTGAAAAATACCTACTTACATATACGGTCAATACTGTTCTGTTTATGAGTATTGGAAAGTCAAAATGATATATGTGTGGAAAAGATTGAAGGCATCACCCCCTACTGAACGACCCGGTAATTTAGGAATTGGAAAGACTCAATTGACGATGAACAAAAGTAGGCGCCCATGGTGCTTCAGCTTTCATTGACTGACTTGATCATCAATAGTTACCTTGCTTATCACGGCGTTGCAATTTTCTCAACTTGATAGGACCATAACAAGATTTTTAATGACAATTCTTGCATTGATGACATCAACATGTCTTACTACGGAAGATCCTATTGCCCGCTATTATATATTCGCGAATCGTTTCGAAACAACATCCTAAGGAAACTGAAAGAGAGCTGAGAGCACTTTGCTACAAATCCTCATGGACCTTCCCAATATAGATCAGGTTTTGTCCATGTCATTCTCATGCTTAACTACCATCATTCTTCTGTTAGGGAGTGCCTTGACTTTAGTAGAAGCTGGAGGGAATGAGACCGATCGGCTGGCTTTGCTGGAATTCAAGGCCCAAATAACTGATCCCAATGGGGTCTTGAGCTCGTGGAATGATTCTAGCCACTTCTGCAAGTGGTACAGTGTCACATGCGGTCGTAGACACCAAAGAGTCTCCATGCTGGACCTCCACTCCAAGAACTTGGCCGGGGTCTTGCCGCCTCATATTGGTAACCTGAGCTTTCTGAGGGAAGTTTATCTACAAAACAATAGTTTTCATGCCAAAATTCCCCCGCATTTTGGCCGATTGCTTCGGTTGCAGAAATTGCGCCTTAACAACAACTCGTTCAGCGGTCAAATCCCTTCGAATCTCTCCTATTGCTCTAATCTACTCATTCTTAACTTAGGCTTCAACATGCTCAAAGGAAATTTGCCGACAGAACTGGGCTCATTGTCCAAGCTCCAAGTACTTATACTTCAAGTCAACAGCTTGATGGGAAACATCCCGCCATCTATTGGAAACTTATCATCTCTTCAAAAGTTCGGAATATCATTGAATAACTTCGGTGGTACGATCCCAGAGACTCTTGGCCAGCCGAGAAATCTAAAGGAGCTCCATCTCACCGGAAATAAATTTGTCGGTACAATTCCTATCTCAATCTTCAATATATCCGCTCTGGCACACCTTGGTGTAGGTGCAAACCAATTAGAAGGGGGTTTACCTAACGACTTAGGCTTCACTCTTCCTAATATTGAGTTTATTTATATGTGGCACAACCACTTCACTGGACCCATTCCCGAGTCAATATCCAACGCCTCTAACCTCAAGCTAATCCAAATCGACCAGAACAATTTTACTGGGAAAGTTCCTTCTTTTTCAAAGATGAGAGGACTCTATCGGTTTAATATTCGCCTCAACAACTTAGGAGGTGAGCAATCTACTGATTTGGACTTCCTCTGCTCTTTGACCAATTCCACAAATTTGAGATATTTGAGTATGGGGGAAAATGCTTTTCAAGGACTAATACCCGACTGTATTAGTAACCTCTCGACCACCCTTCCCATATTTTCGTTAAGATGCAACCATATTTCTGGAACCTTACCTTCCGGAATCGGAAATCTCATCAATTTGGAGGGCTTGGATATGGGGTGCAATAACATCTCGGGAAACATTCCTTCTGAGATCGGAAATTTGAACAAACTGAAGATTTTGGATCTCAGCCAAAATAAATTATCGGGGCAAATACCAGAATCGTTTGGGAATTTAAGGTTGTTAATCGAATTGCATTTGGACAACAATAATTTCCGGGGCTCGATACCATCGTCTCTAAAAAATTGCCAAAATCTACTTCTCTTAAACCTTTCGATCAACAACCTCAGTGGTCATGTACCCTCGGAGATTATGGGCATCTCATCTTTGTCGATTTACCTTGACTTGTCTCGAAATAATCTCACTGGCCCCATTCCAGAAGAAGTTGGAAAATTGCAAAATCTTGGCGAACTATGTCTTGATGGGAATAGATTATCTCAACAGATTCCAAGCAGTATAGGCAGTTGTATAAGCATGGAACGCCTATATGTACAAGATAACTTCTTTGAAGGGCCCCTACCATCCATTATGAGTTCCATGAGAGGCCTTCAGGTTTTGAATGTTTCCAACAACCAATTGTCCGGCCAAATCCCGAAATTTCTGGAGTCGCTAAATCTGACAAATTTGAGCCTATCTTATAACGATTTCGAGGGTGCATTGCCTACAGGAGGAGTTTTCAGAAGTGCCATTTCAACTTCGGTCGTTGGAAACAAGAAGCTTTGCGGGGGTCTCCCAGATTTTCAATTACCTAAATGCTACTACAAAGAGTCAAAACGGATGAGAATAAGCGGAATTGCAAAAATTCTTATATCTATAGTCTCTGCTCTTGTTGGAATAGCCTGCATACTGTCTTTGTTATACTTCTTCTGGTTTAGACACAATGAGAATGCATTAGCTTCAAGCTCTTCTGAAGATGGGCTTTTGCATGTTTCTTATCACAATGTACTAAAAGCGACAGGTGGATTCTCCTCCACCAATCTGCTTGGTGTGGGCAGTTTTGGGTCCGTGTACAAAGGGCTGCTTGATCAAACTCAGTCGGTTGTGGCCATCAAGATTCTTGACCTTACATGTAATGGAGCTTCCAAGAGCTTCATAGCCGAGTGCGAGGTCTTGAGAAGAATCCGACATCGTAATCTCGTGAAGGTACTCACGGCATGTTCTGGGTTTGATTTTAATGGAAATGATTTCAAGGCACTTGTCTACGAATTCATGTTAAATGGAAGCTTGGATGAGTGGCTGCACCCAACTGCATCACAATATACGGAGAGCAACAAGTTGAGTCTACTTGAGAGAGTGAATATTGCAATTGATGTTGCTTGTGCACTAGATTATCTCCATCATCACTATGAAATACCAATAGTTCATTGTGATCTAAAGCCAAGTAATGTCCTTCTTGACGATGATATGAATGGACATGTAGGCGATTTTGGGCTTGCCAGGTTCCTTCCAGAAGCAACACATAAGTTGCTAGCAGATCAATCGAGCTCTGTTGGAGTAAAGGGATCTTTTGGCTACGTAGCTCCAGGTAATGAAGCATACCTTGGGTCATTCAGTTTGTTTCTTTGAACACATAATCGTAGATAGATCCTTAAAGAAAAAAGGCGTAGACATAAAACGTCACCGATAATATATTTCAAACTTAATCATTCACCTTACATCAATACATTGTTGATTGTTGTAGAGTATGGCGTGGGAAGTGCGATATCTACAGAAGGAGATGTTTATAGCTTCGGAGTCCTCATTTTGGAGATGTTCACAGGCAAGAGGCCGATTGATGACATGTTTGAAGATGGGTTGGACCTTCATCACTTCACAAAGGCAGCTTTGGCAGACCGAGTGGAGAAGGCAATTGATCCCATTTTGCTTCAAGAAATCGAGGAGTTGGAGAAGAGACGAACAATTGCTCCAGAGGGCAAGAACAAGAGCTGGTGTAGTATCAAGGATTGTTTGGTTTTGATCATCGAAGTAGGAATCACTTGCTCTTTTGAGTCTTCGAAGGAGCGAATGGACATCTATGATGCATTGACTAAACTCCAAGGAATGAGGAAGAAACTTCTTGAGTTCATTGTCACTATCTAGTTGATGTTAGATTTGAACTTTGTATGGAGTCATGTGGTCTTCATGGTCCTTGCTTTTTGGTTTTTCTTCCTTTGTAATTCAACCATTCTCTAGCTGTCACATTTTGTCTTTCAACAACAATTTAGTCTTGATGGTGGGTATGCACTACTTGTACCTATAATTTTAGTAAATGTTAATTTTGTTGCATCATGCGGACCAATAAGCTAGACTACTGAAACCCAAACTTCATTCTTTCTTGGGTTCTTGTTTGTGTGTGTGGCCACTATTAATGGTTCCTTTGGCTTTACATAAACAAAAGTGGTACACCCTTAGTTGTTCGTTTGGCTTCCACCTGAAGTATCCTTTGGTCAAAGAAGCTCTAAAAAAAGCTACTCCAGTGACTCCTGATAATACTATCATTGTAAAACAAAGTATCCAGGCATGGGAGCCCCTCAGCAAGTTTCTTCTATTGTGATGAGGATTCTTTCGTAGCCATGGAAGAAACCATTTCTTTGCTGTTAATCATTGTGTAGCGCATATTGAAATGGGCAAGATAGTGACTGGCTCTAATGATCCTGTTGTGTTGTAGGCAAGTGGTGGAAACACATTGGTAATTGCCTATAGTGAGGGAAGGCATCGGATTTTGGAGACAATGTGATGTTGCTACTACAAACTGCTTGGACAGATTTGCTAGAATCTTGACTTAGTCCAACAATTCGAGCCCTAGATACGTCATGGAGTAGGTATGTCACTAGAAATGCCCGTGAAGATCTCTACTTTGTCCATGTGCCATTGACAACAACAATTTTGCTTCAGCAGTAGGCAAATGAGGAAGCAAACGGTAGAAAAAGCAAAGGGGGAAGCAAACGGTAGAAATCTAATTCATGCATTTTTTTTAATTAATTACAAATTTTGGACAAGAATTTCAGTCAGTCGGAAGAAGTCGGGTAATAAAAATTTGATTGGCCGGCAAAAAAGCCCCTTAATTGAGATTATCTTAATCACTTATTTGAAGGACTGGGTCGGAGATCTGGAGCTCGGGCGGCTCCTCCTCGTCCGCCTTCCGACGGGAGGGCTTGCGGAGGCGGTCGCGGTTCTTGACGAAGAGGTCGATGAGGGAGGTGGGGAAGCCGGTCTCGACGGCGAGGGAGCCGCCGCGGCGCGGGGAGGACTGGAGGTCGGCGACGAGGCGGGAGATGCGGGTGACCCTCGACTTCTTCCAAGGTAGGGGCATGATCCCCCCCTTCTGCGACATGCGCAGAGCAAGATCGAAAAGGAGAGAGAGAGATGGTCGAGATGGTGGAGGGAGGAGGTTGAAGGGGAATGAAGAAGAAGAAGAAGGAAGAAAAAAAAAAGGGATATGTTCAGCAGAAGTCCTAAAACTTGTCAAGAAAGTGCAATTGAGTCCTAAAACTTACAAAAAGTGCAATCAAGTCCTAAAACTTGTCAAATTGGTTCAATCGAGTCCTAAGGCTAACGCCGTTAAGAAAATTAACGGAAATTGTTGACGTCAGCATGACGTCATAATTTAAATGAATTTTTTATTTTATATATGAATTTTTTAAAGTATTTTTATTCAAAATATTTAAAAATTAGATTAAAAATAAAAAGGAAAAGTTAAATTTCTTTTTAAAAAACAAACTGTTCAAAAAAAAAAAAAGGGCCACCGGAGGGGCGGCGGCCGCGGCGTGGCGGCCCTCGGGGGCGAGGCCTTGCGCCCAGGTGAGGGCCGCCACCCCCGCTGTGTCGGCGGGGGACGCCTGATCTGGGCACGCCGTATCAGTTTTAGGACTTCTGCTGAACATATCCCAAAAAAAAAAAAGGGAAAGATCGATGAAATGGTTCGGTGAAGTGGAGGGGGAAATGAAATTTCCACGGTGGGATTCAAACGTTTGTTTTTCACTTCTTATTTTCCTCGCTGTTTCTCCCTCTCTCTCTCTCTCAGAGGATGTTTTTCACGTGACTCGAATAGGGGAGAGTGGGAGGGGAAATCTGCGCCGTTCTCCGCGCCCACGCGAGCCCCGCTCGATCTCGTCCGTCGAATTATGCGGCCGTGGGCAGGACCCATAAATCCGACGGTGGATACTCGTTGGGCTCACGTAAGTCCTGTTCACGGAAGTATTGCTCTGAAATTGGCGCTAGCAGCGAGACGAAGGACGGCGAGTGGGGGGGCCGATGTGAACGGGAGGGAGTGTTCAACTGACGCGTTTCTCTGCACTTGTTTTTTCGGAATTCGCATCAGTTTCTTCCGTTCACGCATTTCTTGGGTTTCCATTCGTCTATGCTTTCGGTTCCGCTCCATTTTGACAAAGGGGTTCCGCCTCCATCGCTACGTCGCCCGGTCACTGCATCGCCGATGCCTCCCGTCTCGGCTCATCGCCCACAGGCTCCCGCTGCATCCACGCCGACCGCATCCGCATCCCGAGCCGAGCTCCCCCGAGGTTCCGCGTGCGGTGCGTTCCGAGCTCCGCTGCTCCTCTCGGCGCATTCGGCGGACGCGGCGGCGGCGGCGGCGGCGGCGGCGGAGTCGACGGTGAGGATGGGAAGGCGAGAAGTCTGACGTCGGTGTAAGCCCCCTCTCTTTCACTCTCTCTATATCTCTTGCACTTTATGTGAATGTACGAGCTAAAGGTTCGATTTTTTTTTTATTTTGGTGTGCGGCCACCTGAGAGTCTCTGTTTCGTCTCTGCAGGGAATGACTCGTGGGGGATGTGCAGCTAGTGTGAAGAGAATTTTGGAAAATCAAGTGAGTTTGCCATTGCTTTTATTTTGCTATTATACTCTCTAAGGTAATTGGGATCGTCCATTTTTCATTAAAAAAAAAAAAATGGTCATCAACTTAAATTAACAGTCATCCCCCGGGTTACGCTTTTTGTCCTCTCGTAAATGTGAAGAGAAATAAGGTTTTAAATGATCTCTTATGTGGGGTCAAAGAATGGCAGGAGAAATGGCTTTCCTCATTTTCTTGTTTTTTTTTTTTTTTTTTTTTTTTCCCGTAAGATTTGAACCCTGCGTGTTATTTTCTTTTTTCTGCTCTAACATTGAGCAGCCACAAATACCTGCTGCCAGTGTCAATCTTACAGCCGAGACAGCAGTTATATGGCCTCTATTTGAAGCCGAGGCTGTACATAACTGGCAAAAAGAGTTGGGAGAAACGGTTGCAAAACACTTGACTAATTGTGACTTTATGTCTAACCCTCGAGGGATCATCTGCTTGTTGCAGTAGAATGAGGTTTGGCTGTCATTTGGGGATATCATTGCTGCATAGAACGTGCCCTTTATCACAGATTTTCTGTGTCGATTACTCCATTTACTAGTTTAAAGTATGAACTTCTATATCTCTTTGGCTTGTCATAGGTACATATCAAGAGTTGGGTTTTACTTGCTTAAGATGCACTTCCTTCTCATCAGAAGAAAACAAAGGCCAAAGGTTACGTAACAAGGAAAGCTGTTGGGCACTACTGTAAAAGGTTTTCTTTTGAAATGAACTGGCCACTTTAGGAATCTTTCTTTAGTATGGAGAATCTCAGTCACGATTGTAATAAAAAAGTTAGAGTTGTTGCCAGTACAGAAATGTCGCCAGCCCTTGAGTTGCTACATTAGTTCAACATGGTGCTTGCAATAACTGTACCTTTTTTGTGTCATCATCATTGGTCAGCCCTGGCTTTATGAATCTTTGTTGCTTATTGAGAGTAGTCCAGAAATTCTTACTTCAACAGAGCTCAATGTGGATTTGAAATCTCTGTTGCTCATTGAGATTTTGGGGTTTAACAAGCCACACAGCGTGCAAATACCGTACTTATTTTAGTGTTGAAATTTAGCAGTCACAATGCATGACAGGAGAGGACAACCAAATAAAACTTCATAGTTCTGACTAAACTTATGCAGCATATTGACTTGCGGTTTGAAACCCTGAGAACCTAGCTAGGGAAAAAGGGGCAAACTATGAAGGATAAAACATGTTGCTTTTGCTAGCTTTTCTTGTGGAAAAACCATATTCGTGGCAATGGAGACTGAATTGTGGTCCCTAATTCGACTAGACAATTTAATTTGGTAAGTAGTTTTAGACTCTAAGAATCCTCATTTGGTAATTTGGTTCAGATCGCTGGTTGATTCGAATGAAAAATCTCTTATTGTACTTTTAGGGGCTAGTCGTATTGCTTTTAGAATGGATTAGAGTCGATATTGGCTGAACTTGCCAAGTTTTGGATTGTTGCTCTTATCTACAAAATGCTTTTGTTTCATCAATTAAAAAATTGTGGACTCTTTTAATAGAACAATTGACAGAACACATCTGGTGAAAAAAAGGGGTTATTGTGTATGCTTAGGATCAATTAACTCTAGAAACCTAAGGTTCTCATTTTTTGGAACATGAGATGCATCTTTGCGAAATTTGATTTGGAATAGTTTTTATCCTTGATATGATTATGTGGTGATGAAGTGAGCATATTAATATTACATAGCGTAACTGCAAAAACTATCCTCAATTTTGCTTTTCATATCAAATACCCTCCTCAGATTTCAAAATCTATATCATGCATCTCCCAACCTAAATTAACTTTTGCCCTTATTGCACGCATGAGATCTATACCTAGAAAGTGGAATGCAACATTGAGGATGGGGTAATTCAAGAAATATGTGCGGGTGCGAGATGCAACCTGAAATCCACAACCAAAAATAAAAATAAAAATGGAGAGTGATGATTGGACGTCTGAAATATGAGAATAGCGTGTTTGATATGAGTAGCAAAGTCTAGGATGATATCTGTAATTTTTCATGTCATATAATACAAACTAACTCCAGGATGAATATTTCTAAAGCAGGTGGTGGTTGACAAGTTCTCTGCTTCGAGGTTCAGGTAGTGACCAACATGGTGATTGCAGTCGTGACTGTGGTCGTGATCGTGGCCCTAATCAGGCCTGTGGTGGTGGATGTGGAGGTGGAGATGGAGAGTGCTTGCGGAAAGCCTGGGCATCCTACGAGGGAGTGTCCTAGTGAAGAGGGCAGAGGAGGTAGTTATGTGGGGAGCAATGACAGGCATGGAGATGGAGGTGTTGGACACTATGGTCCTGATCAAAATGGTGGTCGACCTAGCTGGTGCAATAGAGATAGTGGTACTCAAGGAGGATCATGAAATGACTGCTATAATCAGGACCGTTCTGGTCCCTATGGATGTCGTCGTACAGGAAACTTCTGTTCAGGGTAGAAAGAATTCTCCTGATAGGTATGCACACAGGTTTTTCCTTTTATAGTGAAGTAGTTGATCCTGTGCTGATTGAAAAGTGCTTGTAACAGAGCAATTGAAGATACTGCTGTTACTTGCTGGAGGTGTCAAAGTCTCTTCTGTTGCATCTCTTCTTCATGGTTCTCCAGGTGGACAAATCTGCTTTATCAAACTGTTGATGTGCGATCTTTGGCTAAAAGATTCAACTGTTTAATGTCTGTGAATGCTCATTTTGATGTTTTGGATCCAATGACATTGCTTGCTTTACTTTAACAATCAAATTTGGCCTTACTATTTCAATGCTATGATGAGTACTGGATTCTCTTTTGCTTACATGCTTTAGCAATTGCAAATGCATCTGAGATCGATCTTGGTTGACTTCTTCATTGGCATTTGTGGCTATGGAGTGTGGACAGCTTTTTGGTGTCTAGATGGCTCTTTTGAGGATAGGATGAGATTCACCTAAGGAAGTAATGCGTTTTCTCTTCACAAAAGAGAAGTTGCCATAGAAACGAATGCCTGTTTTGGCAATGATTTTTCAAATGTTTAACTTTTGAAAAGGAGTTAAGCGGGTAAACTCTACGTTTTCTTCTACACATTTAGGATGTGAGCTTTCTATCTATAGTTTGCACTATATTAACTCTGCTAAGCTTTTGGAAGGATTCTATGCTGTTTGTGGTGTTTTGATGTGCAGTTCCATTACTCTTATATCATGATACGTGGGTTTAGTCTTAAAAACTCTGAAAAGTCCTTTTGGTCTCAAGAAGCTGTTCTGTGCAATTAACTCGGTAAATTTCGTATCACCTTCCACACATTGTACTGATGGAGGAGTTCCTTTCTCAGTAAAATGTAGAGATATTTTGGAAGCTTTAGTGAGAATGGCAATTTGATTTTCACGATCTTCTTCCTAGCTATCTGCTCTCTTATCACCATCTTCAGTGGAGGATTGCTGGTCTCTGTCTCACCTGTGTACATGATGCTGCTATTGTCTTAGGTTTCCTAAATAAATTTCCCTTTCAGGTGTAATGCGGCTCTTCCTATGAATCAGCTATGTTGCTCTTCTGCATTAATGATCTTCGTGCTCTTGCAGCCAGTCATTTGCAATTGATAACGTGTCTTCCCTGAATTCTTTCAGAAGTTGTGCTAGCTCCATTTGAAATTGATATTGGCTTTGTGACTCCTAGATGTGGTATATTCTCGCCACAAGCTAAAAAAGCGGATATGATCATTTCCTTTTCAGCTCTCTCTCTCTAATTACTTGGTTAAGGTTATTGGGCATTCTTAACTATGGCTTTGTAAGTGAATATTTTCTTTTCCCATTATGCTTGTCAACAAATTTGGACGTTGAGGTTGTTGGGCATTCTTAACTATGGCTTTGTAAGTGAATATTTTCTTTTCCCGTTATGCTTGTCAACAAATTTGGAGATCAAATTGGCAATACGTGCTCAGCAGGAAAGAGTTATCTATTCTTGTTTGAAATTGAAAGGAATTTTACCAAAGTACTAGTTAATTCTCGAGTAGAGCTTAATGGTACGTTGTATCAATTTTCTGTTAATCCTTGCGACTTTCTTTATATACTTATTTCTTTAATGTCAGAGCTAGTCACATACTTAAGTTGATCCCTATCTTAAATAGATTTTTCATAATTCCAAAATCATTTCAGAATCCAAAAGAAAAGAAAGGAAGCTGAAACAGGAAACCTAAAGGACCACAATCAAACAATACAATGATCTTAATCATAATTCCAAAATCATTTCAGATTCTGGAGATGAGCTTGTGGTTGGATCGGATTGGCATTCTGTGTTTGCTGTGCAGGTGAAGCTTCTTCTGGAACCCTGCTGTCGACGCCAGAGGATGGATTCTCTGGATTGCTCATGGTGAGTATTGATTTCTGGTTCTTTCTTCTCTAAGGAACTTTGATTCCTTCGCTGCTTTGATCTAATTTTGCAGATCAGGGAGCTTCGATAAGCAATCAAGGCTTGCGGAAGCAAAATCAGGAGCTAATGCTCTGATACCATGTCAGAAATCGAAGATAAGGCAAGAACAAAGTGAAAGGGAAAGGAAGAACAGAGGAAACAACGTAGAAGTTTAGGGAATTTTCTTGTATATTCACCGTATATGTCATGTATAGTTCTGATGTAATTATATTACAGGATTTGTATAAATAAAGGAAAAGAAATATTATACAAATCAATTCAATATTCCCTATTTCAATCTAATCCATGATTGATTTGATCATGATTTATGACCAGAAAGAGATGAAGCATATCTTCCAACAGAAATATCGGGGGTCAATCGGCATCGCCATAATTTAAAAAAGAAAAAAAAAAGGGATGAAAATTTGTCCCGACGATAACCACCCGGACTCAAAGCAGTCGTGTTATCGCCGGATTAAAAATCCGATCTTGCTCCATCGCTTCCGATTTTCGCTTGCTCCGCGCGTTTTCGGTCTCAAGAATCAGGTGGAGTCTCCTCCCTTTTCATCTCAATCGCAACGCAAATCGTAAAACTACAGTGATTGTCATAATCTTTTCGTGCATTATCAACGCGGAATTCCGAAACTCGGCTTTCTTTTAATTGTATATAATTTAGGTCGCAGCTCAGTGCTTTCGCATGCGATGTCTTGACTCTGTGGTGTCTGTTGATGAAACTGGTTGTCACATTGTCTTCTTATTCTGATCTCGTATGATGTAGTACCGTCTCTCAGTGTGATCTTGATAGAACTATATTGTCTTCTTGTCTGGAGAATCAAGAAGAGAAGTGGGCTGTCATAAAACCTAATGTACAAGCTTTCGTTAAGCCATCGGTTTGAAAACATCTCGCAGAACTCATCAAGGAAAAGCAAGCATTTTGCAAATTTCGATAAATCCTGCCGTTTGCAGTTGAACATTCCAGATTATTAGTGAACGAGGGGATGTCAGTGAAATTTGTTGGATTTTAAGAGATAAAATGGTTGGCGACGTAAAAATTTAGCGTTTTGCCCCAACCCCATTGAGGATAAATTCCATTTCAGTTATGTGATGTTGTGCTTGTTTTTCGACGAGAGGCACATGCAAAGAACAGTAATTTGATGACCATCTCGGATGAAATGCCTTCTTCCCAAAATGGTGATGGATGGACTGGAACCCCGTGATAGTATCTGCTAGTAATAGCAATTCCAGGCTAATGTGGTTTTGTTACCCTCCCCTCGCTTAATTAGCTGCTACTTATTTAACTGGAAAGTGGAACACCACAATGTTAAGCAAATGCTGGAAGGTTGGATTTGGAGCCACTTGCCTCGATAATCATGAAATTTTTCTGTCGATGCAAGCCTACAATTTCAGCATCTGATTCATACAATATCCTGATGCAGGGAATGGGTTTGTGGACGTTGCTTGAAGGCCTTTTGCTTCTTGCAAATGCATTGGCAATATTGAATGAGGACCGTTTCCTCACTCCACGAGGGTGGAGCTTTCAAGAATTTCCAGGAGGCAAGGTCAAGTCACTGAAAGGGCAGGTTCTTGGTCTCATCAATGCAACCCAATACTTAAGGCTTCCACTTATCATCTTAAACGTTATCGGCATAGTGGTAAAGCTGGTCTCAGGCTGATATTCTCCGCCAAACATAGATGTTTATATAATTTTCCATATGTCGCATCCTTGATGACTTGTCCCTCTTATTTGGTAATATGGATCATATTATCAATCTTGCAGTATATAGGTTGGGTCGAGTCAACTTAAATTTTTTAAGTCGCTAATGTAGGTTGTGATAGGAGCAGGTGGCGTAATTTTGAGATTCGTCCGTTATCAACTCTGATACTAATCATTCCACAGTTTATATCTCTGTTTTCTCTATTTCATTTTGTCCGTTGACTTCTTCTTCTTCTTCTTTTTTTGTTTGAAAGGTCCGTTGACTTCATTAGCCCAACTTGGCAGCATCCTTTAGCATTATTAAAAGTCTGTTTTGTGGTTTATTAGCAGTTTAGACTGGTCAACTGCTCAATAACTACTCAACAGCTGTTGATGACATTCTGCGATAATATATTGAAGATGATGCTCGATTTCTTATTTCAAGAGATAGCTTTCTCCCTTCTTGTCCAGAGTAGAGAAATACTGGTATTAAGAACAAGTGATACGTTTGGTTTGTTGGGGTTTCAAAGAGCATGAATTCGTTTGATAAATTATTAAGTGCTTCTTGAATCCATCCTTTCTCAGTAACACGTTGTATGGATCCCCATTCGTGCAAACACACATTCATGTGGGAGAAGGTTGTCTAGTCTTGGTGAGGCCATAATTTCTCAGGTTTCCTTTGAGTCTTCCTCAATGCAATTCTAAGAGTCAATGTAGAATCAGTTTCGGTTTGTCTAGTGCAGAGTCTCAGATTACTTAAAACTGCCAATTTCCCCAAAATTTCTTAAGACAGTGAAATGACATATGTACAGTCACTCGAGTTTTTCTATGTTGTTCAAAAAGAAGTCTTGATGTGCATCGGCAGATTCAAATGCCTAAGTAAGAGAGAGAGAGAGAGAGAGAGAGACAGAGAGAGACAACGCTCTGAAAGTTTTGTTTAGAGAGAATCCTCTCTAACCAGAATTCTTTGTCTCGGTAAAATTTGTATGACCTATAATTGAAAGAGAAGACAAGAGTATCTACATAGACTACATCTCAACAAAACTACGCCGAATTTCTTCTTTCCAATGAGTGTTCACCACAAGAACCCTGCATTAGCTGTGTCTAGTTCTAAATTAAATCACTTCAGGGACATCATATCTTGTTCTTGTCCTCTCAGGCGATAAGATCTCTTCCCTGTCCTTCCTCTTTTCGCTGTTGGGATGGTGTTCCTTAGATCTCCCTCTCAACAAATGGGGTCTAAGCTTGTTGACATCTGCTAGCTGAACTGGCTTGAGAAAGAACTCTTTAGCCCCATCTTCCAAACATCTGATCAGGCATTGCCATCAAGTCATGTCAAATTATATTTTCATGGAACATAATTGAAGTACTAAAGGAAAGGCAAATACTGTCCCCTTACTGGCTGATTCTTGAGGGAACATCCTCAGATGACATGATCACAACTGATACGTCCTTGTAACTATTCGATTCCTGCTCATCAAGAAGTTAAATAATTAGCTACAAGTTCAACAACCGAAGAAATTCATTGCATGTTCAAATTCTCGTGTCCTTGGAAAAACAATCGTCAAGAATTTTAAGAAGTTTTTGAATTTCGAGATCCAGGGAAGTACACATTAATTGCTGGGAGTTGGAGTAATACTGCATTAAGTATTGCCAAACTAGGTGAGAAATTTATACTGGATCTAGCAAAACTCGAGCACAACCACAACAGTTTTGTGTGGCGAATCAACAATAGCACATTTAAAACATAAGAAGCTTAACCCAGACCAGAAAAAACCGTAGTACCTTGATCTTTCTCAAGAGATCATATCCTGTCATTTCTGGCATGAAATAGTCTGTGATGATCAAATTCACTTCTATCTCCTGCAAGAACAAGAGAAAGACCATTTATATTCTAATACAGTCAGAACAAAAAACTACAACTAAGTACAAGACAGCAATTTTTCTGAAGCATACCTGATTAAGATAGCTTGGAGAGACAGAGGTAGCGTTGGCATTTCTGGGCTGCTGCTCATTCAGGCCCAGAAACTCCAGAGCCTTACTTCCAGAATCAACTGCAGTCACTGTTAACCCACCAAGCACACGAACAAACGCATAAGAACCAATCAAATTGAAAAAAGAGATTGAACAAGATCGGAGCCGAAGCTCGTTTATTCAATCAAACGGACCCACCAAAGACAACTACCTTGATAAGAAGAGGTTTTGAGGAGCCTCTCAATCAGCTTCCTGTCGATGAGACTGTCATCAACCGCCAAGACATGAAATTGCGACTCGGCGGTGACACCCATTTCGGTCGGCGATCGATCAAGAACAACTACGGCGAGGAACAACGGGGAGGAGGAGGAGGAGGAGGAGGAAAGGGTGAAAGAACCGAACAAGATGGGGGGTCAATATTCAAATGTGAACCCATTATGGAGTGCGAGGGAGATATAAGAATCGTGTGGTGGGGGAGGAAAAATCTTTGACAGTTTGGAAAGCGAGATCCGACAGATTACATCCAGAATCCGCAGGATCTTCTCCGGGGGGCGTTGATTTTTGAATTCGAGAACAAGCAAAGAAGGTGCTTTGGCCTGCATTATTCTATTTACGACTTTTGCGTGCCGAGGACAATCATCATATTCTATTCTACTGACCCTTCTTAGTGACCTTTCGTTAGGGGCTAAAGCTACAGCCAAAAAGGGCCACCTCTCTCCCGCACGACTTCTCTGCCCACTTTCCGCCCTCCTGCCATTGCCAAGGGTCGGTGACTGTAGCACAGCGTCTGCTTTAAAAAAAAAATCAAATCTTTCTCGTTTTACAAACGCGCGGGCGCCTGGCGAACGTGGCAATGCGACCAGATCCGATCGGATTACGTGAAACTTCCCATCCACCCCTCCTGCCATTTGCCAAAGGGTCGGTGACTGTAGCACAGGGTCCGCTTAAAAATCAAATCTTTCTCGCTTTACAACTTCGCGGTGCGCGCATCGCGAACGCGGCATGCGACCGGATCCGATCGGATTACGTGAAACTTTTTTTTCCCCAAGTCAAGTCGTACTTGACTTTGCTAATGGTGTGTATTCCTCGATGAGGCGCTGTTCTTGGTCGCTGGAAATCTTCCCCCCCGGGCCCCTCCACAAAATCGCAGAGAAGATCTCCTCCATTGACCCGCGTGAAGTAGACACCTCGTAACAGACAAGTTTGAAATGTTCAGAGCCTTTTAGGAACCATCCCATGATGTTTCCCGCCCTGGAAAATTTCCGACACGTTTCTCTCGCGGGATCCTTCCCTTTTCTTTCTAACTGCTCGACGTACTGATGCGTGCCGGGGTCCGAAACAACCTACCCTACTGATCTCAACTTCTTCTAGACCCGCGTCGGATAATTCGTGCCACGTGGGAACTCAATCCGTAGGATTTTTCAAAGATCCGAACGGATAATCACAGAATAAAAGGATGATGGGAAATCATATAATTACAAACCTAATTTGTAGTATTATGTAAAATATGTAAGGTCTTATGATCCTCGTTTTCTATTTCAAAATTCTTCGATTAGCTATTTTATAAATATTGATAGAACTCATAAATTCGTAAGATGATAGTTATTGTGTAGTTATTATTTTTTCTTCCCTGCATTTTTCAAAAATTGAATATTTCTTTTTATCTTGCAAAGAACCTTACAAAAAGAAAATTCGTCAAATGATAAAACTATACGTTTAATCCCTACGTTTGAGCATTTTTTTCTGTTCAAATCCTCTAAGCTTTGAGTTTTGTCATTCTTTGCTTCCAATAGCCACAATTGCTTCCATCAAAGTAAGGCGGCTCGTTGGGCCTGAGCATCATTTTTTTTTTTTTTTTTTTTATAATTAATGTTTTCGACGCCATCAGTTTCTGACCATGTTCATCTCCTCCCTCCCGTCCGGTGGCCCTGCTCAAACCGAGAGGCTTACAGAGTTTAGAAAGAGAGAGAAGACGAGCTTCGATGGAGTCATCCATATCCAAGACTCTCTCTCTCTCTCTCTCCTCATCTCCCTCCTCTCGCAACCCCTTCGTCTTCCGCCTCCACCGCTACTTCTGCCGGTCGCTGCATCGCCGATGCCTCCCCTCTCGGCTCATCGCCGACCGCATCCGCTCCCCGAGCCTCGCTGAGCCGTCTCCGTCTCCCCCGGCTCCCGAGAGGTTCCGCTTGCGGGGCGTTTCGCTTCTCTCGGCGCCTTCGGCGGACGACGCGGCGGCGGAGGAGGCGGAGTCGACGGTGAGGATTGGAAGGTGAAATCGGTGGTGGATAGAGCCGAAGAAGCCTCAGGTGTCTCCTCTGATGTGATAATTCTCGACGTCGGAGTAAGCCCCTCTCTCTACGTGAATGTACGAGCTGAAGCTTCGATTTTGTCGATGCTTGTCCAACTTTCCCTGCATTATAATGCTGAAGATGTTATTACGCGGTGCGTATCATGTTTGTTTTTCCAGTGTGCGGCCACTTGAGTGGCTCTGTTTCGTCTCTGCAGGGAATGACTTGTGGGGATGTGCAGCGGGTATGAAGAGAATTTTGGAAAATCAAGTGAGTTTGCCGCTCTGCTTTTGTCTTTCTTGTAAGCCATCTTTCGTATGAAAAGAATCGTCATTGACTTGAGTTAAACCAAGTGTGAGAACTGTCATTTTCTGAATGTGATTTGAACCCAGCGTGTTTTCTCTTTTTTTCTGCTCTAGCATTGGACAGCCTCAAGTATCTGCTGCCAGCGTAAATCTTACAACTGGGACGTCTATTGTATGGCCTGGATCTGAAGCCAAGGCTATGCCTGATTGGCAAAAAGAGTTGGGAGAAACACTAGCAAAACACTTGACAAATTGTGGCTTTAAGTCTAACCCTTGAGGTAAGCAGTTTTATTCACCATCTGCTTGTTGCAGTTGAATGGGGTGTGGCTGATATTCGTGAATATCATTGCCGCATATAATGTTCCTTTGATCACAGATTGTCTGTGTCGAAGACTCCATCTACTAGTTGGAAGTACGAGTTTTTATATCTGTAATTTTCCCTGTCATATAATACAAACTAACTCCGAGAAGAATATTTTTAATGCTGGGGGTGGTTGACAAGTTCTCTGAATGCTCTCGTGGATTTGGTTTTGTGACTTTTGATGAGAAGCAAGCAATGGATGAGGCTATTGAGGCTATGAATGGGATTGACTTGGATGTGAGAAATATCATTGAGGAAAAGGCTCAGCCTCAATGTTCAGGTGGAGACCAAGATGTTGATTGCAGTTGTAAATGTGGCCCTGATGGGGATAGTGGTACTCAAGGAGGATCAGGAAATGACTGCTAAATCAGGACCGTTCTGGTCCCTATGAACATTGTGGTACAGGAAACTTCCATTCAGGGTAGAAAGAATATTCCTGATAAGTATGTACACAATTTTTTTTTTTTTTTTTTTTTTTTCAGATATATTAAAGCAGTTGATGCTGTGCCGATTGAAAAATACTTTGTGCTTGTAGCGGAGCAATTGGAGGTACTGCTGTTACTTGCTGGAGCCAAAGTCCCTTCTGTTGCATCTCTTCTTTATTGTTCTCTGGGTGGACGAATTGGCTTGATCAGTCTTTGATGTGCGAACTATGGCTGAAACATTCGAATGTTTAAAGTCTGTGAATGCTTGTTTTGATGTTTTGGTCTGATGACAATACTTGCTTGACTTCAAAAATCAAATTTGGTCTTACTCTATCAATGCTATAATGGGTCCTGGATTCTCTTTGGATTACATACTTTAGCACTTGCAAATCCATCTGAGATCAATCTTGGTTGACTTCTACATTGGCATTAGCGACTGTGGAGTGCAGACAGCTTTTCGGTGTCTTGATGGCTCTTTTGAGGATAGGGCGAGAGATTGACCTGTGGAAGTATTGCCTTTTCTCTTTGCAAAAGGGAAGCTGCCTTAGAAATGAATGTCTGTTTTGGCTACGATTTTTCAGATGTCTAAACTTTTTGAAAAGGAGTTAAGCGGGTAAACTCTATGTTTTCTTATACACATCTGTTATGTGAGCTTTCTGTCTATAGTTTGCACTATATTAACTCGCTAAGCTTTTGGCAGGATTCTTGGTTGTTTGTGGTGTTTTGATACACGATGCCATTACTTTCGTGTCATAGGACGTGGTATTAGTCTTAAAAATTCTGAAAAGTCCTTATGGTCTCAAGAAGCTATTCATATGTGCAATTAACTTGGTAAAATTCCATCTCGCCCTCCACACACTGTACTGATGGAGGAGTTCCTTTCTGGTAAAATGCGGAGATCTTTTGGAAGTGTTAGCGTTGGTGAGCATGGCAATTTGATTTGCATTGTCTTCTTCCTAGCGATCTCTGGTATTGTATCACCATCTTCAGTGGAAGATTGCTGGTCTCTGTCTCCTCTGTTTGCATGGTGCTCTATCTTGTTAGGTTTCTCGGATAAGTTACCCTTTAAGGTGTAATGACAGCTCTTCCTTTGACTTGCATTTCTGCACTAATGATCTTCGCTACACACATTCAGCCAGTCATTTGTGATTGATCATGTACCTTCACCCCTATTCTTTTAGAAGTTGTGCTTGCTCCATCTAAATTTGATACTCTTGGAATAAGAAAAAACCGGATATGACCATCTCCTTTTCAGTTTTTCTCTGTAGTTACTTGGTTAAGGTTATTATGCATTCTTAAATATGGTTCTGTAAATGAATATTTTCTTTTCCCGTTGCTTGTCAAAATATTTGGAGATCAAAGTGGCAACATGTGCTCAGCAGGGAAGAGTACGCCATTCTTCCTTGTTAGAATCAGAGGGGAATTTTATCAAGGTATTGGTTAGTTTTCAAGTAGAGTTTGACAGTAGATTCTATCAAGTTTCTGTTGATCTATGCGACTTTCTTTATATAGTTATTTCTTCAATCTCAGAACTAGTCACATGCATAACTTGATCCCTGACTGTCTTAATAGATTTTTCATAATTTCAAAATCATTCCAGAGTCCACCCAAAAAAAAAAAAAAAAAGAAAAGGGGAGCCGAAATAGGAAACCCGAAGGATCCTAATCATTAAATTACAAAGTACAAAAATGTCCATGGGAATGCGGTGACCAAATCACCATATGAGTTATAATAACTCTACACTAGGAAATAAAAACCATAGCAGACTACGAAATCACATTTATGGAAATTCAAGACTAGGAATTTAATTACGTAGAGTACATCTTGGAGGGAAAAGCTTGTGTGCGCAATGTTAGTGAAGTCTAGTTCTGTCGATGGACGAGGAGACCATAATAGCAAGCATGGACTGCGTTTTAATCTTGTGCTGAAACTTTATCATCATAAGCCCTATTTCTTCAGTCTCATCTTCTCCATTATCCACTGATGCTTCCATTGCTTCAGCCTCTACACAGTCCAAGTGCGTGCCATAATCGCAGTCTGTGCAACAGTAGCACCAGCATCCCTTGGCAATGCTCTTCCAGCACATGTCGGATCAGGCTCTATTCTTGCATCTGGGAGTAGCACAATGTGAGAGGGTTCTCAGGGTCCTTGCGCTTCGCCATTGTCACCAAGTCAGTGCACTCCGCATAGAGATCGTACTGGCGGATCGAGCAGGTAGGAGGATGTGTCCCCGTCGTCCCCACATGCGTTACATGGGTAACTCTCTCCCCCTCGTAAGGTGGCGAGGTGAGGAAATGAAGCGGGTGCTCGGGGTGCAACTCACGATGAATAGTTCCCACCGGTTGTGGCTGTCCACCACTGTCTAGTAATGCTCTTGCTACTTTGATAGCCCCATGTTATTGCGTTGCTGGGACGACGGTGCCCTGAAGGTTGTTGTACGGAAGTTGGTAGCAGGGGATTGGTGCTCTTCGATAGCCTCCACATTTGGTTGCTTTGCCAATATCCTGAAGCTCGATGCCCTGGCGATGTCCTGAGCTGGTGATTGGTGCTCGAGGTAGGAGGAGAAGAGTCAGGCAGTATAGCTCACGTGTGGGAGAATGATCTCCCGAGGCAGGATAGGGTTGTTGGTACAATGGACATGGAGGTCGAAGTCGCACGGTGCACTAGAGTAAGAGATGCCGGTGCAAGGGTGGCAAGGGCAGCAGAGGAAGGAGGCGGAGGGGTAGGTTGGGGAGGACATTCGGGTGAGGGGGGTGGGAATGGTGGTGGACAGGGCGCTTCGCATGGAAGCAGTGCAAATGAAGGAAGTAGCTGCACTAGATGTAGGCGAAGACGTCCAATGGCGCTTCGGCCTGGGATTCGCATTCGAAGCATTGAATTGGGTGGTCAAGCCCTTGTTGAAAGGGTTGGCAAAGGATCAGGTTGTGTGGATGGCTGAAATGCTTACGTGACTCCATCTATGGATTAGGCTATGTGTGTGTGAAAGAGCGAAGGGAGGGAGGAAGGTTGGCTTATGAATTCCATAAGAAACTGCTCATATAAGCAGGAAATAGTGGATGTCCAGGAATCAATGGAAAAAAAAACATTGAATATGCTGTGAACGATGTATTGGACAGAGTCAATTACAAAATACAAAACTTATGTAAAAATTTGTTTTTTTTCGGTTGGATCCAACGTGAATCATATTATCTCTTGATATGTGATTGGCATAATCTAGTAGACTAATCTCATGAAAAACCCTCGGGAAATTACCAAAAAAGTCATAAATCTATTGGACGACGGTCAATTGTGTTATAAATCTTTCAATTTTACCAAATAAGTCCTAAATATTTTGACAATTTGCGATGAAGTTCTTCCAACCAAATATGACTAGAAAATCAATAAGGTGAATGTCAGCCATCTTTAGCGCGATTGGTATTGACATGGACAACTTTTGTAACTTTAAAAAAACAAAAGAATGTTTTGAATTTTGTTTTTCTTTTGTTGGGATTCTGGCCAATGGGGCCCCCATCATGATTGGTGATGCCCTTGTCGGCCATAGGCAAGCGCCTTCAGGCCCTTGTCAACTACAAGTGAGGGAGTCACAATCCTTCCTTGTGGTCGGTGAGGGTCAATTGGCAGCCTCACCAACTCAAAGTTGGAAAAAAAAAATTGAAAAGAAAATAAGAAAAGATAAAAGATAAAATAAAAAATTAGAAAAAGTTATTCACATTAACACCGACCATGCCATATAGGATAGTTGGTGTCTACGTCAACGATTTCTGACTAAATGATTGAAAAATCATCAAAATGTTTATAATTAAATTGTCCAAATTGAAATACTTATGATTGCATTGGCTATCGTATAATAAATTTAGAACTTTTTGATGACTTTTTCTAACAACTTCACCAAGTAATGTTAATCGTATTCCTTTTTTGGCCCATTAAAGGGAGTGCATCCGACATGGCAACCTATGACATTACCCGGTATATAACATCCTCAAAGAAGAGAGAATTTGGTCAATCATCTCTCTCTTTCTCAGGTGAGATTTACTAATTTAGATCACTGTATACAGCTTCTCACCTGCATGAAGTGGTAGTGGAAATTATAGCACATACTGCTCTCTCTCTCTCTTCTTCAAGTTCATGCTCATGCATGTCTCTGTGATCCTTCCGTTCAATCGAGTCGGTTATTCCTTGTGATCATGCTACGCCTACAAATTCATAAAAATCGTCCATTTATTTTTTGGCATCATTTGCCCTTACCTAAAGGGCAAGTCAAGTTGTTTCTTGTTCCACGTATGCTTTACTAAAATGGTTAAACTACACTTTTGATCCCTGAACTTGAGAGCAATTTTTTTTTCTCCAATCAAATGCTCCTCAACTTTTAGCTTGTTTCATCAAGTTATGAACTTGCATAGCTTTTCTAATCAAGTCCCTTCAGCTTCAACTATAGTTAATCGGATCCGACACATCTTTTTCCATAAACTGTCGCATCTTCCTCGTCTATTTTCATCACCTACATATTCTTTCTATTCTCAATCTTTCTTTGACACACTGTTAGGTTTAACCGTCTCATTTTTGGTACAATTGCAGATGAGTTGAACCATCAGGAGGAATCTGTTGAATTTTGCTAAATAAAGGGACTCTTCATTGAATAGTCTCACACGCTAGTATTCCTTTTAGTCTTTTTATAACAATGAGATGTCTGGGGCAGAGCACTCTAATCATTACTGAGTATTGTGGTCCTTCATCCCCCTCACATCATGGGTAATCACCGAAAATACATGGATCTGTGCTGCTAGGGTGGCTCAAGAGAAAAGTGCAAGTGTGGCAATTTGAACTCATGGCATGAGTGAAAAAGAGAACACAAATTTACCACTTAAGCAACCCCTTGGATTTAAATCTGGAGATTATTCTAAATTGAATGAATATGAGACATGGCAAAGTCTAAAAAGGTTCCATTACATGTGAGACATATATGAATACATGGACAAAATTTTAGCATAATATTTAGTTAGTGTTTCTCATCGTTCTGATTCTACAATTTAGGAGTGATTTGTACAACTCTATACAATGAGTCACGTGAATCTAATTCTAATTACTTATAGGTCTTGTTTATAAATGTAATTATAGCCTCCTACTAGGGAAGTGTTTTACTTCCTATTGGTGGACAAATCGATCTTGAGGAGTCTGCCAGAACTCCAACCTGCACACACAAACACGGATTGAAGTGTTCGACTATTTTATCTACATTGGCACTCCAATATCTAAGTTTGTTAGGGAAGAATATGTGCAGATACTGAGGTTAAAAGGGTGATATAAGCTAAATGCTATAAACCTTACTTGAGTCCCTTGCAGTATTTATAGACAAGCTTACCCTGGCGGGTGAATTGTAACGACCCGACCTCACTGTGTGATATTGTTCGCTTTGGACACTAAGTCCTCACGGCTTTAAAACGCGTCACCTGGGGACAAGATTGCACTCGGCCATTCCTTTCCCCAAACTGATATTGTCCTCTTTGGATGGGATTGCACGAAGCTATTTCCCCTCCCTCAAGGCTTTGTTTTCAGTGCAGTAGAAGCGTACGTGAAACGCGTCACTTGGGGACAAGGTTGCACTCGGCCATTCCTTTCCCCAAATCGATATTGTCCTCTTTGGATGGGATTGCACGAAGCCATTTCCCTCCCTCAAGGCTTGGTTTTCAGCGCAGCGGAAGCATACGTGAAACGCGTCACACATACTTAGGAACCCAAGCCTTATAAAGGCTCCTAAGGCTCCCTCCCTAAGCGATGTGGGACAAGAGAAATGCCCTTAGCCTCGCCCGCGTACTGCCGAGGCGATCTTAGTCCGTCCCTCCGTACTGTCCCGGGTCTGGGTCGTCACATTCTCCCCCCTTAAGGCACAGCGCCCTCGCTGTGGCCCCACACGCTGCGGGAGTTGGCTCTGATACCATTTGTAACGACCTGACCCCACTGTGTGATATTGTCCGCTTTGGACACTAAGTCCTCACGGCTTTAAAACACGTCACCTGGGGACAAGGTTGCACTCGGCCATTCCTTTCCCCAAAGGACCTGGGCCCCTACTGTGTGATATTGTCCGCTTTGGGTCACTCGCCCTGGCGCGGACGAACCGCCATCCCAGCCCCGGTTTTTTCCCTCACGGTTTTAAAACACGTCACTTGGGGACAAGGTTGCACTTGGCCATTCCTTTCCCCAAAGGGATATTGTCCTCTTTGGATGGGATTGCACGAAACCATTTCCCTCCCTCAAGGCTTTGTTTTTAGTGCAGCGAAAGCGTACGTAAAACGCGTCACCTGGGGACAAGGTTGCACTCGGCCATTCCTTTCCCCAAACTGATATTGTCCTCTTTGGATGGGATTGCACGAAGCCATTTCCCTCTCTCAAGGCTTTGTTTTCAGCGCAGCGAAAGCGTACGTGAAACGCGTTATGCAGGGATAGAGGGCCATCCCTCGGGCCTTCCCTCTCCCAAGCCATATTATTGTCCTCTTTGGACGGGATTGCATGAAGCCATTTCCCTCCGTCAAGGCTTTGTTTTCAACGCAACGAAAGCGTACGTGAAACGCGTTATGCAGGGGTAGAGGACCATCCCGTGGGCCTTCCCTCTCCCAAGCCATAATATTGTCCTCTTTGGACGGGATTGCATGAAGCCATTTCCCTCCCTCAGGGCTTTGTTTTCAACGCAACGAAAGCGTACGTGAAACGCGTTATGCAGGGGTAGAGGGTCATCCCGTGGGCCTTCCCTCTCCCAAGCCATAATATTGTCCTCTTTGGACGGGATTGCACGAAGCCATTTCCCTCTCTCAAGGCTTTGTTTTCAACGTAGCGGAAACGTACGTGAGACGCGTTATGCAGGGGTAGAGGGCCATCCCGCGGGCCTTCCCTCTCCCAAGCCATAATATTGTCCTCTTCGGACGAGATTGCATGAAGCCATTTCCCTCCCTCAAGGCTTTATTTTCAGCGCAGCGGAAGCATACATGAAACGCATCACTTGGGGACAAGGTTGCACTCGGCCATTCCTTTCCCCAAATCGATATTGTCCTCTTTGGATGGGATTGCACGAAGCCATTTCCCTCCCTCAAGGCTTTGTTTTTAGCGCAGCGGAAGCATACGTGAAACGCGTCACACACACTTAGGAACCCAAGCCTTATAAAGGCTCCCAAGGCTCCCTCCCTAAGCGATGTGGGACAGGAGAAATGCCCTTAGCCTCGCCCGCGTACTGCTGAGGCGATCTTAGTCCGTCCCTCCGTACTGTCCCGGGTCTAGGTCGTCACATGAATGGTCTCTAACATAATGTCATTTGGTTGAGACAGGTGACGGTTTGCTTGGACATGTGAAGACTTTGACATGCCAGGCGGGTCACTTACAATTTTACAAATGGGTGGAAATTAGTCTATGATATTTGAGCCCAACTCTATATGGGATCTATATGGGTTTGCACAACCCATATTCAACCCATTTCGTTTATCCGCTCCAACCCATAATTTGAGACGAAGAAACTTGTTCGGCTGCAAGAAGAGCACCACTTGGCTATTGTATCCTACATCACGAACACTTTTGACTCTTGCAAGTTAATTCTTAAAGAGTTGATAATTGGAAAATATAATTGAAAGGACGAAACTAAAAAGTTTAATGTACGTTATTCACAAGATAAAAGGGAAAACAATAGTGTTATACTTAAGTGAACCTTAAAACCTAAAAAGGTCATGTTAGCATCGAACCAAAGCTTAAACTTGTTTCATAATTTATGGATGGACTTTTACCACCATTTTCACACCTCCGTCCATAACTGACGCTCAAGCTCCCTCGCTTACTCGACGAGTCAGCCCATAGAGCTTTCCATTCTTCAAATGCAACAATTTAAGAAAAAAATTATTACAAATAGATCATGATGGGTTGGGCATAGGTTGCCGAATTTATACTTTATGTAAATTAGTCAATTTTAGCTGAATATTTTCAACTCAACCCAACAAACCCGTTTGATGGGTGTACATAGACCAATAGGCACTGGAATTTTGAGTAGCGGATGAGCCATTGCTCCCTCCAGTGGATTTATGCAAGGTGGAGTTCTTGTTGAGGGATGACCCATCAAGGGCAATGGACATGCCTCATTATCAAAGGATTGCCTTGCCCCGTCGGACAAGGCATGTAACATGTTAGATCAGGTAAGGACATGTGATGTGGGTCCAATAATGAGCTGGGCACTGGAATTTTGAGTAGCGGACAAGCCATTGCTCCCTCCAGTGGATTTATGCGAGGTGGAGGTCTCGTCAAGGGATGACCCATCAAGGGCGATGGACACGCCTCATTATCAAAGGATCTCCGTGCCCCATTGGACAAGGCATGTAACATGTTAGATCAGGTAAGGACATGTGATGTGGGTCCAATAATGAGCTGCGCACTGGAATTTTGAGTAATGGACAAGCCATTGCACCCTCCAGTGGATTTATGCGAGGTGGAGGTCTCATTGAGGGATGACCCATCAAGGGCGATGGACACGCCTCATTTTCAAAGAATCACCTTGCCCCATTGGACAAGGCATGTAACATGTTAGATTAGGTAAGGACATGTGATGTGGGCCCAATAATGAGCTGGGCACTGGAATTTTGAGTAGCAGACAAGCCATTGCTCCCTCCAGTGGATTTATGCAAGGTGGAGGTCTTGTCGAGGGATGACCCGTCAAGGGCGATGGACATGCCTCATTTTCAAAGGATCACCTTGCCCCATTGGACAAGGCATGTAACATGTTAGATCAGGTAAGAACATGTGATGTGGGTCCAATAATGAGCTAATTCCGGAATTGCGGTTTTTTTTTTTTTTTTTTTTTTTTTTTTTTATTCCACATCATGTGTTATCAGAAAATAAGAGCAAGTTGAATAGATGAAAAGGATCGACGCTCTTACGACTTTTCCCATGTGAGCTGTCTCGCTCATGCCACTGTCAAAAGAAGAAGCAGGATCATTGACTTGACTCAAAACTTTCGCACTTCTTCAATGAAATGCATCTGCCAGCTGCACCTTGTTTGCGTTTCTAACTGGCTATATACCTGCGTATTTGAATACGTACCGAGTCTTTTTACAATTACAAATAATCTTTTGAAATAAAAATGTGAATTTGTTAAAATAATAGTGTGGACTTTTTTATCAGCATTGATTAGTATAATCTATAAGCATTTAAGGTCTAAAAAATAATTTTCCTATTAATGTAATAAGCTGGTCCGACATGGATCTAAAAAGTAATATTTTTGAAAGGGATCCTTCTTCAACATAGCAGAGATTTTGCTCTCTTTTTCGGTATAAGCACTATTTCGAACTTTGAAATAACAAACAATATTCTGATTGCATAAGGTGGGACATTACAAATATGTAATATTCTACAATTTCTTAAATATTGTGCGGAGAAATGGACTGACTCAACGTGACATTATAAATTATAGGAAAGATCATCTCAAATAATTGACTTCTCCTGCAACTTTGACCTTTCTCTATGTTTATCATTTCACACTCCTCCGCAACAAAATGCTGATATAACAACTTCATCGAGCCTAGACTTTGTTAGTTTTAGTCTCAATGTGATTGGAAAGAAGATATTTTCTGGAAACTCACGCTAATTATGTTCCATGTACCGGAAAGTCAAAGATTTTATATTCACGGAAAAGACTAAAGTCCTCGTCCTTAATAGACGGCAGGGCCAATTAGAGATTCAAAGGTAAATTGTAGCCTTATAGGATAAGGACACAAATGATAATGAACAAAAGTAGGCCAGATGGTGTTTTGGCTTTCATTGATTGACTTTATCGTCAATAGTTTCCTTGCAAAGTGCAACTCATAGCCTTGTAATGTTCTCAACTTAAGAGGTCTATAAAAGATCCGTCATGACTATTCTTGCATTGACAACATCCACATCTTCATATCAAAGATCATGTTGCATGTTGATATATTTTGCCAATTGTCTCTAAACAATGTCACATGCATACCTTAAGAGACTCAAGTTGAGAATACTTTTACTAATCCTTATGGACTTTTCCTATAGAGATAGGTTACATTTGGTCATTTGGATTTCTAATTAGAATAGGATTGAATAAGATAAAATATGAAATCTAGGGTTTTTGCTATATCATATCCTCCGTGTAGAGATTTCAATAATAAAATCAGATATAATAACATCATATCATATATATTATTTGGTATAAACGGTACATCTGTATAAATAGACCTAAACATAACTAGAGATAGTAAAAATCTTTCACGACACTTTTGCTTACTTTATTTTTTTTATTTTTATTTTTATTTTACTTTCCTCTCTTTTTTAATTAATTTTTCCCCTTCCATAATTCTTTAATGAGATTTTATTAAATAATAAACTAAACTAATATATCTAAAATACTAAAATTCCTAAAATATTCCAAAATGTATAATTTGTAGTAAAGATATATATTATAACTGACAAATGAGAGTAATGTTGATTATAAATTGTGAGAAAGACCTACTTACATGTACGGTCAATACTGTCCTGTTTGTGAGTATTGGAAAGTCAAAATAATATACGTGTGGAAACAGACTGAAGGCATCACCCCCTACCGAACGGCCCGGTAATTCAGGGATTGTAAAAGACACAATTGACAATGGAAAAAAAGTAGGCCCCCATGGTGTTTTCGGCTTTCATTGACCGACCTTATCACCGGCTATTAACTTGCATGTCACGGCCCTGTAATTTTCTCATTTTGAGAAAAGGATAAAAATTTCTGTCATGACTACTCTTGCATTTGATGATATCATCATGTCTTAGTATGGTAGAACATATTGCCCGCTAGTATATATTCACGAACTGTTTCAAAACAACGTCAAGAGAGAACCAAAAAGACTCGAGTTGAGAGCGTTTTGCTACAAATCCTCGTGGACCTTGCCTATAGATATCAGCTTTTGCCCATGTCATTCTCATGCCTAACTACCATCATTCTTCTATTAGGGAGTGTCCTGGCTTTAGCAAAAGATGGCCGGGACGAGATTGATCGATTGGCTTTATTAGAATTCAAGGCTCGAATAGCCGATCCTAGTGGGGTTTTGAGCTCGTGGAATGATTCTAGCCACTTTTGCAATTGGTACGGTGTCACATGCGGTCGCAAACACCGAAGAGTCACTGTACTAGACCTTGGCTCCAAGAACTTATCCGGGGTCGTGTCGGCCCATATTGGTAATTTGAGCTTTCTGAGGGGAGTCAATCTGGAGAATAACAGTTTTCACACCGAAATTCCCCCGCATTTTGGCCACTTGCTTCGATTGCAGAAATTGTTCCTTAATAACAACTCATTCAGTGGTCAGATCCCTTCGAATCTCTCCTATTGCTCTAATTTGCTCATTCTTAGCTTAGACTTGAACATGCTCAAAGGAAATTTGCCGACAGAACTGGGCTCATTGTCCAAGCTCCGAGGACTTACACTTCAAGCCAACAGCTTGATGGGAAACATCCCGCCGTCTATTGGAAACTTATCATCTCTTCGAAAGTTCGGAATAACGCGGAATAACTTCGATGGGACGATCCCAGAGACTCTTGGCCAGCTGAGAAATCTAAAGATCCTCTATCTCGCCAGAAATAAATTTGTCGGTACAATTCCTATCTCAATCTTCAATATATCCGCTCTAGCATGGCTTGGTGTAGGTGAAAACCAATTAGAAGGGGGTTTACCTAGCGACTTAGGCTTCACTCTTCCGAATATTGAGATTATCAATATGTATCAGAACCACCTCATTGGACCCATTCCCGAGTCAATATCCAACACCTCTAACCTCAAGCTAATCCAAATCAACGAGAACAATTTTATTGGGAAAGTTCCTTCTTTTTCAAAGATAAGAGGACTCTGGTGGTTTAGTATTGGCCGCAACAACTTAGGAGGTGAGCAATCTACTGATTTGGACTTCCTCTGCTCTTTAACCAATTCCACAAAATTGGAACTTTTGGGCATAGCGGAAAATGCTTTTCGAGGACTAATACCCGATTGTATCAGTAACCTCTCGATCACCCTTTCCTGGTTTGGGTTAGCATACAACCATATTTTTGGAACCTTACCTTCCGGAATCGGAAATCTCATCAATTTGGAGGATTTGCGAATGCAAGGCAATAATATCTCAGGAAACATTCCTTTTGAGATCGGAAATCTAAACAAATTGAAGCTTTTGGATCTCGGCCAAAATAAATTATCGGGGAAAATACCAGAATCGTTTGGGAATTTAAGGATGTTACTCGAATTGTACTTAGACGGCAATAATTTCCAAGGCTCGATACCATCATCTCTGAAAAATTGCCAAAATCTACTTCTCTTGAACCTTCCGACCAACAACCTTAGTGGTTACGTACCCAAGGAGATTATGGGCCTCTCATCTTTGTCGATTTGCCTCGACTTGTCTCGAAATAGTCTTATTGGCTCCCTTCCAGAAGAAGTTGGAAAATTGCAAAATCTCGGTGAACTACGTCTTGACGGGAACGGATTATCTCAACAGATTCCAAGCAGTATAGGTAGTTGCATAAGCATGGAATGCCTATATGTACAGGATAATTTCTTTGAAGGGCCCCTACCATCACTTATGAGTTCCATGAGAGGCCTTCAGGTTTTGAATGTTTCCAACAACCAATTGTCTGGCCAAATCCCGAAATTTCTAGAGTCGCTAAATCTGACAAATTTGAGCCTATCTTACAATGATTTTGAGGGTGCATTGCCTACAGGAGGAGTTTTCAGAAGTGCCATTTCAACATTGGTCGTTGGAAACAAGAAGCTTTGCGGGGGTCTCCCAAATTTTCAACTACCGAAATGCTACTACAAAGAGTCAAAATGGACGAGAATAAGCGGAACTGCAAAAATTCTTATATCTATAGTCTCTGCTCTTGTCGGAGTAGCTTGCATACTGTTTTTGTTATACTTCTTCTGGTTTGGACACAATAAGAACGCATCAGCTTCAAGCTCTTCTGAAGATGGGTTTTTGCATGTTTCTTATCACAATCTACTAAAAGCGACAGGTGGATTCTCCCCCACCAATTTGCTTGGCGTGGGAAGTTTTGGGTCCGTGTATAGAGGGCTGCTTGATCAAACTCAATCGGTTGTGGCCATCAAGATTCTCGACCTTACTTGTGGTGGAGCTTCCAAGAGCTTCATAGCCGAGTGTGAGGTCTTGAGAAGAATCCGACACCGTAATCTCGTGAAGATACTCACGGCATGTTCTGGGTTTGATTTTAATGGAAATGATTTCAAGGCACTAGTCTACGAATTCATGTCAAACGGAAGCTTGGATGAGTGGTTGCACCCAATTGCATCACAATATACGGAGAGAAACAAGTTGAGTCTACTTGAGAGAGTGAATATTGCAATCGATGTTGCTTGTGCACTAGATTATCTCCATCATCACTGTGAAATGCCAATAGTTCATTGTGATTTAAAGCCAAGTAATGTCCTTCTTGACGATGAAATGAATGGACATGTAGGCGATTTTGGGATTGCCAGGTTCCTTCCCGAAGCAACACATAAGTTGCTAGTAGATCAATCGAGCTCTGTCGGAGTAAAAGGATCTTTTGGCTACGTAGCTCCAGGTAATGAAGCACACCTTGGGTCATTCAATTTGTTTTTTTGAACACATAATCGTAGACAGATCCTTAAAGAAAAAGGCATAGACATAAAACGTCACCGAGAATATATTTCAAACTTAATCATTCACCTTGCATCAATACATTGTTAATTGTTGTAGAGTATGGCATGGGAAGTGCGGTATCTACAGAAGGAGATGTGTATAGCTTCGGAGTCCTCGTTTTGGAGATGTTCACAGGCAAGAGGCCGATTGATGACATGTTTGAAAATGGGTTGGACCTTCATCGCTTCACAAAGGCAGCTTTGGCAGACCAAGTGGAGAAGGCAATTGATCCCATTTTGCTTCAAGAAATCGAGGAGTTGGAGAAGAGACGGACAATTGCTCCAGGCAAGATCAAGAGCTGGTGTAGCATCAAGGATTGTTTGGTTTTGATCATTGAAGTAGGAATCACTTGCTCTTTTGAGTCTGCGAATGAGCGAATAGACATCTATGATGCATTGACTAAACTCCAAGGAATGAGGAAGAAACTTCTTGAGTTCATTGTCACTGTCTAGTTGATGTCAAATTTGAACTTCATCTGGAGTCATGTGGTCTTCATGGTCCTTGCTTTTTGGTTTTTCTTCCTTTGTAATTTAACCATTCTCTAGATGTTACGTTTGTCTTTCAACATTTTCGTCTTCATGGTGGGTATGCACTACTTGTACCAATAATTTTAGTAAATGTTAATTTTGTTGCGTCATGTGGACCAATAAGCTAGGCTACTGAAACCCAGTACTTCATTCTTTCTTTGGTTCTTGTTTGTGTGTGTGGCTGCTATTAATGGTGCATTTGGCTCTGTATAAACAAAAGTCGTACACCCTTAGTTGTTCGATTGGCTTCCACCTGAAGTATCCTTCGGTCAAAGAAGCTCTAAAAAAAGCTGCTCCAGTGACTCCTAATAATACTGTCATTGTAAAACAAAGTATCCAGACATGGGAGCCCCTCTGCAAGTTTCTTCTATTGTGATGAGGATTCTTTTGCAGCCATGGAAGAAACTAATTCTTTGTTGGTAATCATTGTGTAGCGCATATTGAAATGGGCAGGATGGTGACTAGCTCTAATGATCCCGTTGTGTGATACGCAAGTGGTGGAAACACATCAATAATTGCCTATAGTGAGGGAAGGCATCGGATTTTGGAGACAATGTGATATTGCTGCTGCAAACTACTTAGACAAATTTGCTAAATTTGCTAGAATCTTGACACTGCCCAACAATTGGAGCCTTGGATACATCATGGAGCAGGTATGTCACCAGAAGTGCCCGTGAAGATCTCTACTTTGTCCATGTGCCCTTGACTTTGTCTTAAAACTGTTCTTATTTGCACTTCACTTTATTTTAACTAATTGATTTATTTTTTATCCTTCTATAAGTAAAAAGGAGGATGTAAGGATCTTAACATGAAAGTTGTGGGAAACGAGCAATTTTTTTCACAAATACGAGAGCAAGAGGACTAACGCTATCAAGAAGACCAGCAACACATTTTTCATTGATGTGCAAATGTCGCTCTCTATTTTGTTGTTGCCTCTTGCAAGAGTGATGTGAACTGATGATGTCAAATACGGATACGGATTAATGTTCGTCAATTTCAGTGTGATGATGTTTCAATGATGTGCAAATGTAGCTTTTTCCTGTATTTATTTCCCTTAGAGAATAATACGAGAATGTTGTTTCACAGAGTGTTTCGGCCAAAATGGTAACTAGTTTTAGCTTTGATAGTTAAGAACTCAGTGTATGTTCATAGCAGATGCAGACGTTCATCATCAACTCATCATTAAAGAGAAGATAACGGATGAGTTTACAATATAGTTAGACCTCTCACTGATCACGTGCAACCTACAACAACCATTCAAAGTCCTGTCACATCTTGCTACATTATTATCCATGAAATTAACAAACATCCAATAGAATCCTCTCTTTTCTCTTCGTTGGAGTCAACTTCAATCGTTTTTCACAAGAGGCACAAAATGATTTGCTGGAAGTGATTATCACCAATGGGGAATCAATCCATTGGAACCATCTGAGGGGTTTCTGTGAGTTCTTAAAATGGGATGATGCCGGAAAGAATTTGAAGAAATTGCAATTTCCTTGCTAGAATATTAAGAGGAAAGAGCATGTCAGTACACTCGGTATTTCCACATCAAGCAATAAAAAACGGCATATAAAGGAGAACTATAAAAGTTATATGTAGAAAACGCAGCAATATTCAATGAGCTAAAACCAATATAGCAAAGAAGCTCAACCAGACTGCAAACCTAGAACATTTGAAAGGCCGTGAATCAGAAATGAGAGACTTGCTCCAAGGATTGGAAGAACATAGAAAATTGCAACGCTGAATGATTAGCTTAGCTGAGCAGAACATGCTTCTGTAATTTGATTCTGTTCGAACTAGTCAAAACACATTTATAACTTTCACAATGCAATGTTAGGAAGGTAAAGAAACCATGCATGCACACAAGCTTTGGAAACATTTGGTGGACCGGTGAACCTGCCTGTTTGTCATGATTCTGATCCAGCAGTCGAACACGCATCAACGTATATATCCTAGGTGACAGGGTTGAGGTACATTGGAGGACGAGCATAAGGTACCACAACTTCGTATAAAACTTGCCTGTTTGTCCAGCAAAGGCCCATTTCTGTTCGCCAAGCATCAGAACGCTGAACAAACGCTCTGTTTGTCCAGCAGAGGCCGAGTAGAAACTTCTACACCAAACCGCTCGCTTCCTTGCACTATCTCATTCCAAAACACATCACCAAAACTCCCATGGGCATATCGTTTCACTGATTTCCCAGCAAAGCAGCCGACACGTAAATCATAGAAAACTCAATCGCAACAGGAAACACCATTTCAGTAACACTGCATGATCAAAGCGAGCGCGTGACCGAGCATGAGTGCTGGACAACGGTCCGTTTGTCTAGCAAAGGCCGAGTAGAAACTTCTACACCGAACCACATATCGTCTCCCTGAGTTACTGGCGAAGCAACCAACCCGTGAATCCTTGAGACCTCAATCGCAACCAGAAAGGCCATTTTCCGTTCGCTAAATCCGTGATGCTGCATGTTCGAAGCGAGCGCGCGATCGAGCATCAGGAGGCCGAACAAACACTCTGTTTGTCTACTACACCGAACTGATTGCTTCGTTGCAAGATCTCATTAAGAAAAGAAAGAAGAAGAACGTAATCGTCTCTCGGAAACGATGAACTCGCGAGGAAGACGACGAGGGAGACAACCGGTCGAAGAGATGATAAAAGGAAAGGAAAAGGCGCGAGAGCTGACCTTCGACGGCTCCTTCACGTAGAGATAGGCGGCGAAGGAAGCCAGCAGGATCAGCGCCGGCAGGATCCGCCATTGCAGATGCTTCATTCCTCCCTCCCTCTCTCTCTAGAATCTCGATGAGGCAGAAAGGAGAGAGAGCGCTTCGCAGAAATTTGCGCTCCCTCACGAGTCGCGAAGCGCTTGCAGACTTCAGAGTCAGCTCCCTCTTGTCGTTTTTTCTTCCCTCTCTCTCCTTAATATTTTGATTTTTCGGTGTTAAGGATACGGCTCGAGATTCCATTCCACGGGAGCAGCGTGGCTGCGTAAAGAATATTTACTTACCGACCAATGGAACTCTGACACGTGTCGCTCGGCGGTGGTCCTGTATCCAGTCGTTTCGCGCCACGTGTAGGATTCCTCGAAGCAATTTAATTTAAGTTCTTTTAATTGATAAGGGGGAAAGAATATTTGTTTTTTTGGCACGACCAAACACTTTGATTTTTCCAGCGATGTCTTTAGTGGAGCATGCGTGTGCATGCGTGTAAGCCCACTTGTCTCCTATTGGCAAAATTTTATTATGTACACGATATCATTTTATATTATAACTAATGCGATATTATGTATTTTTCTATGTTGAATTATGTCAAAGTGTTAATCGACATTAAATTATTAACCGAGGCTTTTTTGTGGAGTAGGTTATGACATAAGTGGAAAACGAGTATTATAAATGTAGGTAGATATTAATGACCAAGCATAACGAATGAATTAATAGAATCTAATTTTGGCTAGAGGAAGTTCGAGATGCTCTAATGGTTTTGGTTTTCAATATATGATATAGATAGAAATATAATTTAATAGGTTTTAATTCATAATTGATTCCTCAAATCTACGCACTGAAACAAACCTTTGATAAGTTCTATAATAGCTAGATTGGTCTAACAACAAAAAGTAATTTTTACTTTTTTTTTTTTTTTCAGGTTAATCTCTAGAGTGACGATAATATGACAATTTATATTTGGAGACATCATTAAATATTTTAATATAATTCATAGGCTAAATTAAACATATATTGGAAATTTAGGGACCTCATTGTACAATAAATTAGAATTTAGGGACCATATGAAATAAATTTAAAGTTAATGGATGAATTATGCAATTTTATCTAACAAAGGTAGCTTTGAGGAGGGAAGCGCAGGTATTTTAAAGCCACCTTTTTCAGGCCGGGAGTTTTCTGCATCCGCGAAAACCGTCTGGAGCGTCGGTTATCGTAGATAACCGCAGCGGTTTTCTTCTTCGGAGGCGCCATTTTTTAAAGAGAGAAACGGATACCGTAAGCAGAGAGTCAAGGAGGCTTCGAGAGAGTGAAAAATCGATCCGTTTCTCCCCTGGCCGAGAAGTCTGATTGATCCCGGTCTCCATTGAAGCTTCGCCCGCGACGAGTTTCCATGGCTGTCTCAGGGTTTCGCTTGATCATCAATCGTGATTAGAACTCTGTTTCATTGAGGCGTTTCTCGGTCGTCAACAGTGCTGGTCTATCTGTGAGAAGTGGCCCGGAGTTTGTGTAACGCTTCGACAATGATGACCGGAGGTGAGCTTTTCTCCATCTTTTTCTCCTTTTATATTTTCATCGTGCTATTCATGTTAAATATGTCTCGAGTTTGAGATTCGCTAGACTCCTTCGAGCTGTGCAAAGGAGGAAATATAAAGTAAAATAAAAGGGATGAAAATTACCTCATCTGCGGAATCCGATGGTGGATATCTTCGTGGGCACATTCCACGAGGAAGGATGAAGACGTCCCCTGCACGAAGAAGCATGAGGAATCACAGTTGGTGGAGCCCAAGGTCAAACCTTTGACCTTGGGCACACTTCCACGCTGATTTCTTTTCCTTTTTTTTTTTTTTTTACGGCCACAAAAGAAACGCAAAGAATCTACAGTGGGGTCCAGTGGGCACACACGTATATAAGAAAATATTATGCAGGTTTTCTTCTCTTGGTCGGGCACACGCCGTTGAACGTAGAAGCCGCGCACGTCCACGCCGCTTGTGAAGGCTACTGAACGTACGAGCCGTGAGAAGCCGCACGCCGCCGAAGCAAGAAGCCGCTCGTCTGTCGAAGAGAAGCTGGAGTTGTTTTTTCTTTTTGGCGTGCGACTTGAACGCGCAGTAACTTTTGTGTCGTGAATTTATACCAAGTGAGTTGTTTATTTATAAACACTTTGGGTTTAAGGATAAATTGAGGCCGAAACACCAGAGAGTGTTTGAAGTGACTTGAGTGTGTAATCTCTCAGATCGCTTGATCTATAGTGAAATTCATTTGTTGTTCTCCCCGTGGACGTAGGTCTTTACGGCGAACCACGTAAATCCTTGTCCGATTTATTTTCTTCTTCCGTCTATATTATTGTTCGATCGCTCGCCCTATCGCAACAGTTCATGTGTTGAATTATTATCTGTGACGCTGTGTGTTCCAAGATCTCCGAACAATCGGTGGCAGTCGATGGCAGTGTTGTAGTAATGGATGGTGTTCAGAGGCGACGGCCATGGCAGCAATGGCCGGAAGTAGTGAATAGCGGTGCATTCTGAGCTACACTGCCCTCTCGGCGCATTCAGCGGACGCCGTGGCGGCAGAGTCCACGGCATGTTTTTTCTTTTTCTGGTAAGATTTGAACTGTGTGTTTTAAATGATCTCTTGTGTGGGGTCAAAGAATGGCAGGAGAAATGGCTTTCCTCATTTTTTTGGGAAGATTTGAACTGTGTGTTTTTTTCTTTTTTCTGCTCTAACGTGGAACAGCCACAAGTACCTGCCGCCAGTCATCTGCTTGTTGCGGTAGAATGAGGTTTGGCTGTCATTTGGGAAAATCAGTGCTGCGTAAAACGTGCCCTTTATTACAGATTTTCTGTGTCGATTACTCCATCTACTAGTTTAAAGTATGAACTTCTATATCTCTTTGGCTTGTCACAGGTACATATCAACAGTTGGGTTTTACTCGCTTAAGATGCACTTCCTTGTTAAAAGGAAAAAATGACCAAAGGTTACGTAACAAGGAAAGCTATTGGGCATGACTGTAAAAGGTTTTCTTTTAAAAATTGAACTGGCCACTTTAGTAATCTTTTTAGTAATCTTTCTTTAGTATGGAGAATCTCAGTCACGATTATAATCAAATAGTTAGAGTTGTCACCAATAAAGAAATGTTGCCAGCCCTTGAGTTGCTACATCAGTCCAACATGGTGCTTGCAATAACTATACCTTTTTTGGGTCATCGTCATTGGTCAGCCTTGGCTTCATGAATCTTTGTTGCTCATTGAGATTAGTCCGGAAATTCTTGCTTCAACTGAGCTCAACAAGGAGTTGGAATATCTGTTGCTCATTGAGATTTGGTGTACTTATTTTAGCATGGAAATTTGGCAGTCACAATTCATGACAGGAGAGGACAACCAAATAAAACTTCATAGTTCTAACTAAACTTAGCATTATATTGATTTATCAATTTCAAATACTGAGAACCTAGCTAGGGAAAAAGGGGCAAATTATGAAGGATAAAATATGTTGCTTTTGCTAGCCTTTCTTGTGGAAAAACCATATTCGTGGCATTGGAGACTGAACTGTGGTCCCTGATTTGACTGAACAATTTAATTTGATAGCTAGTTTTAGACTCTAAAATCCTCATTACTTATTCTTGATGAATGCTTGGATGCAGGTTGCTGGTTTGATTTGAATGAAAAATCTCTTGTTGTAGTTTTAGAGGCTAGTCGTATTGCTTTTTAAATGGATCAAAGTCGATATACTCCATGTTCATTGGCGGAACACACCAAGTTTTGGATTGGTGCTCCTATCTACAAAATGATTTTGTGTCATCTATTAAAAAAATTGTACTCTTTCAATAGAACAGTTGACAAAACAACTCTAGTATGGAAAACGTAGGGGAAGTTATATTTCCCATTATGAGCTAGTGTGGGTCCCCAGAATTTTGTAAGTTGGTCAGGCAGGTCTAGTTTAGTGAGTGTGGGCAATAACTGCTCTAGCATTGTATTTAGTTTGTATGCTTCAGATTAATTAACTCTAGAAACCTAAGGTTCTCAATTTTTGGAACATGAGATACTACTGTGCTGAAATTTCATTATGGTGTATTTACTATCCTTGATATGATTATGTGGTGATGAAGTAGGCATATTACGTGGCCATGTTCATCTCCTCGCTCCCCCTGATTATGTGGTGATGAAGTAGGCATATTACGTGGCCATGTTCATCTCCCCACCCCCCAACTCAAACTGAGAGCTTCGATGGAGTCAACCATATCCAAGACTATCTCTCTATCCTCATCTCCGTCCTCCCTCAACCCCTTCGTCTTCCACCTTTACCGCTACGTCACCCGATCATTGCATCGCTGATGCCAGTGGCTGTTTGGCACCAGTGATCGCATCACCTTCGGCATAACCCCCGGAGGGTTGAGTGAAGCCTAATATGAGTTTGTTGCTAGGAGGGTGCTCACTACTATGAGAATTTCTTCCCTATATTGAGTCAACCTTGAACTTTGCCAATTCGCCAAAGATCAGTTTGATATGAGGGAGGGAGGTAGAGAGAGATTGAGAGAGGGAGAGGTAGAAATAGAGAGACAGGCCATCCGTATTATTCAAATACGAAGATCAGGCCTTGATCTTCCAATCTGAATAATACGGAAGGCCTATCTCTCAATTTCTACCTCCCTCCCTTTCTCAATCTCTTGCTACCTCCCTCCCTCCCTCTCCCTCATATCAAACTGATCTTCGGCAAATTCACAAGTTCAAGGTCCCGATGACTCAATAAAAGGAAAAAATTCTTATAGTGGTCAGCACTTTGCAGGCAACAAATTCATATCAAGCTTCACTAAACCCTCTGGGGGTTATGCTAAAGGTGATGCGATCATTGGTGCCAAACACACGTCTCAGCTAATCGCCCACAGGCTCCGCTGAATCTACACCAACCGCATCCGCACCCTGAGCCTCGCTCTGGCCCCGTCTGTCACCCTGGTTCCCATGAGGTTCCGCTTGCAGTGCGTTCCGAGCTCCGCTGCTCCTCTCGGTGGATGCGGCAGCGGCAGTGGAGTCGACGGTGAGGATGGGAAGGAGAAATCGGTCTTGGATGGAGCCGAGGCTGCCTCAGGGGTGTTACCTCCGATGTCATAATTCTCGACATTGGAGTAAGGCCCCCTCTCTCTATATATATCTCTCGCACTTTATGTGAATGCACGAGCTAAAGGTTCGATTTTTTTATTTTTTTTGGTGTGCGGCCACTTGAGTGTCTCTGTTTCGTCTCCGCAAGGAATGACTCGTGGGGACGTGCAGCGAGTGTGAAGAGAATTTGGGAAAATCAAGTGAGTTTGCCATTGCTTTCATTTTGCTATTATAATCTCTAAGGTAATTGGGATCGTCCATTTTTCATAATAAAAAATTGTTCATCAACTTAAATTAAACTTAGTGTGCCAGAACAGTCATCCCCCGGGTTACGCTTTTTGTTCTCTCGTATATGTGGAGAAATAAGGTTTTAAATGATCTTATGTGGGGTCAAAGAATGGCAGGAGAAATGACTTTCATCATTTTTTTTTGGTAAGATTTGAACTCCTGTGTGTTTTTTTCTTTTTTCTGCTCTAACATGGAACAGCCACAAATACGTGTCGCCAGTGTCAATCTTACAGCCGAGAACAGCAGTTATATGGCAAAAAAGTTAGGACAAACAGTTGCAAAACACTTGACAAATTGTGGATTTAAGTCTAATCCTCAAGGGATCATCTGCTTGTTGCAGTATAATGAGGTTTGGCTGTCATTTGGGAATATCGGTGCTGCATAAAACGTGCCCTTTATCACAGATTTTCTGTGTCGATTATTCCATCTACTAGTTTAAAGTATGAACTTCTATCTCTTTGGCTTGTCACAGGTACATATCAAGAGTTGGGTTTTACTCGCATAAGATGCACTTCCTCGTCATCAAAAGAAAACAAAGGCCAAAGCTTACGTAACAAGGAAAGCTGTTTGGCACAACTGTAAAAGGTTTTCTTTTGAAATATTGAACTGGCCACTATAGGAATCTTTCTTTAGTATGGAGAATCTCAGTCACATTAGTAATCAAATAGTTTGTCGCCAGTACAGAAATGTTGCAGCCCTTGAGTTGCTACAATAGTTCAACATGGTGCTTGCAATAACTGTACCCTTTTTTGTGTCATCGTCATTGGTCAGCCTTGGCTTCATGAATCTTTGTTGCTCATTGAGATTATTCTGGAAATTCTTACTTCAACCGAGCTCAACACGAAGTTGGAATCTCTGTTGCTCATTGAGATTTGGTGTACTTAATGCTTTTTAAATGGATTAGAGTTGATACTCCATGTTCATTGGCGGAACCCACCAAGTTTTGGATCGGTGCTCTCATCTCCAACATGGTTTTGTGTCATCTATTAGGACATTGTACACTTTTTTGATAGAACAGTTGACAAAGCACATCTGGAGATGAAAAATGTGTGTGAAGTTGTATTTCCCATTGTGAGCTAGTGTGGGTCCCCAGAATTTTGTAATTTGATAAGTGTATGGGCAATAACTGCCCTAGCATTGTGGTTAGTTTGCGTGCTCGAGATCAATTAACTCTAGAAACCCAAGGTTTTCAATTTTTTGAACATGAGATGTATATTTGCTGAAATTTCATTTGGTATAGTTACTATCATATTAATGTCATATTGATGCAGCCCGCATTGAAGACCAGCTCTCTCGACCAAGGAGATCTGCCCGCATTCAAGCTCGATGAAACCGTAAAGCCGTATTGACATCTTAAATCCATTCCGGAAGCTTGAAAGACACATTGGGAGCTCGGATGACACTTTTACTATTTCTCCTAGTTTCCATGCTTTTTACTATTTCTCCTAGTTTCCATGCTTTTTACTTTTTCCCCTAGTTTCAATGCTGTCTTTTTTTCTCCTAGTTTCAATGCTCTGTATTTATTTCTTTAACAATATAAGCCATCCAATTCCTTGTACAAGACAGATGACTTTTGATGAATGAAAATTTTGCTTTCAAGCAAATATTGTGAACCTTGTAGAGTTCATACCCTTGAAAACCTAGAAGAGTTTTCACTCTGTCCTTGAAGAGTCGGAGCTTTCAAAATCTGCATCCTTGAAGAGTTGCAGTCATCGATCTAGAAGAATCGGTGCCCCCTCAACTTCCTTGGAGTCTCTATCTTTTCCTATTCTGTTCGTTATTTCCAACCCAAATTCGACCATCCTACAGTGCTTATTTCAGAAAACCCAAAACAGAGAAATTGTAGATCCAGAAGCCTTTGTTCATTTGGCTTTAGAATCAGGTCAATCCGATTTGTATCGACAAAGATACGACTGTTCTCCTGAGGTCGCGCAGTGCTGAAATTCCTGGTCGTCCTATTTCCCGTGTGCCAGTCAGTCTCTCGATCCTACTATTTGAGAAAGCCTAACCTTGGCTTGCATCACACATAATGTAATGCAAAGACTATCCTCAATTTTTCTTTTCATATTAAATACCCTCCTCTCATTTCAAAATCTACATCGTGCATCTCTCAACATAAATTGACCTATTTGCCCTTACGCACGCTTGAGATCTACTTCCACACCCAGAAAGTTGAAAGTTGGGGTATGTGATTAGACAGATGAAAATTGTTTGGGCTTTTTCTGACTTTGATTTGGACCCCAACGGAATTGATTTGTTTGGAAAATCGGATACCAGAGAAAAATAAATGAAATTCGGAATTGACTCTTGGGCAGCACAAAATTGCTTGGAAACTTGATTATTTGACAAATTTAAATCAAGAAAATAAATGAGGAGACAAGGCATTGAATGTAAGAGATAAGCATGGCTGGTTTGGGGGCCTCCATGGACAGCTTTCACGTGCATCTTCCCCTTTTGTTCCTATCCATCTTCGTGCACAATTCGGCTTTTGGTTCTCTCCTGGGACGCGTGTGTTTATTCCTCAAGTTTGCTGCCCATCTTGCTCAGCACCAAAAGAGAGAACTCGGGAAAAGAGAGCTGCCCACGCCCCCACCGAAATCCCTCTCTCTCCGTGAATCCCCTCTTGGTGTCGTCCCCAAGTCACAAAAGCTGGTCGGCCACCCACGCCTCACGTCCGAGCTTCCCCATATCGCGGTCAACACTCCACCAAGCTGAAGACCGAAGACCGAAGAAGGAAACCGAAGGAATCCGCCCACACCCACTCAAAAATTGGTCGGCCACCGAGAATTCCAAGCTGTCCACGCGTTCAACGTCCCACCGAGTCTACCTCCATCTTCGTTGCTCCCTCTTTGGACGCCATCAGCCGCGTTCAAACCCTCACGAAGCAGCTAAAAACCGAAGCATTTGAGGCCACCGAAGACCCCAAAACTTCCCACGCGTCCAAGAACTGGGTAGATGGGTCAACAAAAACCAGCAGCTTCTTCAATCGATTGACCGTGTGAGCCCAATTCCATTACCTCCTGTCGCCATGCAGCTTCCCTTGCTGTCTCTCCGCCAACTTTGATTTTCGTTGGCTGCTCGAAGACTTCTCTTGGTACGTGTCTTCGGGTTCCACCGAGCTGAAGCCACGAAGATTGAAGACGCCGAAGTTCACCGAAGTCGCTGCCCAAATTCTGTCTTCAAAGCCCGCTAGATTGAAGCCCAATTTCAGCACTTGAAGTCCAGCCATAATTCAGTGTTTTGAAGCCCAAGTTTCAGTCCAAGAAATCAGAATTTCAGCCCTAGATTAATTCTCAGTTGGGCTGAGAATTGTTAGGCCAAGGTTGAGGCCCGGTCCATCGCAAGCCCGATTTTGGCCGCCGTTGCGTCGTCGTCGAGGTGTCCCAGCCGTCGAGTTGTGCAAGTGAGTTTTACTCACTAAAGCTTTCTTAGTGATCTAATTATGCCTAAGGGTTGGTTAGATTTATTTAATTGCAATTAGATGGTTAGTCTAGATTACAAAGATTAACTTAAAGACTTGTTAGTGCTTATTACTTAAATTGATTGTGAATTTAATTAGTAGATATACCCTAGTAATTATTGGATGCTTCTAGGGATTTTTCCCGTCCCTTATCGGGTGTCAATTTAATAATCCGAGCCTAAAATGAAATTTTAGGAATTAATTATTAATTTTGAAATTAATATAATTAATTAATTATTTCTCGAAATTTCTAGAAGGTCGGCCGGGGACCGGAATTTTATGCGATGATGGTGGCGCAAACCGTTTATTTAATTGATCTTTATATTGTGCTAAATTGAATTTATTGCATTTATCTATTTATTTAATTTTCGAAATTAATTATTTAATTATTTATTTTCTGGAAATTCAACCGGGATGGCCGGTGACCGGAATTTCGTGCTGATCGTTGTGGTGCAATCCGTTTATTTAATTGAGCTTTATTTTATATTGAATCGTGAAAAGGTCAAGTGGGACCATAAAGCCATTAAATCTTGCAAGTGGTCGAGTGGGGTAGTAAAGTCATTGAATCGTGAAAAGGTTGAGAGGACCATAGAGCCATTAAATCTTGCAAGTGGTTGAGTGGGACTGTAAAGCCATTGAATCGTGAAAAGGTCGAGTGGGACCATAAAGCCATTAAATCTTGCAAGTGGTTGAGTGGGACCGTAAAGCCAATTGAAATTTGAGAAGGTCGAGTGGGACCATAAAGCCATTGAATCGTGAAAAGGTCGAGTGGGACCATAAAGCCATTAAATCTTGCAAGTGGTCGAGTGGGACCGTAAAGCCATTAAATCTTGCAAGTGGTCGAGTGGGACCGTAAAGCCATTGAAATTTGAGAAGGTCGAGTGGGACCGTAAAGCCATTGAAACTTGAGAAGGTCGAGTGGGACCATAAAGCCATTGAACTCTGAAAGTGGTCAAGTGGGACCGTAAAGCCATTGAGTACTAAGATATGTTTGGTGGAGTTGTGATTCCCACCTGTTTTACGCCATGTCATAAGAACCGTGATTTGTATATGTGAATTGATTGTTATTTGATGCAACATATGAGGCATACGTGCTTAACCTTGAGTTGCAGGTTGGTACTAATGCCCAGGTACGTCCTTTGACTCATGTTGTGCTTTTAGGCAATCTTGTGGCGTATTGGTTCCATAATCGAGACTTAGGGGGTAGAACTCGCTGAGACATAGTCTCATTAGTTGGTTGAGACAAGATTTGTTTGGGTTGATAAGGGTAGGGATGATCGGTGCCATATGAGTACGAGCTTGGTATCGCCACTATACGATGGAAGGCAAGTAGGTCCCATACCGAGAAGAGGAGGTACCATTCATCGTCCTTGAGAAAGTCTTTGGGGGGGAATTTTCTGGCGATCCCGAGGGCGGTGGTGTGGTTGGCGCGAGTGATCCCGCATCGGCAGGTGAGTATACCTCTTACGTGCACTCGGAGGTGATGCCAATCATAATGGAGCGAAACCCGGTGATTCCAAATCAAGAGGCGAAGGTCCGGCGGGAGATGAAGGCTGGGGGAGTGGATGAGGAGTGGGAGGAGATTGAGGAAGTGCTTGCCGAGGAAGAACCGGTGGAAGAGGAGCCGGTAAATGAGGATTTTGATGAGGATGAATCAGACGAGGAAGAACTAGAAGGGGATTAGGATGACCCTGACTATGACCCTGATGAGGATTGAGTGTTTATCCTCCTTTTTGTGAACCTCATCTAGATGTAAATAGAGTGAAACCTGGAGAATGTAAATAGTTGTGAATGACTTGGCTTGTGCTATGTATAAAAGTTTGGTTGTGTGTTTTCAGAATGAAAATATGGCCTTGCTTTTCTATCCCATTGTTTTATTGTCTGGGGATTTTATAATTACTTCCGCATGCGCTTAATTAATGAATGGGTCGGCGATACTTAGTCCTGGGATATCGCATTTTAAAATCGACCAAGTGAAAGGATGTGTGCGTGCTCGAGGATCGGGGCGTGACATCCCCTTTTTGTGGTATCAGAGCAATGGTTAGAAATTGGAGTGATAAGGAGCGTTGACCATGGGATAGTTGGTAGGAAAGGCCTTTAAATTCACGGGTGATGCATGTCGTGGTAGGCGAGTGCTAGAATTGCTTGTTGTTTGAGTCACTCGGTTTCTAATTCATTGTGAATTGGGAGCGGGTCAGTTATAAGCCGAGCCATGAGTGACCGAGCCGAGAACTCTGTGAAGAGGACCCCGAGGGCCGTTATTCGAGGTAGAGCTCGACTCGTGTCGGGACCCGAGGTGGACGTGGTCGGCGGCACGGAGCTAGCGCGAGTGGAGTGAATCCTTTGTCGTTGATGTCGGGGTAGCAGCCCCTAATGATCCCAGAGTGGATGGGATCTTGCGTGTTTTGGAAGTTATGGGTGCCAGAATGGATCAGCATGTTCAAGATCGGGCTGCTACAATTCAAGACGCCGCTCAGGCCGCCGCTATCGCCACGATTCTTGCCGCCGCTACTCGAGCCGCACCTCTTTGTTGCACTTGCCGGCCGCACTGCTGAGCCGCACTCGCCTAGGGTTGCACTCGCCATAGTTCCACCTGCGGTGAATGTTGAAGGACGGCCCGGGGATTGTGGTCACGGAAAGACCAATGCATAAGCTAGTGGAGCAGTTCCTGAAGTTAAACCCATCGTTGTTTACCGGGACAGGAGATCCCGAAGCTGCATCTTCATGGGTTCAGAAGCTCGAGAAAGCGTTTGCACCGCTGATGTGCAATGAGGCGAGAAGGTAGTGCTAGCAACTTACCAGTGGAAGGAGTTGCAAACACTTGGTGGATGACCACCCGAGACGATCTTCCGAGGAAGGCACTGTTCGAAGTGGAATACCTTCCTTGAAGCCTTCAATGATAAGTACATCTCAAAAGACTGCAAGAGAGATAAAGATGGCTGAATTCCAACGCCTTCGCCGGGGTTCGTTGACCGTTGATGAGTATGAAGCGAAATTTCTTTGAACTTTCACGGTATGCTCCGAGTTAGTGGAAAATCCCGATGAAACCGAGTCGAAGGTTTAGGGATGGGTTCGAGCCGGACTTGAGGAGTATATTGGTCTCTCTAGATCTCGAAGAATTATAACGACGTATACCGGAGAGCCTAGAAAATTGAGAAAGACCGAACGACGGAGTTTGCCTCATACGGATCGAGGTTTAACTCTCGTAGGGAAAATATCCGTCAAGGGAAAAGACCCATGCACGGAGGTAAATCCCGTGCTCCGCCATTCAAGAGAAGTGGATTTAATAGGCAGGCGCCTAATAACATGGGAGTGTGTCGCTTGTGTGGAAGGCGACACGGGTCAGCTCCATGCCCACCAAGGTCAGGGGCATGTTTCGAATGTGGCCAGCAGGGTCACCTTGCAAGAAATTGTCCAACGAGGCTGAGAGGACAACCTCAGTTACCGCCACCACCACCGATGAGATAGATAAGAGGGCCTGCCCCTCAGAATGCACCACAGGGAGGACAGCCGAGACCTCCAGCTCAGGGTACGATCTATGCAATCACACAAGGTCAGGCGGAGGTTGCGCCTGACGTAATTACAGGTATGGTTTCGCTTAACGACCAACCTGCCTATGCTTTATTTGATTCTGGAGCAAGTTATTCTTTCATTGCCAAGCAATATGTTAAGATGTTAGGTTTGAAACCTAGATCGTTGGAATCGACAATTTGCATATCTACACCATTGAAAGATAAAGTTATTGCTGCTTTGGGATGCTCGGGGTGCAAGTTAGAGATTGGTGAGCGAGTGGGGAAAATTGACTTGTTAGTCCTAGCCATGTATGACTTTGATTTAATTATTGGCATGGATTGGCTCACTTAGAGCAAAGAGCTAAAATGGATCGCTATCGCAAGGCGATTGATTCGACCCATTAGGGGGCAAAAGTTTTGAATTTGTCGGGAATCGTGGAGGACCCATGATTTCCTTAATCTCGTCACCCGAGACAACTCGTGCGGTTAGATGAGGGTTGTCAAGGTTACTGGCAACCGTCGTGGATACGACGGTTGAGGAGTTGAAAGTGGAAGACATCCCAAAGTAGTTCAAGAATTTCCAGATGTCTTTCCAAAGGAATTGCCGAGTTTACCTCCGTAAAAGAGAGATTGAATTTGTGATTGAACTAGCACTTAGGGACGGAGAGCCGATCTCAAAAGCACCATACGAATGGCATTGATAGAATTGAAAGAACGAAAGTACGAGATGCGGGAATTGTTGGACAAAGGATTTATTCTTCCTAGTGCGTCACCTTGGGGAGCGCCAGTTTTGTTTGTAAAGAAAAATGATGGATCATTGCGTCTATGTATTGATTATAGACAACTCAATCAAGTGACAATTAAGAATAAGTATCCACTCCCAAGAATTGATGACTTGTTCGATCAACTACAAGGAGCATCAATATTCTCAAAGATTGATTTAAGGGGGGATATCATCGGTTGAGGATTAGGAAGGAGGACATTCCTAAGTTAGCATTTCGTACTCGATATGGTCATTACGAGTTCACGGTGATGCCATTCGGGTTGACAAATGCTCCATTTGCTTTTCATGGATTTGATGAACGAGTGTTCAAGGAATTTTGGATCGGTTGTGATCGTGTTCATCAATGATATCTTGGTCTATTCCGGAAGTGATGAAGAGCATGAGAGTCATTTAATATTAGTGCTCCAAACCTTAAGAGCTCATCAATTGTATGCTAAGTTTATCAAATGCTTGTTTTGGTTGACTCGTGTTGCTTTCTTAGGCCATGTAATTTCCGGAGAAGGAATCTCTGTCGACCCAAGCAAGATAGAAGCCGTGATCAAATGGCCAAGACCAACTACAGTGATAGAGATCAGAAGTTTTCTGGGATTAGCTGGGTATTACAGACGGTTTGTGGAAGGGTTCTCGTCGTTGGCATCGATGACAAGAGTTGTATGGTCGGACAAGTGCGAGAGTAGCTTTCAAGAGCTGAAGGAAAGGCCGGCACTGTGCGACAATTCCATCGGACTTGGAGTATTCAAGATCTATAGTGATGCGTTGTTCAAAGGATTGGGTTGCGTGTTGATGCAACATGGTAAGGTTGTTGCATACACTTCTCATCAGTTGAGACCTCATGAGCATAATTATCCGACGCATGACTTAGAGCTCGCAGCAATTATCTTTGCCCTAAAGATTTGGAGACACTACCTATGTGGAGAAAGGTTCCATATTTTCACAGACCATCAAAGCCTCAAGTATTTGTTCTCTCAAAAGGAATTGAACATGAGACAGCGCAGATGGATGGAATTACTTAAAGACTACGATTGTGATATTCTATATCACCCAGGAAAGGCGAATAAGGTCGCCGACACCTTGAGTTGAAAGTCTTCAGTAGCTCAAATATTGATAAAGGAATGGAACCTCATCGAAAAAGCACGAGATTCGGTATTCAAGTTTGAGGTAGGCCACCTTTCAAGTCTTATGGCCACCCTCAGAATTGAACCGGATATTCAGGTCAGAATCAAGAATCTCCAAGCAACAGACCCTGATGTGCAGAGAATTCTTCAAGAGGACATCGAGAAAAGAAAGGTCGACTTTCAAGTTTCTGATGATGGAATATTAAGGTTCCAAGGGCATTTGGTTGTACCTGACGATGTCGAGCTTAGAGAAGAAATTCTATCTGAAGCACATCGTAGTAATTACAATGTTCACCCTGGAAGTACTAAAATGTATCAGAATCTGCGTCAACATTATTGGTGGTCAGGTATGAAGGCGAACATCGCCAAGCATGTGGCCAAGTGTTTGACATGTCAGCAAGTAAAAGCTCAGCATTGCAAGCCAGGAGAACTTTTGCAACCTCTAGCGATCCCAGAGTGGAAATGCGAACATATCACGATGGACTTTGTGACAGGACTACCGAGGAGTCAAAGAGGAAATGATTCAATTTGGGTGATAGTCGACAGATTGACAAAGTCGGCTCACTTCATTGCAGTTCGAAAAGACCTCAGTTTGGATAGGCACGTAGACCTATATGTGCGCCATGTGGTTCGAATGCATGGAGTGCCGATTACGATAACATCGATAGAGACCGAGATTTGCCGCTTTTGGAAGAGCTTGCGAGTGCTCTTGGTACTAAACTTCGGTATAGTACGGCCTATCATCCTCAAACGGATGGTCGATGCCCGAAAGGACAATTCGAGACTCTTGAGGACATCCGAGAGCATGTGTCATAGACTTCAAAGGAAGCTGGGAAGATCAGCTTCATTTGGTAGAATTTGCATACAATAACAGTTATCAACAGAGTATACAGATGGCTCCTTTTGAAGCACTGTATGGCAGAGCGTGTAGAACTCCAGTGTGTTGGGATGAAGTCGGGGAAAGAAAGATTACAGGTCTAGAGTTAGTTCAACAGTCAGTAGATGCCGTAGCAGTGATCATAAATAGATTGAAAACAGCGCAGAGCAGGCATAAAAGTTATGCAGATAAGCACCGGAGATTGTTAGAATTTCAAGTTGGTGACCATGTCTTTTTGAAAGTGTCACCAATGAGAGGAACTTCACGCTTTGGCAAGAAAGGCAGGCGAGTCCGAGGTACATAGGTCCCTTTGAAATTTTGGAAAGAATAGGGACTCTAGCGTATCGTCTTGCACTGCCGCCGAGGTTGGCACAGGTGCATGACGTCTTTCACGTGTCGATGTTGAGGAAGTATGAACCTGACCCAACCCCGTGCTCAATTTTGAGGAATTGGACGTGGACGACCGTGTGTCGTACGTTGAAAGCCCGATTCAGATAGTGGATCGCAAAGAGCAAGTTCTAAGGACAAAGACTATTCCATTAGTCAAAGTGGTCTGGCAACACCACGGTACAGAAGGAGCAACCTGGGAGACTGAAGAGTCGATGAGAGAGTTGTACCCCTACCTTTTTGAGCAGAGTGTGTAAGGTTTAAATTTCGAGGACGAAATTTTTATAAGAAGGGAAAAGTTGTGACATCCAGAAATTTCAGGAATGTTTTCTATAAATTGAACGGGCATTTCATTGACGCGACTATAGGGTTGTTCTCGAACCGATCACTCTTGAGATAACTAGACTATTTGGGTAAGCCATTAAAGACTTTTAAGGCAATAGACTTGAGAATTCGACCAGAAATCGACTTCTCGACCGTGTTCATCTTTAAAGGTCATTACAGCACAGTTAAAAAAATCGAATTGAGATCAAAAATAGGTTGGTTCGATTGAGATGTATGGCCGATCGTGGGTGACTCCACTAAATTGGAAAATTCTCGTCGACCGGCACTAATTTTATTTTTCTATCGTTTTGGTACCCTATGTTTGTAATTGAGCCCTCGAGGTTTTCACGACAATCGAGAGTCGCCAATGTGTCGAGTGGGTTCATTGTGGCTCGAAAAAAAATCGACCACGAGTCAATTGCCTTGAAAAGTTAGAAAACTACAAGGTGGTCAGGTCACGCTAAAAGCGCAGGAATGAAATTAACCACCAATTTGAGCTAGATTTCAGAAATTGAAAGTCTGTGATGTCACGAGCTATTTATGGAACATCGGCTCGTCTAGAAGATTTTCAGAGGTCCCGAGATTTTTACGGAAAATCGGGTAGGACAATTCGGAAAATGAACGAAACTCGAGATTGGCCATTTGAAGAGGCGTGTGGACATCGGGGTATGTGATTAGATAGATGAAAGTTGTTTGGGCTTTTTTCGGACTTCGATTTGGACCCCAACGGAGTTAATTTGTTCGGAAAATCGGATACCGGAGAAAAATAAATGAAATTCGGAATTGACTCTTGGGCAGCACAAAATTGCTTGGAAACTTGATTATTTGACAAATTTAAATCAAGAAAATAAATGAAGAGACAAGGCATTGAATGTAAGAGATAAGCATGGCTGGTTTGGGGCCCTCCATGGTCAGCTTTCACGTGCATCTTCCCCTTTTGTTCCTATCCATCTTCGTGCACAATTCGGCTTTTGGTTCTCTCCTAGGACGCGTGTTTATTCCTCAAGTTTACTGCCCATCTTGCTCAGCACTGAAAGAGAGAACTCGGGAGAAGAGAGCTGCCCACGCCCCCACCGAAATCCCTCTCTCTCTCCGTGAATCCCCTCTTGGTGTCGTCCCCAAGTCACAAAAGCTGGTCGGCCACCCACGCCTCACGTCCGAGCTTCCCCATATCGCGGTCAACACTCCACCAAGCTGAAGACCGAAGACCGAAGAAGGAAACCGAAGGAATCCGCCCACACCCACTCAAAAAAATGGGTCGGCCACCGAGAATTCCAAGCTGTCCATGCGTTCAGCGTCCCACCGAGTCTACCTCCATCTTCGTTGCTCCCTCTTTGGACGCCATCAGCCGCGTTCAAACCCTCACGAAGCAGCTGAAAACCGAAGCATTTGAGGCCACCGAAGACCCCAAAACTTCCCACGCGTCCAAGAACTGGGTAGATGGGTCAACAAAAACCAGCAGCTTCTTCAATCAGTTGACCGTGTGAGCCCAATTCCATTACCTCCTGTCACCATGCAGCTTCCCTTGCTGTCTCTCCGCCAACTTTGATTTTCGTTGGCTGCTCGAAGACTTCTCTTGGTACGTGTCTTCGGGTTCCACCGAGCTGAAGCCACGAAGATTGAAGACGCCGAAGTTCACCGAAGTCGCTGCCCAAATTCTGTCTTCAAAGCCCGCTAGATTGAAGCCCAATTTCCAGCACTTGAAGTCCAGCCATAATTCAATGTTTTGAAGCCCAAGTTTCAGTCCAAGAAATCAGAATTTCAGCCCTAGATTAATTCTCAATTGGGCTGAGAATTGTTAGGCCATGGTTGAGGCCCGGTCCATCGCAAGCCCGGTTTCGGCCGCCGTTGCGTCGTCGTCGAGGTGTCCCGGCCGTCGAGTTGTGCAAGTGAGTTTTACTCACTAAGGGTGCATTTGGGAACCACTTCCCAAAGCCCCTTGAGGGTCTAAAGATCCTTGGGCCAAGTATGGGGGTGTTTGGCAAAATTTTTTCAAACCCCCTTGCCAAAATGTGAGCATTGTGAAGCTAAAAGCCCAAGGCAAGTTGGGGGCTGCCTTGGGCTTTCAGCATGCCGAAAATGCTGAGCTAAGGGCTTAAAAAAAAAAATTCTTCCCAAATTATCCTCGTTCATTTTTTGTTTTTCTAGTTATGCCCTCACTATTTATCATCATCTTCTTCTTCTCCGCGAGTGGTCGCCGCAAAGGGCATGCCGAACAACACCTAGACGACCGACGCAGGGGTGGCACGGCAAACACACCATTTGGGTCACGGCGAGGTCTAGGTCGCGCGACCCGGATCCTGGGCGACAAGTTGCCGACGAGATTTGGGTCACCCCCGATTTGGGTCGCGCGACCTCACCGCCCCCGGATCCGGGGTCGCGGCAGTGTCACGCGACCTCGCCGCTCCCGGATCTGGGGCGGTGAGGTTGCGGGAGGTCGCGCAACGCCGCCGCGACCTAGATCCGGGGGCAACAGTCACCGGTGAGGTCTAGTCGCCCCGATCGGGTCGCGCGACCTCGCCGCTCCGGGATGGGGTCGCGGCGGCGTCGCGCGACCTCCCGCGACCTCGCCACCTGCACCCAGGGGGCGAGGTCGCGCGACCCCGTCGCAACCCATTCGGGGCGGCGAGGTCCTCCCGCGACCTCGACGCCCGGATTTAGGTCGCGGCGGTATCGCGCGACCTCGCCGTCCCTCGCCGTCCCAGATCTAGGGTCGCCGGCGGCTGCCTGCCCTTGCCGGTCAATTTTTTTATTTTATTTTTTGATAATTTTTTTATCACAAAAGTCCTTTGTAAATGTAATTCCCCCAAACACCGTTTTGTCCAAAGGTACTTCACAAAGAGTTTTCAAATTACAATTTACTAAACACACTTTGCATTTTGAAAAATACCTTTACCTCAAAGGTCTTTGTATATTCCTAAAGGCTTTCCCCAAAAATTTTCCCAAACGCACCCTAAAGCTTTCTTAGTGATCTAATTATGCCTAAGGGTTGGTTAGATTTATTTAATTGCAATTAGGTGGTTAGTCTAGATTACAAAGATTAACTTAGAGACTTGTTAGTGCTTATTACTTAAATTGATTGTGAATTTAATTAGTAGATATACCCTAGTAATTATTGGATGCTTCTAGGGATTTTTCCCGTCCCTTATCGGGTGTCAATTTAATAATCCGAGCCTAAAATGAAATTTTAGGAATTAATTATTAATTTTTGAAATTAATATAATTAATTAATTATTTCCCGAAATTTCTAGAAGGTCGGCCAGGGACTAGAATTTTATGCTGATGATGATGACGCAGACCGTTTATTTAATTGAGCTTTATATTGTGCTAAATTGAATTTATTGCATTTATCTATTTATTTAATTTTCGAAATTAATTATTTAATTATTTATTTTCTGGAAATTCAACCGGGATGGCCGGTGACCGCAATTTCGTGCTGATCGTTGTGGTGCAATCCGTTTATTTAATTGAGCTTTATTTTATATTGAATCATGAAAAGGTCGAGTGGAATCATAAAGCCATTAAATCTTGCAAGTGGTCGAGTGGGACCGTAAGCGGGTGAATCGTGAAAGGTCGAGTGGGACCATAAAGCCATTAAATCTTGCAAGTGGTCGAGTGGGACTCGTAAAGCCATTAAATCTTGCAAGTGGTCGAGTGGGACCGTAAAGCCATTGAAATTTGAGAAGGTCGAGTGGGACCATAAAGCCATTGAATCGTGAAAGGTCGAGTGGGACCATAAAGCCATTAAATCTTGCAAGTGGTCGAGTGGGACCGTAAAGCCATTAAATCTTGCAAGTGGTCGAGTGGGACGGTAAAGCCATTAAATCTTGCAAGTGGTCGAGTGGGACCGTAAAGCCATTGAAATTTGAGAAGGTCGAGTGGGACCATAAAGCCATTGAATCGTGAAAAGGTCGAGTGGGACCATAAAGCCATTAAATCTTGCAAGTGGTCGAGTGGGACCGCAAAAGCCATTAAATCTTGCAAGTGGTCGAGTGGGACCGTAAAGCCATTGAAATTTGAGAAGGTCGAGTGGACCGTAAAGCCATTAAATCTTGCAAGTGGTCGAGTGGGACCGTAAAGCCATTGAAATTTGAGAAAGTCGAGTGGGACCATAAAACCATTGAACTCTGAAAGTGGTCGAGTGGGACCGTAAAACCATTGAGTACTAAGATATGTTTGGTGGAGTTGTGATTCCCACCTGTTTTACGCCATGTCATAAGAACCGTGATTTGTATATGTGAATTGATTGTTATTTGATGCAACATATGAGGCATACGTGCTTAACCTTGAGTTGCAGGTTGGGACTGATGCCCAGGTACGTCCTTTGACTCATGTTGTGCTTTTAGGCAATCTTGTGGCGTATTGGTTCCTAATCGAGACTTAGGGGGTAGAACTCGCTGAGACATAGTCTCATTAGTTGGTTGAGACAACTGTTTGGGTTGATAAGGGTAGGGATGATCTGGTGCCCTATGAGTACAGAGCTTGGTATCGCCACTATCCTGATGGAAGGCAAGTAGGTTCCATACCAGAAGAGGAGGTACCATTCATCGTCCTTGAGGAAGCCTTTGGGGCTGGGACTGCTGATCCCAAGGGTGGTGGTGTGGTTGACGCGAGTGATCCTGCATCAGCGGGTGAGTATACCTCTTCTGTGCACTCTGGAGGTGATGCCAATCATAATGGAGCGAACCAGTGATTCCAAATCAAGAGGCGAAGGTCGGCGGGGGAGATGAAGACGGGGAGTGGATGAGGAGTGGGAGGAGATTGAGGAGGTGCTCGCGAGGAAGAACAGGTGGAAGAGGAGCCGGTAGATGAGGATTTTGATGAGGATGAATCGGACGAGGAAGAACTAGAAGGGGATCGGGATGACCCGACTATGACCCCGATGAGGATTGAGTGTTTATCCTCCTTTTTGTGAACCTCATCTAGATGTAAATAGAGTGAAACCCGGAGAATGTAAATAGTTGTGAATGACTTGGCTTGTGCTATGTATAAAAGTTTGGTTGTGTGTTTTCGAATGAAAATATGGCCTTGCTTTTCTATCCCATTGTTTTATTATACGGGGATTTTATAATTACTTCCGCATGCGCTTAATTAATGAATGGGTCGGCGATACTTAGGCCGGGATATCGCATTTTAAAATCGACCAAGTGAAAGGATGTGTGCATGCTCGAGGATCGGGGCGTGACAAGATCTAATGAGGGCGTTGTGACCCTTGCCTAGAGCCGCAAGGATGGGCCGGCCCTTGCTTGTGATCGGAGAGGGTCTATCGACCCACCTTCACCGGACCTCTACAACACCCCCCAAAAAAAAAAAAAAAAAAAAGCAAAGCAAAGGAAAAAAAAAAAACCATAAAGATTCAAAAATAATTTCAAAATGTCCACATTAATGCCAGCCGAGCCACGTGGCTCAACCAGCATCCACGTCAGTAAATTCCCGGGAAAATTCTTGAATAAACTTAATTGGCAAAAGGTGAAAAGTTTTAAGACTCAACTAGCAAAATGTGAAAATATTTAGAACTCAATTGGCAAAATTGAAATGTTTTGGACTAAATTAGCAAAAGTGCAATAAATTTAGGACTTTTTAGACAATTTTTCCTAATTGACAAATGGAAGTAAAGTTGATTATAAATTGTGAAGTAGACATACTTACATGTAAAGTCAAAGTACTCAGCTTTGGAGGATTGGAAGGTTATTATTACGCTCAGAAAAGACTAGAGTCATCCCCCTGCTAAACGACCCGATAATTCAGGGATTGGAAAGACACAATTGATAATGAACTAACCTAGGGCCCATGGGAGAAAGGACATAACAAGTGCCATAAATTTTGCACGGCCCTCATATGAGTACCGTAAATTTTTCTTTTTCGATTACTTGAGTGTCATAACTTATGTATGACGTTCAATTGAATACCATAACTTTTTTAAAACATTCACACAAGTGTTATGTGATGTTGGATTTTTGGCACTTGAGTGAACAATTTAAAAAGAAAAATTGCACTTAAGTGATCAATTGAAAATTATGGTACTCAAGTTAACATGTTTTAGAAGTCATGGCATTTAATGGGGCGTTTAGTAACATCTTTGTTCCCGCGAACAATTTTTGTTTAGAGATATTTTTTTCTATTTATATTCCCCAGACGATTTTTTGAGTCGAGGAATGCGTTTCGTAACTGCAAAAAAAAAAAAAAAAAAAAAAAAAAAAAAATCCATTCCTAGAACAAAAAGAAAGAACATAAATGCATTTGGTACGACCCTAAAAATTTCTATTCCCATTTTTTTCTTTAATTATAAAAATGTCAATGGAGACTTAGCATTCCATATTTGAATAAAAATGGATTTTCGTAATGCTTTAATTGATCAAGATATTCTAAGATGGCCTAAGAAAATCCATGCAATAGTTAGTTAAAGATGGATGACTAGAGATGGTAGCAGAGAGTCATGCTAGTTTATAACTCATGATATGAAGAGGTTAATAATAAATCTTTGAGCATTACAATAAACAGGTGCATAGACCTTTTGAGCTTTTTAGGCTACAAGAAGAAGAGCAAACATTGCTGGAAGTTGCCAAATGGTCGCAACTTAGCATTGTCTCTAAAAGAAAACTGCATTAAAAAATACATATAGTAAAGCCCCAAAAGCTTAGTCAATTTTGAAACCAATTTTCATCAAAAGATTTTCACATTTTTTTTATAATAAACAAATTCTAAGCTAGAATTAACATCAAAATCTAGTAAAACACTCAAATTCTAATTTCTCAATTCTTTTCCCAAATTTTTTAATTTTATTATTTTTTATTATTTTTATTTTGAAAAATGGGAAATTGGACTAGATCAAGAGACTAGACCTAGCGTTGATTTTGTGAATACAAGCATTGGATTACATTGAGTTTGTTTTCTAAAATGACCTTATTTCTCGTTTTGTTCTCGGAAACAGGTTTTTTTTCTACATCTTGTTTCTATTTCAAATCTATTCCCTAGCATTGATCTATTTTGGGAAATAGAAAAATTAATTGGTATTACCAAATAAAATTTAGTTCTTTTTTCTATTTCGAGAAATAAAAGAACGGAACAATAGAGGAACAGAACCTTACCAAAAAAAAAAAAAAACAATAGAGGAATAGAAACTTACCAAACATGACTTAATTATTCGAAAAAATTTATGACAATTAAGTGAGTGCCATATGAAAGTTATGTCACTTATGATGTCTTTACCGCACCTCATCATGTTTTTGATTTCATTGATTGACTTGATCATCAATAGTTTCATTGACTAACTTGATCATCATGACCTTGTAATTTTTTCAACTTGAGAGGCCCATGAAAGATATGTCACAACTATTCTTGTATTGATGACATCAACGTGTCTTTGCATGGAAGATCATGTTACCCCCTATTATATATTTCGCAAATTGTTTCGATATAACACCACATAAAGACCAAAAGAAACTCACTTTGCTAAAAATCCTCATGGACCTTCGCAATAGGGATCGGGTTTTATCTCGGTCATTTTCATGCTTAGCTACCACCATTTTTCTATTAGGGAGTGTCCTGGCTTTGGTGGAAGCTGGAGGGGACAAGACTGATCGACTGGCTCTCCTGGAATTTAAGGCACGAATAACTGATCCTGGCAGGGTTTTGAGCTCGTGGAATGATACTAGCCACATCTGCAATTGGTTCGGTATCACATGCGGTCGTAGACACCAGAGAGTCACCGTATTGGACCTTGCCTCCAATAACCTGTTTGGGATCATGCCACCCCATATTGGTAATTTAAGCTTCTTGAGAGGAGTCTTTTGCAGAACAACAGCTTCTACTCCGGAATTCCCCCACAATTTGGCCGCTTGTTTCGGTTGCGGACGTTGTTCCTCAATAACAACTCATTCATCGGACAAATCCCTTCAAATCTCTCCCATTGCTCTAATTTGCTCAATCTTGATTTAGGCTTCAACATGCTCGAAGAAAATTTGCATGCAGAACTCAGCTGCTTGTCCAAGCTCCATTCACTCATTCTTCAACACAACAAGTTGACGGGAAACATGCCCCCGTCATTCGGAAACCTCTCCTCTCTTCATGTCTTCACAACATCTTCAAATAACCTTGACGGTATGATTCCGGAGACTCTTGGCTGGCTTAAAAATCTAGAAGTGCTCGTTCTCAACATGAATAAATTTGTCGGTATGATGTCTATCTCAATCTTCAATATATCCACTATGACAATTCTTTCTGCGGGTGAAAACCAATTAGAGGGGTGCTTACCCATTGACTTAGGCTTCACTCTTCCGAATCTCAAAAGAATTGGTTTGTTTGACAATCACCTCACCGGACCCATTCCTGAGTCAATATCCAACATGTCTAATCTCAGTCAAATCCAATTCAAGTCAAACAACTTTATTGGAAAAGTTCCTTCTTTCTCAAAGATGAGAGGACTCTATTGGTTTAGCATTAGCAGTAACAACTTTGGAAGTGGGCAATATGCTAATCTTGACTTCCTATGCTCTTTAACCAATTCTACAAACTTGGAATATTTTAATGTAGAGAGCAATGCTTTTAGAGGACCAATCCCAGGCTGTGTAAGTAACCTCTCTATCTCTCTTTCAAAATTTGGGTTAGGTTACAATTACATTTCTGGAACCTTACCTTCTGGAATCGGAAATCTCATCAATATGGAGCTCCTACAAATAGTAGGCAACAACATCTCAGGAAAAATTCCTCCTGAGATTGGAAATCTAATCAAACTGAAATATATGGATCTCGGTTCAAATAATTTCTCGGGGCAAATACCAGAATCTATCGGGAATTTGAGGATGTTAACCAAATTGTACTTGGATGGCAATAATTTCCAAGGCTCGATACCATCGTCTCTAGGAAACTGCCAGAATCTACTTCTCTTGGACCTTTCAACCAATGACCTCAGCGATAATATTCCCCTGAAAATTGTGGGCCTCTCATCATTGTCGATTTATCTCAACTTGTCTCAAAATAGTCTTACTGGCTCCCTTCCCAAAGAAGTTGGAAATTTGCGAAATCTCGGCGAATTAAGTCTTAACGGGAACAAATTATCTCAATAGATCCCAAGCAGTATTGGCAGTTGTACATCTATGGAGCGCCTATATGTACAGGATAACTTTTTTGAAGGGCACCGACCATCAACTATGAGTTCCATGAGAGGCCTTCAAGTTTTGAACGTTTCAAACAACCGATTGTCTGGCCAAATCCTGGAATATCTAACGTCACTAAATTTGACGAATTTGAGCCTATCCTACAACGATTTTGAGGGTGCATTGCCTATAGGAGGAATTTTCAAAAGTGCCATTTCAACTTCAGTTGTTGGAAACAAGAAGCTTTGTGGGGGGTTTGCTAGATTTTTAACTACCGAAATGTGACTACAAAGAGTCAATACGGGGAAGAATAAGCGGAAGTACTAAGGTTCTAATATCCATAGTCTCTGCTCTTGTAGGAGTAACCTGCATACTGTCTCTGTTATACTTCTTCTGGTTTAGACACAATAAGAAAGCATCTACTTCTAGCTCTTCCGAAGATGGGATTTTGCATGTTTCTTATCACAGTCTACTAAAAGCAACAGGTGGATTCTCTTCCACCAATTTGCTTGGCGTGGGCAATTTTGGGTCAGTGTATAGAGGACTTCTTGATCAAACTCAGTCGATTGTGGCCATCAAGATTCTCAACCTTGCATGTCATGGAGCTTCCAAAAGCTTCATAGCCGAGTGTGAGGTCTTGAGAAGAATCTGACACCATAATCTTGTGAAAGTGCTCACCGTGCGTTCTGGGTTTGATTTTAATGGAAATGATTTCAAGGCACTGGTTTACGAATTCATGCCAAATGGAAGCTTGGATGAGTGGTTGCACCCAATTGCATCACAATATACAGAGAGAATCAAGTTGAGTCTACTTGAGAGAGTGAACATTTCCATTGATGTTGCTTGTGCACTAGATTATCTCCATCATCACTGTGAAATACCAATAGTTCATTGTGATCTAAAGCCAAGCAATATCCTTCTTGACGATGAAAAGACTGGACATTTGGGTGATTTCGGGCTTGCCAAGTTCCTCCCAGAAGTAATGCATAAGTTACTGGCCAATCAATCAAGCTCTGTTAAAGTCAAAGGATCTTTCGGCTACATAGCTCCAGGTAATGACGCACAAGTTCGGTTTTTAAGTTTATCTCTTTATAAGAACGCATGAAGAAAAAAGGCACACAAAACATCATTGACATGATATTTCAACATCAATTATTCACCTTGCATCATTATGCTTTTTTTTTTTTTTTTTTTATTGTTGTAGAGTACGGCATGGGAAGTGCGGTATCCACACAAGGAGATGTGTATAGCTTCGGGGTCCTCATTTTGGAGATGTTCATAGGCAAGAGGCCAACCGATGACATGTTTGAAAATGGGTTGGACCTTCATCACTTTGCAAAGGCAACTTTAACAGACTGAGTGGAGAAGGCAATTGATCCCGTTTTGCTTCAGGAAATCGAGGAATTGAATAAGAAACAAAGAGTCACTCCGGAGGGCAAGAACAAATGCTGTAGCAATATTCAGGACTGTTTGGCTTCAATTATCAAAATATGAGTCACCTGCTCTTCGGAGTCTCCGAGGGAACGAATGGACATCGGTGATACATTGACTAAACTCCAAGGAATCAGGAAGAAACTTCTTAATTTCATTGTCATTGCCTAGTTGATGTTAAATCTAAACTTCATATGGAGTCATGTAGTCTTTGTGGTCATTGCTTTGTCTGGAACTAGATATGTTGTTTTGTCATTCACAAATAGTTTGAATCTAGCTATGACTTAGCAATTGGAGGAAGATCAAAATAATTTATGTTGTCTTAAGCAAAAGAGCACTATCTTTGAGCTGTATGAAAAATTATTGTACTTTATTTTGTTTTAGCCCAAAAGAAAGAAATTATAACCTGATTGAGAGTTGTACCAAGAAAATGTAATAAATATAAAAATCACCAAAGGATAGCTCCTAATGTAAGTATTTCTAGACATCGGGTAATATGGACTCTGTCTTGGTCTCTTGCAAACTTGGCCTGTTTGTTTTACCTTTTAAAGTAGCTTAAACAAAACAAAAAACAAAAAACAAAAAATTACTAAATGGCTTTCCTCTAAAAGTTAAATGGTGTTTCGATTTCATACAAGCTTATGAAAAGGAATATGTGATTACATGTGTCAATATTTATTCATCTTATATCTATAGATGAAGCCAGAGCTGAGAGAATATGAGCTTTTGTGATCGTCACGTGGCAAATTTTACTCTATGATTGCAGTGTGCAAACCATATGGCATAATAGTGCCACATGGCCCTTATTCCTCCAATTAGCATTAGTTTTATGATTTATCATCCGCAAGTATCTATCATTTATTGTATTTGAATTTAAACTTAAGAATGGATGAAAAGCAAGTGTATTATTCTTTAGTATATTCGTCAATAAAAAATAAAATAAAATAAAATCTTGAAATACATTTCGATTATCCTTCCTAAAGTTTATCTTCTTTTGGCATATGTGATTGATTTTATATTTGGAAAAAGAGCAAATGAAGATAAAGTGTCTTTAATTATGCAACTAATCTATTTAATTTGAAATTAATTCAAAAAATAAATATATCATATTAAATGGATAACACTCTTAATTTTTGAAGTACGGTTCGGGTTAACTACACGAATAAAATCATCAATTATCCATTTAACTCAAAATTAAATTGAAATAATGTGAATGATGACTAATTTTATTGCTTGAATAAATTCTACTTAATATGCACTAAATTTAAAATATTCTTTCCCAAAATCCACCTAATTTGACAAGGAGTCATTTACATTTATGCAATTCAAATTTGAAATTGATTGGATACACCTTTTTATTCCATATTATGAATGGAAAACCGTAAATTTGTCTACTCAAGTACAAGGATAGAGAGTACTTTCCTTTTTGTGAATGGGGGCTATCCATTTATTTCAATACTTGTGATAGACGAAGAAATACCGCAAAATTTATCGAGTTCTTCTTTCTTGGATATAGCATACTTCACACAAACACGAAGGTCTACTGGATTCAAGGTCGTCAGTTACTGAGGATTTGAAATTTTTTGAGTGATTTGAGATTAAGCCATAAAGGGCCTTTTATTTTTCAGCGCTTATATTTATCAATGTTGAAAATGAAAATAAAATATGCTTCATAATAACTGAATATTGAATACCAAATAATACTTTGGTAAAATATTTAGCAAGATTCTTATTGCAAATAAGTATCTTTTTTTCTATCAAATGAGTAAGAGGCCTTTCCTTACCTAGCAAATTTGTGGTTTTTTGACTTAATTGAACCTTTTAAGTTTATTCTTATTATGATAACCGAATGTGTTTAATTTTACTGAATGCTAAATATTTAAGTTTTCAAGACTCAATCAAGTTATCAAAAAACCTACAAACTTCAAAACTACTCTCCTCGGATTTATCCTTAGTAAACACCATTTTAATGTATTATAGCATAGATGTAAATTTTGCAACTATACATAAAATTTAAATGCAAACCGGTAAGTTACTGATTACCTTGATATTGAAATTCAAATATTATATATTTTATGTAGACTTTGGGAATTTTAAGTATGAGATAGTAATTTCTTGGGAAAATTCCAAATAAGGACTTGAAATATTATCATTTTTTCAAATAATGGCTTGAAGTGAACCTAATATGTTAGATAAGGATAAGAAATGACCATGTCGTCTCAAATAAGAGCCTAAAGTAGCTATGATCAAATAAGCTTGACCTCGCCAATCACCAGCTAGCTAGATATTCTAGCCGATCAAGGGTATTTTTGTAAAAAATAATTTCAATTTTAATTTTTTTGCTTTTTCTTTTTTTTTTCTTTTATTCTTTTTTTCTTTCCGATAAGCGCCAATTAAGGCCCGATGACCCTCACTGACCACTGGGCAAGTGCTGCGACCCTTGCCTAGATCTCGGTGAGGGCCTGTCTCACCTAAGGCTGGTGAGGCCGTCCCTTGTTTATGGCTAGGGCATCGCTAGTGGCTAGCCATCGCTTGAGACTAGCCACGAGCAAAGAAGAAAGGGAAAACCAAGAAAAGAAAAAGAAAGAAAAATTCAAAAGAAGATAAAGGATGAAAATGCCTTCGACCAACTGTAAAGTCAAGTTCTTTTCTAAAATTGATGTTACCATTTTAAGCTCTTATTTAAAATCAAATCTTCTTTAAGCCCTCAATTGAAATAAGGTTCATTTCAAGTCATTATTTAAGGAAAATAAGGATATTTCATACCGTTATTTAGAATTTTCTTTAATTTCTTTTATTAGTAAAAAAAAGAATCTTCTTTAAACCCTTAATTGAAATAAAGTCCATTTCAAATCATTATTTAAGGAAAATAAGGATATTTCGGACCGTTATTTAGAATTTTCTTTAATTTCTTTTATTAGTAAAAAAGTGGAAATAGGCAATCGACAGTTACTCAAAGAGCCTTTGGATGTTAGGTCTCATTGTTATTGCAGAATATTATATTTTAACCATGACTTTTCAATGCAATCGTAAGTAAATAAACACGTTGAACTAGAATTTGTTTTCATGACATTGTTTGATTGTGATTAACCCTTTTATGTCCGGCTGCCACATTGGGTGATATACAAGAAAATCTCTCATTAATATGAAAAATCTGACTTATGAAATGTTTTCTCACATATTTTATAAAATAAATACCATATACATTGGACATTATCAATTCCAGATAATTATTGTGTATCGAATTTTTTTTTTTTTTATAATTAGTGTTTTTGACGCCATCAGTTTCCGACCATGTTCATCTCCTCCCTCTGGCTCTGCTTAAACTGGGAGGCTTTCAGAGAGTTTTTAGAGAGAGAGAGAGAGAGAGAGAGAGAGTCTTGGGTCTCTCTCTCTATCCTCATCTCCCTCCTCCCTCAACCCCTTCGTCTTCCGCCTCAACCGCTACGTCGCCCGGTCGCTGCATCACCGGCCCCGTCCGTGTCTCCCCCGGCTCCCGCAAGGTTCCGCTTGCGGTGCGTTCCGAGCTTCGCTGCTCCTCTCGGCGCCTTCGGCTGACATGGCGGCGGCGGCGGCGGCGGCGGCGGAGTTGACGGTGAGGATGGGAAGGCGAAATTGGATGGAGCCGAGGAAGCCTCAGCCATCTGCTCGGAGTAAGCCCCTCTCTTTTTATACATATCTCTCGCAGTTTATGTGAATTTCCTAGCTAAAGATTTGATTTTGTCTATGCGTGTCCAACTTTCCCTACATTATATTGCTGAAGATGTTACTTCACGGTGCATATCATTTTTTTTTCCTTTTCTTTTGTGCGGTCACTTGAGTGGCTCTGTTTCGTCTCTGCAGGGAATGACTTCTGTGGGATGTGCAGCGAGCTTGAAGAGAATTCTGGAAAATCAAGTGAGTTCGCCATTTGCTTTTGTCTTTCTTCTAATTCGTGAAGAGTGTTTGCTATTATATTCTCTAAAGTAACTAGGATCTTCCATTTTTCATATGAAGATAAATCGTCATCAACTTGAATTGAACTTAGTGTGACAGGATATTCATCTAGTGGGTTAAGTGAAATAAGGATCCAAATTATCCCTTATGTGGGTGGAAAGAATTACAGGAAAAATGGCTTTCATCAATTTTTGTGCTAAGATTTGAACCCTGTGTGTTTTTTATTTTTCTGCTCTAACTTTGGACAGCCACAGGTATCCGCCGCAAGCATCCATCTTACAACAGAGACAGCAATTGTATGGCCTGTTTCTGAAGCCAAGGCTATACCTAATTGGCAAAAGGAGTTGGGGATAGACACTTGCAAAACACTCAGACAAATTGTGGCTTAAGTCTAAGTGAGTTTACCATTGCTTTTCTCTTTCTTGTAACTTGTGAAGAATCATCCATTTTTCTTCATGAAAAGAATCGCCATCGACTTCAATTTAACTTAGTGTGAGAAATGTCATTTTCTGGGTGTGATTTGAACCGGGCATGGTTTTCTCTTTTTTCTGCTTTGAACACTGGACAGCCACAACTATCTGCCACAAGCGTCAAGCTGACAACCAGGATAGCAGTTGTATGGCCAGTATCTGAAGCCAAGGATAGCAAAAGGAGTTGGGAGAAACACTTGCAGAAGATTGACAAATTTTGCCTTTATGTCTAACCCTCGAGGTAAGTAGTTTTATTCACCATCTGCTTGTTGCATTTGAATGAGGTTTGGCTGACATCTGTGAATATCATTGCCACATAAAATGTACATTTTATCACAGATTTTCTGTGTTGATGACTCCATCTAAAAGTTGGAAGTACAAGCTCTTATATCTGTAATTATCCCTGTCATATAATATAAACTACCTCGGATAAGAATATTTTTAATGCGGGGGGTGGTTGACAAGTTCTCTGGATGCTCTCGTGGATTTGGTCATGAGAAGCAAGCAATGGATGAGGCTATTGAGGAAATGAATGGACTTAGATGGGAAAAATATCATTGAGGAAAAAAGCTCAGCCTTGAGGTTCAGGTAGAGACTGAGATGGTGATCGCAGTAGTGATTGTGGTCATGATTATGGCCCCAATCAAGACTATGGTGGTGGACATGGATGTGGAGGTGGAGAGTGCTTTAAATGTGACAAGCCTGGGCATTTTGCTAGGGAGTGTCCTCATGAAGGGGGCTGAGGAGGTAGGTATGGAGGGAGGAATGACAGGTATGGAGTTGGTGGTGGTGGGCACTATGATCCTAATCGAAATGGTGATCGATCTGGAGGGCGCAATAGGGATAGTGGTACTCAAGGAGGATCAGGAAATGCTCCTATAATCAGGACTGCTCTGGTCCCTGTGAACGTTGTGGTACAGGGAACTTCCGTCCGGGGTAGAAAGAATACTGCTGATAGCTATGCACATAATTTTTTCCAGTTATAGTAAGCAGTTGATTCTGCACTGATTGAAAAATATTTTGTGCTTGTAGCAGAGCAATTGGAGGTACTGCTTTTACTTTATGGAGGTGTCAAAGTCCCTTCTGCTGATTCTCCTCTTTATTATTCTCTGGGTGTACAAGTCTGCTTGATCAGTCTTTTGTTGTGCGAACTTTGGCTAAAAGATTCAACTGTTTAATATCCGTGAATGCTTGTTTTGATGTTATGGTCCGACGGCATTGGTTGCATAACTTAAACAATCAAATTTGGCCTTAAGCTTTCAATGATATGATCGGTACTGGATTCTCTTTCACTTACATGCTTTAGCAATTGCAAATGCATTTGAGATCAATCTTGGTCAACTTCTTCATTGGCTTTTGTGACTGTGGAGTGCAGACAGCTTTTTGGTGTCTAGATGGCTCTTTTGAGGATAGGGCAAGAAATTCACCTGTGGAAGTAATGCGTTTTTTCTATGCAGAAGAGAAGCTGCCGTAGAAATGAATGCTCTTTTTGGTTACAAATTTTCAGATGTCTTTCTTTTTGAAAAGGACTTAAGTGGCTAAGCTCTATGTTTTCTTATACGCATTTGGTTAGCACTCTATTAATACTGCTAAGCTCCTGGCAGGATTCTTGGCCGTTTGTGGTGTTTTGATACACAGTCACGTTACTTTCATGTCATATGACATGACTGTAGTCTTAAAAACGCTGAAAAGTCCTTTTGGCCTCAAGAAGCTATTTCTTTATGCAATTAACTCTGTAAAATCCTGTCTCACGTTCCACACATGATTGCTGGTCTCTGTCTCCTCCATGTGCACGATGCTGCTATCGTCTTAGGTTTCCTTGATAAATTTCCCTTTCAGGTGTAATGACGTCTCTTCCTACGAATCGGCAATGCCGTAATAAACACATGGTTGTTTTCACTTCGGCGGCTTTGCGTGCATGGACTTGCATTTCTGCATTAATGATCATGTATCTTCCCCAATTCTTTTAGAAGTTGTGCTTGCTCCATCTGAAATCGATACTGGGTTTGCGACTGCCAGATGAGGTACACTCTTGGCATAAGCAAAAACTGGATATGATCATTTCCTTTTCAGATTTTCTCCATAGTTACTTGGTTAAGGTTATTGTGCATACTTAACTATGGCTCTGTAAATGTTTCAAGTCATTTTAAGTCGAAGAAATCTCCCCAGCACGCCAAAAACTTTTTTGTTCTGGTTGGTATACAAAATTGTGGATTGCTGTTTCGCACGTCTCGTAGTCCAGTCCGAGTAATATCACCATTTCTTGCCCATTGTTCACTATAAGTTTCATTCACATCCCCAGCAGAGGCGTTTCTTGAACAGAGCAAGACTTGCCTCTGTTTCACATTCTTGAATGATCCGGGAAGGGAATTTCGAGCAACCGCGCTTCATGAGATGCAGACCTTAAAATGACTCAAAGGGGATGATACGCGGCTTCGATTTCTCCCTTACCAGTTCAAGAAAGATGCCAGGATTTCGTTCGAGTGAGCTCATTGACCGCGAAATCTGGTTAATCGTATCGAGATGCGTTGTCCACGTGGGTCCCGTTCTCTCTGGGCCAGAGCGTTTTTGTCACTTACACCTCCATATACGACAAGCAGGGACAGCACATCGGAAGGGAACACTTCAGGGTGTCGCTAGGATGAGCACATTCTAGCGACATGATGTTGTGAGTAATCCAAGCTTTGACTCGTCCTATATATGAAAAGCTCAAGGCAGGAGACCCACCACACCCTAAATTCGCATAGATCCTAGAAAGGGAGGCATCTCCGATGGGTGATCTTGGCAACACAGGCGCTCTTCCTTTGCGTGCATACAATATTTATTTATACGATTTGCGCTATTATATCAGCGCTTGTGTTTTCAGGTCACCCCTTCGAGATGATCACGTTCTTTCCCTTCCACATACCGATTATAACCCTCCCAAATCAATCTTTGAAGGGTAAATGTGCATTGCCAAGAGGTGCTGTGATTGAGTTCAGGTGACTCGCTTTCAGGGTTCAATGCTGTGATTGAGGTGCTCCAGATATTCATTTTCGTGGTTGTACTTAGCTTCTTTTTCTATATTTATAATAGAAACCACTACGCCGTTTCTTCGTCCCCATTATTGCTACGGAAGTATACTACAATTAATATATAGGCTACTTATTATCATTGAGATTTTTCGACCCTTTTTGACGGTTGCCTTCGTCGCTTCCTCCGGTCATGCTGAGTTGAGATTAAAGTGCTTCGTTGGTGACATTTGGTGCTCGCATTTTGTCGAGTCATTTTAGCTTCGTTAGCGATTCACCACAGCAAAGCGCGAGTGAGGTCATGATAGCCTCTTGGACCAGAGGTGGTCTAGGAAAAGTAATTCTCTCTAATTCCTCATCGTCATGTGGATGATCTTGCACAGGATGCCAGTCTAATGCGGTGCAATTTTGGCTGAAAACTCAAGGCACGAGCGATGAATATGAAGAAATGGCTTTCATGTTTGAGATGTATGCCGACCCTTACCGGCCATATGGGAGGGGATGGACGCACAACCCCTTGATCAGATCTGGGCGAATGCCATGATGCCCTCTCCAGATCTAGCAAGGCAAGGGTGCCGCAACCCTCGCCTGATCCAAGCAAGCAAGGAGCGAGGCTATCAGGGCCCTCACCTAGACTATGCGAGGGCCGGCCGGTGACCTTCACTGGCCCCATTTGGAGAAGAAAAAACTAAAGAAAAGACAGAAAAATTATAGAATATCACTGGTTGTGTGTAGAAGTGTCGTAGAGGTAATACAAGAAAATTATCCCAAGCAACTTGAGAAACATATATATCTAATTGTAGTACAGGTATGACACTCTAATAAAATATCATCTCCCACAACGATTACAATTTAATTTTCTCACCCCACACACAAAACACTTAAGCAAACTAGCTTATATGAAGACTCGCGCAAATCTTTTATTTTTCTCTCCCTTATGGACGGGCAAGTTTCTTTCTCTCTCCTAATTGTGAAGCTGTGGCCGTTGCGGCTTTTGTGTGGCTTTCTCTAAAGCTCATCATTTTGTGGTTTGCCAAACGAATGCTTCCGATGGTCTTGTTTATAGCTGGCATGAATAACAAATTAGTTTTAAATTTACTGTATATATGTCAATTTAGTTCTAAACTTTTCCATTTTCTTAATGTAATCTTAAACAATTACGTGAAATTTTAATGTAAATTTTTTGGTCGATTAATTGCTGATGTGACATTCAACTGTCCTACATGGCACTAGACAACTCTACTTGAAATAACATTCTATGGATTGCTACGTCGATGATTTCCCTTGGTAAAAAATTCAGCCGCCGTGTTAAGTTGCTTTTGAAACTCTTCAACTGCCTTATTGGCTTATTCCTTTAGCCACTTCAATTGTATGCCACCATCCAAAGAAGACGAGTAGGGTTGACCAGACTTGAATCCTCGCACTACTTCAATTAAGCGCATTTGCCAATTGCAGCTTGTTTACTTTTCTAGCTACCTATATATCCGCGGAGTTCAATACAATTCCTAGGTTTATTTACAATCGCATAGTCATAATATGACAATGTGGACTCTGTTGTCATTAATCAATGATTCGTCTACAACTATTCAAGATGTAAAATTTACTTTCCGTGTTAATATGAGTGTAAAAGTAAAGTAAACTCTCCTTCATCATGGCAGTGCTCTCTTTTCAGTCTAGGAACTATTCAAATTTTAAAATGAAAAACTATATTAAAATGCATAATGTGCCACATTACGCATGACACTTTTAGCTAGAACAATCTACAAGATCTGGCGGGTGCAATAGGGATAGTGGTACTCAAGGAAGATCAGGAAATGATGCTTTAATCGGTTCCGTTCTTGTCCCTATGAACGTCGCAGTACAGGAAACTTCCGTTCGGGTAGAAAGAATACTCCTGTGAGGTATGCACACGATTGTTTTCAGTTATAATAGAGCAATTGATTATCTGCTGATTAAAAAATAATTTGTGCTTGTAGCAGGGCAATTGGAGGTGCTGGAGGTGTCAAGGTCTCCTATCGCATCTCTTCTTCGTGGTTGTCTAGGTGGACAAATCTGCTTGGTCAGTCCTTCAATGTGTGAACTATGGCTAATAGATTCAACTGTTTGATGTACGTGAATGCTCGTTTTGATGTTTTGGTGTGATGACATTGCTTGCTCGATTTCTAAAGTCAAATTTGGCCTTACTCTCAATTCTTTGATGGTACTGGATTCTCTTTCGGTTATATGCTTTAGCAATTACAAATGCATCTATGATCATTCTTGGTTGGTCGACTTCTTCATTGGCATTTGCGACTGCATAGTGCAGACAGCTTTTTGGTGTCTAGAAGGTTCTTTTGAGGATAGGGCGAGAGATTCACCTGTGGAAGTAATGCCTTTTCTCTTTGCAAAAGATATAGTAATTTTCATATTTTCTAATAGTTGAAGTACCATGCATGCAAACTTTATATTACACTCATGGCCCAAGATTCAAAGTTCTATGAAATCAAGAATATTCTAATCACATTATTAGGAAAGTCGCAACCCTTGCGAAGGCTATAAGATGTCCCAAGGAGGTTTGACGGATTACTGAGCGGGCACAAATGGTCCCTCTTGCCCGTTGGTGCTAGCACTTGATACATGTCATGCCCCAGTCCTTGGGAGCGCACACATCCTTCCACTTGGTCGATTTTAGAATGCGATATCCTAGGACTATGTATCGCCGACCCTTTCATTAATTAAGTACATGCGGAAGCAATTATAAATCCCCAGACAATAAAACAATGGGATAGAAAAGCGAGGCCACACTCTTCACATTGAAAACGCATAACCAAACTTTTATACATAACAAACACCAAGTACTTCACAACTATTTACACCCTCGAAGTCTCAGTTTATCTACACCTAGACAAGGCTTCACAAAAAGAGGATAAACTCTTAATCCTCATCAGGGTCATCCTGATTCTCCTTGAGCTCTTCCTCGCTGGGCTCCTTTTCTTCAAACTCTTCATCTACAGGCTCCTCTTCCATAGGTACCTCCTTAACAGACACCTCCTCATCCCCTTTCCACTCTTCATCCACTTCCCAGTCTTCATTTTCTTCTTGTCCTTCTGGCTCCTGCTCTGGAATCTCATGTTCTTCTTCGTTCCAGTTGCCACCACCCTTAGAGTATACTGGAGAAGTAAGCTCACTCGCCAATGCAGGATCACTAGCATCGACTACACCACCGCTATCAGGATCAGCAGTCCCTGCCCCAAAAGCTTCCTCTAGGACAATGAATGGTACTTCCTCTTTTGGTATGGGACCTACCTGTCTCCCGTCAGGATAGTAGCGATACCAAGATCGATACTCATAAGGCACCAGATTGTCTCTACTTACATCAACCCATACAGTCGACTCAATCAACACATACTCTAATCCTTCAGGGTCAGGGTGGATTTGGAAATGGGTGGCCTGCTCGGAGATGTTCTCTGGAATGCTGAACTCTTCAGGAGGAAGGGGAGGTAGAGGTTCTGGTGCTACCATCTAAGGGCTCGAAATTGGTTTTATAGCAACTAATTCATAACAATCGGATCAAATCATTGATCAATCGACCTAGTTGATTACATGTCATCTCGACCCCTTCTTGGTCAACTCATCATATACTATCTATAAGTCTATTCATATTAGGACTGCTCACTCTAAGCTGATAATAGATAGTATAGCTCGTACTAAGCTGATAATGTAAAGGTATACTACTCTCGCTAAGTTAACATATCGCCCGTGGGCTGATATAGTATACCTCTGATGCTCATTCTAAGCTGATAAAGTGTACTGCTCTCGCTAAACTGACATATCAGAGTTCGTAGGATGATATAGTATACTATCATGATCATTCAATTTGCCAATTTCTTTATCATCTTTGATAAAATACACGTGTGTGGGGACACGGCCGGCCTTAGCCAAAATACCATATTTTTACTTTAAAATTTCCCACCATTTTCAACAGTCCATAAACATATTTTTGGCGCTGTAAACCGACGCTCGATAATTGTCAATTAATTACCATAAATCAATTCATTTAGGAATAAATCATATGATACATAATTAAATTAATTCAGCACAAAATAAAGCTCAATTAAATAAATGGACTGCACCATGACGATCGGGATGAAATTCCAGTCACCAGCCATCCGGTGAATTTCCGGAAAAATAAATAAATAATTAATTAATTATTAAAATTAATAATAAATACTAACAAATCCAATTTAAGCCCGTAAAGCTTAATTGGAACCTAAATCGGTCCAGGAAAAATGCCATGCCTTCAATAAATACTACGGCACATCTACTAGCTAATTGCACAATCAATTTAACTAACATGCATTAATAAGTCTAATTTAATTATTTTAATCTAATCTATCTACCTAATTGCAATTAATTAAATCTAACCAATCCTTAGGTATAATTAGTCTACTAAGAAAGCATTAGTGAGTAAAACCCACTTGCATAAAGTGAAGATCAGGACACGGCAACGACGACGCTACGGTGGTCGAACTTGGGCTCGCGATGACTACCACGAGCTTGGACCGGGCCTTAACCTTGGCTTGACAAATCTCAACCCAACTTGAGATTTGTTTTTGCGATGGACTAGGTGTCGCGCCTAACTTTTAACATGCAATTCTAGTAACATGCGCACCCGAGCTCTCCCAAGCTAATGTTAGGCACAACAAAAAGAAATTTTTACAATTGAGATATCTATCAACCTAAACAAAATGGGAGTCGCCACTAGCTTATATTGGAGGTCAGCTAGAAACCTAATCGAGGGTCGGGAGATTCCCTCGATTCCTACGCAACCAGAAATTCAGGCTCGGAACTTGGATTACGTTAGTATTTCTACTAACGCCCTTTCGGTACCTAATGGTGTGTCATGTGTTTTATTGTTTCCATGCGTCCTTTAAGTTTTTCAAGATAATCAATCCTATACTAAGTGATCATGCGTGGTGAGTTCGGTTTCATTTCATTCTATCTCTAAAAAAAAGAAACAAACAATAAGCATGTCATCACAAGACGGATAAACAAATAACTTAAAGAAAAAGACAAACTTATACATACAATTATAAAAGAAGTTATAAAAGAAAACAACCAATTGGAACACAATAAAGCAGTCAATATAAAGTAGTAAATTTAAACATGTAATCCTAAAAATATAAAGGAAAACACAGTGAAAGAAAAATCAAAGACCCGCAACTCGTCGGGTTTTATACAACCTTATAACCCGAGACATACATCGGGAAATGAAAAGAAAAGAAAATTACATTTTTAACGGTCGGAATGGACATCGACCTTTCCTTCATCCTCTTCATGTCTTCTTCATCTTCAAAGTTCTAATCTAAACCTAGACTAAGAAATTAAAACTAGAAGCACGGGGATAAAAATAAAAATACATCAATTGACTATTATGCAGTTTTACCTAAAAGGCAAAGCGACAAACAGGGCAGGATAAAAGACAGAGGACAGCAGTAAGAACATCATTAAGATCACACAAAAATGGTGATAATAACAGCCTTTCAAAGTTGGAACAACAAAATGATAGCATAATACAATAGAAATAGTAAAACAACCAAACTCGAGATAATAGAAATAATATCGTAGCAAAACTGCAAAAAGCAAAACAATAGACAACAGGATGAACACATTAAAACAGACATATAAAAAGAGTAAGAATAGTGAAGGACAGCAAAGGAGAACGGCAAGACCTTATTGCAAAGAGGCGGAAACATCAAAGCCAACAGCAACTCAAAAAGGTAAGACAATGGTCGGACAACAATATAATAACAGCATAAAAACCACACAAATATTCATCCAAACATATTCAAAGTAAACGTGTATTTTTCATCATAGAATATTGAGACACAATCAGATTTGTTTGCTCATAATTCAATATATTCCATTCAAAAAAGATAATCGGGCAATATAGACACTCCATCAAATTAAACACCAACATCAAGATTTGATTAAACCAGAAGTAAAGAACAACTATCACCTATGGTTTCGGATTCTCTAGAACTAATTGCAGTCACACTGACCATGCATTAATATAGACACAGCAAGTTATATGGCATAAACTAAGAAATTTAAGTGAGTTCGGTACAATATAGTCACTATTCGAGAACAAGGACAGTGGAAACATCCAATTAATATTCGAACTGGAACATGCGATGGTCTAACATAGGAATTTCATCAAAACAGATGTGAATCACCTCGGTCGGGATGGTTTAAATGGCATAATAAAATCCTGTTCAGGCTTATTCTTACCTAGTTAGACTGAAGTGACATCGATAGCCCCTTTTTAGAAAAAGGAGCGATCGCGAAGTACCCTAGAAGACTTAAATCTGCAATTGACAGACAAGAAGAAAATTAGAGCAGTTCAAAAGAAAAATAACAACTACCGCAAGCCCGGCTACGGTGTCTTCGGGCTCCGGGGGAAAGTGACTCGCGCCGTCGCACCAGATCCGGTCATATAAGGTATTGGCCGAGATGAACCGAAAGGAGAATAAGAACAGAAAACGAGAAAAGAAAAATAAAATTGATTCAGAGACAACGAAAATGAATAAAAAGGAAAAGGGAAATCAGATCTAAAAAAAATCGAAATAATAAATAAAAAGAAAAGGAAACCTACCGATTTCTAGGGTTTCCGAGAGGAGGAAGGGATCGAGCTTCGTCTTTTAGGGTTCGTCGTCGTCGCCACCGTCAATCGTTAGTCGGCTTTGGATCTTCACCCTCGAGCCGAGCCAAAACCTCCAAACTCGGGACGCAGATTCGAATCCTTGCACCTTAAGCTCGGAAGGACACGATCGAAATCCTAGAGTTTCTTGCTTCGCTTCGCCGCCTCGGGATTCCTTCGATCTAGGGTTTCCAATGTCCCCAATCCGAGAGAAACAAGGGATAGAAGTAGAGATCGGTGTTTTTAGGGGCTCGATTTTGCGAAAATTCCTTTGAAAAGCCCTAGATCGAAGCTCGATCTAGGATTTCTAAGGAAGAATTTGGGATCGGCAGCGTCGGGGGAGAGAGAACCGAGAGAGAGAATCCGAGAGGGAATGAGCGGAAGAGAGAGAAACCGATGGAGAGCCCCCTCGCGAAACCCTAACACTTTCCTATTTATATTTTTCGATTTTTAATTTTTTAATTTTTTTAATTTTTTTAATTTTTTTTCGTTTTTATTTCGTCAATTCGATTTTTTCATTTTATATTTCCCTTCTTTTCAATTTTCCATTTTCAATTCAATTTTCAATTTTTTTTTTTTTTTTTGTTTTTCAGGTGTCAACACTAGGCTTTCTCTTGGGCTTCACGACCGGACTTGCGGTTGAAAGTTGGGCCACTAAACTGGGCTGCTTGCTGAAATTTCTGTGGGCTGAAGCTTGGGCCAAAATGTTGTGGGCTATTGGACTACAATTAGGCTGGAATGGGCTGACTTCACATGGAATTTGCTGGGCTTTAATGGCTGAGCTACTGGATTTTTGGGCCCAGCAAGATTGAAAAATTGCTGGGCTTGAAGACTACAGGTTTCGGTGGCCCAAAGGAGCTGCTTTGCACGAGCTGGGCTGCTCGAGAGACACGCGACTGGATTCGTGGATGAAGTCACGCACGAAGGAGACGCAAGCCACGGAGAGGAAGTAGCTGGCGTCTTCGGCTTCATTGCCGGGGTCAACCACTAGCTTCTGTGGATAGGAGTGTTGACCAAATGGAGACAAACGGTGGTGGCTTGCAGGCGGCGAGGGACGAAGAGAGAGAGTTAGTGGAAGATGCTGGCCGAAACGGTGGGATTCGTGAGGTCTTGACGGTGGTATTTCGAGCAGGAACGTTGAAGACAGCCTCGGTGGATTTGGACGCGTGGAGGGGCGCACGAGGGGAGTCAACCAAAGACTTCGTGGAGGTTGAAGATGCGAGAATGTGGAGCTGGCCACGTGGATGAAGAGAGTAGCTTCAGTCTTCAATTTGATGGGGGGCTGCTCGGTGGGAGAATTGGTGAAGATGGGGGTGTTGGCGGTGAGCAAGTGCGTGGCGATCTTGGCGTCGCTAGCTGCTTCTGCGTGCTGGCTTTTTCGATCGATGCAGCCGCGCGAATGGGAGGAGATGGGGTTGCTTTTGTTGGCAACTAGAGAGGGGATAAGGACGGCAAGCAAATGGAGGGCAGCTAGATTTCTAGCTCAGGTAGATTAGAATAGAGTTTAAAGTCCACATCTCTATCCACCCAATTTAATGCAATATCTCCCTAATTCTTTCCACAACTTAAATTCCACAATAATATCCAAATTGAAGTCCAAATTTCTAGCCCCATTTCAAATTCCGAATTTCACCAATTAAATTCAATCTCCTCACTCAATTTCCCAAATTGAGGCCCGATTTCGACGAAGAAAAATCTCAAACAATTTTCGTAAGTCCTCGACACTCCAAGGCTTGGTTTAGAAGTCCTAATTTCCATTGATTTAGCCAATCTGAATTTCCGCCGGATTTCCGCGACGTCTGAAATGGTTTTCCGTAAAAATCCCTGAATCTCCGAAAAATCTTCCGAGACCGAGTCAACGTTCCTAAAATAGCTCGTGACACTATAGAACTTTCAATTTCTGAAATCGAACTCAAATTGATGATTAATTTCACTTCGGCGCGCTTTTAGCGTGACCTAGACTATCGGGTAGTTTTTAGAACTTTTTAGGGCAATTGACCAGTAGTCAATTTTCTTCGAACCACATTGAACCCACTTGACACAATAGTGACTCCCGATTATCATGAAAATCTCGATGACTCAATTACAGACACAGAGTACTAAAACGACAGAAAAATCAAATTAGTGCCAATTGACGAGAATTTTCCAATTTAGTGGAGTCACCCACGATTGGCCACACATCTCAATCGAACCGACCTATCTCTGATCTCAATTCAATTTTTAACTGTGTCATAATGACCTCTAAAGATGAGCATGATCGAGAGGCCGATTCCTGGTCGAATTCTCAAGTTTATTGCCTTAAAATTCCTTAATAACTTACTCAGCTAGTCCAGTTATTTTGAGAGTGATCAGCTCTGAAAACAACCCTATAGACGCATCAATGAAATATCCGATTAATTCAATCGAAAACATATTAAAAATTCAGGATGTCACAGTACAAGCCTCCCAAACCCTACTACTCTCAATTTGGTTTTCTTATTTGATTTACTTTGGAGTCATCGTTAACCCATTATGGGTTGGTTAGAAGCTCAAGCAAGACACATGAGCCCGTTTTACTCCAATGATCAAGAGATTCGCGAGTGTGGATACTTGATTGCCCTAGATTAACTTAATGCACTTTTACTACCTTTTCTCTTTTAAAGAGGATTTTTTTCTTGCAATATTTTCTAATTCTACTCCTTAACGTGCCTCTAGATGTCCATGCACAAATACTCAAGCAAATTAATCAATAATAAAGCATATAAAATATGGAAAGCAAAATAGCTGGAGCTGTATCGGACAAAATTAATGAAAAACCTTGCAAGACCCCCGTGAGCGGTAAATGGAAAGTATAATAAAAAAGTAATCTAAACCCTGTGGATGTCTTAAGCTACCTTTAAAGCCCCAAAGCTCATTTGCAAAGTTTAATCTTTTTCTTTTTATCAGTTTTTATCCTTCACATTTATTTAATGATAGAAGCCAATCAAAACCTAATAATAAACTAAATGCTGATCAATCTTGTAATACGATTCCAAATCTTACAAAATTTAGCATCGATGACTAACTGACATTCATTTGGACTTTTAACTTCATGTTTCCTGTTGGAACGGAGTTAGCACACGCCGAAACAAGACGTAACGCGGTGATGAAAATCAAGACGAAAACTTAATTAAACCTGATGTAAGGATGGAGGACTCAAATATGCGCGAGTAAACAGTGTTGCCAAATTAGTCATTAGAAGCGAAGAAAGCAACTATTGGCATGACACGTTTTGCACATAATTTCGAAAATCATACCCACGAGAGATGAAACCTTGAAAATAAAACAGATTAGTGATCCAGAAAAGCCAATATGAATCATGATCCGTATAATTGAAGACAGGAAGATGAAGCTGGTGTAGATAGCGGACGATGATGAAGAGGCCTCGGAAAATAAAAATAAAGCGTGAGATGGATGGTGTTGGTAGTGGATGATAATGGCCGAATTCCTTTGATCTGCTCCCCTCTTGTTCTTTTGTTTCGTTTCCCAGTCGCACTTGATTTCCTCTAGTCCCCCTCTTACTCAAATTCGATGCCGACACGACATTCTTAAATAAAATATGTCCCTCATTTCTAAATGTGGAAGAATAATATAAAGAACAAAATTGGAACGATGCATAGTATGGATTTTTTTGTTTAGGGATAATATTATGTCATTATCAACAAGTTCGATCCATAATTTCTACAAAATGAATGATGAGTATGCTAGTGAAAATTTAGGTGTGAACAAGGAAGATCAAAGGAAAAATTGGATTGAATGGCACTGAAGGTGAAGATTAATTTTATCCCAAAGTAGAAAAAAATCCACTACTAAAAGGCACAGGCAAAGTGGATTATAAGATGAGGGCACGAGTGATATTGAACCAAACTAGGCCTCATGATGTTTCAGATTTCATTAACTGAATCGATCATTAATAGTTTCCTTGCAACTCGCAGCCTCACTCTTTCCCCTCAATTTGAGAGGCCCACGATATCTCTGTCATCAACATGCCTTAGTATAGAAGAGTCCATTGATGCATTTCAAATTGTTTCAAAACACCTAAAGGGACTCGAGCTGAGAGGGCTTTACTACAAATCCTCATGAACCTTCCGGATGGAGATCGAGTATTATCCGAGTCATTCTCATGCTTAACTACCGTCATTCGTCCCTTGGGGAGTGTCGTAGCTTTGGTAGAAGCCAAGGGGATGAGACTGAACGGCTAGCTCTATTGGACTTCAAGACTCTAATAGCTTTTCCTGGTGGGGTTTTAAGCTCGTGGCATGATAATAGCCGCATCTACGGAGGGTACTAGTGCCATATGTGGTTGTAGACACCACAAAGTCACCATATTGGACCTCGCCACTGAGAACCTAGCCGAGGGAGGTCAATCTGCAGAACAAAGGTTTTGGCTCCGATATTCCTATGTAATTTGATTGATTGTCTCGGTTGCAAAAGTTGTTCCGTATAACTTAATTACTATTTCTATTCTTACAAATTTTACAGTTTAGGTGTGATGTATACAACTCTATAGAATGAGTTGTAGGAATCTCATCCAAATAAAATTTAAACTTGTTGACGAAATACTTTGCTTAAAGAATGCATAGTTTGTACAAAGGATGCAAAGTAATTCCACAGTTCCCTCTTTGTCCCATATCACCCAATCACATTGCTTTCTCATGCCATTCTTCTTTGATTTCCCTTGGTTAGGAAAGGATCATATCATTCAACAAGAATCTCAATTATTTCCCAATTACAGTCTTATTCCCGTGATGGTTAATGTTCATTTTTTGTTTGTCTAGTTCTAATGGTCTTAGGTGATTGCTAAAAAAAATAAATTCTTTTTATTTATGTCCCATAAAAAATATTTGATGACCCTGAAACTATTTTTCCATTTTTTTTTTTGGCATGGATGTCACGATTAATCAAAGAATAATTTGGAGTTAATTAAAGAAAATAATCTAATTACGATCTAATGGGCCTATACGTGGTGGAAATTTGGTTAGTGGAAGAGGTAAAGTCGGCTTGCCATGCACTTTGAGATGATGGGCCTAAGTCGCTTTCTTATACGTGAACAGCTTTGAATTCCAACCTTCTTTTTATGGTCTTTTTCTCTATTTTTGCTTTTGGAAAGTATAACACTAAACACCCTCCCCTGGATTTTCAATATCAAAGAATCATCTTTGCCTATCAGGCACGGGCATGTAACTAGTCAGATCATATAAAGACAGGTAGTGTGTGTCTAATAATTAGCTAAATTCGGTATTATGACTTTCCGCAATTCGGTTTTTCTTTTAATTCCTTGTTACCAAGTCAAAGAGCAAATGAAAGGTTGGACGGATTCGTTCGCATGACCTTTCCCATTTTCCATGTCAAAGAGCAAATAAAAGGTCGGACAAATGAAACCCGTTCCTACGACTTTTCCCATTTTCCCATGTTAACAAAGTAAACGAAAGGTTGAACGGATGAATGTGTTTCCCCATTTTCCCATGTCAAAGAGCAAACAAAAGGTTAGACAGATGAAATACGTTCCTATGACTTATCCCATTTTTCCATGTCAAAGAGCAAAGGAAGGTTTGGACAGAGTCAAAGAGCAAATGAAAGGTTGGACGGATTCATTCACAGGACCTTTCCCATTTTCCATGTCAAAGAGCAAATAAAGGGTTAGACAAATGAAACACGTTCCTACGACTTTTCCCATTTTCCCATGTTAACAGAGTAAACGAAAGGTTGAATGGATGAATGTGTTTCTCCATTTTCTCATGTCAAAGAGCAAACAAAAGGTTAGACAGATGAAATACGTTCTTACGGCTTTTCCCATTTTCCCATGTCAAAGAGCGAAGGAAGGTTTGGATAGATGTCCTTGTTACCAAGTCAAAGAGCAAATGAAAGGTTGGACGGATTCGTTCGCAGGACCTTTCCCATTTTCCATGTCAAAGAGCAAATAAAAGGTCGGACAGATGAAACACGTTCCTACGACTTTTCCCATTTTCCCATGTTAACGGAGTAAATAAAAGGTTGAACGGATGAATGTCTAGTTTCCCATGTCAAAGAGCAAACAAAAGGTTAGACAGATGAAATACGTTCCTATGACTTCTCCCATTTTTCCATGTCAAAGAGTGAAGGACGGTTTGGATAGATGTCCTTGTTACCGAGTCAAAGAGCAAATGAAAGGTTGGATGGATTTGTTCACAGGACCTTTCCTATTTTCCATGTCAAAGAGCAAATAAAAGGTCGGACAGATGAAACATGTTCCTATGACTTTTCCTATTTTTCCATGTTAACAAAGTAAACGAAAAGTTGAAAGGATGAATGTGTTTTCCCATTTTCCCATGTCAAAGAGCAAACAAAAAGTTAGACAGATGAAATACGTTCCCACGACTTCTCCCATTTTCCCATGTCAAAGAGCGAAGGAAGGTTTGGACAGATGTCCTTGTTACCGAGTCAAAGAGCAAATGAAAGGTTGGACAGATTCGTTCGTAGGACCTTTCCCATTTTCCATGTCAAAGAGCAAATAAAAGGTCAGATAGATGAAACACGTTCCTATGACTTTTCCCATTTTCCCATGTTAACAGATTAAATGAAAGGTTGAACGGATGAACGTGTTTCCCCATTTTCCCATGTCAAAGAGCAAACAAAAGGTTAGACAGATGAAATACGTTTCTACAACTTCTCCCATTTTCCCATGTCAAAGAGCAAAGGAAGGTTTGGATAGATGTCCTTGTTACCGAGTCAAAGAGCAAATGAAAGGTTGGACGGATTCGTTCATAGGACCTTTCCCATTTTCCATGTCAAAGAGCAGATAAACGGTCGGACAGATGAAACACGCTCTTACGACTTTTCCCATTTTCCCATGTTAACAGATTAAATGAAAGGTTGAACGGATGAACGTGTTTCCCCATTTTCCCATGTCAAAGAGCAAACAAAAGGTTAGACAGATGAAATACGTTTCTACAACTTCTCCCATTTTCCCATGTCAAAGAGCAAAGGAAGGTTTGGATAGATGTCATTGTTACCGAGTCAAAGAGCAAATGAAAGGTTGGACGGATTCGTTCATAGGACCTTTCCCATTTTCCATGTCAAAGAGCAGATAAACGGTCGGACAGATGAAACACGCTCTTACGACTTTTCTCATTTTCCCATGTTAACAGAGTAAACGAAAGGTTGAACAGATGAATGTGTTTCCCCATTTTCCCATGTCAAATAGCAAACAAAAGGTTAGACAGATGAAATACGTTCCTACATCTTCTCCCATTTTCCCATGTCAAAGAGCGAAGGAAGGTTTGGATCTTTTTTAAGGGATAAAATTATGTCGTTATCGATGAGTTCAGTCCATAATTTCTATAAACTGAATGATGAGTCTGCTAGTGAAAATTAAGGTGTTAACAAGGAGATCAAATGGAAAAAGGGGATTGAACGGCATTGATTGATTTTATCCCTAAACAGAAAAAATCCACTACTAAAAAGGCACGGGCAAAGTGGATTAAAAGATGAGGACACAAGTGGTAATGAGCCAAACTACGCCCCATGATGTTTCAATTTTCATTGACTGACTTGATCGTCAATTGTTTCCTTGCAACTCGCAGCCTCATTGTTTTTTTCAACTTAAGAGGCCCACGAAATCTCTGTAATCGACATGCCCTGGTATTGAAAAATTTTTTGCCGGTTGATGTATTTCGCAAATCGTTTCAAAAAACATGGAGAATCGAGCTAAGGACACTCTATTACAAATCCTCATGGACATTCCCCACAGAGATTGGGTTTCATCCGGGTAAATGTCATACTTAACTACCCTCATTCATTTGTTAAAAAGTGTCTTAGCTTTGGCAGAAGCCGGCGGGGACGAGACTGATGGGCTGGCTCTGCTGGAATTTAAGACCTAAATAGCTGATCCTGGTGGTTTTTTGAGGTTGTGCATGATTTTAGCCACATCTGTGAATGGTACAGTGTCACATGTGGTCGTAAAAATCACAGAGTCACCGTAATAGACCTCGGCTCTGAAAACCTGGCCAGGGACGTGCCACCCCATTTTGGTACCTTGATCTTTATGAGGGAATTCAATCCGCAAAACAAGTAGTTTCCCCACCAAAATTTCCCACCAATTCAGCCGCTTTTTTTCGGTTGCAGAAGTTGTTCCTTTTAACTTAATTAGTATTTCTCTTTCTACAAATTTTATGGTCTAGGTGTGATGTGTAACTCTATATAATGAGTTGCAAGAATCTAATCCGATATAAATTTAAATTTGTTTATGAAGACTTCGCTTAAAGAATGCGCATTTAGTACAAAGGACATGAAGTAATTCCACATATCCCCCTTGTCCCATGTCACCCAATCACATTGCTTTCTCATGCCATTCTTATTTGATTTTCCTTGGATAAGGATCATGTCGTGCGCCAAGAATCTTAATAATTTCCTAGTTCCAATCTTAATCCCAAGGTGGTTAATGTTCATTTTTTGTTTGTCTAGTTTTGATTGGTCTTATGTGATTGCTTAAAAAAATAAACCCTTTTAAGTTATATCACACCAAAAAGATTTGATGACCCTAAAACTATTTTTTTCATTTTTTTGCGTGGACATTATAAGTAACTAAAGGATTATTTGGAGTTAATTAAAGAAAGTAAATCCAATTACGATCGCATAGGTCTATAAATGGAGGAAATTCAGGGATTGAAAGATGGATTATAGGATAAAGGACACAACTGATAAATAATGAAGAAAACTAGGCCCCATGGTGTTTCACCTTTCATTGACTGACTTGATCATCAATAATTGCCTTGCTTGCAGGGCCTCGTTATTTTCTCAACTTGTGTGGATGGCTGAAATGCTTGTGTGGTTCCATCCATGTTTTAAGTCGTGTGCTTGTCTGTGATGGAAGTGGAGGAGGGAGGTTGGCTTATAAACTCCACAAGGAATTTTGCTCATATATGTAGGAAATATTGGAGGTTTGAAAATTAGTGAAAGAAATATCAAATGTCTCCTTAATGACGTGCGGGATAGAGTCAACTATAATATACCAAATTTATGTAAAACTTATGTTTTTCAGTTGGATCCAACATGAATCACATTATCTCTTGATAGTTGATTGGCATAATTTATCAGAGGAATTTTACCAAAGTGTGGATAATTTTCAAGTAAAGCTTGACAGTACATTCTATCAAGTTTCCGCCAATCTATGCGACTTTATTTATATAGTTATTTTCTTTAATCTCACAGATAGTCACATACATAACTTGATTTCTATTGTCAAGGATCTTCTTAAATATATTTTTCATAATTCCAAAATCATTTTGGAATCCAAAAAAGAATATTGAATATCCTTTGAATGACTCAATGATTCAGTTGGATTCAATATGAATCAAATGATCTCTTAATATGTGATTGGCATAACATATCATATTAACTCTATATAACAACTTTGTCAAGCAATGTTAATCATTTTTCTTTTTTCGCACTTTAGGGGGAAGTACATTGAACATGGTAACCTATAACATTACCTAGTATATAACATGCAAAACAAGAGTGACTGATGCAATTCACTGAATACAACTTTCTACATGCATGAAGTGGTCTTGGAAAATCATGCTAATCTCTCTGTCTATTTGTTCTTCGAGTTCATGCTCGTGCATGTTATTGGCAAATTAATGTGATCTCGGTCTATCCCCGTAATTTAAATTTGTTTCACGATGTCTCCTTATTTGAAGGGTAAGTCCACTTGTCTCATATTCCGCATATGATCAATCAAAATGATAAAACTATAATTTTGATCCCTAAGTTTGAGCTTTTTTTTTTTTTTTTTTCCTGATCAAATCCTCTAAATTTTGAGTTTTGTCTCATCAAACCATTGAATTTGTATAGCTTTTTCTAATTAAAATTTCTTTAGCTCCAAATGTAACTAATTGAAACTGACATTATATTCATTAACTTTTGCATTTTTCACTATTATATTTTCATCACCTACGTTCTACCCTCAATTTTTTTGGCATACCATTTAATTATCACAAACACACCAATTATTTGTCAATTGTGGTCGCAGACACCGAAGAGTCAATGTTCAGTTTCTTATTTCCCTGATGGTCAATGTTCAGTTTCTTTATTTGTCAAGTTCTTATTGGTCTAGGTGATTTCTATAAAAGAAAAACAAATTCCTTTTAGTTACATTGCATCATAAAGATTTGACGATCCTGAAACTATTTTTTTTCATTTTTTTGGCATGGATATTGTGACTAATTAAAGGATAATTTGGAGTTAATTAAAGGAGGTAAATCCAACTACGATCAAATGGGCCCATACATGGAGGAAATTTGGTGTGGGCGGCAAAGTAGGCTTGCCGTGCACTTTGAGGCAGTGTGCCTAAGTCACTCTCGTAGGGGCGAACAGCTTTCAATTCCCATCTTCATTTTATGGTCTTTTTCTCTACTTTTTCTTTTGGAAAGTATCACATTGAACACCCTCTTCCGAATTTTTAATACCAAAGGATCATCTTCACCCATCAAGGACGGACACATAACCAGTCAAATCAAGTAAGGACACATTGTGTGTGTCTAATAATTAGCTAAAATCTGGTATTTTGACTTTTTATAGTTGGGTTTCTTGTTTATAATTCCCTGATTTTAGGGAAATAAGAGCAAATGAAAGGTTGGACAGATTAGACACGTTCCCCTAACTTTTACTTTTTTCCCATGTCAAAGAACAAATGAAAAGTTAGACGGATGAAACACGTTCCTTTGGCTTCTCCCATGTGAGCTGTCAATAGAAGAAGGAGATAAAGGATCGCTGACTTCACTGGACTTTAACTATCGCACTTTTTCAATTTAATATCATCTGCCAACTACTATTTGTTTACTTTTTGACTAGCTATATACCTTTAGGAGTAAATACATTACTTAGTTTTTAAAATTCCAATAATGTTTTCAATAACCGTGTGACTATATTGAAATGTTAAAAATCATAATAGAATAGCGTGGACTCTATCATTATCAAGTAGTAATTCATCTATTAGTGTTCAAGATGCAAAATTCAATTTGCATATCCATATAACAAATTTAATGCCAGTACAACATGGATCTAATAGGCAGCAGTTTGAAATAAATTCTTCCTCGCCAAAGTAGAGATTTTGCTCTCTTTTATTTATGAGCATTATTTTCAATGTTAATAATAATAGATGATATTTCGACCGCATAAAAGAGGACATTACAAATGTATAATTTATAGAGAAGATATATATATATATATATATATATTATAATTGACAAATGGAAGTAAAGGTGATTATAAATTGTGAAATAGACTTACACGGTTCATGGTGTTCTGCCTTTGAGAACCCAAAAGTCAAGATTTTATATGTTTGTGAAATAGACCTACATTGGCAGGGGGTTCGAGCCAGCAAGCGACGACCCTTGGCCTGGCTAGGCGAGGGCCGCCGACCCTCGTCGAATCTAGGGGAAGGCCTCAACCCTCGCACCAAATCGAGCGACCCTAGCCTACCTTTACCCCACTGTCGTCGGCCCTTCCCAATGACGATAGGAGGCGACGACAAGGCTTGCACAACCCTCGCCATTCTACCATCTCTTCCCCTTCTCTTAATATTTAGTTTTAAATTAAATTAAAATAATATTTACATTAAGGTTCAAATTCGAGATAAAATGACGTTGTTTTTGATTTATCTAGCCACGTTAGTATGCAAAATAATGTCGTTTTCAGTTTATCTAACCACGTCAACATGAAAATAACGTCGTTTTATACTTGTCTCGCCGGAAAAATACCACGTCAGTATTTTGGCTAGATTTTCTTGCTGTTGGCACGTAACTAATCAATTTTACTTTGATTTTAGTAGTTATGCGTATCTTTCCAAACTTTTGGCACTTACATATTTCTCCGTGTCAAGTTTTGACACTTCAGGTATTCATATCCCTTATTGTCTACAATCCCACATGGGTTTAAAATGTAATACATCGAAATAAATTCTTTGTCACCATAGTAGAGAGTTTGCTCTCTCTTAGTTTTAAATTTAATAATAACAAATGATATTCCAACCAAGTATAATGGGACATCATAAATGTATAATTCAGAGCAAAAATATACATTGTTATTGACAAATAGAAGTAAAGGTAATTATAAATTGTGAAATAGTCCTACTTCGGGAAAATTACCTAAAAAGTCCTAAACCTATTGTAATTATTCCAATTCGAGTCTTAAACTTTTTTGTCAATTAAGTCCTAAACCTTTTATTTTTGTTCCAGTTCAATCCATCCAGCCAAAAAATGGCCGGCCGGCGCCGACGTGGCACTGCAAGGCGGCGGCGACATTTTTTAATAATATTTTATTTTAAAAAAATTTTTAAAAATTTTTTTATCTTTTTTCCCTTTTTTTTTCTTTCTTCTCCCTCTCCCTCTCCCTCCTCCCTCCTCCTCTCCTCCTTCCCTTGGCTCCGGTGACCAGCTAGAGGGGAGGGCTGGCCGGTCGCCGGACGAGGCGGCCGGCGGAGCGAGCCCCGCTAGATTCGGCGAGGGGCCTCGCCGTCACCTGGTCCGGCGAGGCCAGCCCGGCTAGTCGCCACGCGCCCAACAATGGCGGGGCGAGCCCCGCCGGATCCGGCAAGGGCTGCCTCGCATCGCCGAGGCTCGCCCGCCGGGCCGCCTCGGCCCGGCGAGCCGGCCAGCCCTCCCCTCTAGCCGGTCGCCGGAGCCAAGTGAAGGAGGAGAGGAGGAGGAAGGAGGGAGAGGGAGAGGGAGAAGGAAAAAAAAAAAAAAAGATAAAAAGATAAAAAAATTTTAAAAATAAAATATTATTAAAAATGTCGCCAGCCAAATGGACTGAACTCGGAATAAAAACAAAAGGTTTAGGATTTAATTGGACAAAAAAAGTTTAGGACTGAATTGGAATAATAGCAATAGGTTTAGGACTTTTTAGGTAATTTTCCCGTCCTACTTCAATGTACGGTCAATAGTGTTTGGTTATGAGAATCGGAAAGTCAGGATTTTAGATGTGCGGAAAAGACTAAAGTCGTCCATTCTAGTGACCAACCCGATAATTCAAGGATTGGAAAGACACAATTGAGAATGAACAAAACAAGGGCCCCACGACGTTTCAGCTTTCATTGACTGACTATCGAAAGTTACCTAGCTTGCCGCGGCCTTGTAATTTTTTAAACTAAAGAGGACCGCAAAAAGATCTGTCATACTATTCTTGCATTGATGACATCAACATGTCTTAGTATGAGAATATATGTTGCCCCAATTATATATCGGAATTACTTCGAAACAACATTGCAACAAAACCAAAAAGTAGGCCCCCATGGTGTTTTTAGCTTTCATTGACCTACTTTATCACCAATTGTTAACTTGAATGTTACGGCCTTGTAATTTTCTCTTTTGAGAGGAGGATAAAAATTTCTGTCATGACTATTCCTGCATTTGATGATATCATCATGTCTTAGTATGGTCAAACATATTGCCCGCTAGTATATATATTCACGAATTGTTTTGAAACAACGTCAAGAGAGAACCAAAAAAACTCGAGCTGAGAGCATTTTGCTGCAAATCCTCATGGACCTTGCCTATAGATATCAGCTTTTGCCCATGTCATTCTCATGCCTAACTACAATCGTTCTTCTATTAGGGAGTGTCATAGCTTTAGTAAAAGATGGCCGAGACGAGATTGATCGATTGGCTTTATTAGAATTCAAGGCTCGAATAGCTGATCCTAATGGGGTTTTGTGCTCGTGGAATGATTCTAGCCACTTTTGTGATTGGGATGGTGTCACTTGTGGTCGCAGACACCGAAGAGTCACCATACTAGATCTTCGCTCCAAGAACTTATCCGGGGTCGTGTTGCCCCATATTGGTAATCTGAGCTTTCTGAGGGACGTCCATTTGGAGAACAACAGTTTTCATGCCAAAATTCCCTCGCATTTTGGCCGCTTGCTTCGGTTGCAGAAGTTGTACCTTTATATGAACTCGTTTAGCGGTCAGATCCCTTCAAATCTTTCCTATTGCTCTAATTTGCTCATTCTTTACTTAGGCGACAACATGCTCGAAGGAAATTTGCCGACAGAACTTGGGTCATTGTCCAAGCTCCAAAGTCTTGTGCTTGAAGTCAACACCTTGATGGGAAACATCCCGCCATTTATTGGAAACTTATCATCTCTTCAAGAGTTCGGAATATTAGGGAATAACTTTGGTGGTATGATCCCAGAGACTCTTGACCAGCTCAAAAGTCTAAAGTTCCTCAGTCTCGCCGTAAATAAATTTGTCGGTACAATTCCTATCTCAATATGCAATATATCCGCTCCGGCATTGCTTGATGTAGCTCAAAACCAATTAGAAGGGGTTTACCTAGCAACTTAGGCTTCACTCTTCCGAATGTCAAGATGATTAGTACGTGGCACAACCACCTCCTTGGACCCATTCTCGAGTCGATATCCAACGCCTCTAACCTCAAGATAATCCAAATCGGTGAGAACAATTTCTTGGGAAAGTTCCTTCTTTTTCAAAGATGAGAGGACTCAAGTGGTTTAGTATTTCCCTCAACAACTTAGGAGGTGAGCAATCTACGATTTGGACTTCCTCTCGCTCTTTAACCAATCTTACAAAATTGGAACTTTTGGACATAGGGAAAAATGCTTTTCGAGGACTAATACCCAGTTGTATAAGTAACCTCTCGACCACCCTTTCCATATTTACAATAGCAAACAACCATATTTCTGGAACCTTACCTTCCGGAATTGGAAATCTCATCAATTTGGAGGCCTTGGAAATGCTGGACAATAACATCTCGGGAAACATTCCTTCGGAGATCGAAAATCTGAACAATCTGAAGCATTTGGATCTCGGCCAAAATAAATTATCGGGGCAAATACCGGAATCATTTGGGAATTTAACGTTGTTAATCGAATTGCTTTTGCACAGCAATAATTTTCGGGGCTCGATACCATCGTCTCTAAAAAATTGCCAAAATCTACTTATCTTGGACCTTTCGACCAACAACCTCGGTGGTCATGTACCGCCAGAGATTATGGGCATCTCATCTTTGTCGATTTACCTTGACTTGTCTCGAAATAATCTTAGTGGCCCCATTCCAGAAGAAGTTGGAAAATTGCAAAATCTTGGCGAATTATGTCTTGATGGGAACAGATTATCTCAACAGATTCCAAGCAGTATAGGCAGTTGTATAAGCATGGAACGCCTATATGTACAGGATAACTTCTTTGAAGGGCCCCTACCATCCATTATGAGTTCCATGAGAGGCCTTCGGGTTTTGAATGTTTCCAACAACCAATTGTTCGGTCAAATCCCGAAATTTCTAGAGTCGCTAAATTTGACGAATTTGAGCCTATCTTACAACAATTTCGAGGGTGCATTGCCCTGGAGGAGTTTTCAAAAGTGCCATTTCAACTTCGGTCATTGGAAACAAGAAGCTTTGCGGGGGTCTCCCAGATTTTCAACTACCCAAATGCTACTACAAAGAGTCAAAACGGACGAGAATAAGTGGAATTGCAAAAATTCTTATATCCGCAGTCTCTACTCTTGTTGGAGTAGCTTGCATGCTGTCTTTGTTATACTTCTTCTGGTTTAGACACAATGAGAATGCATCAGCTTCAAGCTCTTCTGAAGATGGGCTTTTGCACGTTTCTTATCACAATCTACTAAAAGCAACGGGTGGATTCTCCTCCACCAATCTGCTTGGCGTGGGCAGTTTTGGGTCTGTGTACAAAGGGCTGCTTGATCAAACTCAGTTGGTTGTGGCCATCAAGATTCTCGACCTTACATGTGATGGAGCTTCCAAGAGCTTCATAGCCGAGTGCGAGGTCTTGAGAAGAATCCGACATCGTAATCTCGTGAAGGTACTCACGGCATGTTCTGGGTTTGATTTTAATGGAAATGATTTCAAGGCACTTGTCTATGAATTCATGTCAAACGGAAGCTTGGATGAGTGGCTGCACCCAACTGCATCACAATATACGGAGAGAAACAAGTTGAGTCTACTTGAGAGAGTGAATATTGCAATCGATGTTGCTTGTGCACTAGATTATCTCCATCATCACTATGAAATGCCAATTGTTCATTGTGATCTAAAGCCAAGTAATGTCCTTCTTGATGATGAAATGAACGGACATGTAGGTGATTTTGGGCTTGCCAGGTTCCTTCCAGAAGCAACACATAAGTTGCTAGCAGATCAATCAAGCTCTGTCGGAGTAAAGGGATCTTTTGGCTACGTAGCTCCAGGTAATGAAGCATATCTTGGGTCATTTAGTTTGTTACTTTGAACACATAATCGTAGATAGATCCTTAAAGAAAAAAGGCATAGACATAAAACGTCACTAAGTATAAATTTCAAACTTAATCATTCACCTTGCATCAATACATTGTTGATTGTTGTAGAGTATGGCATGGGAAGTGCGGTATCTACAGAAGGAGATGTGTATAGCTTTGGAGTCCTCGTTTTGGAGATGTTCACGAGGCAAGAGGCCGATTGATGACATGTTTGAAAATGGGTTGGACCTTCATCGCTTCACAAAGGCAGCTTTGGCAGATCAAGTTGAGAAGGCAATTGATCCCATTTTGCTTCAGGAAATTGAGGAGTTGGAGAAGAGACGAACAATTGCTCCTGAGGGCAAGAACAAGAGCCGGTGTAGTATCAAGGATTGTTTGGTTTTGATCATCGAAGTAGGAATCACTTGCTCTTTTGAGTCTTCGAAGGAGCGAATGGACATCTATGATGCATTGAATAAACTCCAAGGAATGAGGAAGAAACTTCTTGAGTTCATTATCACAGTCTAGTTGATGTCAAATTTGAACTTCATATGGAGTCATGTGGTCTTCATGGTCCTTGCTTTTTGGTTTTTCTTCCTTTGTAATTCGACCATTCTCTAGATGTTATGTTTTGTCTTTCAACAATTTAGTCTTCATGGTGGGTATGCACTGCTTGTACCTATAATTTTAGTAAATGTTAATTTTGTTGCGTCATGCGGACCAATAAGCTAGGCTACTGAAACCCAATACTTCATTCTTTTTTTGTTTCTTGTTTGTGTGTGTGGCTGCTATTAGTGGTGCCTTTGGCTTTGCATAAACTTTCGGACCCACCACAGCACGGTGGCGTTGCGGTGGTGGGTCCGAAAGTTTTCAGCTCAACCTTCAAAGACGAGGCAAAATGACCTCAAAAGATTGCATAACGCTCCTTCAACGGTTTTAAAATCAAGCGAAAACGAATTATGGGGCAAGGAAGGGAGGACAACAATTTCGCTTCAGCAGTAGGCAAAGGAGGAAGCAAACGGTAGAAAAAGCAAAGGAGAAAGCAAACAAGAAATCTAATTCATGCATTTTTTTAATTCAATTGCAAATTTTGGACGAGAATTTCAGTCTATCGGAAGAAGTCAACTAATAAAGATTTGATTGGCCGGCGAACTCAGCCCCTTAATTGAGATTATCTTAATAACTTATTTGAAGGACGGGGTCGGAGATCTGGAGCTCCGGTGGCTCCTCCTCCTCCTCCTCCGCCTTCCGGTGGGAGGGCTTGCGTAGACGGTTGTGGTTCTTGACGAAGAGGTTGATGAGGCAGGTGGGGAAGCCGGTCTTGACGACGAGGGAGCCGCCGCGGCGCGGGGAGGACTAGAGGTCGGCGAAGAGGGGGCAGATGGAGGTGACTCTCGACTTCTTCCATGGCAGGGGCATGATCCCCCTTCTGCGACATGCGCAGAGAAAGATCGAAAAGGAGAGAGATGGTCGAGATGGTGGAGGGAGGAGGTTGAAGGGGAATGATGATGATGATGATGAAGAAAGAAGAAGGAGAAGGAGAAGGAGAAGAAGGAGAAGAAGAAGGAGGGAGAAAAAGGAAAGATCGATGAAATGGTTCGGTGAAGTGGAGGGGGAAATGGAATTTCCACGGTGGGATTCAAACGTTTGTTTTTCACTTCTTATTTTCCTCGCCGTTTCTCCCTCTCTCTCTATCAGAGGATGTTTCTTAACGTGACTCGAATAGGGGAGAGTGGGAGGGGAAATCTGCGCCGTTCTCCGCGCCCACGCGAGCCCTGCTCGACCTCGTCCGTCGAATTATGCGGCCGTGGGTAGGACCCATAAATCCGACGGTGGATACTCATTGGGCTCACGTAAGTCCTGTCCACGGAAATATTGCTCGGAAATTGGCGCTAGCAGCTAGAGAAAGGACGCGAGAAGGGGGGGGGAATGGAAAGTGGGAGGAAATGATGGGTGTCGCGACCAAAATTTTCGGGTGTGAACCACCTAGGGTTTGGCTAATGGATTGTTAAGCCTAGACTTAACTCGGGCTCTCCCAAGCCCATGCAAATTCGCGACTTAGGTTCAAGTTCTTAACATGCAATTGATTTTCAATTAGGAGTCGCCACTAATCTATTTTTAGTGGGTCAATTAAAAACCCAAGTAAAGTAATGGGAGTTTTACTTTACTCCTACGAACTAGAGATTAAGGGTGCGGGGACTTGGTTACGCTAGATTTCTCTAACGCCCTTTCGGTACCTTTCTTTTTTATTCTTTGAAAAAATGTTTGGCAGGAAGTTTAAATTGATTTTAATTATCTCCCTAACATGTGGGGTGATCATGCGGGTGCGCAAACCACCAATTTAACACCCAGATAAAATAGTAAATAAATTTCTAAGACTTACCTTATAGCAACGAAAGCATCTGCGTTGTTAGATCAGAATTCACATCATCAACCCTAGATATGATTTCTAATTAACACGCAATTTCTCTTTTTTTGTTTTCCCTTTGTTTAATGAGAACTTATTCTATATGCATTGCATGCTAATAATCTAATATGACATGGCAACATGACCTAAATTACATGACATGGCAGTATGATCTAAACTATATGACATGGATAGGCATGCATTCTATCCTTAAACATGAAACGGATTTATTCTAAATTTTTTGTATTTTCCATGAAATTCGAAATTAAAGAAATGCAACTATTAAATATGCAATCTAAATTAATCAAATGACCTAATTCTACATGACATGCGCATGATTTTTTGTATTTTTTATGAAAATTCGTAATTAAAATTGCTAAAAGTCAAAATCTTACTAAAGTGAGATATTATCTATTTTAAGTTAGGAAATAGACTGATCTGAATCCTATCTTAACTTAAAGATTTATCTCGACATGCAATTTAATTGAAAGATATTATCTAACCTATATACTATCTAAACATGCATTTTAATATAATTAAAGAAAAAATCTGACTATTCTATCATGCAATTCTATCTAGGAAATCAATTCTAATCTACATAATATGCAAATGCAATCTTTTTTGTATTTTTGGGATAAATAAAGCAATTAAAAGATAAACACCAAATCATTCACGGTCATCAAAGACATTATCCATCGTTCGAATTTGAAAACGATATCTAATCAAACTTGATTATTTCGCTAATGAAATCGATAAATTGATCTTAAGCCTTAAAGATCAAGATATCAATTTCATTCAGCGTGATTAATTATTCCATCTAAAGCCTTATAGATGGAATAAAAAATCGACGTGCGGTTGCGGATTAGGCAATAAATCCTAATTGGGAGATATGTCTATCACTTATAAATATGCATATCAGACACTAATAGACATATATCAAGCAATCAAATATCGAAATTAAATTTGGATAAAATAATTACCTAATGTTGCAAGTACTATTTCCAAATTTGAGCTTGACGGAATCAGCTCGACAAATGACCGGGAATAGCTCGTGGGGTGAGGCTCGGCACAATAGATGGATCTCGGGTCAACACACGACAAGGGACTCGAGTCGTGATGGCCTTAAGGATGGCCCGAGGAAGTGTCCACAACCACGACGAAGCAATTGGCAGTGAGAACAAAGTCGCACCATAGGCGTCCTCAACCACTAGGGAATTTGCACACGGAGAAATTTCTGCACTAAACTGGTGTAAAAGGACAATTGAAAGAGTTATATGTGCGTTGCTTGAGGTAGCATCATTATCAATGAGAAACTGCAAGACGTCCAAATTTGCAAGTGACACCAAGGACAACACCAGGAACAGCACGCCAAGACGAATGAAGGGGTTGAACCGGGAGTCAACGTTGTTGGTGCGAGGCCTCAGTTGATGGCGTGGTGAAGAAGATCGACGATCCATAGCATGCACAGTCGCTCGGTAGTCGTTGGATGTGCTCCGCAAGACCAAGTACTTTGAAATTCTATCGCTTGTGTCCATTGAAGAATCTAGACTCGCCGATATCGCCAAGAACCTGCAAAGGAAAAAGTACGAGCGTGATTGATGGGGGGGTCGCTGGCCGCAGGATTCTAGCCGGCATCACATGACTCGGTAGGTAGATATCAAGACAGCATCGCCATGCTGCGGGGAGCTGAAGGTGCAGCCCGGTATAGAGGAATTGTCGGTGCTTGATGAGTAGTGTCACCGGGTCAGTGGAGCGTTGGGAGTACTCCTCAAAATAAATTGCAAAGATTGTTTGCAAGGTGGCCAAAGATGATGACGAGATGCACTGACGATGTGATGAAGTGATCTGCTTTTTGATGGTGTAGCCACATGTGGATTCTATGAAGCCCCCCTCAACGTGGCCTCCCCCCCTAAAAGTTTTCTTCCTGATTAGTGGGTAGTTGAAAGAAAATAGAGAAAATAAAAAAGTAGAACCCAAATTGGAGGCATGAATCTGAAGTGATTCATGGGATCATGGCGGTGGCTCGTGATTGACGGACAGTGGATCGAACGGTGGCCGATGTTGGTTGGTTGCTCGTGATGGAGGTTCCTCGATGGCTGCTTGCGGTTTTGGAATAGCAAAGCAGGAGACGTCGGTGGTTTGCAGCTTCGTCGCTGGGCTGTCGACGCACAAACTAGCTATTGGGCACTCGAAAATTTGCCAGGAAACTTGGACTCCTTGATGATCGCCAAGGGACTCCCGCTGGATCACCAAAATGGAAGAGCACCTACGGAGAGCAACCGAGAACTAGAGCAAAGTTCTGCTTCTCTTGGGATTTTGAGCGCTTGTATGAACATCTTCTCCTCCTTGGACTATTCTCTCTCGTGGCCGTGTATTCAATACTTGTGGCCCCCTCAAAACCCTATGCTTATTTTCTTTTTATAGGCCACTGATTAGGGTTTTCTTAGTTTCCCAAAACCATATCAACGAAGATTTCCTTTCCAAACGCAATATTTGATTTTTTTTCAAACGCAATATTTACTTTTGAATCGAAATCTCACAAAGATAAATCCGTAAAATTTTCTTGAGGATACGGGTTTGGGCCGATTCTTTCAGGCTTCGTGGGCTTAACTCATTAAATTAAAGCTCGGACCACTAATTTGAATCCATTCGCTATTGATCCAATAAATAAATATAAAAATGCGAATGCACCTAAATTTATACGCTATGCAATTAATTAATTTTTTTAGGGATAAAATTAATCCCTAATTTTTTAATGCGATAAATGAATAAACAGATCATCAAATTTTAGGTGTCAATAATGGGAGTGAGCTAACGCCTCGATTTTTTTTTTTTATTTTTGGTGTGCGGTCACCTGAGAGTCTCTATTTTGTCTCTGCAGGGAATGACTCGTGGGGATGTTCTCCTGAATTTATGCTTTTCCGTACTATATAGCTGTCCCGCTGAATGTTCACAGCCCACTCACGGAACCCCAAAAAAAAGAAAGAAAAAAAAAAAAAAAAAAAAAAAAACAAGAAACCAGAGACACCGCAGTGATCAGCAGCCAAAGAAAGGACACCCGCCAAACCCGGAAGAAGATCGGGGGAGAGAACTCACAATCGATTCAGGTCGGCATGCCCGGTGCCGACGTCCTTGGCATGGAGATGCTCGAGCTGGGAATTGATGTTGAACCTGTCGCTGGCCTGCACGAGAAAAAAACGCGAAAGATTACAAATTGAGGAGGCGTAGGGTTTTTCGCGGGCTCGCTCCAAGGAGGAGCAAGAAGACACCGCTGGCGTCGGCGTCGGCGGTGGCAGCGGCGGCGGAGAGAGATCGCGGCTTACCTGCATGTTCAGATGTTGAGGATGCTCGATAATCTCGTCAAGCCTTTGACAAGCCCCATTTCGCCCACTTATGTTGTTGTAGGACCCTTTTTTATTTCTTTTTTTTTTTAAAGCTATTTTGGTTTATGAAATGAAAACTCTTTTTTATTTTAGGATAATTACACAAATAATTTGTAAAAATTGATTGAATGTGTAATATCTTGCATGAACTTTTAATCTATTCAATAAATTTTTTAAACTTTAACTCAATGTATAAAGTCATAATTTAGTCCATATACCCCATTCTTTTACCTTGATAAGAATTAAGTAGCACTAGTATCGTACGCGATACAGTACAACAACACGTAATTTCTTAAAAATTTTGGATTCATTTTAATTGTTTTTATTGTTCAGATTACAATTTGCATCTATTTGTGAGAAAATACACGGGTAAATTTTGTCACACGATATTGGTGTTACGGGAAAAAGAGGATCCGTGTTCATTTTACTAATAAGTTAGAGCTTGTAAAATTTTTAAATTATCCTTTTTTTTTTCTAGCTAATTTTAAATTTAGTGGATCATAGATAAAATAATTTTTATTTTTATTTTGATCTCAATGAACTCTTTTAAATGATTTCAGATACACTTAAAGAAAAGAAATCCAAACGTAAAAAGTAAAAAAAAAAAAAAAAAAAAGTGCAAAATTGTACGGGCATTTTACATGCAATTTTCCGTGCCTTGGCCATGGGCATTTTTCTTCCCAAATTATTGAAACATAATCTAAATTTCCTCAATTTAACCCTAATCACCAAATCTCCAAAATTTTCAAATTGAATATTATGTTTATTTATTTATATAAGAAAAGGGCGCATTCACTTTATCGATAAGCCCCATCTCTTATCAACTCCATATCTTTCAATCCGCCATTCCGGATCACATTCTCATCTAACGAACCAGCCTCTATCTATGAGAAAACGCATGATTAACTCAGTCACACGATGACCATTTGGCGTTGCAGAAAAACAATTGAGATTAGGCTATAAAGGCCCTTAATTTTTCAGTACTTATATTTATCAATGTTGAAAATGAAAGTAAAATATGCTCCATAATAACTGAATATTGAATACCAAATAATACCAGTTTGTTAGCTAAGCATGAGCACATTTAATAAGGTTTTTGCAAAATATTTAGCAAGATTCTTATTGCCAGTAAGCATCTTTTTTCTATTGAATGAATAAGTGGCCTTCCCTTGCCTAGCAATTTGGTGATTTTCTGACTTAATTAAACCTTTTAAGCTTATTTTAACTATGATAACAAAATGTGTTTAATTTTACTAAGTGCTAAATATTTAAGTTTTCAAGACTTAATCAAGTTATCAAAAAACCTGCAAATTTGGAAACTACTCTCCTCGGATTTACTCCTAGTAAACACCATTTTAATGTATTGTGGCATAGATGTAAATTTGTTTACTATACATAAAATTTAGAGGCAAACCAGTAAGTTACTGATCACCTTGACATTGAAATTCAAATATTAGATATTTTCTCTTGACTTTAGTAAATTTAAAAATGAAGTAGTAATTTCTTTTTACAAAAAAAAAAAAAAAGGTGAAAATAGGCGATTAGTATTTACTCTCTATATGTTAGGTCTCACTGTCATCTTGAAATATTAGATTTTAACCATGACTTTTCAATGCAATAGTAAGTATACAAACACGCCGAGTCGGGATTTTCTTCATAACATTGCTTGACTGCGATTAACTCTTTTATATCGGGCTACCACGTTGGGTGATACACAAGAAACATTAAATATATTTACATATCTACGAATTAAATTGAACATACATCAAAAATCCATTAAACCACATTGAATAGATTAAAATCCAAAGATCACATCGCATACTGAATTAAAGCTCAGCTCGTATTAGATAAATTAAAGTTTACGGACCATGTTATACACTGTGCCTAAGTTCAAAAATCATTCCTAAGCCCTAGGCTTATCATTGCACTAACCCAAGACAAACTCATCAACTGAGTCCACTCTGCGCAGCCCATTCCCTTCAAGCCCATCAGAATTGAATTCACCAGGTCCACCCATTATTCAGAGTCAAGGCTTTGAAACTCGCATGTAACTGACTTCACATTCAGGCCAAGAGGTTGAGAGGGAAACGGCGATTCTTTTTTATTACGGTTACTGAAGGAGTTGGAGTCGCTTTTCCTCGCCGATTTAAACTTCGCGCCATCACTACAGAGGACTTCCCTCGTCGCCCTCCCCACGCCTTCGGCCATCTTGTCGCCGCTGTTTCTCGCCATTCCGAAGCCGTGCGCACCCCGTTGTTTCTGAGACGACCAGGATCCCGAGGCGCGCTGACATCCAGTTTGAAGCTCTTCCGCATGTATATTGGACATAGGTGGGAAACGAGTATTAAAAATGTAGGTAGATATCAATGACCGGGAATGAATGAATAGAATTTAATTTTGGCTAGAGGAAGCTCGAGATGCTCTAATGGCTTTGGTTTTCAATCTATAATATTGATAGAAATATAATTTAATAGGTTGAAATTCATAATCGATTCCTCAAATTTACGCACCGAAACGAACCTTTAATAAGTTTTATAATAGCTAGATTGGTCTAACAACGAAAAGTAGCTCTTACGCTTTTTTTTTTTCAGCTTAATCTCTGGAGTGATGATAATATGACAATTTAAATTTGGAGACAACATTAAATATTTTAATATAATTCATAGACTAAATTGAACATGTATTGAAAATCTAGGAACCTCATTGCACAATAAATTAGAATTTAGGGACCATATGAAATAAATTTAAAGTTAATGGATGAATTATGCAATTTTATCTAACAAAGGTAGTTTTGAGGAGGGAAGCGCAGGTATTTTAAAGCCGCCTTTTTCGGGGATCCGGGGGTCTTCTTCATCCGCGAAAACCGTCTGGAGCGTCGGTTATCGTAGATAACCGCAGCGGTTTTCTTCTTCGGAGGCGCCGTTTTTTAGAGAGAGAGAGAGAAACGGATACCGTACGCAGAGAGTCAAAGAGGATTCGAGAGAGTGAAAAATCGATCCGTTTCTCCCCTGGCCGAGAAGTCTGATTGATCCCGGTCTCCATTGAAGCTTCGCCACCTGGCCCGTATCTTCGTCGGCGACGAGTTTCCGTGGCTGTCTCGGGGTTTCGCTCGATCATCAATCGTGATTAGAACTCCGTTTCATTGAGGCATTTCGCAGTCGTCGACAGTGCTGGTCTATCTGTGAGAAGTGGCCCGGAGTTTGTGTAACGCTTCGGCAATGATGACCGGAGGTGAGCTTTTCTCAATCTTTTTCTCCTTTTGTATTTTCATCGTGCTGTTCATGTGTTGAATTATTATCTGTGATGCTGTGTGTTCCAAGATCTCCGAACAATCGGTAGCGGTCGATGGCAGTGTTGTAGTAATGGATGGTGTTCAGAGGCGATGGCCATGGCAGCAATGGCCGGAAGTAGTGAAAAGCAGTGCATTCCGAGCTCCGCTGCTCCTCTCGGCGCATTCAGCGGACTCCGTGGCGGCGGAGTCCACGGCATGTTTTTTTCTTTTTTCTGGTAAGATTTGATTTGTGTGTTTTAATGATCTCTTATGTGGGGTCAAAGAATGGCAGGAGAAATGGCTTTCCTCATTTTTTTGGTAAGATTTGAACTGTGTTTTTTTCATTTTTCTGCTCTAACATGGAACAACCACAAGTACCTGCCGCCAGTCATCTGCTTGTTGCGGTAGAATGAGGTTTGGCTGTCATTTGGGAAAATCAGTGCTGCGTAAAACGTGCCCTTTATTACAGATTTTCTGTGTCGATTACTCTATCTACTAGTTTAAAGTATGAACTTCTATATCTCTTTGGCTAATCATAGGTACATATCAACAGTTGGGTTTTACTCGCTTAAGATGCACTTCCTTGTTAGAAGGAAAAAATGACCAAAGGTTACGTAACAAGGAAAGCTATTGGGCATGACTGTAAAAGGTTTTCTTTTAAAAATTGAACTAGCCACTTTAGTAATTTTTCTTTAGTATGGAGAATCTCAGTCACGATTATAATCAAATAGTTAGAGTTGTCACCAATAAAGAAATGTTGCCAGCCCTTGAGTTGCTACATCAGTCCAACATGGTGCTTGCAATAATATACCTTTTTTGTGTCACCGTCATTGGTCAGCCTTGGCTTCATGAATCTTTGTTGCTCATTGAGATTAGTCCGGAAATTCTTACTTCAACTGAGCTCAACAAGGAGTTGGAATATCTGTTGCTCATTGAGATTTGGTGTACTTATTTTAGCATGGAAATTTGGCAGTCACAATGCATGACAAGAGAGGACAACCAAATAAAACTTCATAATTCTGACTAAACTTAGCATTATATTGATTTATCAATTTTAAATACTGAGAACTTAGCTAGTGAAAAAGGTGCAAATTATGAAGGATAAAATATGTTGCTTTTGCTAGCCTTTCTTGTAGAAAAACCATATTCATGGCATTGGAGACTGAACTGTGGTCCCTGATTTGACTGAACAATTTAATTTGATAGCTAGTTTTAGACTCTAAAATCCTCATTACTTATTCTTGCTGAACGCTTGGATGTAGGTTGTTGGTTTGATTTGAATGAAAAATCTCTTGTTGTTGTTTTAAAGGCTAGTTGTATTGCTTTTTAAATGGATCAGATTCGATACTCCATGTTCGTTGGCGGAACTCACCAAGTTTTGGATTGGTGCTCCTATCTACAAAATGATTTTTTGTCATCTATTAAAAAATTGTACTCTTTCAATAGAACAGTTGACAAAACAACTCTAGTATGGAAAAGGTAGGGGAAGTTGTATTTCCCATTATGAGCTAGTGTGGGTCCCCAGAATTTTGTAAGTTGATCAGGCAGGTCTAGTTTAGGGAGTGTGGGCAATAACTGCTCTAGCATTGTATTTAGTTATGCTTCGGATTAATTAACTCTAGAAACCTAAGGTTCTCAATTTTTGGAACATGAGATACTTATGTGCTGAAATTTCATGTGGTCTATTTACTATCCTTGATATGATTATGTGGTGATGAAGTAAGCATATTACGTGGCCATGTTCATCTCCTCGCTCCCCCCCAACTCAAACTGAGAGCTTCGATGGAGTCAACCATATCCAAGACTATCTCTCTATCCTCATCTCCGTCCTCCCTCAACCCCTTCGTCTTCCACCTTTACCGCTACGTCACCCGATCACCGCATCGCTAATGCCGGTGGGTCGTTTGGCACCGTGATCGCATCACCTTCGGCATAACCCCGGAGGGTTGAGTGAAACCTAGTATGAGTTTGTTGCTAGGAGGGTGCTCACTACTATGAGAATTTCTTCCCTATATTGAGCCAACCTTGAACTTTGCCAATTCGCCGAAGATCAGTTTGATATGAGGGAGGGAGGTAGAGAGAGATTGAGAGAGGGAGGGAGGTAGAAATAGAGAGACAGGCCATCCGTATTATTCAGATCCGAAGATCAGGTTGATCTTAGTTTGCTAATGATGCCTAAGGGTTGATTAGATTTATTTAATTGCAATTAAGTGGTTAGATTGGATTACAATAATTAAATTAGAGACTTGTTAGTGCATGTTAGTTAAATTGAAGGTGCATTTAGCAAGTAGACATGTCCTATTAATTATTGGATGCTTCTTGGGATTTTTCCCGTCCCTTATCGGGTGTTAATTTAATGATTCGGGCCTAAAATGAATTTTTAGGAATTAATTATTAATTTTCGAAATTAATTTAATTAATTAATTATTTCCCGAATTTTCAATAAGGATGGCTAGGGACTGGAATTTTATGCTGATGATTGTGGTGCAGACCATTTATTTAATTGAGTTTTATATTGTGCTAAATTGAATTTATTGCATTTATTTATTTAAATTTCGAAATTAATTATTTAATTATTTATTTTCCGGAAATTCAACCGGAATGGCCGGTGACCGAATTTCGTGCTGATTATCGTGGCGCAGCCCATTTATTTAATTGAGTTTCAATTTGTGTGGAATTGATTTAATTATGAAATTTTAGGATTTATTCCTATTGAGTTGATGGTTAATTATTTGATTGAGAAATCATTGAATATCGGTTGTCAGATCGAAAGTGATTTGGTAAATCACCTAGAAGATGCATGTGGCCCGGTGAATTGGAGTATCACCTGGGAAGGACACATGGCTCGGTGACAGAGTTTTGAGTATTGAAAGGTTCGGGTGGGACCAGGAAAGCCACTAAGTGTTGAAATTGGTCGGGTGGGACCATAAAGCCATTAAATCCGAGAAAGGTCGGGTGGGACCATAAAGCCATTGAATCTCGGAAAGGTCGGGTGGGACTTTAAAGCCATTGAATCTCGGAAAGGTCGGGTAGAACCATAAAGCCATTAAATCTCGGTAACAGAGTATGGCATCGTAAAAAGAGACACGTGGGCTCTGTGATTTGATGCATCACTTTGGCGAACTAGAGCCTAAGAGAATGCACGTGTGCTTGACATCTTGATATACATTATGGGAATTGCTTAGTTTGTTGGTTATGAAATCGACTAGGTCGATTGATCATTGATTTGATCAGTTTGTCGTGATTTGATTGAGTGATTGATTGGGAATGACCGTGAGTGGTCTTGTTGGCGTGTGATCGACTAAGTCGATTTGATCGATGCTTCGATACGTGATGTGATTGCTTGGGTGCCTGTTTGATCCGAGCTAACATGCAGGTGGAATCGAGGCCAAGGTAAGTCCTCTGACTCATGTTATGCATAGGCAGCCCTAAGATGTATTAGTTTACTAATCGGATCTTAGGGGGTAGAACTTGCTGAGACATAGTCTCATCCCGGTTGTGGGATTACATTTCAAGCCCCTAGATTTCCCGAAGACGAGCTGGCATTTGAAGTCAAGAATAAGCGAGGAGAAAGAAATAAAGAGTTTGAAGAAAATGAGTCTAGTGGTGAAAGACTTGAGGAGGACTGGGATAATGATCCCGAGCATGGTCCTATCCTCTTTTGTAAACCCTGTACATGTGTAGTTGTGAATTTCAATATGTAAATTTGTGGTCTGCTTTTCTATCCCATTGTTTTATTGTATGGGGATTTTTAACTACTTCCGCATGTGCATATATAAATGAAAGAGTCGGCGATATGTAGTCCTGGGATATCGCATTTTAAAATCGACCAAAGGTAAGGGATGTGCGCGTGTCTAAGGATCAGGGCGTGACAGTTGGAGATATTGCTTTTACTTGCTAGAGGTGTCAAAGTCTCTTCTGTTGTGTCTCTTCTTCATGGTTCGGTGCTGATTGAAAAGATTCAACTGTTTAATGTCCGTGAGTGCTCGTTTTGATGTTTTGGTCCAATGACATTACTTGCTTGACTTAAACAATCAAATTTGGCCTTACTATTTCAATGCTAGGATGGGTACTGGATTCTCTTTCGATTACATGCTTTAGCAATTGCAAATGCATCTGAGATCAATGTGGTTGACTTCTTCATTGGCATTTGTAACTATGGAGTGCAGACAGCTGTTTGGTGTCTAGTTGGCTCTGTTGAGGATAGGGCAAGAGAATCTTTGGAAGTAATGCATTTCTCTTTGCAAAAGAGAAGCTGCCTTAGAAATGAATGCCCATTATGACTATGATTTTCAGATTGTCTAACTTTTTGAAAAGGAGTTAAGCCGGTAAATGCTAAGTTTTCTTATACACATTTAGTATTTGAACTTCCTATCTATGGTTTGCACTATATTGAGTCTGCTAAGCTTTTGTCAGGAATCTTGGCTATTTGTGGTGTTTTGATATGCGATCCTGTTACTTTTATCGCATAAGACGTGGTTTTAGTCTTAAAAACTCTTGAAATGTCCTTTTGGCCTCAAGAAGCTATTCTATGCAATTAACTCGGTAAATTCCATCTTACCTTCCACCCATTGTACTGATGGAGGAGTTCCTTTCTCAACTGAACGAGAAGATCTTTTGGAACTTTGGTGAGCATGGCAATTCGATTTGCATGACCTTCTTCATAGCTATCTCCCGTCTCTCATCTTCAGTAGAGGATTGTTGGTTTCTGTCTCACCTGTGTGGATGGTATTGCTATCGTCCTAGGTTTCTTGGATAAATTTTCCTGTTTGGTGTAATGACGGCCTTTCCTATGAATCGGCATTTTTGCTATAAACACATGGTTCTTTTCGCATGGGCAGCTAAGCGTGCATTGACTTGCATTTCTGCATTGATGATCTTTGCCATGCTCTTTCAGCTAGTCATTCATGCTTGATAATGTATCTCTTCCTAATTCTTTCAGAAGTGATGCTAGCTCCATTTGAAATTGATACTGGGTTTGTGACTCCTATATGGGGCATATTCTTGGCATAAGCAAAAAAGTGGACATGATCATTTCCTATTCAATTTTTCTCGGTAGCTGCTTGGGTAAGGTAATTGTGCATTCTTAACTATGGCTTTGTAAATGAATATTTTTTTTCCCGTCATGCTTGTCAAAAAATGTGGAGATCAAATTGGCAATACGTGCTCAGCAGGGAAGACTTATTTATTGTTGTTGGAATCAGGAGGAATTTTACCAAAGTATCAGTTAATTTTCAAGTAGAGCTTGACAGTACAATATGTCAATTCTCTGTTAGTCTATGCGACTTTCTTTAAATAGGTATTTCTTTAATCTTGGAGCTAGACACATACAAAACTTGATTTCATTGTCAAGGGTATTCTTAAATAGATTTTTCTTAAATTTCAAAATAATTTCAGAATCAGGAAAAAGAGAAAGAAAAGGAAGCTGAAACAGGAAACCCAAAGGTCCACAATCAACTGGTACACGGATCTTAATCTTCGATTTACGAAGTACACAAGGAGGCGGCGGGGGGTTCGCATCCGGAGCATTGAATTGGATGGCGAAGCCCTTGTTAGGTTTGACAAAGGATCACGTTGTGTGGATGGCTGAAATGCTTCTGCGACTCCATCTATGTATCAGGCTGTGCGAAAGAGCGGAGGGAGGGAGGAAGGTTGGCTTATGTTTTAACTAGGAGCTGCTCATATGTGTAGGAAACATTGACGGTTCAAGAATCAATAGTAAAAATATTGAATATCTTTTGAATGACGTGATGGATAGAGTCATTTATAATATGCAAAATCCGTGCAAAAACTTCTGCTTTTGAGTTGGATCCAATATGAATCACATTATCTCTTAATATGTGATTGGCATGATATATCGTATTAACTCTATATAACTATTTTCTCAAACAATATTAATCATTTTTTCTTCTTTTGCACTTTAAGGGGAAGTATATTGAATATGGTAACCTATAAGGCTATGTTCAATCGGCCAAATTGGGATTGGGATATGATAGAATATGATAAAAGGGGATTTGAAATCCTCCATATATCCCCTGGATAGTAGAAATATGTCATCAAATATTTGGTGCAACCTAAGATAGAATTTAGAATCTTTAAAAAGTTTCTTGTTTAAAAATCTTTAAATATCCATTTCCAATCGAATCCTCATGTACGTGACCACTCAAACCCTGTCGACCACTGTCATCAGCCAGGGTAGCTTAACGACTTTCAAAGATCGAACTTGGGAGCATGACGACTTTCAACAAACATGTCTTCTATTGAACAAAATTTTGAATTGAATGAGAGGAAGATCTCTCTCTGGCGTTCATCAAGTTGCCTAGTTCAAAGTCAACCAAAAGAAAGATCATGGAACAATGGAGGCCGAGATTGAGTAATCAAATATTAAGTAGAGAAAGGAACCGAGAGATAATTCAGTGGTGGTGGAAAAGCTGAAAAACTGACTGAGAAGAGAGAGAGACCCACGTATGAGGTGGTGAGCTTGAGGCTTCCAAGTGAGCCGTGAACCATGGCATTAGCAAGGATATTTGAAGACGCTGAAGCAAGGAACTGTCATGGTGGACGGCTGTCAGAGCGTTGGTGGCGTACTGCCAGTGACAAACTCCAAGGATGGTGAGTCTTGTTAATATGGGATTTTCTTGGTGCATGGCAATTATTAAGTTAATTTCTAAAATTTTATATTCAATCCGGGTTTATCCCACCCTAGACTGGATTTCTTATCTAGCATTTTGTCTAGATGTATCTAGGTCAATCCAATTTGAAGAATGTCACCAAACACTAGACGTGATAAATTAATATTCTATTCGGACTCAAACCTAGACCACCATTACCTAGTATATAGCATGCGAAAGAAGAGAGACTAATGTATTTCACTGAATACAACTTCCTAATACATGGTCTTGGAAATAATGCCAATATCTCTGTCTCTCTTCTTCAAATTCATGCTCATGCATGTTATTGGCAAGGTAGTGTGATCTCGGTTTGTCGCCGTAATTCAACTTGTTTCACGACGTGTCCTTATTGGAAGGGTAAGTCTACTTGTCTCGTATTCTCTATATGCTACATTAATATGTTAAAACTATACTTTCGATCCCTAAGTTTGAGCATTTTTTTTTCCTATCAAATCCTCTAAACTTTAAGTTTTGTCTAATCAAATATGTATAGCTTTATCTAATTAATATTTCTTCTGCTTCAAATCTAACTAATTGGAACTAGCACACCTTATGCAATAACTTTTGCAATTTTCACTATTATATTCTCATCACCTATGTATACTTTCTATCCTCGATTTTTTTGGAATACCATTCGGTTACTACATACACACCAATAAAATTTTGGCATTTTGCACTTAATCAGAATTTCTCTTCTTATAAATTCTACGGTCTAGGGTGATGTCTACAACTCCATATAACAATTCTCAGGAACCTAATCAAATGTAAAATTTAATTTGTTGATGGAGACTTTGCTTAAAGAATGCGTAGTTTGTACAGAGGACGCAAAGTAATTTCACATGTCCCTCTTTGTCCCACGTCACTCAATCATATTGCCTTCTCATGCCATTCTTGTTTGATTCCCCTTGGATAAGGATCAGGTCGTGCAACAAGAATCTTAATTATATCTTGATTACAATCTTATTCCCAATACGGTTAATGTTTATTTCTTGGTTGTCTAGTTCTAATTGGTCTTAGGTGATTCCTATACTATTTCTTCGTTATCTTTTGTGCGGACGTCACGGCTAATTAAAGGACAATTTAGAGTTAATTCACGGAAGTAAATCCAGTTACTATTCAATGGGCCTATACGTGTAGGAAATGTGGTCGGCGTGGGAACCAAAGATGGCTTACCGTGCACTTTGAGGCGATGTGCCAAAGTTGCTTTCTTACATGTGAACAGGTTCAAATTACTATTTTCTTTAATGGTCTTTTTCTCTACTTTTGCTTTTGGAAAGTATAACGCTGAACACCCTCCCTCGGATTTTCAATACCGAAGGCACGACACAGCACGGCACTTAATCTGGCAGATCAATTAAGGACACTGGTGCGTGTCTAATAATTAGCTACATTGGTGTTATGACTTTCCATAATTTGGTTTTTGTTTATAATTCCTTGATTTCAGGGAAGTAAGAGCAAACAAAAGGTTGGACAAATGTAACATATTGACGTTCCCACAACTTTTATCATGTGAACTGTCTTGATTATGCCCTGTCAAAAGAAGAAAAAGCAGAAGAAAGATCGTTTACTTGACTTGACTTGAACCATTGCACTTTTTCAATTAAACATCATATGCCAACTATAACTTGTTTACTTTTTTTACTACCTATATACCTTTGGGATTAAATATATATACCTAGTTTTTTTAATTCCAATAATTTATTAAATAACATTATGAATAGATTAAAATGTTAAAGGTCATGATATAATAGCGTGGGCTTTGTTACTTTCAATTAATAATTCATCTATAAATACTCAAGAAGCAAAATTCAATTTGCTTATCAATATAACAAGTTAAACGCCAGTACCAAATTAATCCCAAAGGTAATATTTTGAAATAAATTATATTTTACCATAATAGAGATTTTACTCTCTTTTATGTATAACCACCATTTTCAATTTTAATAAGTATTCCAAAATGTATAATTTATAGAAAAGATATATACTATAATAAACAAATGAAAGTAAAGTTGATTACAAATTATGAAATAGACTTACTTACATATATTGTTAATTGTGTTTTGCTTTTGAGGAAAGTAAAGATTTTATGTGCATAGAAAAGACTAGAGTTGTCGCCCCTACTAAACGGCCCGTAAATTTAGGGATTGGAAAGAGACAATTGACAATGAAAGAAAAAGTAGGTCCTCATAGTGTTATCAGCTTTCATCGATAGACTTGATCATTAATAGTTAAACTTGCCCGTCAAGGCCCCCGTTTGAACCGACTTTTCTCATGTGAACTGACTAAAGAAGGAGGAGAATAAGGATCGTTGACTTGACTTGAACTCTCCACTTCTTCAATTATATACCATCTGCCAGCTGCAACTTTTTACTTTTCTAACTAGTGGTATAACTTGAAGATTAAATACATACCTTTTCTTATAATTCCAATTACTTGAATATTAATTGGAACAATATCAAAATGTCAAAGATCATTATTTTGTTGTTATTAATTAATAATCCATCTATAAAGTATTCAAAATGCAAAAGCAATTTGCATATTGGTATAAGAAGTTAGAGGTCGGCACAACATGGACAGAAGAAGGTAATATTTTGAAATAAATTCTTCACCATAGAAGAGATTTTGCTCTCTTTTATGTATGAGCACTATTTTCAACTGTATAATAACAAACAATATTCCAAAACATATACTTATAGAAAATATATACTTTAATTGACAAGAAAAAAATCTATTGCAATTTTGTCAAGTCAGTACTAAACCTTTCAATTTTACCAATTAAATCCAAAACATTTTCACCTTTTGTTGGTTGAGTCTATTTGGCCAATTTTGACCAAAATTCACTAATGTGGATGTCGATCATGCCATGTGGCATGACCAACAATGATGTGGACGTTTTAAAATAATTTTTTGAATTTTAATGGTTTTTTTCTTTTTTTTTTCCTTTTCTTTTTGGGTTTTGGAGAGGGTCAACGAGGTTGGCCCACATACCCTCTCTGGCCATAGGTGAGGGCTAGCCACCATCGCTGGCTCTAAGCAAGGGCGTTGTGCTGCTTGCTAGCTATAGGCGAGGGCCACAATGCCCTCGCTAGCTAAAGAGAGGGCATGCACGCCTTCGCACAAAATCGATGAAGGCCACAACGCCCTTGCTAGATCTGGCCTGGCAATGGCCGCGACCTTACTCGGTATTGGTGAGGGTCGCCAAGCCCTTGCCTGGCCAGATCTAATGAGGGCGTTGTGACCCTTGCCTAGAGCCAGCAAGGATGGGCCGGCCCTTTCTTGTGATTGAAGAGGGTCTATCAACCACCTTCGCTGGACCTCTACAACCCCCCAAAAAAGCAAAGGAAAAAAAAAAAAACCGTAAAGATTTCAAAAAATAATTTCAAAATGTCCACATTAGTGCCATTTGGGCCACGTGGCGCAACCAACATCCACGTCAGTAAATTCCCGACAAAATTAATTGAATAAACTCAATTGGCAAAAGGTGAAAAATTTCAAGACTCAAGCGGCAAAATGTCAAAATATTTAGAACTCAATTGGCAAAATTGAAATGTTTTGGAGTAAATTAGCAAAAGTGCAATAAATTTAAGACTTTTTAGACAATTTTTCCTAATTGACAAATGGAAGTAAAGTTGATTATAAATTGTGAAGTAGACATACTTACATGTAAAGTCAAAGTACTCAGCTTTGGAGGATTGGAAGGTTATTATTACGCGCAGAAAAGACTAGAGTCATCCCCCTACTAAACGACCCGATAATTCAGGGATTGGAAAGACACAATTGATAATGAACTAACCTAGGGCCCATGGGAGAAAGGACATAACAAGTGCCATTACTTTTGCATGGCCCTCATATTTGTACCGTAAATTTTTCTTTTTTGATTACTTGAGTGTCATAACTTATGTATGACGTTCATTTGAATACCATAACTTTTTTAAAACATTCACACAAGTGTTATGTGATGTTGGATTTTTGGCACTTGAGTGAACAATTTAAAAACAAAAATTGCACTTAAGTGATCGATTGAAAATTATGGTACTCAAGTAAACATGTTTTAGAAGTCATGGCATTTAATGGGGCGTTTAGTAACATCTTTGTTCCCGCAAACAATTTTTGTCTAGAGATATTTTTTTCTATTTATATTCCCTAGACGAGTTTTTGAGTCGAAGAATGCATTTCATAACTGCAAAAAAAAAAAAAAAAAAAATATATAAAAAAAAAATATATATTCCTAGAACAAAAATAAAGAACATAAATGCATTTGGTACGACCCTAAAAATTTCTATTCCCATTTTTTTTTTTTTGTTTAATTATAAAAATGTCAATGGAGACTTAACATTCCATATTTGAATAAAAATGGATTTTCGTAATGCTTTAATTGATCAAGATATTCTAAGATGACCTAAGAAAATCCATGCAATAGTTAGTTAAAGATGAATGACTAGAGATGGTAGCAGAGAGTCATGCTAGTTTATAAATCATGATATGAAGAGGTTAATAATAAATCTTTGAGCATTACAATAAACAGGTGCATAGACCTTTTGAGCTTTTTAGGCTACAAGAAGAAGAGCAAACATTGCTGGAAGTTGCCAAATGGTCGCAACTTAGCATTGTCTCTAAAAGAAAACTGCATTCAAAAATACATATACTAAAGCCCCAAAAGCTTAATAATTTTGAAACCAATTTTCATCAAAAGATTTTCACATTTTTTATAATAAACTAATTCTAAACTAGAATTAACATCAAAATCTAGTAAATCACTCAAATTCTAATTTCTAAATTCTTTTCCCAAATTTTTTCATTTTTTATTATTTTATTATTTTTATTTTGAAAAAGGGGATATGGACTAGATCAAGAGACTAGACCTAGTGTTGATTTTGTGAATACAAGCATTGGATTACATTGAGTTTGTTTTCTAAAATGACCTTATTTCTCGTTTTGTTCTCGGAAACAGGTTTTTTTCTACATCTTGTTTCAATTTCAAATCTATTCCCTAGCATTGATCTATTTTGGGAAATAGAAAAATTAATTGATATTACAAAATAAAATTTAGTTCTTTTTTCTATTTTGAGAAATAAAAGAACGGAACAATAGAGGAATAGAACCTTACCAAAAAAAAAAAAAAAAAAAAAAACAATAGAGGAACAGAAACTTACCAAACATGACTTAATTATTCGGAAAAAATTTATGACAATTAAGTGAGTGCCATATGAAAGTTATGTCACTTATGATGTCTTTACCCCACCTCATCATGTTTTTGATTTCATTGATTGACTTGATCATCAATAGTTTCATTGACTGACTTGATCATCATGACCTTGTAATTTTCTCAACTTGAGAGGCCCATGAAAGATATGTCACAACTATTCTTGTATTGATGACATCAACGCGTCTTTGCATGGAAGATCATGTTGCCCCCTGTTATATATTTCGCAAATTGTTTCGATATAACACCACATAAAGACCAAAAAAAAAACTCACTTTGCTAAAAATCCTCATGGACCTTCGCAATAGGGATCGGGTTTTATCTCGGTCATTTTCATGCTTAGCTACCATCATTTTTCTATTAGGGAGTGTCCTGGCTTTGGTAGAAGCTGGAGGGGACAAGACTGATCGACTGGCTCTCCTGGAATTTAAGGCGTGAATAGCTGATCCTGGCAGGGTTTTGAGCTCATGGAATGATACTAGCCACATCTGCAATTGGTTCGGTATCACATGCGGTCGTAGACACCAGAGAGTCACCATATTGGACCTTGCCTCCAATAACCTGTTTGGGATCATGCCACCCCATATTGGTAATTTAAGCTTCTTGAGAGGAGTCTTTTTGCAGAACAACAGCTTCTACTCCGGAATTCCCCCACAATTTGGCCGCTTGTTTCGGTTGCGGACGTTGTTCCTCAATAACAACTCATTTAGCGGACAAATCCCTTCAAATCTCTCCCATTGCTCTAATTTGCTCGATCTTGATTTAGGCTTCAACATGCTCGAAGGAAATTTGCATGCAGAACTCAGCTGCTTGTCCAACCTCCATTCACTCATTCTTCAACACAACAAGTTGACGGGAAGCATGCCCTCGTCATTCGGAAACCTCTTCTCTCTTCATGTCTTCAGAACATCTTCAAATAACCTTGACGGTATGATTCCAGAGACTCTTGGCTGGCTTAAAAATCTGGAGGTGCTCATTCTCAACATGAATAAATTTGTCGGTATGATTCCTATCTCAATCTTCAATATATCCACTTTGACAATTCTTTCTGCGGGTGAAAACCAATTAGAGGGGCGCTTACCCATTGACTTAGGCTTCACTCTTCCGAATCTCAAAAGAATTGGGTTGTTTGACAATCACCTCACCGGACCCATTCCTGAGTCAATGTCCAACATATCTAATCTCGGTCAAATCCAATTCAAGTCGAACAACTTTAATGGAAAAGTTCCTTCTTTCTCAAAGATGAGAGGACTCTATTGGTTTAGCATCAGCAGTAATAACTTTGGAAGTGGGCAATATGCTAATCTTGACTTCCTATGCTCTTTAACCAATTCTACAAACTTGGAATATTTTAATGTAGAGAGCAACGCTTTTAGAGGACCAATCCCAGGCTGTATCAGTAACCTCTCTATCTCTCTTTCAAAATTTGGGTTAGGTTACAATTACATTTCTGGAACCTTACCTTCTGGAATCGGAAATCTCATCAATATGGAGCTCCTACAAATAGAAGGCAACAACATCTCAGGAAAAATTCCTCCTGAGATCGGAAATATGATCAAACTGAAATATATGGATCTTGGTTCAAATAATTTCTCGGGGCAGATACCAGAATCTATTGGGAATTTGAGGATGTTAACCAAATTGTACTTGGATGGCAATAATTTCCAAGGCTCGATACCATCGTCTCTAGGAAACTGCCAGAATCTACTTCTCTTGGACCTTTCAACCAATGACCTCAACGGTAATATTCCCCCGAAAATTGTGGGCCTCTCATCATTGTCGATTTATCTCAACTTGTCTCAAAATAGTCTTACTGGCTCCCTTCCCAAAGAAGTTGGAAATTTGCGAAATCTCGGCGAATTAGGTCTTAACGGGAACAAATTATCTCAACAGATTCCAAGCAGTATCGGCAGCTGTACATCTATGGAGCGCCTATATGTACAGGATAACTTTTTTGAAGGGCACTTACCATCAACTATGAGTTCCATGAGAGGCCTTCAAGTTTTGAACGTTTCGAACAACCGATTGTCTAGCCAAAACCCGAAATATCTAACGTCACTAAATCTAACGAATTTGAGCCTATCCTACAATGATTTTGAGGGTGCATTGCCTATAGGAGGAATTTTTAAAAGTGCCATTTCAACTTCAGTTGTTGGAAACAAGAAGCTTTGTGGGGGTTTGCTAGATTTTCAACTACCAAAATGTGACTACAAAGAGTCTATACGGAGGAGAATAAGCGGAACTACTAAAGTTCTGATATCCATAGTCTCTGCTCTTGTAGGAGTAACCTGCATACCATCTCTATTATACTTCTTCTGGTTTAGACACTATAAGAAAGCGTCTACTTCTAGCTCTTCTGAAGATGGATTTTTGCATGTTTCTTATCACAGTCTACTAAAAGTGACAGGTGGATTCTCTTCCACCAATTTGCTTGGCGTGGGCAATTTTGGGTCAGTGTACAGAGGACTTCTTGATCAAACTCAGTTGATTGTGGCCATCAAGATTCTCAACCTTGCATGTCATGGAGCTTCCAAAAGCTTCATAGCCGAGTGCGAGGTCTTGAGAAGAATCCGACATCGTAATCTTGTGAAGGTGCTCACCGTGTGTTCTAGGTTTGATTTCAATGGAAATGATTTCAAGGCACTGGTCTACGAATTCATGCCAAATGGAAGCTTGGATGAGTGGTTGCACCCAATTGCATCACACTATATAGAGAGAAGCAAGTTGAGTCTACTTGAGAGAGTGAACATTTCCATTGATGTTGCTTGCGCACTAGATTATCTCCATCATCACTGTGAAATGCCAATAGTTCATTGTGATCTAAAGCCAAGCAATATCCTTCTTGACGATGAAAAGACTGGACATTTGGGTGATTTCGGGCTTGCCAGGTTCCTCCCATAAGTAATGCATAAGTTACTGGCCAATCAATCAAGCTCTGTTAAAGTCAAAGGATCTTTTGGCTACATAGCTCCAGGTAATGACGCACAAGTTAGGTTTTCAACTTTATCTCTTTATAAGAATGCGTGAAAAAAAGGCACACAAAACATCATTGACATGATATTTCAACATCAATTATTCACCTTGCATCATTATGCTTTTTTTATTGTTGTAGAGTATGGCATGGGAAGTGCGGTATCCACACAAGGAGATGTGTATAGCTTCGGGGTCCTCATTTTGGAGATGTTCATAGGCAAGAGGCCAACCGATGACATGTTTGAAAATGGGTTGGACCTTCATCACTTTGCAAAGGCAACTTTGACAGATCGAGTGGAGAAGGCAATTGATCCCATTTTGCTTCAGGAAATCGAGGAATTGAATAAGACACAAAGAGTCACTCCGGAGGGCAAGAACAAAAGCTGTAGCACTATTCAGGACTGTTTGGCTTCAATTATCAAAATAGGAGTCGCCTGCTCTTATGAGTCTCCAAGGGAACGAATGGACATTGGTGATACATTGACTAAACTCCAAGGAATCTGGAAGAAACTTCTTAATTTCATTGTCATTGCCTAGTTGATATCAAATCTAAACTTCATATGGAGTCGTGTGGTCTTTGTGGTCATTGCTTTGTCTGGAACTAGATATGTTGTTTTGTCATTCACAAACAGTTTGAATCTAGCTATGACTTAGCAATTGGAGGAAGATCGAAATAATTTATGATGTCTTAAGCAAAAGAGCACTATCTTTGAGCTGTATGAAAAATTATTATACTTTATTTTGTTTTAGCCCAAAAGAAAGAAATTATAACCCGATTGAGAGTTGCACCAAGAAAATGTAATAAATATAAAAATCACCAAAGGATAGCTCCTAATGTAAGTATTTCTAGACATCGGGTAATATGGACTCTGTCTTTTTCTCTTGCAAACTTGGCCTATTTGTTTTACCTTTTAAAGTAGCTTAAAAAAAACAAAAACAAAGAAAACAAAAAAATTACTAAATGGCTTTCCTCTAAAAGTTAAATGGTGTTTCAATTTCATACAAGCTTATGAAAAGGAATATGTGATTACATGTGTCAATATTTATTCATCTTATATCTATAGATGAAGCCAGAGCTGAGAGAATATGAGCTTTTGTGATCGCCACGTGGCAAATTTTACCTCTATGATTGCAATGTGCAAACCATATGGCATAATCGTGCCACATGACCCTTATTCCTCCAATTAGCATTAGTTTTATGATTGATCATCCTCAAGTATCTATCATTTATTGTATTTGAATTTAAATTAAGAATCGATGAAAAGCAAGTGTATTATTCTTTAGTGTATTCATCAATAAAATAGAAAATAAAATAAAATATTGAAATACATTTCGATTATCCTTCCTAAAGTTTATCTTCTTTTGGCTTATGTGATTGGTTTTATATTTGAAAAAAGAGCAAATGAAGATAAAGTGTCTTTAATTATGCAACTAATCTATTTAATTTGAAATTAATTCAAAATATAAATATATCATATTAAATGGATGACACTCTTAATTTTTGAAGTACGGTTCGGGTTAACTACATGAATAAAATCATCAATTATCCATTTAACTCAAAATTAAATTGAAATAATGTGAATGATAACTAATTTTATTGCTTGAATAAATTCTACTTAATATGCACTAAATTTAAAATATTCTTTCCCAAAATCCACCTAATTTGACAAGGAGTCATTTACATTTATGCAATTGAAAATTGAAATAGATTGGACATACCCTTTTAGTCCATATTATGAATGGAAAACCTTAAATTTGTCTACTCAAGTACGAAGATAGAGAGTACTTTCCTTTTTGTGAATGGGGGCTATCCATTTATTTCAATACTTGTGATAGACGTCGAATTGTTCTTTCTTAGGAATAGCATATTTCACACAAACACGAAGCTCTACTGGATTCAAGGTCGTTAGTTACTGAGGATTTGAAATTTTTTGAGTGATTTGAGATTAAGCCATAAAGGCCCTCAATTTTTCAGTGCTTATATTTATCAATGTTGAAAATGAAAATAAAATATGCTTCATAATAATTGAATATTGAATACCAAATAATACTTTGGTAAAATATTTAGCAAGATTCTTATTGCAAATAAGTATCTTTTTTCTATCGAATGAGTAAGAGGCCTTTCCTTTCCTAGCAAATTTGTGGTTTTCTGACTTAATTAAACCTTTTAAGTTTATTCTTATTATGATAACCAAATGTGTTTAATTTTACTGAGTGCTAAATATTTAAGTTTTTAAGACTCAATCGAGTTATCAAACAACCTACAAATTTCAAAACTACTCTCCTCAGATTTATTCTTAGTAAACACCATTTTAATGTATTATAGCATAGATGTAAATTTTGCAACTATACATAAAATTTAAATGCGAATTGGTAAGTTACTGATTACCTTGATATTGAAATTCAAATATTATATATTTTATGTAGACTTTGGAATTTTAAGTATGAGATAGTAATTTCTTGGGAAAATTCCAAATAAGGGCTTGAAATATTATCATTTTCTCAAATAATGGCTTGAAGTGAACCTAATATGTTAAATAAGGGTATGAAATGACCATGTTAGTCTCAAACGAGAGCCTAAAGTAGCTATGATCAAATAAGCTTGACTTCACCAATCACCGGCTAGCTAGATATTCTAGCTGATCAAGAGTTTTTTTGTCAAAAATAATTTCAATTTTAATTTTTTTTTGCTTTTTCTTTTCATTTTTCTTTTATTCCTTTTTCTTTCCGATAAGCGCCGATGAGGGCCCGGTGACCCTCACGACCACTAGGCAAGGGCTGCGACCCTTGCCTAGATCTAGTGAGGGCCCGCCTCACCTAAGGTCAGCGAGGTCGTCCCTTGTTTATGGCTAGGGCATCGCTAGTGGTTGGGCATCGCTTGAGACCAGACACTAGCAAAGAAGAAAGGGAAAATCCAAGAAAAGAAAAAAGAAAGAAAAAATTCAAAAGAATATAAAGGATGAAAATGCCTTTGACCAATTGTAAAGTCAAGTTCTATTCTAAAATTGATATTACCATTTTAAGCTCTTATTTGAAACCAAATCTTCTTTAAGCCCTTAATTGAAATAAGGTCCATTTCAAATAATTATTTATGGAAAATGAGGGTATTTCATATCGTTATTTAGAATTTTCTTTAATTTCTTTTATTAGGAAAAAAAGTGGAAATAAGCAACCGATAGTTACTCATAGAGTCTTTGGACGTTAGGTCTCATTGTCATTGCAGAATATTAGATTTTAACCATGACTTTTCAATGCAATCATAAGTAAATAAACACGTTGAGCAAAAATATTTTTTCATGACATTGTTTGATTGTGATTAACTCTTTTATGTCCAGCTGTCACATTGGGTGATATACAAGAAAGTATCTTATTAATATGAAAAATCTGACTTATGAAATGTTTTCTCACATATTTTAGAAAATAAATACCATATATATTGGACATTATCAATCCCAGATAGTTATTGTGTATTAAATTTTTTTATTTTTTTATTTATAATAGTGTTTATGACGCCATCAGTTACCGACCATGTTCATCTCCTCCCTCTGGCTCTGCTTAAACTGGGAGGCTTTCAGAGAGTTTAGAGAGAGAGAGAGAGAGAGAGAGAGAGTCTTGCATATGGTTGATTCCATCGAAGCTCGTTCGTCCTCTCTCTCTCTCTCTCTCTCTATCCTCATCTCCCTCCTCCTTCAACCCCTTCGTCTTCCGCCTCAACCGCTACGTCGCCCGGTCGCTGCATCGCCGGCCCCGTCCGTGTCTCCCCCGGCTCCCACAAGGTTCCGCTTGCGGTGCGTTCCGAGCTTCGCTGCTCCTCTCGGCGCCTTCGGCTGACACGGCGGCGGCGGCGGCGGAGTTGACGGTGAGGATGGGAAGGCGAAATTGGATGGAGCCGAGGAAGCCTCAGCCATCTGCTCGGATGTCATAATTCTCTACGTCGGAGTAAGCCCCTCTCTCTTTATACATATCTCTCGCAGTTTATGTGAATGTCCTAGCTAAAGATTTGATTTTGTCTATGCGTGTCCAACTTTCCCTGCATTATATTGCTGAAGATGTTACTTCACGGTGCATATCATTTTTTTTTTCCTTTTCTTTTGTGCGGTCACTTGAGTGGCTCTGTTTCGTCTCTGCAGGGAATGACTTCTGTGGGATGTGCAGCGAGCATGAAGAGAATTCTGGAAAATCAAGTGAGTTCGCCATTTGCTTTTGTGTTTCTTCTAATTCGTGAAGAGTGTTTGCTATTATATTCTCTAAAGAACTAGGATCCTCCATTTTTCATATGAAGATAAATCGTCATCGACTTGAATTGAACTTAGTGTGACAGGATATTCATCTAGTGGGTTAGGTGAAATAAGGTTCCAAATTATCCCTTATGTGGGTGGAAAGAATTGCAGGAGAAATGGCTTTCATCAATTTTTGTGCTAAGATTTGAACCCTGTGTGTTCTTTATTTTTCTGCTCTAACTTTGGACAGCCACAGGTATCCGCCACAAGGGTCAATCTTACAACTGAGACAGCAATTGTATGGCCTGTTTCTGAAGCCAAGGCTATACCTAATTGGCAGAAGGAGTTGGGGATAAACACTTGCAAAACACTCAGACAAATTGTGGCTTAAGTCTAAGTGAGTTTACCATTGCTTTTCTCTTTCTTGTGACTCGTGAAGAATCATCCATTTTTCTTCATGAAAAGAATCGCCATCGACTTCAATTTAACTTAGTGTGAGAAATGTCATTTTCTGGGTGTGATTTGAACCGGGCATGGTTTTCTCTTTTTTCTGCTCTGAACATTGGACAGCCACAACTATCTGCCACAAGCGTCAAGCTGACAACCAGGATAGCAGTTGTATGGCCAGTATCTGAAGCCAAGGATAGCAAAAGGAGTAGTTTTATTCACCATCTGCTTGTTGCATTTGAATGAGGTTTGGCTGACATCTGTGAATATCATTGCCACATAAAACGTACATTTTATCACATATTTTCTGTGTTGATGACTCCATCTAAAAGTTGGAAGTACAAGCTCTTATATCTGTAATTATCCGTCATATAATATAAACTACCTCGGATAAGAATATTTTTAATGCAGGGGGTGGTTGACAAGTTCTCTGGATGCTCTCGTGGATTTGGTCATGAGAAGCAAGCAATGGATGAGGCTATTGAGGAAATGAATGGACTTGGATGGGAAAAATATCATTGAGGAAAAAAGCTCAGCCTTGAGGTTCAGGTAGAGACTGAGATGGTGATCGCAGTTATGATTGTGGTCATGATTGTGGCCCCAATCAGGACTATGGTGGTGGACATGGATGTGGAGGTGGAGAGTGCTTTAAGTGTGACAAGCCTAGGCATTTTTCTAGGGAGTGTCCTCATGAAGGGGGCTGAGGAGGTAGGTGTGGGGGGAGGAATGACGGGTATGGAGTTGGTGGTGGTGGGCACTATGATCCTGATCGAAATGGTGATCGATCTGGAGGGCGCAATAGGGATAGTGGTACTCAAGGAGGATCAGGAAATGCTCCTATAATCAGGACTGTTCTGGTCCCTATGAACGTTGTGGTACAGGGAACTTCCGTCCGGGGTAGAAAGAATACTGCTGATAGCTATGCACATAATTTTTTCCAGTTATAGTAAAGCAGTTGATTCTGCGCTAATTGAAAAATATTTTGTGCTTGTAGCATAGCAATTGGAGGTACTGCTGTTACTTTATGGAGGTGTCAAAGTCCCTTCTGCTAATTCTCCTCTTTATTATTCTCTGGGTGTACAAGTCTGCTTAATCAGTCTTTTGTTGTGCGAACTTTGGCTAAAAGATTAACTGTTTAATATCCGTGAATGCTTGTTTTGATGTTATGGTCCGACGGCATTGGTTGCATAACTTAAACAATCAAATTTGGCCTTAAGCTTTCAATGATATGATCGGTCTTGGATTCTCTTTCACTTACATGCTTTAGCAATTGCAAATGCATCTGAGATCAATCTTGGTCAACTTCTTCATTGGCATTTGTGACTGTGGAGTGCAGACAGCTTTTTGGTGTCTAGATGGCTCTTTTGAGGATAGGGCAAGAAATTCACTTGTGGAAGTAATGCGTTTTTTCTATGCAAAAGAGAAGCTGCCTTAGAAATGAATGCTCTTTTTGGTTACAAATTTTCATATGTCTTTCTTTTTGAAAAGGACTTAAGTGGCTAAGCTCTATGTTTTCTTATACGCATTTGGTTAGCACTCTATTAATACTGCTAAGCTCCTGGCAGGATTCTTGGCCATTTGTGGTGCTTTGAAACACATTCACATTGCTTTCATGTCATATGACATGATAGTCTTAAAAATGCTGAAAAGTCCTTTTGGCCTCAAGAAGCTATTCCTTTATGCAATTGACTCTGTAAAATCCTGTCTCACATTCCCCACATGATTGCTGGTCTCTGTCTCCTCCATGTGCACGATGCTACTATCGTCTTAGGTTTCCTTGATAAATTTCCCTTTCAGGTGTAATGACGTTCTTTCCTATGAATCGGCAGTGTCGTAATAAACACATGGTTCTTTTCACTTCAGCAGCTTTGCATGCATGGACTTGATTTCTGCATTAATGATCATGTATCTTCCCCTAATTCTTTTAGAAGTTGTGCTTGCTCCATCTGAAATCGATACTGACTTTGTGACTCCTAGATGAGGTACACTCTTGGCATAAGCAAAAACTGGATATGATCATTTCCTTTCCGAATTTTCTCTGTAGTTACTTGGTTAAGGTTATTGTGCATACTTAACTATGGCTCTGTAAATGTTTCAAGTCATTTTAAGTTGAAGAAATCTCCCCAGCACACCAAAAACATTTTTGCTCTGGTTGGTATACAAAATTGTGGATTGCTGTTTCGCACGTCTCGTAGTCCGAGTAATATCACCATTTCTTGCCCATTGTTCACTACAAGTTTCATTCACATCCCCGGCAGAGGCGTTTCTTAAACAGAGCAAGACTTGCCTCCGTTTCACATTTTTGAATGACCCGGGAAGGGAATTTCGAGCAACCGCGCTTCATGAGATGCAGACCTTAAAATGACTCAAAAGGAATGATACGCGGCTTCGATTTCTTCCTTACCAGTTCAAGAAAGATGCCAGGATTTCGTTCGAGTGAGCTCATTGACCGCGAAATCTGGTTAATCGTATCGGGATGCGTTGTCCACGTGGGTCCCGTTCTCTCTGCGGCAGAGCGTTTTTGTCACTTACACCTCCATATACGACAAGCAGGGACAGCTCATCTGAAGCGAACACTTTCAAGGTGTCGTTAGGATGAGCACATTCTAGCGACATGATGTTGTGAGTACCCCAAGCTTTGACTCTTCCTATATAAAAAACGCTCGAGGCAGGAGACCCACCATCCCAGATTCGCGCGGGCCTTAGAAAGGGAGGCATCTCCGATGGGTGATCTTGGCAACACAGGCGCTGTTCCTTTGCGTGTATTCGTATTTGTTTGTATGATTCATGCTATTATATCAGCGCCTGTGTTTTCAGGTCACCCCTTTGAGATGATCACATTCTTTTCCTTCCGCATATTAATAATAGCCCTCCCAAATCAATCTTTAAAGGGTATATGTGCGTTGCCATGAGTGGTGGGTTCCGATGACTCTCTGTCTTGTCGAGATCAGGTAACTCACTTTCACGGTTCAATGCTGTGATTGAGGTGCTCCCGCTATTCATTTTTGTGGTTGTACTTAGTTTCTTTTTCTATAGTTATAATAAGAACGTCTGCGCCATTTCTTCGTCCCCATTATTGCTAGGGAAGTATGCTACAATTAATATGTATGGCTACTTATTATCATTGAGATTTTTCATACCTTTCTAATGGTTCCTTTCATCGCGGTACAGGAAACTTCCGTTCTGGTCCCTATAATAGGGATAATGGTACCCAAGGAGGATCAGGAAATAACTCTTTAATCGATTCCGTTCTGGTCCCTATGAACATCGCGGTACAAGAAACTTCCGTTCAGGTAGAAAGAATACTCATGAGAGGCATGCACATAGTTGTTTCCAGTTATAGTAAAGCAATTGATTATGTGCTGATTGAAAAATAATTTGTGCTTGTAGCAGGGCAATTGGAGGTGCTAGAGGTGTCAAAGTCCCTTCTGTCGCATCTCTTCTCCATGGTTGTCTAGGTGGACAAATCTGCTTGATCAATCTTTCGATGTGCAAACTATGGCTAATAGATTCAACTGTTTAATGTCCGTGAATGCTCGTTTTGATGTTTTGGTTTGATGACATTGCTTGCTTGACTTCTACAGTCAAATTTGGCCGTACTCTTTCAATTCTATGATGGGTACTGGATTCTCTTTTGGTTACATGCTTTAGCAATTGCAAATGCATCTGAGATCATTCTTGGTTGGTCGACTTCTTCATTAGCATTTGCGATTGCATAGTGCAGACAGCTTTTTAGCCTCTAGATGGCTCTTTTGAGGATAGGGCGAGAGATTCACCTGTAGAAGTAATGCCTTTTCTCTTTGCAAAAGAGAAGCCAGGTTAGAAAGGAATGCCCGATTTGGCTACGACTTTTCAAATGTCTAACATTTCGAAAAGGAGTTAAGCGGGTAAATTCTACATTGTTTTATACACATTTAGTATGTGAGCTTTCTGTCTATAGTTTGCACTATATTAACTTTGCTAAGCTTTTGGCAGGATTCTTGGCTGTTTGTCGTGTTTTTGGTAGATGGTCCCGTTACTCTCATGTCGCAGGACGTGGTTTTAGTCTTAAAAATTCAGAAAGTCCTTTTGGCCTCAAGAAGCCAGTCCTATATGCAATTAACTCGGTAAAATTCCATCTCAACTTCCACACATTGTACTGATGGAGGAGCTCCTTTCTCGGTAAAACAGGGAGCTAGCGATCTCCTCTCTCTTATCACCATCTTCGGTGGAAGATCCCTGGCCTCTGTCTACTGAATGTGAATGTGCTGCAATCTTGTTAGATTTCCCAGATAAGTTTTCCCTTTCTGATGTAATGACGGCTCTTCCTCTGAATGGGCAGTTTTACTTATAAACACATGGTTCTTTTTGCTTGGGTCGCTGTGCGCGCATCAACTTGCATTTGCTGCATTAATGATCATTGCCGTGCACTTTCAGCCGGTCATTTGTGATTGATCATCTATTTTCCATTGATTCTGTTAGAAGTTGTGCTTGCTCCAATCTGAGATTAACTCTGGCTCCTAGATGTGTTGTAATCTTGGCATAAATCAAAAACTGGATGTGATCTCCTTTTCAGCCGGCAGCATTTTTCTCTGTAGGGACTCGGTTAAGGTTATTGCGCATTCTCAACAACGGCAAAATTTGGAGATCAAATTTGCAATTTCATCGACATGCTCAGCATGAATTTTATAGAACCATCAAGATATTTTCAAGTAAAGCCCGACAGTACATTCTGTCAATTTTTCTGTTATTGTATGCGACTTTCTTTACGATTGCTTCTTTAGGAGGGAAGTACAGTCCAAGTGCCAAAACTTGATATGGAGAGACATTAAGTACCAAAAGTTAGTAAAGTGACACTTAAGTGCCAATATCGGAGCAAAATAAATCACTTAAGTACCACTCCGGCCAAAATGCCGTGGCAATTTACCGGTACCAAAACCACAACGTCGTTTTGCGCCGACGTAGTAAAAAAATTAATATAAAAATTAATTAAATTTAATTTAAAATTAATTTTATTAAATTTTATATTATATTTATATAAAACATTTTAAAATTTTAAAATTTTAAAATTTTTTTTTTTAAAAAGGGGGTGCACAAGCGGATGAGGGCTTAGCCCTCGCCACCGTCGGGAAGGGCCGCCGCGGAGGGGGAAGGGTCGGCCGAGGTCGTCCGATCCTAGCCAAGGGCCGGTGACCCTAGCCAATCGATGGCAAGGGCCCGCGACCCTTGCTGGATCTCGGGCGAGTTGGCGGCCCTTGGCCCGACCAAGCAAGGGCCGTCGACCCCGCTAGAGCTGGCCAAGGGCCACGGCCCTCGCCAGTCGGTCGACCGGGGTCACCGACCCTAGCCAAGGCCCGGCGACCCCAGCCAACCCTCCCCCTCCACCACCGGCCCTTTCGGCGACGGTGGGGAGGATGTGGCAACGAGGGCTCGGCCCTCGGCCGCTTGTGCACCCCGTTTTTAAAAAAAAAAAAAATTAATATTTTTTTTATTTTTAAATATTTTAAATAAACTTAATATAAAAACTAATTAATAATGTCATTTTAGCCACGTCGCGTGCAAAACGACGCCGTTTTGCTCCCACATCGGCATTTTGGCCGGAATGGCACTTAAATGATCCATTTTTTCTCTGATATTGACACTTAAGTATCACTTTCTCAACTTTGTGTAGTTAAGTGTCCTTCCGTGCCAAGTCTTGGCACTCCAAGTTTCCGTACCTCACTTCTTTAGTTGTAGAGCTTGTCGTGTTTCTAATTTTCCATTGCTTCTCTATCTTCGTTCTCTCAAGGCTCTTGGTCCTTTTGTCGAGGAATTAAACTTGATTTGTTCTTGTGGATTTGAACGAATTTTGAAATTTTCCATTTCCTCGTCGCGGTCGCGGGGATTGAGGTGTAGGCGAGACCACGGGACAAGAAGAAAGGGAGAGGTCCTCCGCGGGTGGCCGTGTCCCCTGATCAAAATCGATGAGGTCCCTCTTCACTAGCTAATTTCGGGCAAAGCTTCGTTCGTTTCCTGGTTGACCTCGTCTCATTAAGGATCGGTAGTTACATGCTCTGGTTCTATTTCTCCGTCTTAATTATTGAATTTGTCGAAATTCAACACCCCATGTTAGCTGAAATATTACTAGAAGCTGACTAGCAAGTCCAAATCTTGCTTGTAACGATATTGTCTGCTTTAGGCCGAAGTCCACAGGATTTTGTTCTTCTGAGCTTTGTCCAGAAAAGGCTTCTTTACAAGTTAGGATTAGCGACATCTTATATATGGCACTTCATTTCACAACACTTAGATGATGTGGGATTTGGTTCATTCATGCCCATTCACCATCCTTGAGCAAAGCCGCCCTTTGTCCGAGCACCTGAGCCCATCCAAAGCTTCAGCGATCACTTTCGCCCTAAACGAATCGGATCGTGACACTGACAATTAGCAATGATGAGTCTCCCGTGGTCAACTTTGAGACTACTTGAATTGTTGAGGCTATTCATTCCTCGTGCAGAATTTAGAACAAAGCATCCAAAGTTGATTATGACATACGTGAACGTTAATAACTTAAAAGTGATAGAATTTCAACAAATTTCGATCATTTTTCGTTGGGGCAAAAAAAAAAAAAAAAAAAAGGAAGAACTTTTCATCTTATTAGACCAAGTTTAAACGATCTTGACGAAACTTAAGTGTCTGTCGCAATGGGTGCACACTTTTCTAATTCTTCATAAGTATAATCTTTAAGTTTCTTACATTTTTCATTTTATTTATTAACTTTTTACTTTGTTAATTTGTTTTTTTTTTTTTTTTTTTATATGAAATATCATACAAGTAACATATTCACATGAAGATCTGTAAGTGGGATAAATGGGTGGGTATAGGTTGTCATAAGTTGGATTTAATATAGATGTCCTTGTAATATGGATTGGGTCGGGTCTGGGTCGAAATTGATTTGGATCACAAAAATTGTGTTGCATATAAATGGGTAGGTCAAATATATCATTATGGGTCGCATCATTTTTTACCCAACTCAAACCCGACCTGACCCACTTATTTGATAGACCTAATCGTATATTTTATTATTTGTATGATGTGTCCTTACCTAAAGGGTAAGTCAACTCGTTTCATACCCCTAGATGCTCTACTAAAATGATAAAACCATACGTTTGTTAAATCAACTTGAATTTTTTTTTCCCAATCAACTCCTCTTAATCATTAGTTTGTCTCGTCAGGTCATTGAATTTGTATAGCTTTTTTAATTAAATCCCCTCAACTCTGAATCTAACTAATTGGAACTGACATACCTTATTCAAGAACTTTTGCATTTTTCACTTTTCTATTTTCATCAGCTACGTATTCTTTCTATCCTCAATTTTTTTCAGTATACTATTCAATTACTACGAAAGCACCAACAAAACTTTAGCATATTACACTTAATTAGCATTTCTCATTACAAATTCTACAGTCTAGGGGTGATGAGTACAACTTTATGTAACAAGTTGTAGGAATCTAATCCAATATAAAATTTAAATTTCTTGACGAAAAAATTTGCTTAAAGAATGCATAGTTAGTACAAAGGATACAAAGTAATTCCACGAATCCCTCTTTGTTTCACGTCACCAAATTACATTACCTTCTTTTTATGATCTTTTTCTCTACTTTTGCTTTTGGAAAGTATACCACTGAAGACCCTCCCTTGGATTTTCAATACCAAAGGATCATCTTCCCTAATCAAGCACCATCAAGCACAAGGACGTAGCCCAATTAGATTAAGTAAGGACATGTGGTGTGTGTCTAATAATTAGCTAAACATCCGGTATTATCACTTTTCATAATTGGGTCTTTGTTTATAATTCCTTTATTCTAAGGAAATAAGAGCAAACGAAAAGTTGGATAGACAAAGCAGATTGAGTTCCCACGACTTTTATCATGTGAACTGTCTCGGTTACGCCTTTTCAAAAGAAGGAGAAAAAGAATTGTTTACTTGACTTGACTTGAACTTTCACACCTCTTTAATTTAATACCATCTGCCAACTACAACTTGTTTCGTTTTTTACTAAGCTATATACCTTTAGGGTTTCATCCAAAATATACATATACCTTTGGGATTAAATAGACACCTAGTTTTTCATAATTCCAAAAAATTAAATTAAATAACAATATGACTATATTAAAATGTTAACGATCATAATATAATAGCGCGGAGTTTGTTATCATTAATTAGTAATTTATCTATTAGTATTCAAGATGCAAAATTCAATTTGCATGTTAATATAACAGGTTAAAGGCTGGTACAACATGGATCTAAAAGGTAATATTTTGATATTATTCTTCTTCACCGTAGTAGGGATTTTTGCTCTCTTTTATTATTAGCACTATTTTTAATTTTAATAACAAACGATAATAAAACCACATAAAATGGGACAGTACAAATGTATAACCTATGGAAAAGGTGTATATTATTATTGACAGATGGAAGTACAATTGATTATAAATCGTGAAATAGGCCTACATACATGTACCGGTAACTGTGTTCTGCTTGGAAAAAACTAAAGTTGTTGCCCCTACTAAACGGCCAACAATTCAGGGTTTGACATATAATTTTATAGGATAAAGGAGACAATTAATAATGAAGAAAACTAGGGCCCCATGGTGCTGCAGCTTTCATTGACTTACTTGATCATCAATTTTTACCTTGCTTGTCGCGGCCTTGGTACTTTTCTCAACTTGAGAGGACCGTGAACTAGCAGGCATGACTATTTTTTTCATTGATGACATCATGGAAGATCATGTTGCCTGTTATGATATATTCGCAAAATGTTTCGAAACAACGTTGCAAGAAAACCGAAAGAAAGCTGACAACACTTTGATACAAATCCTCATGGACCTTCCTTATAGACATTGGGCTTTATCCTGATCATTCTCATGCTTGACTAGCATCATTCTTCTGTTAGGGAGTCTCCTAGGTTCAATGGAAGCTAGCGGGAATGAGACCAATCAACTCGCTTTGCTGGAATTTAAGGCCCAAACAGCTGATCCAGATGGGATTTTGAGCTCATGGAATGATTCTAGCCACTTTTGTGAGTGGTACGGTGTCAAATGCAGTCGTAGATACCAAAGAGTTGTTGTACTGGACCTCCACTCCAAGAAACTAGTTGGGGTCGTGCCTCCACATATTGGCAATTTGAGCTTTTTGAGAGAAGTCCATCTGTATAACAACAGTTTCTACTCTGAAATTCCCTCCCAATTCGGCCTCCTGTTGAGGTTGCAGAAGTTGTTCCTTCATAACAACTCGTTCAGTGGACAAATCCAAATCTCTCCCATTGCTCTAATTTGCTCATGCTTGTCTTAGACTACAACACACTCGAAGGAAATTTGCCTGTGGAATTCGGCTCCTTGTCCAAGCTCCAAGGACTCGGACTTCAAAACAACTGCTTGATGGGAAACATTATGTTGGTAATTTGTTTATAAAACAAATGAAGAGATGCCTTGTCCCACATCGAAAAGATGTGAGTGCGCACGTGGACGAGATATGGCACTAACCAACGATCATTATTTTTTATTTATTGAAAATTCGGATTTATTTTTATAAAAATTAACTATGAAACAAAGTGTGACTGTTCACGAAAAGTTACAATTAATTTTTATTTATTTATTCTGAATTTTTGTGTCTTTTTAACATAACCTTTGAAACGTACTTGTTCACGAAAGGTTACCTTTATTCCTTTTGTAACTTTTTTGAAAAGTCGCGTCTATTCGAAAGACATATATAAATACGTTTGTTTTGAGATCAAACACACATCTTCATTCATTGTTTCACAGCCATTGTTTCCAATTGTTTCTCATGAGAGACTACGGAGAAATACTAGAATTGCTATCAAGATTCTCATTTGAGACTTTGTTGTATTCGGAGGAAATTTGCCGGTGACCATTACCAACTTTGTGGGGCAAATAAATCCTTAAAGAAAGTGATATCACGCCTCAAAGTCTGACTTGAATACTCTAAAGATCCGACTTCATTGTTCTACCCAATTCGAAACCATATTTTCCTAACAATTTTAAGGATTTATTTGTGCAACAATGGAGTTAGAGACAATCAAAGTCATTACTCAAGACACAATGATACTAAACTGGTTTGATGGCAACAATTTTGCTCGTGTGATTTGATGCAATGCGGTGTGTGCTGATCATTTGATGTTTCTTGTGTTCCGGTCCTTTATCATCTCTATTCCCATGCCAAGACTACGTTGATTGTTGTTCTTAGTTTCGCTCTGAATATATTCCTTGAATCCTTTCGAGGAAGTTCTGTTTTGGGCTTGTGAGTGAACCATGCAAGAAATTGGGAGGATGAACTTCACGAATTTTCTTAAGTTCTAGATAGAAGTGGAAGGGAGTCGATGTGGTCCTGAAGGCATGTTCTTTCATTTGGAGTTTGCGTTCTCTACGGCCCTTCTCCAAGCCGAAATCCGATGACCTGAAAGTTTCAAATGAATTGGTCCTCAAACTTCCGGTTCCCGAACATACGAAGCACTTCATCTTTGCTATGAGGGAACCCGAATTGGAGTCTGTGATTTACATGCTTGCCGTCAGAATTTGTCCGGGATTTCTGCTTGGAACACCGAGTGTTTGATTAGAGAGAGAAGGGGGCAGCGACTGTGTTCTGGGCTTTGTTGATTTAAGGCTATTGCTGAAATGTCTCTTCTTTTACAGGAAATCTCATTCTTTGATGGGGAAACATTGATTCGTCAAGGAATGGGCCATTTACCACCCCGAATTGGAAGAAACTGTCGAGTGAAGAAGCGTGCCGTTGTTCTTGATAAATTTTTTTTTTTAGGGGCAACACTTCGAAAGGACTTCTCGCCCAATGGAGCAGTCTAGGAATAACATATGGCATGCGGGCAACTGAAATGTGCTAAATTGCTCATTGGCTTATACGCTAAGGCCGATGCTTCAATGGCGGTCATCCATCGCGACAGGGACGCGCGCGAACCCTAATCTCGTCATCGGTTCCGAGGGAGGAGCGTCGCCATCGACATCTGGATCTTTGGCGTGGGGGAGATTCAGGATCCGAATTAGCGATCCGCAAGGATTGGATCGGTAGTAGATGGATCCGGTGGTACCTAGGAAACACGGCCGCCGGCGAGGGGGCCGGCCCGGATCCTAAGAGGCGGGCGGCGAGCGTGGTGCTGGTGGCAATGGTCGGCAGATACGTGCTGAAGGAATTCAACGGGAGGAAGTTCCTCGGGAAGATGGTTTAAGCGGTTTTCTTTCCCCACTCCTCGTACCTTTCCCCAAACTGGGAATTACTCGGGCTCGATGTGGTGGGTTCATACAGAGTACAACAATGAGATGGCTTTGTGGGGAGGATATCCGGCCCTTTGACGCTCCCCTGCACGGAGGATCAGGCGAAGTGGGAGCCTCCGCTTCGAAATAAAAATTGCCCATCATGGCCAGAAATTTTGGATCCCAATTTGAAGCGTGGAAACATGAGACTTCAATTGCGCATGTGAAAAGTGAGCGAAACTGAATCAGGCGTGAAGGAGGCCATTTTCACAGAGAGGGATGGAAGAAATTCCTGTTTCCCCTTTGGGAGAGAATCGGGGTAGAGGGTATTGGTTGGTTGGACTGATGGAACTTTGGAGTGACTTTCTCGGTGATTTCCTCCAAACACCTCGTCAATCCTTTGGTTTCTTCAGGATTGAGATTCTTGTGTCTATTCAAATGATATGGCTTATCGCTGGGATTCTCGTATATGAAGCCATCGAAAGGCTGATCCATGATAAAGGTGAAGTTCGGGGTTTTCTAATGTTTCCTGTTTCAGCCTTTGGTTTATTGGTTAATATTGCCATGGCACTCTTGCTGGGTCATTCACGGTCAAGGCCATGATCACGATTGCCAGCATAGTGGAGATGGTCATGACCATGAAAGCTATGACCATAATGACGAGGATCATGCTGGACATAACCCAAAACCCCAAGTCACAGCTGATGCAAATCAACCACCATCATGATAAAGAATTTCTGGAACATCATCATGAGCATGATCATCATCATGGCCATGAAACAGATCTTACAGAGCCATTGGTCAAGGCTTGCTGTGATATCAATAACGAGAAAGAGAGTGGGCCGAAACAGAAGAAGCAATGGAATATTAATGTATAGGGTGCTTATCTTCATGTACCAGGAGATTCGATTCAGAGTGTTGGCGTGATGATGAGTGGAGCGATCATATGGTATAAGCCCGAGTAGAAGATCATCGATTTGATATGTACCCTTACATTCTCAGTGATTATGCTGGGCACTACAATAAGAATGCTTTGGAATATTTTGGGGGTTCTCATGGAGAGCACACCGAGGCAGATTGATGCCGCAAGGCTGGCACAGGGTCTGGTGTGAGATGGATGATGTGACTGCAGTGCATGAGTTGCACATCTGGGCAATAACAATCGGGAAAGTCTTGCTGGCTTGTCATGTTAAAATAAAGCGGGAAGCCAATGCAGACATGGTGCTGAACAAGGTTGTTGACTCATCGGAAGAGAATATAACATCAGCCATGTCACTATTCAAATAGAGCGTAGAATATTTAACAACGGAGTGAGCATCCTAAATGGAATGGATCTTATTAGTTTAAAAAAAAAAAGCTTCAGTTCTTGGTGCATTACCCAGATGCTCTCAGACAAATCATAATGTGTACTATCGATGAGTGGTGGGCCCTGCGAAGGATGATACAAGAGCTTCCATAAATTTAATATCATGAAGAAATGAGGTATGGCTCTGATTATACCTTTTAGAAGGTTTCTGATTATACGATGTTGTTGATTCTACTCCTAGAATTGCCGGTATCTTCTATCCGCCTCTCTCAATTCCATCTTATGCACTTTTGATATCTCAATACTCGATTCGCTCGCATTTACTGAATTGTTAGAAAATGTTGTTACATGCATGGGCTGATATGTAGTGCTCTATTTATGGAGGCAATCTAGAGATACCGAATGGGTTTTTCGGGTTCTAATATGTTCTATTTGCTATCATTGCCCCTCATATATTTGATTCTATGGAATAGCATAAATGAGCCAAGAGAGTAGAATTGCATTGATTTTCTATTTTGCTGTATGTGCTTCATCGAGGATGAAAATTTGATGATGCATAATTTCGATTAATTGCCTCTTGGAATATTCTTGAAGTGGGGGTATGTCCAAAGGGGACTTTGGAAATAATATGATTGGAATCATTGAGACTAAGAAGTATCTAGCTTTCATTTTCAAAATGAAAGATTTAGGAGAAGTGGATACTATCTTAAGTATTAAAAAATAGTGGGGGTTATTCTTTGAGCTAAAGTGATTACATGGAGAAGATGTTATATAGATTTAAACATCTTATTTTCAAATATATAAGTACTTCATTTGATTCCTAGTGGAAAGCTTTTAATGTGAGTGCTATGGGTCTTTAATGTATGCGATACATTATACTAGACCTAATATTACTTTCTGATATTGTGCAAGTTGAGTAAGTATATTAGTAATCCGAGTATAGAACATTGGGTTATCTTGAGAAGACTAAAATAAAAAAAAAATTATGATTGTTCTATAATAATTATTCGGATGTATTATAAAGATACACCAATACTAGTTGGATTACAAGTATGTGAGATGAAAAATCTGGATGGATTTTCACATTATGTGAATGTGTCATTTCTTGGGCGAGCAAGAAACAAATGTGCATAATTCACTCAACTATGAAATTTGACTTGTTGTTTTAGTAACAATTGAGAAAGAGGCCGAATGGATTAGAAATTTGTTGTTGGATATCAAATTATGACCTAGTCCTATGCCTCCTATTTTTATCCACTGTGATAGTCAGGCTACTTTGGCAAGAGCCTATAATAGCACCTATAATGGTAAGTCTAGACATATTACTTTAAAACATGAATTTGTGAGACAATTTATTAAAGATGGTACCATAACAATTGTTTATGTGAGGTCAAGTAATAATCTTGCCGATCCTTGACAAAGGCTTTACCAAGAGACATGGTAATAATGACCTCATAAGAAACGGGGCTGAAACCCTTTAATTAAAATCACCAGTAATGGTAACCCGACCTTTTTCTAGAACATCACTAGTTACAAGGTTTAATGGGTAGGAACAAGTTACTGAATGTGATTGTTTGATACTGACGTAGCCCTGATATGAGAAGTCAGTATCGTCTGTTACATTTTGTAGGTTGAATTGAATTCTTAATGAAGTATAATACAAATTTGTAATGTGTTAATAGTAACAGAAACACATGGTAGATACTTCACCTATATGAGCTTAGAAGTGGTGCCGCTTCTTACGAAAGTTAGGGTTGCTTTCTAGAGAACTCATGAAACAGGATTAAGCACAAGGCCATAATAGTGCGGAGTAATATAGAACTTCTCGCTAAGACAAGAGGTTAGTGTACGTGCGGTATGTCCGGTTCTATTACATAAAAGTACAAGTTTAAAGCTAAGCTACTTGTCACTTTGATAGAGCTTTGAGATACTTGCACTAAGTAAAGGTTTAACTCGAAAGAGACCTTTATGTATGTATATTAATCTCATGGAAATTTTGGCTGTATATTTCTAACGTTTTATTTCTTGTTTTTGTTTTATAAACAAAAGTGGGGGATTGTTGGTAATTTGTTTATAAAACAAATGAAGAGGTGCCTTGTCCCACATCGAAAAGATGTGAGTGCGCACGTGGACGAGATATGGCACTAACCAACGATCATTATTTTTTATTTATTGAAAATTCGGATTTATTTTTATAAAAAATTAACTATGAAACAATATGACTGTTCACGAAAAGTTACAATTAATTTTTATTTATTTATTCTGAATTTTTGTGTCTTTTTAACATAACCTTTGAAACGTACTTGTTCACGAAAGGTTACCTTTATTCCTTTTGTAACTTTTTTTGAAAAGTCGCGTCTATTCGAAAGACAGATATAAATACGTTTGTTTTGAGATCAAACACACATCTTCATTCATTGTTTCACAGCCATTGTTTCCAATTGTTTCTCATGAGAGACTCTGGAGAAATACTAGAATTGCTATCTAGTATTCTCATTTGAGACTTTGTTGTATCCTGGAGGAAATTTGCCGGTGACCATTAGCAACTTTGTGGGACAAATAAATCCTTAAAGAAAGTGATATCACGCCTCAAAGTCTGACTTGAATACTCTAAAGATCCGACTTCATTGTTCTACCCAATTCGAAGCCATATTTTCTTAACACATTCTGCCATCATTTGGAAATTTATCCTCTCTTAAAATCTTTGCAACAACACGTAATAACTTCGGTGATACAATCCCAGAGACTCTCGGTTGGTTGAGAAATCTAAAGGCCCTCGTTCTCGGCTAGAACAAATTTCTCGGTACAGTTCCTCTTTTAATCTTCAATATATCCACCATGACAATGCTTTCTCCGGAGAGGAACCAATTAAAGGGGGCCTTACCCAGCAACTTAGGCTTCACTCTTCCAAATCTTAAGGAAATCGCTTTGAGTTACAACCACCTCACTGGACCCATTCCTGAGTCAATATCCAATGCCTCTAGTGTTACGCAATTCGAAATCCAATCGAACAACTTTACTGGGATAGTTCCTTCTTTCTTAAAGATGATAGGAATCTATTGGTTTAATATTGAGCAAAATAACTTAGGAAGTGGACAATCTGCTAATCTTAACTTCCTCTGCTCTTTAACCAATTCCACAATATTAAAATCATTGGGTATAGGGCACAATGCTTTGGAGGACTATTACCCAACTATATCAGTAACCTCTCCATCACCCTTTGGGCGTTTTCATTAAGTTACAATCATAATTCTGAAACCTTACCTTCTCTCATCAATTTGGAGATGTTAGTAATGTGGGGCAACAACATCTCAAGAAACATTCCTTTCGAGATTGGCAATCTCATCAAAATGAGCTCTATGGCTCTTGGAGGAAATAATTTATCGGGGCAATATACCAGAATCTACCGGGAATTTAAGGATGTTGACCAAATTGTACTTGGAGGACAATAATCTTCAGGGCTTGATACCACCATCTTTAGGAAACTGACAAAAACTACTTCTCTTTGACCTTGCGAGAAACACCCTCAGTGGTTACATTCCTCAGGAAATTGTGGGCCTCTCATCTTTGTCAATTTATCTCGACTTGTCTCAAAATATTCTTACTGGCTCCCTTCCAAGAGAAGTTGGAAAATTGAAAAATCTCGATGAATTATGTCTTAATGGGAATAGAATATCTCAACAAATCCCAAGCAATATCGGCAATTATACATCCATAGAATGCCTATATGTACAGGATAACTTTTTTGAAGGGCATCTACCATTGACTATAAGTTCCATGAGAGGCGTTTGGGTTTTGAATGATTCCAACAACCAATTGTCTGGCCAGATCCCAAAATATCTAGCATCATTGAATCTGACGAATTTGAGCCTATCTTACAATAATTTCGAGGGTGCATTATGAACGGGAGGAGTTTTCAAAAGTGCCACTTCAACTTCGATTGTTGGAAATAAGAAGCTTTGTGGGAGTCTCCCAGATTTTCAACTGCCGGAATGCAAATACAAAGAGTCAAAACTAAGGAGAATAAGCTGGATTGCAAAAATTCTGATATCCAGTGTCTACTTTTGTAGGAGTAACCCGCATACTCTCTCTATCATACTTCTTCGGGTTTAGACATAATAAGAATGCCTCAGCTTCAAGCTCTTTTGAAGATGGGCTTCTACATATTTCTTATCATAGTCTATTGAAAGTGATGGATAGATTCTCCTCCATCAACCTACTCGGTGTGGGCAGTTTTGGGTCCATGTACAAACGGCTTTTTGATCAAACTCAATCAATCGTGGCTATCCAAATTCTTGACCTTACATGTCACAAAGCTTCCAAGAGCTTCAAAGTCGAGTGCAGGGCCTTGAGAAGAATCTGACGCCATAATCTCGTGAAGGTACTCACAATATGTTATGGGTTTGATTTTAATGAAAATGATTTCAAGGCATTAGTCTATGAATTCATGTCAAACGGGCGCTTGGATGAATGGTTGCACCCAAGTGCATCGCAATATACGAAGAAAAGCAAGTTGAGTCTACTTGAGAGAGTGAATATTGCCATTGATGTTGCTTGTGCACTAGATTATCTCCATCACCACTGTGAAATGCCCATAGTTCATTGCGATCTAAAGCCAAGTAATGTTCTTCTTGACGATGAAAAGAATGGACATGTAGGCGATTTCAAGCTAACTAGGTTCCTCCTAAAAGCAACGCATAAGTTACTAACCAATCAATCAAGTTCTATCGGAGTAAAAGGATCTTTTGGCTACGTAGCTCTAGGTAATGATGCACAACTTGGGTCTTTCAATATATTTCCTTATGCCGAACACATAATTTAAAGATCGATCCTCGGATGAAAAGGGCATAAACATGAAACATCACCAAGACTATTATCCAACCTCAATTAGTCACTATGCATCACCATGCACTGTTTATTGTTGTAGAGTACGGTGATCCACAAAACGAGATGTGTACAGCTTTAGAGTCCTTGTTTTGGAGATGTTCACAAGTAAGAAACCAACCGATGACATGTTTGAAAATGGGCTAAACCTTCATCACTTCACTAAGGCAGCTCTCGCAAATTGAGTGGAAAAGGTAATCAATCCCATTCTGCTTCAGGAAAACAAGGAGTCAGAGAAGAGACGAATCATCACTCCATATGGCAAGAACAAAAGCTGGTCTAGGACTCTAGACTGTTTTGTTTTGATCATCAAAATGGGAGTCGCTTGCTGTTCCAAGTCTCCAGGGGAGCGAATGGACATTAGTGATGCATTGACTAAACTCTAAGGAATTAGAAAGAAAGTTCTTGAGTTCATTGTCATTGCCAAGTTAATGTAAAATTGGAACTTCATATGGAGTCATGAGGTCTTCACGGTCATTGCTTTGTCTAGGGTAGGGTGTGGAATTTGGCCATTTACAGGCAATTTGAATCTGGCGATGGCAAAACCACAAGTGATGGAGACTGGAGACTTAGTAGTCTGAGGAAGACCAAAATAGTTTATGTTGTCTTAGGCAAAAGATCACTGTCCTTCACCTATGTGAGAAATAAATCTACTTTGTTTCGCTTTATTTCAAAAGATAGAAATTGTGACCTGCTCGAGAGTTGCACCAAGAAATGGTAATATAAGGAAAAATCGCTAAAGCATAGCTCCTAATATAAGTTCCTTCAGATATCTGGTAATATGGACTTTTGTCCTACTCTCTTGCGAGCTTTGCGTGTTTGTTTTGGCTTTTAAAACCAAAAAACAAAAACTAAATGACTCCTCTAAAAGTTAAATAATGTCTAAATTTTATAAAAGCTCATGAAAAAGAATATGGTGATAACATATATCAATATTAATAAGTTTCTGCAAAATATTTAGCACGATTCTAAGAGCCAATAAATGTATTTTTCCACTGAATAAATAGGTGGCATTTAACGGAATTTGCCCCAATGACCATCTTTCCCCACATGGGAAGGGGGAGATGGGGGTTCGAATCCTCACGTCATCGAGGGGGTTGGCCGGAGAAAATTTAATTTCAAGTGTAGATTTTGACTCTCATGTCCTACAAGGAGTCATGGCAAAAATCTAAAAATGGGAGTTAGAGTAAGACTAACCAAAAAATAAAAATGTGGCCTTTCCTTTCTTTGCATATTAGTGATTTTCTAACTTAATTTAACCTTTTAAGCTTGATCCAGTTATGATTATCGAATGCGTTTATTTTTACTAAGTGCTAAAATTTTAAGCTTTCAAAATTTAATCTACTTATCAAACAAGCTGTAAATTCGGAAACTATCTCCTCGGATTCAACTGTAGGAAACGCCATTGTAATATATAGCAGCATAGATGTAAATTTGGTAACTATACAAAAATTTTAAATGTAAGTTGGTAAGTTATTTATCGCCTTGACATTAAAATTCAAATATTAGATAATTTATGCAAGTTCCAGGAAATTTAAATGTGAGATAGTAATTTCTTGTGTCAGTAAAAATGTGGAAATCGGCAATCAGTGGTTACCCCTCTAAATGTTTTTTAATTTATATTAAAAAGTTCAATCCAAAAATTTAAACTGATAAGTAGAGAGATGTTATGTGAATATAAAGAGCATTGAAATAATTGTGATCAATTCTTTTATACCAGGCTACCACGTTCCATGGTATGTGAGAAAGTATCTTGTTAATATGAAAAATCGACTTATTAAATGTTCTCTCATATATTTTATAAAAAAAAAAATACCATATATATTGGAAATTTTCAATCCCAGATAATTATTATGTAAGGAAATTATGCATTTTTAATTAAAATAATGTTTCTGAACAGGCCAAGCTATCGACCCCAGCAGTTTGTGACCATGTTCATCTCCTCCCTTCCGTCCGGTGGCTCAGCTCAAACTGAGAGGCGTACGGAGAGAGTTTAGAGAGGGAGAGGACAGCTTCGATGGATTCAAACGTATCCAAGACTCTCTCTATCGTCATCGCCGTCCTCCCTCGACCCCTTCGTCTTCCACCTCCATCGCTACGTATCCCAGCCGCTGCACTGCCGATGCCTCCGGTCTCGGCTCATCGCCCTCAGTCTCTGCTGCATCTACGCTGACCGCATCCACACCCCGAGCCTTGCTCCGCCCCCATCTCTGCCTCATCTGGCTCCTGCGAGGTTCTGCTTGCGTTGCGTTTCGAGCTCCGCCGATGCCTCCTGTCTCTGTTCATTTTTCTGTTTGTCTAGTTCTAAATGGTCTTAGGTGATTGCTAAAAGTAAATAAATTCTTTTTAGTTATTTCACATCTAAAAGATCTGATGACCCTAACGTAATTTATTTTATATCTTTTTGTGGGCGTTACGACTAATTTAAGGATAATTTGGAGTAAATTAGAGGAAGAAAATCCAATTACGAACAAATAGGTCTATACATGGTGGAAATTTGGTCAGCGTGGGAGGCAGAGTTGGCTGGTCGTGCCCTTGAAAGCGATGCGCCTAAGTCGCTTTCTTAAGATGTGAGCAGCTTCGCATTCCCATCTTCTTTTCATGGTCTTTTTCTGTACTTTTGCTTTTGTTCATCTTCACCCATCAAGCATGGGCTTGTAACCAATCAAAGCAAGTGAGGACACGAGGTGTGTTTAATAATTACCTAAAATCAGGTATTCTGACTTTACTTAATTGGATCTTTGTTTGTAATTCCTTCATTCTAGGGAATTGAGATCAAATGAAAGGTTGGACGCATGAAACAGATTGACATTCTCACGACTTTTCCCATGTGAATTCTAACTGTTTCAATTATGCCCTGTCAAAAGGAGGAGGAAGAGGATCGTTTACTTGACTTGAACTATGACACTTTTTCAGTTTAAGTTTAATATCATCTGCCGACGACTACTTGTTTACTTTTTGACTAGCTATATATCTATGGGATTAAATACATATGTAGTTTTTATAATTCCAATAATTTAAAAAAAAATATGACCATATTAAAATGTTAAAGACCATAATATAATAGTGTGGACTTTGTTACTATCGCTTAATAATTCATCTATAAGTACTTATAAAGCAAAATTTGATGTGCATATCAATATAACAAGTCAAACGCAGGTACAACATTAATCTAAGAGAAAATTATTTTGTAATAAATTCTCCTTCATCATAGTAGAGATTTTGCTTATGTATCAGCACAAACAATATTCCAAGATGTATAATTTATAGAAAAGACGTATGTTATAATGGACAAATGAAAGTAAAGTTGATTAACAACTGTGAAATAGACCTACTAACATGTACGGTTAATACTATTCTGGCTCTGAGTAATGGAAAGTCAAGATTTATATGCACCGAAACTATTGAAGTCGCCGCCCCTGCTAAACGGCCCAAAAATTCAGTGATTGGAAAGACAATTCACAATCAACTAAAGTAAGCCCCCCGTGGCGTTTCACCTTTCAGTGACTGATTTGATCATCACTGCTTTCTAATTTTCTCAACTTAAGAGGACCATGAATGATCTGTCATGACTATTTTTGCATTTAAGACATCAATATGTCTTAGTATGGAAGGTCATGTTGCCCCTATTATATATTCACAGATTGTTTCTAAACAATGTGGCAAGAAAATCAAGAGACTCGAGCTAAGAGAGCTTTGCTACAAATCCTCATGGTCCTTTATAGACATCGGGTTTTATCCAGACTCTTAATCTTAACTACCGTCATTCTTCCATTAGGGAGCGTCCCAGCTTTGGTAGAAACTGGCAGAGATGAGACTGATCGGCTTGCTCTGCTGGAATTTAAGGCCCGAATACCCGATCCTAACGGGGTTTTGAGGTCCTACAATTATACTAGCCACGTGCAAGTGGCTTGGTATCACATGTGGTCGTAGACACCACAGAGTTGCCGTATTGAACCTCAGCTTCAAGAACTTATCGGGGTTCATGCCGCCTCCTATTGGTAACATGAGCTTTCTAAGGGAAGTCTATCTAGAGAACAACAATTTTCGCTCCGAAATTCCACAGTAATTCAGCCACTTGTTTTGATAGCACAAGTTGTTCCTAAGTAACAACTTGTTCAGTGGACAAATTCCGTCAAATCTCTTCCATTCCATTGCTCTAATTTGCTCCTCCTTGACTAAAGCTTCAACACGCTCAAAGGCAAATTGCCTGCGGAACTCAGCTTCTTGTCCAAGCTCCATGTACTTTTTCCTTCACAAAAACAGATTGATGGTAACATTCCGCCATCATTTGGAAACTTATCCTCTCTTCAACGCTTCTCAACCATTGCAAATAACCTTGGCGGTATGATTCCAGAGACTTTTCGGCCAACTGAGAAATCTAAACAAGATCCTTCTTGGCATTAATAAATTTGTTGGTTTGATTTCTATCTCAATCTTCAACATATCCACCTTGACAACCCTTGATGTAAGTGAAAACGAATTAGAGGGGAGCTTACCCAGCTTCAACATATCCACCTTGACAACCCTTGATGCAAGTGAAAACGAATTAGAGGGGAGCTTATCCAGCAGCTTAGGCTTCACTCTTCCAAAACTCAAGGCAATCATTTTGAATTACAAACACCTCACCGGACCCATTCCTGAATCAATATCCAACGTCTCCAATCTCGGTCTAATCGAAATCGTGTTTAACGATTTTACCAGGAAACTTCCTTCTTTTTCAAAGATGAGAGGACTCAGTTGGTTTAACAACGGCAAGAACAACTTAGGAAGTGACAAATCTGCTGATTTGAACTTCCTCTGCTCATTAACCAATTCCACAAGCTTGGGAACATTGGGTGTGTATAGCAATGCTTTTGGAGGAACCCTACCCGACTGTGTCAGTAACCTCTCTATCTACCTTTCACAGTTTGGGTGGGGTTACAACTATATTTCTGGAAGCTTGCCTGCTGGAATCGGAAATCTCATCCATTTGGAGGTCTTGGTAACGGGGTACAATAATATGTTGGGAAACATTCCTTTCGAGATTGGAAATATGAACAGACAAAAGATTATGAATCTCTGCCAAAATAATTTCTTAGGGCAAATACTAGAATCTATCGGTAACTTAAGGATGTTCATCATAGTGGCCTTAAATGACAATAATCTCAAGGGCTCAATAATACAATCGTATCTGGGAAACTATCAAAATCTACTTCTTCTGGAACTTTCAAACAACGACCTCAACGGTAACATACCCCCCAAAATTATGGGCCTCTCATCATTGTCAAATTATTTCAACTTGTCTCAAGTAGGAAAATTGAAAAATCTCAGCAAATTACATCTTAACGGGAACAAATTAACTCAACATATTCCAAGCAGTATTGGCAATTGTATATCCATGGAACACCTATATATACAAGATAACCTTTTTTGAAGGGCCCCTATCAATTATTATGAGTTCCATGAGAGGTCTTTAGGCTTTGAATGTTTCCAACAACCGATTATCTAGCCCAATGCCTGAATATCTAGAGTCGCTGAGTTTGACTAATATGAGCCTAGCTTACAAGGATTTTGAGGGTGCATTGCCCATGAGAGGAGTTTTTGGAAGTGGAAAACCCGAAAGCTGCCTAAGACATAATTCCATGAGCAAAATTCAAGTTTGTCAATCATCAACAAAAAAAAAATATATATATATACGTGGAAAAGATAGAATACGTTTGACAAGAGGCAAGCGCAGGCACAAGGAGAAGCGCAAAGAAAATCAGACGAACCTAGAACCTGTAAAGAACTTAGTTCGCACGCAACTTGCACAAAGACAGAGAGATGGACACGTAAAGAGAGATGCTCTCTTTCTTTTCCTCCCAAACAGAGTAGGTAAGACCGTGTGAATTGGTGCGCACGCTAGAGAAGAAATAGTGGGAGATGTAGGCTAAGGGGGTGCCCCGTTCATGAAAACCTGAAACACCCAAACAAGTATAAAGAACAATCATCTTTTTTAACTTAAATTTTCTAACCTTAATTTTTACCTAGAAAAAAATTGTTGATAAATTTTAAAAAATAAATATATGCTACAAAGTTAAGAAAAAGAAAAGAAAAGAAATGACTATCTCTAGGAACGACGTGAGCAGGCTACAATAAAAAGTAGGAAATATCTAGACCCAAACTATAGTAAGGGTATAGTCCACCCCAATATTGATGATGAGGCGGCCGAGTACTAAGTTGAAGAAACCTGGCCCAATGATCATAAAGAGGGGGCCGGCAAAGAGAATGGTTGTACCCAACACAATCTTGACATGGCTACGAAGTCTATTGGAGGTCGCCCGAGCTAGTGCCAACCCAAAAAGGGGAAGAGTTTAGAAATTGCCAGTCACAAATCATCATCCTTATTGTTCAATTGTAGATCTTCATTAATGTATGAGCTGGCCTCACTCATCACTCATATTTCTGCCAAAAACATTATTTGTTATGCTAAGGTTCTGAGTAAATCTAACCATATATAAGAAATTGAAAACAAAAAAAAAATTGAAAAAGAAAATAATCTATAAACTATATTCCATATTGATTTATCCCAAATTAGCTGAAAAAGAAGAAAAAAGTGGATCATGTTATCCAAAGTTAAGTAATTTTTGTTGTTTTTTTATGCATTAAAAAAAAAAAGGACCTTTGGTAGTACATTTATCATTTTTATCAGTAATAAAGCCAGACCAAAAAAAGAAGGTGCACTGAAATATAACCAAATTATTGTTATCATTTTTTTGACAACATCATTAATTTATGAGGAGTTCATTAGTTTTATGGAAAAACTTGATGGAATGCTTGGAGATATTGGACACATTGCTAGAGAGCTAGAGAGAGAAGAGGGACTAATCAAAACGTAGCACAATGCAAACCATGGATGCTGCAATGGCACAGCGGGAGGCATACTTGCTCTAGCGCCGCTGGCTCTCTTCCCCTACTTCTTCTTGGAATAGCTCGAGTAAGAACTCTCTATATGTCTCGTCCTCCCTGAATGGTACAATGTAATGGTCAGACATGCCTTCTTGAGTTTGCCATGTGAAATGGAGGGAGAGAAAGAAAGCTTTTACTTGAGGAATGAAAAAGAATTGAAAAGACATGAATTTTTTTTTAAGTATACGTACTAATAATTTTAATGCGAAGAGTCTAACGTACTACTTGCGTTTCCATTACTTTTAGAAACCCACATCCATGATTATAATTGCATGCACTAAGCCTGGATAACAACCAACAAATGGTCAAGGTACCCAAATTATATAGCAATCTATGTATTGAAAGACCTATCATGAATCAAATGGGCAAGGAATTGCAAGCATCTATCAAAGTTTGAGAAAGGAAAACCCGATAAGCCGCCTAAGACATAATCCCATGAGCAAAATTCAAGTTTGTCAATCATCAAATATATATATATATATATATATATATATATATATATATATATATATGCACGGAAAAGATAGAGTACATTTGACAAGAGGGGAGCGCGGGCACAAGGAGAAGCACAGAGAAAATCGGATGAACCTAGAACTTATAATAATCTTAGTTCGCACGCAACTCGCACAGAGACGGAGAGAAGGACACCTAGGGAGAGATGCTCTCTTTCTTTTCCTCCCAAACGAAGTAGGTAAGACCGTGTGAATGTATGCTAAAGGGGTGCCTCGTTCATGAAAACCCAAAACACCCAAACAAGTATAAAAACAATTGTCTTCTTTAACTTAAATTTTCTAACCTTAATTTGTACCTAGAAAAAATTTGCTGATAAATTTTAAAAAAATAAATATATGCTACAAAATTAGGGGAAAAAAAGAAATGAAATGACTACCTCTGGGAACAAGGTGAGCAGGCCACTGGAAAAAGTAGGAGATATATAGACCGCAGCTATAGTAAGGGCATAGCCCACCCCAATATTGATGATGAGGTGGCCGAGTACTAAGTTGAAGAAACCTGGCCCAGTGATCATGAAGAGGGGGCTGACAAAGAGAATGGCTGCACCCAATACAATCTTGATATGGCTCCAAAGTCTATTGGAGGTCGACCAAGCTAGTGCCAACCCAAAAAAGGGAGGAGTTTAGAAATTGCCAGCCACAAATCATCATCCTTACTGCTCAATTGTAGATCTTCATTTATGTATGCGTTGGCCTTGCTCATCACTCCTATTTTTGCCAAAAATATTATTTGTTATGCTAAGGTTCTGAGTAAATCTAAGCATATATAAGAAATTGAAAACAAAAAGAAAATAAAAAAGAAAATATTCTATGAACTATATTCCAGAATGATTTATCCCAAATTGGCTAAAAAAGAACAAAAAAGTATATGACGTTATCCAAAGTTAAGTAATTTTTGTTGCCTTTTTATGCATTAAAAAAGAAAAAAAGATCTTCGGCAATAGATTTATCAGTTTTATCGGTAATAAAGCCAAACCAAAAAAAAGAAGTGCACTGAAATATAACCAAATTACTGTTATCATTTTTTTTTCAACATCATTAATTTATGAGGAATAATTATTTTTATGGAAAAAAATTGATGGAATGCTTGGAAATATTGGACATATTGCTAGAGAGTTAGAGAGAGAAGAGGGACTAATCAAAACCTAGCACGATGCAAACCACGGACGCCGTGATGGCATAGCAGGAGGCATACTTGCTCTAGCGCCGCTAGCTCCCTTCCCCTACTCCTTCTTGGAATAGTTCGAGTAAGAACTTTCTATATGTCTCGTCCTCCCTGAATGGTACAATGTAATGGTCAGACATGCCTTCTTGAGTTTGCCATGTGAAATAGAGGGAGAGAAAGAAAGGCTTTTACTTGAGGAATGAAAAAGAATTGAAAAGACATGAATTTTTTTTAAGTATACGTACTAATACTTTTAATGCGAAGAGTCTAACGTACTACTTGCATTTCCATTACTTTCAGAAACCCACATCCATGATTATAATCGCATGCACTAAGCCCGGATAACAGCCAACAAATGGTCAAGGTACCCAAATTATATAGCAATCTATATATTGAAAGACCTACCATGAATCAAATGGGCAAGGAATTGCAAGCATCTATCAAAGTTCCAGAAAGGAAAACCCGATAAGCTACCTGAGACATAATCCCATGAGCAAAATTCAAGTTTGTCAATCATCAACAAAATATATATCCATGGAAAAGATAAGAGTACATTTGACAAGAGTGGAGCGCGTGCACAAGGAGAAGCGCAGAGAAAATCGGACGAACTCTGGAACCTATAATAATCTTAGTTCGCACGCAACTCGCACAGAGACGGACACGTAGGGAGAGATGCTCTCTTTCTTTTCCTCCCAAACAGAGTAGGTAAGACCGTGTGAATTGGTGCACATCCTAAAGAAGAAATAGTGGGAAATGTAGGCTAAGGGGGTGCCCTGTTCATGAAAACCTGAAACACCCAAATAAGTATAAAAAATAATCATCTTCTTTAACTTAAATTTTCTAACCTTAATTTGTACCTAAAAAAAAATTGCTGATAAATTATATATATATATGCTACAAAGTTAGGGGGAAAAAAGAAAAGAAATGACTACCTCTGGGAATGAGGTGAGCAGGCCACAATAAAAAGTATGGGATATCTAGACCGAAGCTATAGTAAGGGTATAACACACCCCAATATTGATGCTGAGATGGCCGAGTACTAAGTTGAAGAAATCTGGCCCAATGATCATGAAGAAAGAGTCGACAAAGAGAATGGGTCCACCCAACACAATCTTAAAATGACTGTAAAGTCTGTTAGAGGTCGACCCAGCTAGTACCAACCCAAAAAGGGAGAAGAGTTTAGAAATTGCCAGCCACAAATCATCATCCTTACTACTCAATTGTAGATCTTCCTTTATGTATGCGATGGTCTCGCTCATCACTCCTATTTCTGCCAAAAATCTTATTTGTTATGCTAAGGTTCCGAGTAAATCTAAGCATATATAAGAAATTGAAAACAAAAAAAAATGAAAAAGAAAATATTCTGTGAACTATATTCCATAATGATTTATCCCAAATTGTCTAAAAAAGAACAAAAAAGAGGATGACGTTATCCAAAGCTAAGTAATTTTTATTGCTTTTTTTTGCATTAAAAAAGAAAAAAAGATCTTTGGCAGTAGATTTATCAGTTTTATCGGTAATAAAGACAGACCAAAAAAGAATATGCACTGAAATATAACCAAATTATCATTATCATTTTTTTTTGGCAACATCATTAATTTATGAGGAATTAATTAGTTTTATGGAAAAACTTGATGGAATGCTTGGAGATATTGGACACATTGCTATAGAGTTAGAGAGAGAAGAGGGACTAATCAAAACCTAGCACAATACAAACCACGGACGCCGGGATGGCACAGCAGAAGGCATACTTGCTCCAGCGCCGCTGGCTCCCTTCCCCTACTTTTTCTTGGAATAGCTCGAGTAAGAACTCTCTATATGTCTCGTCCTCCCCAAATGGTATATGATAATGGTCAGACATGCCTTCTTGAGTTTGCCATGTGAAATAGAGGGAGAGAAAGGAAGGTTTTTACTTGAGGAATGAAAAAGAATAGAAAAGACATGAATTTTTTTTTAAGTATACGTAGTAATACTTTTAATGTGAGGAGTCTAACGTACTACTTGCATTTCCAGTACTTTTAGAAATCACATCCATGATTATAATCGCATGCACTAAGCCCGAATAACAACCAACAAATGGTCAAGGTACCCAAATTATATAGCAATCTATGTATTGAAAGACCTACCATAAAGCATCTATCAAAGTTCGAGAAAGGAAAACCCGATAAGCTGCCCAAGACATAATCCCATGAGAAAAATTCAAGTTTGCAAATAGAGGGGAGCGCGGGCGCAAGGAAAAGCATAGAGAAAATCGGACGAACCTAGAACCTATAATGATCTTAGTTCGCACATAACTCGCATAGAGATGGAGAGACGAACACGTAGGGAAAGATGCTCTCTTTCTTTTCCTCCTTGCCAAATCCCATATAATTATCATGTATGGAATTTTTTTTTTTTAAATGTTGTTAAATCGGTCAATCTAGGGAAGATTTTAAATAGGTGCCCGCGTCCTTTCAAATAAAAGTCTAAAATGAACTCTAATCAAATAAAAGCATAAAGTAACCATATCAATTTCAAATAAGGACTTAAAATGATTATGACTAATTTTAAATAAAGGTCTAGCCTTACCAGCTAATGAAAAATGCCAGCCAATTGGGGATATTTTCATCAAAATATAAATTAAGTAAACTAGATTAAAAATTAAAGAAAGAAAAAGTTGAAAAAAAAAAAAAAAAAAAAGGTGGGAGAGCTCCCTCTCACCTGTGGATGCCATCCCATCGCCGATGGGGTGATGGTGATGGCTAGTAAGGGCAACCCTCGTCAACTAGAGGAGAGAGTCGCTCGCCTTCACCCTAGTCTGGGCAAGGATCATCGATACTCTCGCAGGCCTGGCGACCCTCACCTAGCACCCTCCAAACTACCCCCAAACCTTGCTACTAGGCCTACACTAGGGTCGGTGGCCTCATCCAGATCTAAAAGAGAGTTCTAGCGAGGGCCTACTAGCCCTTATCTCCAATCAACAAGGGGCACCGACCCTCGCATAGGTGTTGGCGACTCTATCGACGGTCACAGTTGCCCCACCAACGATGGGGTGGCAGCCACAAATGGAGAGAGTCCTCCATTCCTTTGTTTTTTCTAAGTTTGTAAAGAAAAATTTTAAAAAAAAAAGAAAAAAAATTTAAAGATGAAATTGCCCTTCACCAAACTAAAGAGTTCAGGTTCTTATTTAAATCGATATAATCATTTCATGCGTTTATTTAAAAAAAAAAAATGAAGACGCTCCATATTCTTATTTGAAAAAAAAAATGTCCACATCATATCTTCATTTCGGAAGAAATGAGAACACCCTCGTCCTAAATTGAAATTTCCCGGTCAACATATTGACCCCAGCTGTTTGCGACCATGTTCATCTCCTCCCTTCCGTCCGGCGGCTGCTCAAACCGATAGGCTTACCAGAGACACAGAGAGAGAGAGAGAGAGAGCGCGAACGCGAGCTTCAATGGAGTCAACCATATCCAGGACTCTCTCTCTATCCTCATCTCCCTCCTCCCTCAACCCCTTCTTCGTCTTCCGCCTCCACCGCTACGTCTCCCCGTCGCTGCACCGCCGATGCCTCCCCTCTCGGCTCATCGCCCACCGGCTCCGCTGCATCTACGCCGACCGCATCCGCACCCCGGGCCTCGCTCCGGCCCCGGCCCCGTCCCCTCCGGCTCCCGCGAGGTTCCGCTTGCGGTGCGTTTCGAGCTCCGCTTCTCCTCTCGGCGCGTTCGGCGGACCCGGCGGCGGCGGCGGTAGTGGCGGCGCAGGAGGCGGCGGCGGCGGCGGCGGCGGAGTCGACGGTGAGGATGGGAAGGCGAAATCGGTGGTGGATGGGGCCGAGGAGGCCTCAGCTGTTTCCTCCGATGTTATAATTCTCGACGTCGGAGTAAGCCCTGGATATACGAGCTAAAGCTTCGATTTTGTCAATGCTTGTCCAACTTTCGCTGCATTATATTGCTGAAGATGTTAGTCCGTGGTGATGGTCTTTTTTAATTGTCCGGTCACTTGAGTTTCTCTGTTTCGTCTCTGCAGGGAATGACCTGTGGGGGATGTGCGGCGAGTGTGAAGAGAATTCTGGAAAATCAAGTGAGTTTACCATTTGCTTTTGTCTTTATTGTAATTCTTGAAGTGAGTTTGCTATTATACTCTCTAAGGTTACTAGGATCGTCCAATTTTTTCTTTATGAAAAGAATTGGGTTATGCATTTTGTCCTCTTATAAATGTAAAGAGAAATAAGGTTCCAAATTATCTCTTATGGGGGTGGAAAGAATTGCAGGGAGAAATGGCTTTCATCAATTTTTGTGCTAAGATTTGAACCCCGTGTTTTTTCTTCTGCTCTGACTTTGGACAGCCAAAAGTATCCACCGCCAGTGTCAATCTTACTACCGAGACAGCAATTGTATGGCCTGTATCTGAAGCTAAGGCTGTGCCTAACTGGCAAAAAGAGTTGGGAGAAACACTTGCTGAACACTTGACGAATTGTGGCTTTAAGTCTAACCCACGAGGTAAGCAGTTTTATTCACTATCTGCCTGTCATCGTAAAATGGTGTTTGGCTTATATTCGTGAATATCATTGCCACATACAATGTATGTTTTATCATAGATGTTCTGTGTTGATGATTCCATCTAGTAATTAGAAGTACTAGCTTCTGTATCTCTTTAGCTTGTTACAGATACAGACAGTTTTGTAAGTGTTAAATTCATTCAATCAAGGGTCACATGACATTTTTAAGATTTTTGACAACTGACTTGTCCCTATGGTCTTCTCTTTACTTTGGATTGTCTTATCTTCAGGTTCCATTGTGACATTTTGTGAGTGAAGGGTTTATCAGCAATTGTTAATTTCTAGGATCCCTTACATGCTGCTTTTGATTGTTAAGCATTATGCTGTCAGGCAGGTTCTGGAGAGATAAATGGTGACTAGTCTTGTGTGAATTTTGACTCTCATGGGCACTGCTTTTCAGAATCTATCCAATTTAGTCAAATAGCAAACCCAATTGTTAGTCTTGCAATAATTGAAGTCTGGCTAAAAGTTTCGTGTGAATCAACAGATTAATATCTCTTCCACAAGTAATTTAAAACGTTTCATGTACAAAGACGTTTCCCGGAACTGAATTATTTGAATGTACAGAAGTTCTTATTTTAAAGCCTTTTCTTGCTAAATTTTGAAATTCCTGTAACCGAAAATTCGTGATAAGTCATCTTGGAAATTCTAGTTATCGAGAACATCTGGGTGATCTATTTTATATACCTTTTATAAGTGGGAGTAAAACTACCTGTATCAACTCTTGTTTTCTGCAAGAAACTTCAAGCTCTCCAGCTAAAGCTTTCCATCATGAGCCTCGATAGGGAATGTCTTGCCTTAAACTTTCTTACCCTCATTATGACTGCAAATTTCATCAATGAGATAAAGATATTTTAACATCATACCATAGACATGCAGCCTCCTAAATTGAATTAGTTGAGATGTTAGCCTATTTAAGTTCACTGTTTAATATGCATTGATGGAAAGATGGATAAACGAGTCGCAGGTCAGGAAGCTACTGAAGGCAATATTGTACCATAGGAATGATAAAGATCCAAGTGAGGAGTAACAGTAGAAAACTTTGGTATGTCCCTGTTCCATTGTGTTCTGAAACTTTTTATAATCTGGACTTGTAAGGAAACTAGACGCATACCTCAGATATGAAAACCTAGGTTCTCAATTAATCATTGCAATTTATCCCTTCAATAGGTGAGTATCAGTGGCTTCTCGAGGAACTGGTTCAAGATCATCAGTGCTGGATGGGTGAATGGGGGAAGCAAATCCGAGTTAGTTATTGTTAAGAAAAAAAGAAGAATGATCCTGTACTGGTTGTTTTGAATTTGTGTGAGATAGGTGGCAATTTGTATTTTATTAATCTCACCCACTTCTAACTGTAATGTATTTGGGTTACCTTCTTGTATTCCAGAAAGACTTATCTAAGAAATATATGCGGGTCATCTAAAATCAGTTGTGTGCTCACTATGTGTTGATGATTGTCCTGGGAAAGAATAGAATAAGATCTAACACAAAGCTGATGATGATGTGATTTGGGCACCAGCATGGAAGTTGACATATAAATTACAACTACAGGCCCTTTCAAGTTGATTGTTGACAGCATGATCTTTCTTGTCTCTTTGTAGCTCTAAGAACCTCCCAATATAAGTAGTTCCTACAATGTCAATAACGGATTCTATTTTTTTGGGGGTTTTTACTGCCTCAAGCACATTTAGGAAATTGGAGAATAGAAATCTGCTCTCAGGAAAGACCTTTATATATATGTCGGACTTGTCGACTATCTTTATAAGAAGAAAGACCCCTGATAAAAATCAAGTTATCAACACTTGAGAAGAATTCATTCTAACCTATGTCTGCAAAACCTACATTTATTTTTATATTACTAAGTCCACAGTGAGCAACCAGTAATGTCGTGCCACTATAAGGTTGCAAATTGTTGAATATTATCTTCCACTCTGCAAAGGAGGACTTTCGCTGTTGGTTCACTATATTGTGCAATGATGATGCAAGCTGGTAATTTACATGTTAAATTAGGCTGCGGACTTGTGGTACTACATCTATATATTGCATTATCCTCTCTCTCTCTCTCTCTCTCTCTCTCTCTCTCTCTCTCTCTCTCTCTCTCTCTCTCTCTCTCTCTCTCTCTCTCATGTGCATACACATCCCACCCACTAGTGCTTCCACCCACTAGTGCTTCCTGCAGCTTGGGATGATTGACTCAAATTTTTATCACAAAAAGGGAGACTCATTTCTTCCTGAGAGAAGAAATTTTGTTAGAATTTCCTATCCAGCACACAAACAATGGCAGTCTGTTTAAAAGATTTCCATGTTGAACAGATCTAAAAACTTGATGTTCTTCTGTCTTTTGGTTTTAAGCATTGATGAGCTTCAATCTCTCAATGACTTAGTGCTGTTTTTCTCACTGTTTTTGTACATACTAGACCATTCCTTATATAAGTCTTTGCAAAGATAAAACATGAAATAAGTAAATGGCGGATCTCTTAAGGATAGATAAGGAGTGGTAGATGCTGTGCATAATTGATTCTCTCCTTGGAAATATGGGGATGGGTATTGGGTATTAATGAGCCATACAGATTCAATTTGAATTGGAGAGTTGATGAATATTTGATCTTAGTGAAAGTATAAACTTATTAGGAACAGTGCTTATATCATCCAGACGGAGATCTTTTGCGTAATCATTCATTGACCTTCTGAGGTTTGGATCTAGCTGGTTTGTGTGTCCCATTATACCTTCTAGAAACAGTACTTTGCTGACTGCTGTCGTGTCTTTCCCAGCATCAAAGAATCCTGTTCACTTGAAAACCATGTTGGGTTATCATATTTGCATGAACTTGTTTGCTACTTTCCCATCGGGACCTGTACACTTTTGCAATATATTCTTGCTCTTTCAAAGCACAAGTGTAATACCTGCAGTCATTGCTTTTTTCAGCTCTTTTGCTGTATGCATGACATGGTGAAAAATCTGCAAACGATGGAAAGTATTGGTCCTCATATGTCTAGATTCTTGCATATGGTAGGAAGGGCTATTTGTTTGTTCATTATGTACACAAACATACAACCATACACATAAGTACGTGCTACAATCAAGCGTTATGGTATGTTTTAATGATAAAATGGGCAACTTTCATGAGTGTACTTTCAATCATCCTGTTCTCACCCTCCACATATTTGCAACACATGCAATTAAATTCCGACTTAGAAAGCTGGATTTAAAGGCTTGGAGGAAGAGACGAATGTGGAGGGGCAGAAAAAGAATGCGCATGGGACAAACGCCAAAATTTACCAATTACGCCTTATTTGCCTTCTTTAATATGTTCTGTATTGTTTCTAAGGGTTTAGTTAGGAAGTATGGTAGTAGAACCTGCCAAAGAGGTCGGTTGAGCTTTTCAAATTTACCTCATTTCTCTTTTACATTGACTGAGAAAGAAAGGAAAAAAATCTTCCATATCTCAAAGGGGGTTCAACTATGGAAGTTCAAAACCGGGAAAAATCCTTCTCATAGCTTTATGCTGGTATATATGAATTCCTCTGAGAAGTCTGGATCTTATGCCTATAATTTGACAATGCAGATGGAGGAGGACACAATTTTTTCAAAGTTTTTGAGAGAAAGATGAATGAAAAGCATGATCGCCTCAAAGAAAGTGGTAAGTATCTGGACATTCTGTTCTTCCAAATCATTGAAAAAAGCCTAGGCATTCTTTTTAAAACATTTTGATTATCTGTTTCTTTGTTTTGATGCATCTTAGTATTTCCCATAATTTATTATTTCACAGGTCGCCAGCTTGCAGTTTCGTGGGCACTATGTGCTGTTTGCCTCTTGGGCCATCTCTCACATTTCTTTGGAGCTAAGGCTCCTTGGATCCATGCTTTTCATTCGACTGGATTTCATCTGTCCTTATCATTGTTTACTTTGATTGGTCCGGGCCGTGGACTTATCTTTGACGGTCTGAGAAACCTTTTGAAGGGGGCTCCAAACATGAACACTTTAGTTGGTCTTGGGGCTTTATCATCATTTTGTGTCAGTACATTGGCTGCCTTGGTGCCAAAACTGGTATGTCATGACAAATAGTCTTATATAGCTCTTGGCATTGCCAAAGCTTTGTTGCATATCAGTTGATTCTTTTCTGAATATATTTTTCGTCTGAGACCTGTTCATATTTCCAAGTATTCTGTTGTATTGGTCTGAAGCATCATGCACAGTGCCCATCTTTTCTCTGGTAAATGCTTGTGCTGGCAGAAACAGTGGCTCAATACATGTTTCTGTCCATTCCTTTAGTCATTTTGCTAGTATTAGTCATTTTTTAAATTAAAATCCTAACCAAGAGTTAATTTTGGTAGCCTTCCATCTTCTCAAGTTGCAATTGACCAGCGACAGTGTCTTCCATGAATTTCATAATTTCGCAAAGCGTGAGTTTTAGATTTTTGTACCTTTCATGAACCATCATAGCCAAAGAAAAGATGACATCATTCTATGAGTAAATGGTGGTGTTGTATAGGAAAATTCTATTGAAACTCCATAACCTTTGGTTATGTTAAAGTATTTGAATATTAAAACCATGCCTTTTTTCTAACAGCATAAGCTTTTGCAGAAGTTGGTTGTGGTCTTACAAAATTCTACACGATACCATAGCAGGAGCTTTTGGGTTCGAATTTTTGTCAAGCTCCTTATTCGCCTTCCCAGTTATATATTGACTTTAGTCTTATGTCGAAAGTGCAACCTACCCATGAGAGTGATTGTTAGAGTATTTAAATATTACACCACGTATTCATCTCACAGCTGAAGTTTTTAAAGCATTTAATTCTGATCCCATATAATTTGTAGATTAATACTCTTTGTAAAATTCTACTCTCTGTTCTGTATTGAAAGTGCTTTTACTTTTTCTGTAATAGTGCTCTTACTGCAGATTTAGTCTAGCCATCTAATATTTGTTGCTTAAAATTATTTGACTGGACTAAATTTACATCCAAAAAACAGGACTTGGTCTGTTAAACACTCTTTGATAAAAGTTATGTTTAGGCTTAGGACATAGAGTGCAGGCAAAGTTGCATCCATGAAAGAAAAGTTGGTGTGGTAATTCTTTGTCCCTTTTTTGGTGGACAAAGTTTAGGCTATTTGAACATAGGGGCAGATGTGTGATTTGGCCAAGCACATGGAGGTGCATTATTAAGTTTTTCTGTTTATTTTTTCTTGCAACAATCAATTATTTGAAAGAAAAAAAAGGCTTTGAAAGAAAAAAAAGGCTTTCAACTATCTGAGGTATTATAGTGTTTATGAGAGTCTCAGATGTTGACATGCTGCTTTGTATAGGCTAGTGTGAACAATATCTGGAAATATACCAAGTTCCTTGATGTATGAAACTGTGCTGTCTCTGGTACCTTGAAAGGTCGAGCTTCAGGTATACTTAGATAAAACAGCTACATGATACTTTTAAAAAAAAAATGGCATCCTGAAAACATGATCATTTTTGTGACCTTGTAATAGTTAAGATCTTCTGTGGGGATCTTCTGTCAGTGATGCATAAATTACCTTTTCTTTGAACTGAGCATGCATATATTAATTTTCTATTTCTCAGTTCTCATAACTACTCTTGCATCAGATTCTTCTGTCTTTGATTATGACCCATGAGTCTGACATTTTGTTCCATTTGGGCAAGTTTATGCTGCATGGAATAAGAACAGGATTTTGTAACTTATTTATGTTTGCAGTGTGTGCCTATGTGGACGTCTGCTACTTTGAATTCTTTCTTTTTCGTTTAGATATGCTTGCACAGCATTATGAGGACCATTGGGATGCTAATTATGAAAATTCAAATGCTTGGCTCTTGGTGCTTTTTTACATGTTACATTGTGGGAAAGTAATTCTAACAATGGTGTAACCTCTACAGTTGTTGTCGTATCGAAACTTTTCTGTAGGTTGTTTTCTCCATGATATGTGAAGGACTAATGATTAGTAATGGCTAACTTGAGATAAAGTCTATATGTTATTATATTGAACAGAGTTTTTAATGCAGGGTTGGAAGGCATTCTTTGAGGAACCCATAATGTTAGTAGCATTTGTCTTGTTGGGAAGAAACCTAGAACAAAGAGCTAAAATCAAAGCCACGAGTGATATGACTGGACTTTTAAGTATTCTACCCTCAAAAGCTCGTCTATTGGTTTCTGGTGATGAAGAAGACTTGGGCTCAATTGTGGAAGTTCCTTGTAACACTCTGGCTGTTGGCGATCGGATTGTTGTACTACCTGGAGTGAGTAAATGTACTTTTACTTCAGTGTGATGCATAAATTCTACAGCTAGAGTCTTGCGCTTTGTTTATTTTTTGCTAAGCTTTACTAGTTTACTATTTGTTTGATACGGTGTTTTAACAATTTTTCATGCTTAACACATCTCAAATTTTAAAAATGTGATGAATCAACATGTGTTCGTGAAATTGCTATCCATTTTCTTTTGGAATTTTTGTTGTTAAGAATTTTCCCTGTATTGGAGATCTAATTGCCTCTTTTGTTTTTGAAATTGTTGAAATATTCCACATCACTTGTCTACGGGTTTATATGGGCTTTATATTCATATAGTCTGCTTCCATTTAATAGTTTAAGCTTTAGTTGGACTTTCTAACATGAATTCAGAGCCAGGTTCTGCCCTAGATTATTTCTTGTGTGAGGCTTCCCATTTGTCAATTCCACATGTTTTCATAACAGGTTGCACGTGAGAGGGGATGTTAAAGTATCTCACGTTGCTTGTACACAAGGTTTATATGGGTCGTATATTCGTGCAATCTTCCTCCACCTAATAGCTAAGTTTTTTATTGGACTATTTGAATGAAATTAACTGTATCTTCAAGTCTCTGCGACAAGAAACTTCAAAAATGTTGGAAGAATCATTTCGTTGTTGACGCAATCCACCTGGACAACCAAATTGAAGAGATACTATTATCTACTTAATAGACGCAATTCACATGAATAATGTCATTAAATGTTCGATTGCAGGTCTTCAGTTTTTTTTTTTTTTTTTTTTTTTTTTTTTGGGTCATTTTCATCTCACCTTTTCATTTATATGTGCAATTGTAGGACCTCATATTTGAGAAATTATCTAAGGGTTGTGGATTTACCTTCAATTGATATGTCCAAATACACTTGGAAGACATGATTCATTGACCTGTTTCCTGGTAGGATTATGATCCATAATCTTAATTTCTGTGATTTTAGGACCGTGTTCCTGCAGATGGTGTAGTAAGAGCTGGTAGAAGCACTGTCGATGAATCTAGTTTTACAGGAGAGCCATTACCAGCAACTAAATTACCGGGGGTATTTTCTTAATTTAAATTTTACAGTTTTCCATTTGCAAAATTGCCGCATGGTTTAATGTCTCTTCATTCCCCTTATAAGTTGTTTATGATCAAGTTTTGGTTCTTTATTCCCCTTGACTCTTTTGTGGAAGTTCTCTTGTTGCCACTGGAGGTGCTCCTTTCCAGATTTATAAGCTTTTAGTATCTTCTTGCTACATGTTTTCATCTGTACCAGAGCCAAGTTGCTGCCGGAAGTATAAATCTTAATGGCACGCTTACAGTTGAAGTGCAAAGGCCAGGTGGTGAGACTGCTATGGGAGATATAGTTCGTCTTGTAGAAGAAGCACAGACTAGGGAAGCTCCTGTACAGCGGTTGGCTGACAAGGTTCTTATAATTTACCCTAGCATGATTAAATAAATATGCCAGAGACCCTGATCAAATACTTTGCTTTTAGAGGGACTGGAAAAGCTAGCCTTTTCAATTTTAAATTAGACTGTCATCTGTTTCACAATGTTTCTGTCTTGACAAACGAATTGGTTGTCACTTTCTTCTTGAACCATGCTTTGGTTATCACCCTTGCGGTTAGGATATGATTACTTACTGCTATGTTTTGGGTGGATCATGCCAGACAAATTGCAGATTACCGGTAGAAGAAGGAAGAATACACAATTTGTAGCTTGCTCATGAATTGATTGTCAATTTAAGTTCTGGAATATAGTATTTTATATGTGAAGTGAATATGTCATACCCTTAGGAGACAGACTACATGACTTCTCCTTGTCATATTGCATGATCCATACAGCATCAAAACTCTGGTCTTAGCACCAGTCTTGTCAGAACCTCAACTGGTGTAGTATGTGGTCAAGCAATGAGGTGACATGACAATCATCTCAAACGAGTCTTACTTGCACTTGCTCTGTTTGGCATTTGCTTGAGATAGATTTCTTTAGGAGCCTCTTATCCAGTATGTTGCTAATATTCATCCTTCTCCTGTTGAATTCATTGCTCTTGTTACCTGGAGTCTGCAATAGAATAAGAAACAAATTATTTCCTACCTACAATAAGTTGACTCTAAGGACCCATATTGAGTCAAAACCTCTTTCATGGTACTCTTGATATGATGAACCCCCAAGGGATGCTAATGTTGATCTTGAAAGCCAGGTTAAGATAAATTCATAGCCAAATTTTTTAATTTGCTTGTGACAGGGAAAACAGGAAAATTCTATCTCTTGTGCCTACAAGGATTTTTTTCTTTTTTTCCCCGAATAAGTTGAAAGAGCTATAATTCTTAGATCTTTCAAAAGGGAAGAATCTGAAATATATTTTATATTGCTGAATTTTTGGCTCAAACAAAGCCAACTGTGTCATAATCTCTGTCCTTGATGGACGCTACTTTGTTGGAAATGTTAGACACAGTTTTGTCCATAATTTTTATGTGAGTGGCTTCTACCTGAAGCCGTTTTTTTATGGGGGCGGTGTCCCCTTGGTACCTTCTTAATAAAATCTTATTTATCATTCATTCATACATGTATAGCAGACACTCTGTCTTGTAAGCATTCTTTGATATGGTACCCTTTTATTGGATATCTACATTTGAAAGAGGAAACAACTTACCAGTTTCGAGGATACAAATTCAAAAAGTTTGTGCTAAACAAAATTGGCATGGGGCATTTGGAAAGTAGGCTGCCAATTAATACAAAGGCATGGGAATTGACTGAAAAATTGCAACTATATGGAAAGACCGGAATCTGTCTTACCACTAGGGAGAGACGGTTAAAGTAAATCTCATTGAAGTGGATTTACCCATTTTTGCTAATGATTGATCAGGTGTCAGGGCATTTTACTTATGGAGTAATGGCTCTCTCTGCTGCCACATTTGTATTCTGGAATGTGTTTGGTTCACGAATTCTACCTGCTGCTCTTAATCAAGGAAGTTCTGTATCTTTGGCACTACAGCTTTCATGCAGTGTCCTGGTATGTCAAAACTTGCTCTGAGGTTGTGTTTTTGCTTTGTGTGCTCACATGTTGCTGCAATGCTTTGTTAATTACTTTACATAGTCACTGATAATTAGTGAACCATGATTGCACTTTTGACTCTTGATGTCAGGAGTGTCTATGGCTGTCGCTCATCCAGTTTTCTTCTTTTGTCTTTCGAGATTGATCTAGTTGAATTATTAAGTGTTGGATCATCACATAACAATCTTTAGTTGACAAAAGTAGGAAGTGCCCAATAGGGGATAGGATATCAAATGCTCAAGTTTGGGGAATTTCTTTCTCCGTTGAAACAGATCTAACAGGAAGAAGCACTATGTTCTACAATAAGCAAATTTGACTTATAAAAACCCCTTGGAATCAGCCTCACCAGTACCTTTGATTTTCGGTATATTAGTTTGGTTTTAGTCAGGGAATTAGCAAAAACGACATATTTGGTTCTACTTTTGGTTTGACATTTTTGTAAACTGCACCAGACCAATTGTCTTTTCTCCTTCTTTTTATGTATTCAATACCATTTGTTTTTTACTTCTAAACTACGACAATGTTGTACATGAAAAAAGAGAGATTGTTTTGGATTTATAAATATTTTATGTAGAAAAAGATGGAACTCACAGGTTAAACTCTGCCATATTCTAGTACATATTTATAATGTAGTTTTATATCATTCATTATGGATTTACCGCCTGTGTAAGTTTTGTCCCTTGGGCTGGACCCTAGCCACAATAAAGGAGTAGGGGATGGGGTGTGTTATGTAGCATGAGTACTCTTTTCTTAAGTTGAATCCTGGAAGAAATTGCTTTTCAGGAATATGGTTGAAAAGGTACAGTGATCAACAAAAGAATTCGCAAATTTTATAATAGCACGTGATAGGGTCCCATGAGAATTTACAGGATTGTAGAGAAGAGAGGAGATACTTTGCTTCCTATATATAACTGACGAAGGACATGTATGATGAGGCAAAGACTTAAGTAGGTATTTAGGGAGAGAAACTGAAACCTAAAACCATTCGGTTACATCAAGGCTCAGCCCAAAGTTATTACTCTTTGCACAGTTAATGGATGAAGCAGGACATATTCAGGATGATATTGTTGGTTTATGCTTTTTGCGAATGAAGGTTTTAGCAGATGAAACCAAACTGGAGTAAATAAGGAACTGGGACTTTTTAGGGGATATTGGAAATTGGAACATAGGGGTTTTTATTCAACTCGATCTAACAGAGAGTCTAAGGGGTGTATTTAAGTGAGAGTAGAGGTTCAAATGCTATAAATGGTGAGAATTGAAGATTAGGAGGACCTAAACTGTGAGTGCTTTTGATATCCTGGATCCATTTAGCAAAAGGATGGAGGCATTGATGGAGATCTTGCCCATGGAGTACTAGTAAGATGGATGAAGCAAAGAAGTGCATTTTGGGTCTCATGCAACCATGGAATGCCCCTAGCTAAAGCAGAAGGGAAAAAGGCCATCAATGCTTATGCAACATAAACTAAAAAAAATTGCAGAGTTAAAACCGTGACTCATAGTTGAGTTTTGTGAAATCTTACGAACTCCTGGCGATGTGACAAATCTAATCACTATTATTGCGCAGCCAGTTCTTGGCCAGAGTTTTGCCAAAATGGCTGAAACAGTAAGGTCTTATGGCACTAGATTCATTGACATTCTAATATGCATAGAACAAATAAAGACTAAGTACATCAAGAACTATTATCTTTGGCTACAAAACAATTGGCTGTTGGTTTCAGTTGTTTACTGGATTTTTGACTTGTAACTATAGGTAGTTGCATGTCCATGTGCACTTGGCTTGGCCACACCAACTGCTGTGCTCGTTGGAACTTCACTCGGAGCAACAAAAGGTTTGCTTTTACGTGGTGGAAGTGTTCTGGAGAAGTTTTCCATGGTAAACACAATTGTGTTTGATAAGACCGGGACCTTAACGCTTGGCAAACCTGTTGTGACAAGGGTTGTGACCCCAGGATGTGCACAACCAATAGATTCCAGGTTGAGCAGAGACTGGGTCGCTTTTACAATAAATTGATTCAACTTTCCTGCATTTTTTTTGGTGCATGATACTTTTTAGGTAGAGTATAGCTTCCATCATAATTGGAAAGAAAAAATTGCTTTCATGTTTTTCTTCTTGTTGTCAATTTGGAAGAAAAAGATTTGATGTTTCTCATTGTGGTCAGTAATTCACACTATATCGCCAAACTTGGATGAGTAATGTGCTTCACAATCAGATCGATGTGGAACCACACGAGTTCAACGTCAGGAAGCTATTAGATTTATATTTCCATTACTCCCGCGCCAATTTTATATACACAGGATTAGAAGAACATAATTCCTTTGAGGGTAAATAATTCATATCCAAACCCATTAAAAAAGGGAACTGGATGATTATTGCCATCAAAGAAGTGTTTTCCTGCAAGATTTAATTCCTGAGAATTGTTAATTGCTTGGATAAGGAGATGCTTGCTTAATCCTTCACACGATTATTGCATGGCCTCATCTTTTTACCATAAAATGGCCTTTTTCTTTATAAAGGTTACCCTGATGAGGATTGAGGATGTTAAAGCGATACTAAATGTTACTAAGACATCTTCAAACTAGTTGACCCTCATTCTGCTGGATAAATCTACTAAAAATCTCTACTAGTGTATGTACAAAACAAGCTAGGAAACTTTTTAGTGCATTCTCCATTATGCATGACATGTTTCTGAGAAGAAATGAATGATTGCTCAATGTAATCTTGTTTGTTACTTCTATATCACATTGGGGCACTGTGAAAGATGATTTATCTGAAGTGCTGTATGCATGAGTTGTTATTACTATTGACAAGGTAAGTAACCATACATATGTCATTTATACAGACATGATTCAGATGACACATGGTCAGAAGTTGAGGTTCTTCAGTTTGCTGCTGGAGTTGAATCAAATACAATTCATCCTGTTGGCAAAGCAATTGTAGAAGCAGCTCAAGCTCGGAATTGCCCAAAAGTGAAGGTGCTTTCTTTAGATTATGAACAATAGTTCTCAGCAATGATCAATTGGTTAAAAGCTTAACAATTTTTCCTATGTCAACCTGCGGACAGTAAGGTTTGTCAGAATGCATGACAATCAGATAGTCAACCCATGTTTCCCATTCTAGTATTTTCTCTATGCTTTACATTCGTGAGCAGGAATTTGAAATCAACAAATTGTGTCAACAAGTGAACTTTGTATCTGCTGAATTAGTTAGTACATGATAGACTTGTGTGGGTATTGGGTTGTCAGTTTAAAATTCTTAATGCAAAATTTACTATATCACACCCCCCCCAAAAAAAAAAAAAAAAAAAAAAAAAATTCTCTGTGTAAGGATTGAATTATTTTGTAGGCGGTAGATGGAACTTTCATTGAAGAACCTGGTTCTGGTGCAATGGCAGTTATTAACAACAAAAGAGTTTCTGTAGGGAACTTGGAATGGATTAGAAGGTACCATCTATTCCTTACTGTTCTCCACATATAAATCAGAATTAGTAATTAAGTTCCCAAATACTTCCCTACATCCTTTGTAAGTTATAATGTCCTTTTTCATAGAAGCTAATTTTAATCCTTGCATGATCCCTTCTAAGTTTGTCCTTTTGTAAACTCAGTCACCAAATATTTGTACTGTTTTCATTAGTTTACTTAGTTTTACATTTGGTCTGTATAAGAAAAAAAATTGTTATCTATTCGACAATTAAATCATAGTTGATTTTTGTCTTTAGTTGATTTTCGTCTGTTCATCGAGACATCTCTGTGCGTGCTCATATAATAATTTCTAACTAATGAACAACTCAACACTTGCTCTAGAGCTGTTCTGACATGGACTCTCTGAAAGATGTCTCTGCTGCTTGCTTATGTCTTCTAACATTTTCATAACAATTTACCTGCAAGTTACAATGTCTCGTTGAGATTAGAAACGTATTATGTCCGTGTAGGGAAGGTGAGAATGTCTTATGACCAGCTTGACTAAGCATGCATTGCTTTTTAAAGGATGCCATTTAAGTGAACAATAGATGAATGCCCTTTAAGTGAACAGATAATTACTCGACATTGTGTAACGCCTAATCATCGTGCACATCAATGTGCATAATCGCCAGGATTTGATTATAGGAATTACTTGCAGAGTTGTTGACTTGGTTTGATTCTTGATGTTTGATTAGTGACTATTTGTTCCACATCCATGATTTATACATTGGTCAACAGCTATGACATCTCAATTTGTCCATTCAATCAGTTGCATGTGAGAAATCCTCTGTTTTATTTGATTTTGTGAGTAAAGGATGCATTAATTTTTTTTGTGTTTCTGAGTGGGTGGGTACCACCCCCTATACAAAAATTAGAGAGAGCCTACAAAGTCTAACAAACCATCCATCCTAAACAGTAGTTTTTCAGTAATCCAACTCCAAAACCTGTAACCATCTTTTCATTACATTTAAAAAGAAAACACTTGAACTCTCAATGGCCCTCCTATTTCTCTCTCCATAGAAGCCGAGGAGGCATTTCTAGTTCAGTTACAAAGCTCAAAGCATCATTTCTATTAACAGAGTGAAGCAAGCCATACCTTAAAGAAGAGATTAATAATAAAGCATGATGCAAGTCCTGAGCAACAGAATGCATGATAGGAATCCGATCGAGCATTGAATTGTCAGGTTTATAATTTCTTTCATCGCAATTGCTCTGTTTTTTTTTTTTTTTTTCCCTTTTTGCCTATTTGATGAACATGGGAAAAGAGCTAGACTTAAAAAAGAATGCTCTACACTATTCTGACGCATGATCCTTGCCTGAACCTCCTCACACACATAACATAGTGGTACAAAAAATATGAGTCTGCTAGCTGTGAGTTGGAAAAAATCAACTGGAGTTCAGTAGGGCTATGCCCATATTTCCAACCAAACAGCTTAGATCGTGCAAGCTACCTTTGGCTGTCTGTCTTTATGTATTTTTGCATGTGTCATTACCACAGTGGGATCTTGCCACTTTTAGACTGTTGAAAACATTTACTGTTGTTTCTCCCTGTGCATATGTTCCTTTTTTAGGCATGGAGTCAATGCAGACATCAGACTGATGGAAGAGCCAAAGAATCAGTCTGTCGTCTATGTCGGAGTAGATAATAGTCTTGCTGGTCTTATATATATCGAGGATCAAATCAGAGAAGATGCTAGGCATGTTGTATCATCATTGTCCAAACATGGAGTTGATGTATACATGCTATCAGGGGACAGAAGAAGTACTGCTGACTACGTTGCATCCATGGTCGGCATTCCCTTGGAAAGGGTATTTTTTTTAATCTCGTTAATGTAGAAAGCAATTCATTGCTTTTAGAAAAGCTAGAGGGAATTGCTTACAAAATAAGCATGATAATGCTGAATAAGCAGGTGATTTCTGGGGTTAAACCAGATCAAAAGAAGAAATTCATCAGCGAATTACAGCAGGATAATAAAGTTGTAGCTATGGTTGGTGATGGGATAAATGATGCTGCTGCCTTAGCTTCATCACATGTTGGAGTCGCAATGGGCGGTGGTGTTGGAGCTGCTAGTGAGGTGTCTTCTGTTGTCCTGATGGGAAACAGGCTCTCTCAGGTTAGTAAAGTAGTTCATTCCTTACGTTTTACATTCTATTTCACGGGTTAATTACAATTTACAACCTCATTATTAAGTTACATGTTACATCCACACTCTAACAACAGTTAATAAAATTCCTAGAGACATTTTTGCACCTTTTACTAAAGAACTTTGCTCATCTCAAATCAGCAGGAGACTGTCACTCCTCACTTCTTGTAGTTTCCTATTTGGAAAGGATATCATGTTTGCAGCTCCTATTTGATTAGGATACTATATTTCTGTTTTAAGAGTTTCCAGTTACAACTTGGAGCAGGGTGTAGTAGAGTCATTGACGTAATAAATTTTGCATTTTGAGCAGCAGACTGTCACTCTAATAACAGTTAATAAAATTCCTAGACATTTTAGCACCTTTACTAAAGAACTTTGCACATCTCAAATCAGCAGGAGACTGTCACTCCTCACTTCTTATAATTTCCTATTTGGAAATGGATATCGTGTTTGCAACACCTATTTGATTAGGATACTATATTTCTGTTCAAGAGTTTCCAGTTTCAACTTGGAGCAGGGTTTAGTAGAGTCATTGACGTAATAAAGTTTGCATTTTGAGCAAGCATTTGCTATTAAGTTGTGTGATACAATTTTTTTTTTTTTAAATTGTGATGCATAAGAACCTTAGATATGATGGCTAAAGATTAACGACCCTTTCTCTGAAATCCCCTGTTTTAAACAAGTACTTCAATCAAACCTTTTCTACAAACGTTCATCCATTTCTGCTAAAATGCCTAATAATTCAACCTGAACACTAAATTTACTGTTCACTGTCAGCACCTTCATTCCTGATTTATATTGGATTAGATTGTTCCATATAGGTTTCACGTTATTTGAACATGTGCAGAGACAAACTCTAGAGGCTCAAGTAAGAAGATACAAATCTAGAGTAAGAGCATTGTTTAAAGGGTGGAGGGTGGCTTATGAGGACAGACTTTAGGAAAACATTGTTCACTAGGATATAAAGTTGGTCCCAGCACACTGAATGTGCCCTGGATATCTGTATCTAGTACAGTGTACTTTTATTTGGAACACTATGACAAAAACCTATGCAACTGACCGTGCGTAATGATTGCAATTAATCCTTTTTTTCATACTTCAAGATTACCGTATGATGTCTCGTTAAAACACCCATAAGACTCTTTTGCATTTTTGTACACTAAAAAGATCTCTCTACTTCGAGCTCCACTTAATGTTGATTTGCTTATTCTGGTGTTATCTTAATGGTTATTTTGTTTTGTTTCCAATATTGGGTTCAATTTGATTTGTCTCCGTGCAGTTGCTTGATGCTTTGGAGCTGAGCCAGCTGACTATGAAAACTATCAAGCAAAATCTTTGGTGGGCATTTGCCTACAACATTGTAAGTCGCGCATTAAGTACTTGGGGTTTGTACTTTTCTGCAGTTACCCTTCTTTTTTGGGCATCAGATGAATATCTGCAACATCTATATAGATAGCAGATCATTCTTCCAGCACAATTATGCCTCTAGAAATAGCAGACAATTTAAATTATGTCATTAAGTTTAGTTGCCAGTATCTCCATCTCACAAACAAATTTTGGGAATTTACTCTATCATCGGAGCCATTCCACTCAGGAACATTTGGGGATGTGAGTGAGATTCTCTCTTCCTGCGGTTTTGCCTAGCCAATACCTATAGGACCTTTAAAACCATCAGTGATACTTCTGCACATTGCCATGAAGATAAAAGATGCGAACATTGCCGATAATTCCAAGTTTGAATATACAAAATCAGAAAAAGAAAGATATTTGTTGGTCTGCTTGTATGATGAATTGGAATAATTCAAAGTGAGAATAATTGAGCGAGATGTAATATCACAGTTAAGCCACTTTGTTACAAGTTGATGGCTTGTTTCAGATGACCTGAAATGCAGTCCATTAGATTAGCTGCCATAATCATGTAAACGATTCAAAGGTTACCTCTGAAGTTGGCATATTGCACATATGGTTACGCTTTTCTATCCATTCTTAAGCATCTTAATACGTGCATGCATACATTTAGAGGTTTATCTGAATAATACATTATTGACCGTCGAATTTATGGGTATGCCTGAATACATTATTCACCCATTGAATTGCAGCATTTTGATTATTGACTCTTTGCAGGTGGGGATTCCAATTGCTGCTGGAGTGTTGCTGCCAATAAGTGGGATAACACTCACTCCCTCAATTGCTGGAGCTCTCATGGGACTGAGTTCAGTTGGTGTGATGGCAAACTCATTATTGTTGAGGCTCAAATTTTCCTCAAAACAAAACAAGATATCTAGATTGCCCTCAACAATCTATTTGAATACCAATGTTGCAGACCAGAAAACGGAAATGAAGAGCTTTTCTAATGCTACCTGGAGGGAAACTCGATAATCGAGGGATGGACATTTTGACACACTAACAGAAAATCATCTGAGCCAAAGAACACACACACATGCATCCTTTCTCGAACACTGAGGATTTAGAAGAAACATTGATTCATCATTTTTAAGGCCTCTAATTCAAAACCAAACATAAAACTTTGGTTTCATTCAGCTCCTTTATGGAAGACGGGTAAATTCCCAGATTTCTGTCAACCAAAAGCTACGTGGATGCTCATTGAGACTGGCTGAGATGTCTACATGGGATTTTCCTTTGATGTGCATTCCTGAGATGCATGAAAAGGGTGGAAAGGTTGATTCCTGTGAAGTAAGGTTTTTGTATAGTCTATCAACTGTGCTCACGGCGTTACAAAGGTTGGTTGTACACCAAACAGATTGTGGCCGCAAGCTGTATTTGTTCCAGCAACTCTGTCCTCATTTATTGCTTTACTCATAGCTCTGGTATTCAAAACTCGAATAGGAAGATGTAGGACTTTTCTTGAAAATTGCCCGACGATATTGAAGTGCAGAGAGTTACATGAGATCCACTCGAGTTCCATTCGGAACGTACTTTGCCTTTTATATCCTCACAAACACGATCAGTCTTAAACAGTGCCGCGAGTGGTAAGCCAAGCAAGAAGTTGCTTAAATCCTTCTTTGCCCTTGAAGGTTGTAATGCAGCTGTTTGGAGGTGGTGTTTTTATATATTTTAACTCGAAAGAGGAATGACTATTAGCCGCCTCAGAATAGACGCAGACATGACAAACTGCGCTTCGAGATTTGATTTCGTTTGCAAATTTACGTCTTTCGGATTTTCTTGTTTCTCTCTCTATGACAATTACTACATGCATCGTTCTGGAAATCAAAGATCGGCGAGGATTCCCCCGCCTTCCTGCTTGTCCCTAAATTTCATCCAAGTAGACGTCTTCGAAGAAAACCCAATTGTTCTCAAAACTGAATGCGATGACACGGGACCTTTAAAGCAAAGGCGATGGGCAAATCAGGACTGTGATTGCTTAGCAGCCGGGTGAGTCCAAAGGATTCGACCTCCCTGTTTTCAAACTAGAGATGCCGCGTCCCTAAAAAGAGAAACCGCACCAAGCAGCTGGCCGCCGATCGCAGATAGCAGACTGATCAGCGATATAAGAACATGATAGACTGCTTGACGATGAAAGACCCCGTGTCAACAAGCAAGGTGTGCATTCGAGAGTTAAAAGAGCGCGAGGTTTTGATCGTTCCGTAGTTTAAAGGACAATGTTTTTCTTGCTTTGTAATCAAGACGCACTTCCAATCAGACCGGATCTCCTCCTGACCACTCAAAACTGAATAGTGCTTGTCAGAGGGCTACCGAAGCATATACAATCTGGCATAAAATATTCAAGTGTATTTTCCTGATTACCTGAAGAGTGCCATACAACAAAAGTTGGATTTGCACATGCTTAATTTGGAGTAAAATTCCTTATATAGGTTAGCTCAGGGTCATTGCCAATGACGCGCCCTGATATAAATATAGTATTTGTTAGATAACTGTCCAAAAGTTTTCAGCTGAAGGCCTATATGGCTTCGATATCGTGACGAATGATGTAATTTAAGCTACGGCTCTTCACAGATCCTAAAACTCAGCAAAACCGACAAGCATTCCCCCACCCGTTTGAATTTGGGCAAATTTCTTCCCTCATTTTCCCCTCAAAGCACATCCCTGCTTCTCAAACTTTTCATGATCTAAATAAAAAGGACTGCCAAGTAATACCAAGGGCTTACCAACAGTTTTCGACAATTTTTCACATTTTACGTTGAGACATTATCTAGCAAAAGTCAATCCCCACAAACACCTAAGAGACCAGAACTGGAAGATCGAATGCACAGAACCTGCCTATTCTTCAACTTTATCATTCCCCCACCCGTTTGAAGAAAGATAGAATTAACCGGTAACTAAAAGTTCAAGCCAAAGTCATCATTAAAAACAAAGGGAAATGCTGACTTCTGCAACTCTAAGTGATCATGCCGTCTGGAGCAGCATCAACTTTTCTTCGATGGGTAAAAGCAGGGCATCAGCCTGTTATCTATCTGCAATCTTACTCCACAGACCACGAGGACGTGTAAAGCCACTACCATAAAGCATGGTTTATGCTTGTCCTATCAATTCAATTTTAAACAACGGTACTACCAAGCATGCCCAGCCAGCCTGAAAATAGTAGAGTCTAGACATGTCGACTTTTGGAATAGTAAATATTTGCAAGTTAGACGTCAGTACACGCAACATCAAGAACAAGAGACCTACAAGTTTAAAGAAAACAATTTATGTGTCCATAACGACTTGTGCATTATCTACAGCTTTACAAGCACCTGTGGAATATTATATAGGAAAGCACATCAGTAAATTTCATATGCTCCGCTAGTATACAATGACAGCCTCTCATATGAAATATTAAAAAAGACGATTGCTTAGATAGCAGAAATAACCACTAGTTAAGTTAAATGTGAGGTCTGTGATACCATTAACCATAAGATAAACCATTCCACTGCAGACGAAACATACTTGTCAGTGCTCAACAAAATCAGTTCACAACTGATTAACCACAAGCCAGCAAGACCAGCTACGCAGCGATGGTCCACAATAATAGCTGCTGCTTCTGACTCGATCCCAGCGACAGCCCGCTACGGTTGTTTATATCTTAAGGCCGGAAAGTTATGCACGAGCACACGTATAACCGTTAACAAAGCAGCGACCACTTCAACTGCAACAATCACCGACCCAATCTACATCCTCACTACATTAAGCAACAGAAGTTACAATCCCTCCAAGATGAATTAAAGGTGGTTTAGTGAAGGGGAAAAAAATCCCAGACGGCATAACCAACTATAAAGATGTTACCATTTCCTAAAAAGTAGCTGGAAAGAGATTGGCAAAAGCCATTCTTACTAAGCATCAGCGTCGAGATTAACGAATCAACAAAGCCCAGATGCAGCAACTGCTACAGATCAAGCATTTTCACTCGTTGGCCACCTCAGACCATCACAGCAAACTCACAGGTTCATTCATTACGGACGGAATCGGCATCAACCATCGCAACAATCAAGTCAAGAATCAGCATCTGCAAGGATATTAAGTATCCTAAAAATGAAGATTAACAGCAATAGACCTTACCATATCGAAACATCTAGGCAACATTAGTTACTGTCCTGCCCTGCTATCTACTGCTATATCAGCCAATTTGATGCACCCATCACCAATATCTCGATCATCCACCAACGATCAATCACGCGAATCAACAGCAACAGTATCAACAACTCATGCCCATCACTCAGCTTCCCGAGCATAACTATAAAATGTGTAAACGGACACAATGAATATAGATGCAACACAACCATCAATTCTTAGCCAAAGCAATGAATAGAAATCAAAGGCGACAGACACTACAGGATCTAAAAGAAACATAGGAGGGGCCGAGAGAGAGTCTATGACAAAATATAGTGCACAAAACTTCAAGCAAACTAGGACACCATAGTGTTCATAGATACCATCTGGCTGGCTAACTCTAGAATGCATGAAAGTTCAGAAGGTAAATAGAACACCTAAAAGATCCAGTTCTAACAAAAGCAGCAATTAAGTTTAGATAACAACGACCATATCTAGGTTCAACAGTTGGAGCCGCAGAAAAGAGATTTTTAAAGAGCCAAGCATTCCCCATCCGCTCAATGCTTTCCAGAACACTTAGTCCTGCCACAGCAGAAAAGCAAATGTCAGCATCCAATTATGGGGCCTCACACTCAATAATAAGCTGTAACCAAGCAATAACTCACGTCGACGTCTGAATTCCTAGGAGAAGGACTTCGAGAATCAGAACGTCGACCTCGGGGCGAAACACTTCGAACCGGAGATCGTCCATCACGACTGCATCTATCAGGGCTTTCACCCCTAGGAGTGAGAGACCTGCGTGGAGAAGGACTCCTTCCAGGGCTGGCACTGTGGCGAGGTGGTGGACTGCGCCGAGGGGAAGCACTACAAGAGAAAACAGAAACAAAGAAAAATCAGTAAAAAGGCAGTTCAAACGGTGCAAAGCACGGAAATGATCATTGTGACACAACCTGTCCATGGAGCGACTTCGACTGCGACTTCGACTCCTGCTCCTGCTCCTGCGCTCATCATCATAGCGGCCTCTACCCCGACTTCTGTAGTAATCAGGACTTGCACTGCGGCTTCTGCTCCGCCGACGATCATCTCTGTCCCTCCCACGATACCTATCACGATCATACCTATCCCTACTTCGGCTGCGACTCCTCCTCCTATCCCTGTCCCTGTAGTCATCTCGATACCTGGCAGATGGTAACATCAACTGATTTATTTAATGGAGATGAAAAAATTTGTATCGGGACAAACAAATTACATAAGTTTATGGCATCAATTGTTGCTAAAACCATCTCAGACAAATAAAACAAACGCAGTCAGAAAAACGTTTATATAATTTAATTTAAAGAAAACGAAGAGAAAGGGGCTGACAAAATTCTGAAGAGAAATAATTGCTTTATATGGAAAACAAATGCATAAGTAAGATGACAGAAATAGAGCTACAGTGATCAGATACATGAGTTGTAATATATTTGTCTAATCTATCATCAAAATGTAACCTAACCTACGCCTTTATTGACAATCTTTTCAACAACTTCAGAGAGAGGCCAACTTTTTTTCCACAGGCAAAAAAACAAATCGATGCACTTGAATGAGACTTCACAATGAAGACACAACAACCATGGAACACAGCTAACTCAGAAAAAGGGGAAAAACACAGGTAAAAGGATCCGATATAAAATCCAGCAACCAAATTTTTTGGATTGGAAAGAAGTGAAGAAAAAGTAGAGGCCAGATATTGAAATCAATTGATTGTTTGTGAACATCCAATCCAAAAGCTTCAACTATTAATAAAGGAAAATTACATGTCCACAAAACTTATTGATACCCCATAGACAAGGGATGTAAAAATCCTTAACACCCTATTTTACATGCAAAACGGACTAAGAACAACACGAGAAATTGGCGAACAGAAAATAAGTCAGACAAGAACAACACACAATCCGAAATAGGAAATAGTAAATGGATCGTGAAGAATGATATTCAGCTCTGATACCATGTAGAACATCCAAATGAAAAACTGAAGGCCTGTTTGTTTGTACTAAAGTAGAACCAAAAGGTACTTTTTTGACCCCCACCAAAAATCTATTTTTGAAAAAAATTTACATGTGAATCTCGGTGTCAACATTCACATTCTGTGAAAGTTCAGAATTTAAATTAATCAAATTGAGTATTCCACAATTTTAATCCAGTAAAACTCGATTAAGATAGGCCCTTAAGCTATTAGGCGGAGGGACACTCAAAACCCCAAAGACGAGAGTTTGATACTCTTTGACATTTTGTTAAAACTTCTTTCGAAGTATTTTTAGCTTTTCCTAGATGTTGCGGACAATACAATCTGACTTTTATCAAATGCAGAACCCTTGAAAACTTTCAAAACATACATATTGACAATACATGTAACCTTTCCATCATTTTTCAAAAGTTTCCTTCTGACTTTTGAACTAGAGAAAGAAAATGGTTTGATTTTTGTTTAGGCAAATCCACTCATGCTTCTAAATAAAACGATGGCACAAAAAAGTTCAAATATCATACAGAAAATCACGATCCCAAATTTTTTATCATATTCTATTGACATGCATCAGAAGCTGTAACCGACACACTTCAATACATGTTTACAAACTCGGTAGAAAAAACCCATAGTGAGAAGACGACACCTTCAATAGAAAAGAAAGATGCGCATGAAGGACAAACATGCTATTCCATACCACTAGCCAGTAAAAATAACACGAACCAGGGAAAGACACAATCTATAATAATGGTTTGAAAAGTTGCAAGAGCTAACTCCAAAAAGTATAAATGAACAATAGCAGTATCGAAAATTCTGAAACTGCAGAATGAACAAAATGAAACTTGTAGAGCTTGTTTGTTTAAGGATATTCAAGTATAAGCAGAATTTATTTTTTCTGTCAAAAATTAAAATATACACCAAATTTAAAAATATAATATACATGAGTTTTGGTGTTTCGAATTAAAAAATATCAAACTATGGATGCCACAAGATTTAGACGCAAACGACAAAAGGTGATCAATCCAGATATGCACTAAAATTCTAATTTTTTAGAGGTGCATCTCCAACAATTACAAAACATGTTAAAGAAAACCATCCCCGAAAGTAATTAAAATTTTGATCCGACACAAAATTACCTCCTCCGGGGGCTGCGACTTCTTGATCTGTACCTTGATCTTGGAACATTTTCACTTATCTTCCCCTTGTGACTGCAAAAGGAAATAAAAATGAGCCATCAGTGAGCAGCTGAAACAAAATCATATCAGCTCCCCAAGTGATTAGATGCCCATAGATACCTGTGACCAGTACATCATTTTCTTTCATTAGCATAAATATCTAACATGGATAACGCTTACATGCAAGTACATCTACATCTGAACATGTGTCTTTTTGCTTCATATTTAATCATCAATCTGTAAAGGTCTTATTTTTTTCTTGTATGGTTCTACCACATTAAGCACCACCAGCAGACATGGATTGTGCAATACAGAATACTCATTAAAAGTAACCCCGTTTAGCTGAAGTTTTCCTCATAATGACCCCACAATAAAGATGCAGGCAGTTTGTTGAAAAACTCACAATCGCCAGTTGAGTATGTTCAAACATGGAGACACAGCAACTTCTCAAACCAATCTAAAGATCCATCCCACCCATCCTCACAATGCCATGCTAAAACAACTGAAGCATACTATCGGAGACAGCCCAGAAAATAAGATTCCAATCACCTCCAGGTTAGGCATTTACATGTCCAATTATTCCAGGGAGGCACTTTTCTAACAAATAAAAATCTGGTCATTCAACTTCTAAAGTAATTGTATAAATCACAGCTCCTTTTTATCAGGAAAAAAAAAAAAAAAAAAAAAAAAAAACCCAAACGCAGTACTATGTCAAAGTAAACTGCCAAGTGGATTGACCAATGAATCAGAACTACATCCTTTCATCATTTATAACCCCAGCTTATGAGAAAGAAACCTAACTAAAGTACTGCTATACTGGAGTATCTGAAAACTAAATTGACCAAAGAATCGGCACTTACATCCTCTCAGCATTAGGCCCATATTTTGCAAACTGCACAGTGATTTCTCGGCCATCAACAACTCTTCCTGTAAACAGATGAGTATAGCAGAAAATTAATATGGATAGCATAGACATGCTCCAATTGACTTGTCTGTATGCAGAAATAAAGACATACCATCAAGCTTCTCCACAGCCTTCTGGGCCTCATCAGCATACTTGTAGCGAACAAATGCAAAACCCCGTGACTCACCCGTCCTAATTGCATTGCACAGTATTAAAGAATCAGTGCTATATCATAGACAGAACGGCACAATACTCATCAACTGCATAGTCTTATCTTCCATTTCTACACAACTTTATGCATCATATAATGTGATGTAAAAATACGTATATGAGCAAAAAACACGAGTCATTCAATTTAGACCAATAGGCTCTATCAAATCTAGAAGTCAGTACTCTTGATCAGGGCCAAATCCATCAATCTGATGCGGTAAATACAAAACCTGATATGCTAAGGCCTTCCACAACGTAACAGGTTCACCACACGGCGAACGCAAAACTCATCAAGCTGATGCCTTTAACAGCAGAAGGCATTTACCACAAAATTCAGCCCACAACTAATTCAAAAAAATCGAACTTTCAGAAGAAATTTCATTCCTCTGAAAGAATCAAAGTAACGTAGAAACACACAAAAATAAAAGAGGCCGAATTGCAAGAGCACACGGAACCACCCACGAGCACAGCACACGGCAGAGCCAAAGCTCTCTATGCAGCTGCAGTGCACATGTCATTATTCAGTTGAATGCAGTCTGCTGCTGCGGAGTGAAGCAATCCCACTAGTAAAAGCCGAGGCAGCATTCACGCATCCTACACTACCAATTTCCATGATCGAATCAAGCAAAAAAGGCAGCAAGATTTCCACTTTTCCAGAACCAGTTCACGCGAAACCCTTCTCGTCGATTTCTACACTTCCTTCCCTAACAAACTCGAAGAGTCAATTCAATCAATTCCCCCCCACACCGATACGACGCCGCGAAAAACAGCACGCAAGCGCGCGCAGCGGAAAAAGAGCACGGACCTGCGATCCCTCGGGATGAAGATGTCGACGACCTTGCCGTACTTGTCGAAGAGCGGGAACAGATCATCGGCGGTCGTACCTGAAACCGAAAGCAGCCGCGCAAACGGATTTCAGCAAAAAACCACGACACGCAGAAGCGAGCGCTCGAAACGACGGCGGATTGCCGGAGGTTCGAACGAAGAAGGAAGGAGGGAGGGAGGGAGGGAGGGACGTACGGAAGGTGATGTTGAGGACGAGGAGGGAGTAGGTGTCGGTGATGTCCGGCGGGCCCGATCGCCCGAAGTGCGACATCTCCGCCGCCGTCCGCCGTCCGCCGCCGCGCTCCGGCGAGGAGAGAGAGAGTGTGTGAGAGAGAGAGAGAGAGAGAGAGGGGCTGAGGTACTGGCTAGGGCTCGGGTCGAGTGGGAAATAAGGAGGAGGAAGAGGAGGGGCGGAAGGTTCCTGAAGAAATATCCGTTCCCTCACGTGATGCGCACGTGATAACGGGGAAATCCTAGTCCTCGAACCTTTCAATGTTATCCATAAATTTTTGATTTGTTGTTCAATCTAATCCTTAAATCATATAAAAATGTTCAATATTTCTTTATACAATTTAGAGACTAAGTTAAATATATACCAAAATTCTAGAGGCTAGTGATCAATTATAAAATTCAATGACAACATTACAAATTGAGCTAATGTTTCGGGAATATTAAACAAATTAAAAATTCAAGAACAATATACGTCACGTACTAAACAAAAGTTGAATGATCATTTTATCATCATTAGAAAGGCGCCGCCACTATTTCTGCCCTTTGTATAACTAAATCCACCCAATTATTACCTGAAAAATCAAATTGCCATCAATTATTCAATTCAATTCCCTTTTTTTTTTTTTAAATCTCTATGTAGGATCTAGTTACCACCAAAAGGACGAAATTTCAAAGTACATTACAGGCACTATTTTTTCGTATTATTAGATTGTAACTTCACCAAAGTTAATTGTATCAAAAAAAAAAAAAAATTAGAAACCCAATTCTTTTCTACATTGTTAGGCAAATTTATTGATGAATTGTTCAGTAGAATCTGAAAAAGATTAAACATAGACAATTATTTAACCTAATCATTTATTTATAAATTTTTGTTTTTGTTATGCACATCACCATCAAATCCCTTTTTATCAATCTTGTCTACATATAGATATAATGGGCTGATCAATTGATATCTAAAAAAAAAAAAAAAAAAAAAAAATCTCTTTCAAGGTTTTTAAAATAAAATCATAATTATGTTATCCAACACAAAACTTTAAAGATGAAATTTAATTAAAAAAATATTTCATAAAATGATAGTTTTTAAAATGCCAATGCAACCTCATTATTTTGGATTAACAACGATTAATATCTATAAAGCATTTATGAAAGGATATTATGATATCTCATCGTGTATAATGTTTTTAATGTTATCTTAGATATTTCTATAATGTCTTGCATGCTCTATATAAAAAATATCTCACCAATAGTAAGTAAAAAGGATATATTCTTTAGTAAAGTTTATAAAGAGATTTGATATATATTTTAGACTAATGAAACTAAAAGTAAGAAATTCATTAAGAAAGTGAGCCTTTAAAATAAGAGAGACAAAATGAAATAGAAAAAATAAAAAGATAAGAGAGAGAAAGTATACACAAGTTGTTGTAAGAGTAATGATAAAAAAGAGACTTTTCAATTTTTTACTGTATCAAATAATTTGTTATTTTTCTGAGATACTTTTGCATTGGACATGTAAAATGTAATTGGATTATTTAAGTATTCACTAAAAAGAACATGTGAAATGTTGATTATGGAAAATAAATCTTAAACAGAAAATAGAAGAAAATAGAAAAAAGAATGAATTAGGCCATCGCTCTGCAATTGAACTTTAGAGCGCAATTTTTTTTTTCTTTTTAATATAAATAGGGTGGATTTTTTTTTTTTTGGTAAAGATAAATAGGGTGGATTTAGTCATACAAAAATGAAAAAAATCACCACCTTTCTTAAAATTTAAAAATAAAAAACGTCCAAGTAAATAAAAGTATTTTGGGCTTTTATATTATAAATAAAAGTATTTTCTGACCAAGAAAAAAGACCCATCGAGCCGAATTTTTGGTGTTCAGTAACACATTCTTATAACAACGCTTATGCTCAGAAATGTCTTCCGCCCTAGCTTTGGGCTCTTAGCACTTTCAGAATTGCTAATGCTCTAGTGAATTTCTTTTTCAACTTTGCCCTCTCTAAACTGCGTAAATTTCAATTTTACCCGTGCACCTACTTTCTTGTGTAGATTTGACAAGCAACACGAGGACTTAGGTAAGCTCAAATCTTACCAACGTGGTGTGATATTGGCTTATCATCAGGGCTCATGAATCTTAACAATCGCTACTTGGGATTGCGAGACATCGGCTTACGCAATCTCAATGACCCATTGCTTAGGGTCCCACGAGATCAAGGTCGCTCGTTTAGGTCGCAAGATCTCGAAGTCCAATGCCCGAACCCTCCTCTTTTGCTTGAGCTCTAATTTGTTATATTTTTTTCATTATTTTAAAATTTGCTTCACGGCAAATATTTTCAAGGTGTTTCGAAAACACCATTTGCTATCCTTTCTATAAATGAAAGGGGAAAAGTGTCAGAAAAATTATAAACTTGTCAATTGAGTTTTAAACATTTTAAATATATCAATGTGGTCCTAAATTATTTGACTTAAAGTCAATACAATCATTCAGACTAATTTTAATTAGATATCATTGACATGGATGATAGCCAACGTGATATGTCCGGCACGGACGAAATATTTTTAATAATATTCTAATAATTTTCAATTTTTTCTCATTTTCTCTCTTTTTTTTCTCCTCTTCCTCTCATGGGCTGCGAGGGTTGGGCTCACCTATGCAAGGGTGGAACTTGTCGAGTCAGCCTCACTAGGCTCTGGTCAGACATGGCCATGCCAACAAACGAATGAAAGAGGAAAAAAAAAGAATATAACAAATAAAAAAGGAAAAAAATTCAAAAATTATTAAAATTTTATTAAAAATATCTACATTAATGCCGACGAACCACATCGGTCACTCGACATCTACATCAGTAATTTTTGCCAAAATGCTCTAATTCAAAATATTTAGGACAAAATTGGTGCCAATGTTAGGTAAGATTTTCCTACCACTTTTGCTAATGAAAAGTTTTTAGGTACAAACTGTCCAAATCACAACCTAACAATATTATGTAAATTTTAAAAATTATTGAAAAGAATCATGCGCTATTCTGCATGTCGACATTTTATGAAAGCTTCAGCTTTTTCGGCTTAAAAGAGATGTCAACATGCGAATGCCATAAAGGGTTGTTTGTCTAAACTTTTCAAGTAAAAGTAACTTTCACCTTTCGCCATAAATTCTAAAATATATTAATCAGTATTTAAAAGACTACAATTAGATGTAAATCGATGTGTCAATATGTATCTAATTTCAGGCATTTAATTTGTTTGGTTTAGCTTTTCCAGGCCAAAACCTTGAGAAAATGTAGGGGTGTTTGACAAGTTTTCTCAACGAGTTTTTGGCCAAAAAAAAAAAAGGCTTAGGAAAGTTGAAAGCTCGATATTGATAAGAATCAACTTTGAGCTTTAGCATTTAGTCATAATATTTTTTTTTTCCAAATCTATTCTTACCAATTCTTTTATTTTTCAATTTTGCCCCATGTTACTATTCATCTTATTTGTGGAAGGGCAGCCGATGTGATCGCAACTCCAAGCGACAACCGCCTTGGTCTCTGGCATGGGTCGCCAAGGGTTTGATATATTTCAAAATAAAAAAGAAAAATTAAACCCAGAGGCTCTATGCAAAAAAAAAAAAAAAAAAAATTACCAAACAGTACTTAGGCCAAAGTAGCTTTATAAAGGATTTTTTACTAAATGCGATTTGCAATTCCCCAAAACCCTTTAAACCAAAGGAATTTACATTTCCCAAGGCCCATTTCGAAAGCTTAATCAAATGTAGCCCTTTTAAAAAAGCCGAAGTGCATCATCCGCTCCAAAATTTACAAAAGCAAATAGTCTAATATGAAAGGCATTCTAAACAAATGCTCGATTGGATGGCAGTGCATGAAAAGAAGATTCAATCCAAACGCTCTCTTATTTTAAGGAATAGGGATATTTTCTTGGTTTTTTAGCAATTTATTACCCTGAAGAAAAATCGGTTAGCCAAAAATATATTCAATTCATGAACAAAAACTCATGTGTTTGAATTTACAAAATTTGCTTGATCTATATATAAAAACCTCATCTTTTTAAGGGATCTCAACCATTTTTCTTTCAGAAACATCCTCTTTGTTTCACATTGGAGTATTGATGTGTCACTCTTAAGTTATTACATACACCAAATATTATATAAGGTGTGTTTATTTTGTGAAAAAATAAATAGTCCGAAAGATATTTTCTTAAAAAATGATTAATTGTATTGCTTAAAAAAACGAATGAACGTAAAATATTTCATTGTCTACAGAAGTAGTTGGATTGGTGTGATCCATGGTTTCATAATATATATATATATTATAAATGATCGCAAATGTTTAAGTATAAACTATTAAAATATTTTTAATTAACTAATTGTTTCAAATAATACAATCAATCATTTTTTGAATTTTTTTTTCCTAAATATTCATTTTTCATGAAATAAACGGAAGCTTAATACATAATGGGTTAATTAAATTGACCCCAATGAAAAAAGAAAGAAAGAAAGAGAAAGAAGAGGAATTTTTTTGGTCCAAAATTTCTTCCCAAGTTTTCTTTGTATTCATGCCCTTCCCGAGCATTTTCTAGACTCACAAAAGCAAAGTGCCAAGGCCGTGCTTTCTTAGCATAAGTTGAGGTTTTAATTCTGGGAAGAACTTGGTCATGTTTTTGTTGTTTCCTCTTTTTCCCTTGCTCTGTAATGACAATTCTGCCACCTTTTCTTTACATTCATATTCTTCCCCATTTTATCCAATTTTTCAAACTGTTAAAGAGGTATTTTTGCACATATTTTGGGCATAAAGTTTACTTCGGCTTTGGATTGAGGCTTTGTTGGGATTGTTGATACTTGAAGTAGGAAGCACGAACTTGGCCGGAGCTTTCGCTGGAGATTGACCTACGCCACAAAAATCAAGTCAAGAAATCCAGATTTTGTACGAGAGGAGAGAGAGAGAGAGAGAGAGAGAGAGAGAGAGAGAGAGAGGGAGATTTGAGGGAGATTTGAAGAGGTAATAACAGCCAACTTGCACTTAGGCGCTTGAGCAGTTATTTGCAGCTTACCCTTTAATGAGTTGTTGTGTTGTGCTTGACTAGTGACAACTCTTTATTAATAAGTCGATGAGACAACTTGACGAATGACGTTCATCTTGATGAAGGACCGACCAATGGATGTTTGACCTTTCGGATAAGGTTCTTTCCCTCGATGAAGATTATAGAATGTTCTTTATTATGTAGCTCATGCCTCATAATCATGTTTTGCTAAGTCTTCCCATCGAGTCATGCACTTAAACCATTGGCTTAAAGAGAACACGTGTCGGGGCATGTGTCAAGAACCCATTGGTTAATGAGACCACGTGATCTCATTATGACATCATGACAGATAAGGTTATGCAAAGAAATTGGGAATTGCACAAATCGCTCAAATCGGTGGTTTCTAAAGAAATTGAGCTGCTTCCGGGTTCCAATTTTGATGGGTACCAGTTCAGTTCCCTGATTTCAAGTGTGAGACTGTTCACTTGGACATGATTGATGATATATATGATTTTTAGGAAAAATTAAAACCATAAATACCTAATCTTGTTGACGAATCATCTCTTCTCATCTCGATCTCCCTCAACAACTCCCTCAATTTCTCTATCTCTTGACTCTCTACTTTTGTCAACTCACGGCTTTTAATGTAACACAACCGCACAACTAGCTAATGCTCAACTCCACCAACTCGAGCTCTTGAGCAATCTTTGGAAAAAGTTGCTAGGATGACTTAATATGTTTTTCTTTTTTTGTGAAATTGACATTAACAATCTCTATATTTTGGCTTAATGGGTAATGTCATTTTTGCATTCATAATTCGATCACTATGATCCTCGAATCATTTTCAAATATTTAATCCAGTCCTTAGACTTTTGACATATTTAGCCTAATTACTTTTTTTTTTGTAAAAGGTAAGAAATATTTAGCCTAATTACTTTAACTTTTCGTAACAAAATTAAATCAATCACTTGATATTATGTAATTACATTATTATCTAGATTCTAAAATGTCTTTTTATTTCAATTCATTTCATAAATCAATAAAAGAATATGTTCTCTTTATTATTTACATTTTAGTTGTTATAAACATTATGATAATTTCATTTAAGTACATTGCATCTTACGATCTTAATATTAGTAAAAGTAAACTTCATATTAGCTTCGTATTCCTTCGAGTTTTCTTTAAAAATTAGGATATATAGATTTTTTGTAAGCCACGATTTTTTTCATAGACACACCAATCTTTTCTCAAATTTTTCCTTAGGCCCTTCCTTGCAAATTTCTCTCTCGTTTCCCCAACTCTTCTTTGTATCCCATTTCGCTCTCCGACATTTTTCAAGCTCTCAAATAAAGTATTCGAGTTTGACCACAAAAAAAAAAATTTAATAAAGTATTAAAGATAAAGACTTGTGCACAATTTTTTTTTAAAAATTTAACATGATTGGACACTGTTACAAAAATCCTAGTACGGCACGTGCTCGTCTCTAATTCGCTCTTACAGTGGACTGTAGATTCAGCATGGTCGATACGTGTCTGCATACTCTATTTTCATTTATTAAAAAATACTACCCAAAATTAAATTAATAACTGTCCAGGAATTTAAAACAATATATTTTACGAAAACCCAAAAAATACCACATGGAACACGTCGGATACGACGGCGGATTACCTACCGGGGCGCCACGTGCCCCCCGCACCCCCGCATTAAACAAAGCCCAATCCCGGGCCCCACGCGTCGAGCGCCGGCCGTACAAGTGTCGGCGTCCGGGGCGCCCGCGGCGTACGTGGACCAATCACGCGGCCTAAACTGATCGGATCTCCCGACGAGCTCTCGTCCACGAATTCTGATATCGCATCGAACACCCCCCGGCCTGCCCCGCCCACCTCACGGCCACGTGGCGCGCGCTCCGTGACTCCTTTTATCTGACGAAACGAAAAATCAATTAAAAATTTGAGAAAAAAGGCTTTTTTTTTTTTTTTTTTTTTTTTTTTTTGTTAATTGGCACTACTCGTGGAGTGCTTTGCAAAGCAGAGAAGAGAGAGAGAGAGAGAGAAGAAGAAGAAGAAGAAGAAGCTCCCGAAGCTGCCAGA